>OU342741.1:58267137-59467137 GCA_910589775.1 Avena eriantha
TTGCATGTGTGTTCCTTTTAGTAACAACAACCAGAGTCATTTGCAGTGTGTTCTTTTAGTAACAACAACCAGAGTATTTTTCAGTGTGTCTTTTCACATACACCATTGATCCACCAGCGTCATGCGGTGTGTGTTCTTTTCACTAACAACAAATCCAGAGAGTCATAGCATGTGCGTTCTTTTCACATAGCACATATGGATCCACCAGTGTCATTGAAATGTGTGTTCTCTACAGAGACCACACATGGATCCACCAGTGTCATTGCATGTGTTTTCTTTTTAGTGACAAACAACCGGAGTCATGTTACATATGGGTTCTTTTCACATACCACCTATGGATCCACCAGTGTCATTGCAGAATGTGTTCTTTTCACATCCCCCCATGGATCCACCAGAGTCATTGCATGTGTGTTCTTTTATTAACAAACAACCATAGTCCATTTTGCATGTGTGTTCTTTTCACATACCACCTCTGGATCCACCAGTGTCATGGCATCGTTTGTTCTTTCACTAACAACAACCAGAGTCATTTGCATGTGTGTTTTTTCACATACCACCTATGGATCCACAAGTGGTCATTGAAATGTGTGTTCTCAACAGAGACCACACATGGATCCACTGGTGTCATTGCATGTATGTTCTTTTCACTAACAACAACTTGAGTCATTGCATGTGTTCTCTCACAATCCACACATGGATCCACCAGTGTCATTGCATGTGTGTCTTTTTAGTAACAACAACCAGTGTCATTGCATGTGTGTTCTCTCAGAGGAACCACATGGATCCACCAGTGTCATTGCATGTGTGTTCTTTTTACTAACAACAACAAGAGTCATTGAAATGGTGTGCTCTCTTCAAAGACAACACATGGATCCACTAGTCCCATTGCATGTGTGTTCTTTTTCACTAAAACAACCAGAGTCATTGCATGTGTGTTCTTTTCACATACCACATATGGATCCACCAGTGTCATTGCATGTGTGCTCTTTTCGCAATCCACCCATGGATAAACTAGTGTCATTTCATGTTGTTCTTTTTAGTAACAACAACCAGAGTCATTTTGCATGTGTGTTCTTTTCACATACCACCTATGGATCCACCAGTGTCATTGCATGTGTGTTCTTTTCACTAACAATAACCAGAGTCATTTGCATGTGTGTTCTTTTCACATACCACATATGGATCCACCAGTGTCATTGCATGTGTGCTCTTTTCACAATCCACACATGGATCCACCAGTGTCATTGGATGTGTGTTCTTTTTGGTAACAACAACCAGTGTAATTGCAAGTGTGTTCTCTTCAGAGACAACACATGGATCCACTAGTATCATTGCATGTGTGTTTTTTACTAACAACAACAAGACTCATTGAAATGTGGGCTCTCTTCAGAGACCACACATGGATCCACCAGTGTCATTGCATGTGTGTTGTTTTCACTAACAACAACCAGAGTCATTGCATATGTGTTCTTTTCACATACCACATGTGGATCCACGAGTGTGATTGGAATGTGTGATCTCTACAGAGACCACACATGGATCCACCAGTGTCATTTCATGTGTGTTCTTTTTAGTAACAACAACCAGAGTCATATTGCATGTGTGTTCTTTTCACATACCACCTATGGATCCACCAGTGTCATTGCATGTGTGTTATTTTCACAATCGACCCATGGATCCACCAGTATCATTGCATGTGTGTTCTTTTTAGTAACAACAACCAGTGTCATTGCATGTGTGTTCTCTTCACATACCACCTATGGATCCACCAGTGTCATTGCATGTGCGTTCTTTTTACTAACAACAACAAGAGTCATTGAAATGTGTGCTCTCTTCAGAGACCACACATGGATCCACCAGTGTCATTGCATGTGTGTTCTTTTCACTAACAACAACCAGAGTCATTGCATGTGTGTTCTTTTCACATAGCACATATGGATCCACCAATGTCATTGCATGTGTGCTCTTTTCACAATCCACCCATGGATCCACCAGTGTCATTGCATGTGTGTTCTTTTTAGTAACAACCAGAGTCATTTTGCATGTGTGTTCTTTTCACATACCACCTATGGATCCACCAGTGTCATTGCATGTGTGTTCTTTTCACTAACAACAGCCAGAGTCATTTTGCATGTGTGTTCTTTTCACATACCACATATGGATCCACCAGTGTCATTGCATGTGTGTTCTTTTTAGTAACAACAACCACTGTCGTTGCATGTGTGTTCTCTTCAGAGACCACACATGGATCCACCAGTGTCATTGCATGTGTGTTCTTTTACTAAAAACAACTAGAGTCAATGAAATGTGTGCTCTCTTCAGAGACCACACATTGATTCACCAGTGTCATTCCATGTGTGTTCTTTTCGGTAATAACAACAAAAGTCATTGCATTTGTGTTCTTCTCACATACCACATATGGATCCACCAGTGTCATTCCATGTGTGCTCTTTTCACAATCCACCCATGCATCTACCAGTGTCATTGCATGTGTGTTCTTTTTAGTAACAACAACCAGAGTCATTTTGCATGTGTGTTCTTTTCACATACCACCTATGGATCCACCAGTGTCATTGCGTGTATGTTCTTTTCACTAACAACAACAAGAGTCATTGCATGTGCGTTCTTTTCACATAGCACATATGGATCCACCAGTGTCATTGAAATGTGTGTTCTCTACAGAGACCACACATGGATCCACCAGTGTCATTGCATGTGTTTTCTTTTTAGTGACAACAACCGGAGTCATTTTACATATGTGTTCTTTTCACATACCACCTATGGATCCACCAGTGTCATTGCAAGTGTGTTCTTTTCACAATCCACCCATGGATCCACCAGAGTCATTGCATGTGTGTTCTTTTATTAACAACAACCATAGTCATTTTGCATGTGTGTTCTTTTCACATACCACCTATGGATCCACCAGTGTCATGGCATGTTTGTTCTTTTCACTAACAACAACCATAGTCATTTTGCATGTGTGTTCTTTTCACATACCACCTATGGATCCACCAGTGTCATTGAAATGTGTGTTCTCAACAGAGACCACACATGGATCCACTGGTGTCATTGCATGTATGTTCTTTTCACTAACACCAAGTTGAGTCATTGCATGTGTTCTCTTCACAATCCACACATGGATCCACCAGTGTCATTCAATGTGTGTTCTTTTTAGTAACAACAACCAGTGTCATTGCATGTGTGTTTTCTTCAGAGACCACACATGGATCCACCAGTGTCATTGCATGTGTGTTCTTTTTACTAACAACAACAAGAGTCATTGAAATGTGTGCTCTCTTCAGAGACCACACATGGATTCACCAGTGTCATTGCATGTGTGTTCTTTTCGGTAATAACAACAAAAGTCATTGCATTTGTGTTCTTCTCACATACCACATATGGATCCACCAGTGTCATTGCATGTGTGCTCTTTTCACAATCCACCCATGCATCTACCAGTGTCATTGCATGTGTGTTCTTTTTAGTAACAACAACCAGAGTCATTTTGCATGTGTGTTCTTTCACATACCACCTATGGATCCACCAGTGTCATTGCATGTGTGTTCGTTTCACTAACAATAACCAGAGTCATTTTGCATGTGTGTTCTTTTCACATACCACATATGGATCCACCAGTGTAATAGCATGTGTGCTCTTTTCACAATCCACACATGGATCCACCAGTGTCATTGGATGTGTGTTCTTTTTAGTAACAGCAACCAGTGTCATTGCAAGTGTGTTCTCTTCAGAGACAACACATGGATCCACTAGTATCATTGCGTGTGTGTTCTTTTTACTAACAACAACAAGAGTCATTGAAATATGGGCTCTCTTCAGAGACCACACATGGATCCACCAGTGTCATTGCATGTGTGTTCTTTTCACTAACAACAACCAGTGTCATTGCATGTGTGTCCTTTTCACATACCACATATGGATCCACCAGTGTGATTGGAATGTGTGATCTCTACAGAGACCACACATGGATCCACCAGTGTCATTGCATGTGTGTTCTTTTTAGTAACAACAACCAGAGTCATTTTGCATGTGTGTTCTTTTCACATACCACCTATGGATCCACCAGTGTGATTGCATGTGTGTTATTTTCACAATCAACCCATGGATCCACCAGTATCATTGCATGTGTGTTCTTTTTAGTAACAACAACCAGTGTCATTGCATGTGTGTTCTCTTCACATACCACCTATGGATCCACCAGTGTCATTGCATGTGCGTTCTTTTTACTAACAACAACAAGAGTCATTGAAATGTGTGCTCTCTTCAGAGACCACACATGGATCCACCAGTGTCATTGCATGTGTGTTCTTTTCAGTAACAACAACCAGAGTCATTGCATGTGTGTTCTTTTCACATAGCACATATGGATCCACCAATGTCATTGCATGTGTGCTCTTTTCACAATCCACCCATGGATCCACCAGTGTCATTGTATGTGTGTTCTTTTTAGTAACAACCAGAGTCATTTTGCATGTGTGTTCTTTTCACATACCACCTATGGATCCACCAGTGTCATTGCATGTGTGCTCTTTTCACTAACAACAACCAGAGTCATTTTGCATGTGTGTTCTTTTCACATACCACATATGGATCCACCAGTGTCATTGCATGTGTGTTCTTTTTAGTAACAACAACCACTGTCATTGCATGTGTGTTCTCTTCAGAGACCACACATGGATCCACCAGTGTCATTGCATGTGTGTTCTTTTTACTAACAACAACTAGAGTCAATGAAATGTGTGCTCTCTTCAGAGACCACACATGGATTCACCAGTGTCATTGCATGTGTGTTCTTTTCGGTAATAACAACAAAAGTCATTGCATTTGTGTTCTTCTCACATACCACATATGGATCCACCAGTGTCATTGCATGTGTGCTCTTTTCACAATCCACCCATGCATCTACCAGTGTCATTGCATGTGTGTTCTTTTTAGTAACAACAACCAGAGTCATTTTGCATGTGTGTTCTTTTCACATACCACCTATGGATCCACCAGTGTCATTGCGTGTGTGTTCTTTTCACTAACAACAACCAGAGTCATTGCATGTGCGTTCTTTTCACATAGCACATATGGATCCACCAGTGTCATTGAAATGTGTGTTCTCTACAGAGACCACACATGGATCCACCAGTGTCATTGCATGTGTTTTCTTTTTAGTGACAACAACCGGAGTCATTTTACATATGTGTTCTTTTCACATACCACCTATGGATCCACCAGTCTCATTGCAAGTGTGTTCTTTTCACAATCCACCCATGGATCCACCAGAGTCATTGCATGTGTGTTCTTTTTATTAACAACAACCATAGTCATTTTGCATGTGTGTTCTTTTCACATACCACCTATGGATCCACCAGTGTCATGGCATGTTTGTTCTTTTCACTAACAACGACCAGAGTCATTTTGCATGTGTGTTCTTTTCACATACCACCTATGGATCCACCAGTGTCATTGAAATGTGTGTTCTCAACAGAGACCACACATGGATCCACTGGTGTCATTGCATGAATGTTCTTTTCACTAACACCAAGTTGAGTCATTGCATGTGTTCTCTTCACAATCCACACATGGATCCACCAGTGTCATTCAATGTGTGTTCTTTTTAGTAACAACAACCAGTGTCATTGCATGTGTGTTCTCTTCAGAGACCACACATGGATCCACCAGTGTCATTGCATGTGTGTTCTTTTTACTAACAACAACAAGAGTCATTAAAATGTGTGCTCTCTTCAGAGACCACACATGGATTCACCAGTGTCATTGCATGTGTGTTCTTTTCGGTAATAACAACAAAAGTCATTGCATTTGTGTTCTTCTCACATACCACATATGGATCCACCAGTGTCATTGCATGTGTGCTCTTTTCACAATCCACCCATGCATCTACCAGTGTCATTGCATGTGTGTTCTTTTTAGTAACAACAACCAGAGTCATTTTGCATGTGTGTTCTTTTCACATACCACCTATGGATCCACCAGTGTCATTGCATGTGTGTTCGTTTCACTAACAATAACCAGAGTCATTTTGCATGTGTGTTCTTTTCACATACCACATATGGATCCACCAGTGTAATAGCATGTGTGCTCTTTTCACAATCCACACATGGATCCACCAGTGTCATTGGATGTGTGTTCTTTTAGTAACAGCAACCAGTGTCATTGCAAGTGTGTTCTCTTCAGAGACAACACATGGATCCACTAGTATCATTGCGTGTGTGTTCTTTTTACTAACAACAACAAGAGTCATTGAAATATGGGCTCTCTTCAGAGACCACACATGGATCCACCAGTGTCATTGCATGTGTGTTCTTTTCACTAACAACAACCAGTGTCATTGCATGTGTGTCCTTTTCACATACCACATATGGATCCACCAGTGTGATTGGAATGTGTGATCTCTACAGAGACCACACATGGATCCACCAGTGTCATTGCATGTGTGTTCTTTTTAGTAACAACAACCAGAGTCATTTTGCATGTGTGTTCTTTTCACATACCACCTATGGATCCACCAGTGTGATTGCATGTGTGTTATTTTCACAATCAACCCATGGATCCACCAGTATCATTGCATGTGTGTTCTTTTTAGTAACAACAACCAGTGTCATTGCATGTGTGTTCTCTTCACATACCACCTATGGATCCACCAGTGTCATTGCATGTGCGTTCTTTTTACTAACAACAACAAGAGTCATTGAAATGTGTGCTCTCTTCAGAGACCACACATGGATCCACCAGTGTCATTGCATGTGTGTTCTTTTCAGTAACAACAACCAGAGTCATTGCATGTGTGTTCTTTTCACATAGCACATATGGATCCACCAATGTCATTGCATGTGTGCTCTTTTCACAATCCACCCATGGATCCACCAGTGTCATTGTATGTGTGTTCTTTTTAGTAACAACCAGAGTCATTTTGCATGTGTGTTCTTTTCACATACCACCTATGGATCCACCAGTGTCATTGCATGTGTGCTCTTTTCACTAACAACAACCAGAGTCATTTTGCATGTGTGTTCTTTTCACATACCACATATGGATCCACCAGTGTCATTGCATGTGTGTTCTTTTTAGTAACAACAACCACTGTCATTGCATGTGTGTTCTCTTCAGAGACCACACATGGATCCACCAGTGTCATTGCATGTGTGTTCTTTTTACTAACAACAACTAGAGTCAATGAAATGTGTGCTCTCTTCAGAGACCACACATGGATTCACCAGTGTCATTGCATGTGTGTTCTTTTCGGTAATAACAACAAAAGTCATTGCATTTGTGTTCTTCTCACATACCACATATGGATCCACCAGTGTCATTGCATGTGTGCTCTTTTCACAATCCACCCATGCATCTACCAGTGTCATTGCATGTGTGTTCTTTTTAGTAACAACAACCAGAGTCATTTTGCATGTGTGTTCTTTTCACATACCACCTATGGATCCACCAGTGTCATTGCGTGTGTGTTCTTTTCACTAACAACAACCAGAGTCATTGCATGTGCGTTCTTTTCACATAGCACATATGGATCCACCAGTGTCATTGAAATGTGTGTTCTCTACAGAGACCACACATGGATCCACCAGTGTCATTGCATGTGTTTTCTTTTTAGTGACAACAACCGGAGTCATTTTACATATGTGTTCTTTTCACATACCACCTATGGATCCACCAGTGTCATTGCAAGTGTGTTCTTTTCACAATCCACCCATGGATCCACCAGAGTCATTGCATGTGTGTTCTTTTTATTAACAACAACCATAGTCATTTTGCATGTGTGTTCTTTTCACATACCACCTATGGATCCACCAGTGTCATGGCATGTTTGTTCTTTTCACTAACAACGACCAGAGTCATTTTGCATGTGTGTTCTTTTCACATACCACCTATGGATCCACCAGTGTCATTGAAATGTGTGTTCTCAACAGAGACCACACATGGATCCACTGGTGTCATTGCATGTATGTTCTTTTCACTAACACCAACTTGAGTCATTGCATGTGTTCTCTTCACAATCCACACATGGATCCACCAGTGTCATTCAATGTGTGTTCTTTTTAGTAACAACAACCAGTGTCATTGCATGTGTGTTCTCTTCAGAGACCACACATGGATCCACCAGTGTCATTGCATGTGTGTTCTTTTTACTAACAACAACAAGAGTCATTGAAATGTGTGCTCTCTTCAAAGACAACACATGGATCCACTAGTGTCATTGCATGTGTGTTGTTTTCACTAAAACAACCAGAGTCATTGCATGTGTGTTCTTTTCACATACGACATATGGATCCACAAGTGTCATTGCATGTGTGCTCTTTTCACAATCCACCCATGGATAAACTAGTGTCATTGCATGTGTTTTCTTTTTAGTAACAACAACCAGAGTCATTTTGCATGTGTGTTCTTTTCACATACCACCTATGGATCCACAAGTGTCATTGCATGTGTGTTCGTTTCACTAACAATAACCAGAGTCATTTTGCATGTGTGTTCTTTTCACATACCACATATGGATCCACCAGTGTCATTGCATGTGTGCTCTTTTCACAATCCACACATGGATCCACCAGTGTCATTGGATGTGTGTTCTTTTTAGTAACAGCAACCAGTGTCATTGCAAGTGTGTTCTCTTCAGAGACAACACATGGATCCACTAGTATCATTGCGTGTGTGTTCTTTTTACTAACAACAACAAGAGTCATTGAAATGTGGGCTCTCTTTAGAGACCACACATGGATCCACCAGTGTCATTGCATGTGTGTTCTTTTCACTAACAACAACCAGTGTCATTGCATGTGTGTTCTTTTCACATACCACATATGGATCCACCAGTGTGATTGGAATGTGTGATCTCTACAGAGACCACACATGGATCCACCAGTGTCATTGCATGTGTGTTCTTTTTAGTAACAACAACCAGAGTCATTTTGCATGTGTGTTCTTTTCACATACCACCTATGGATCCACCAGTGTCATTGCATGTGTGTTATTTTCACAATCAACCCATGGATCCACTAGTGTCATTGCATGTGTGTTATTTTTAGTAACAACAACCAGAGTCATTTTGCATGTGTGTTCTCTTTACATACCACCTGTGGATCCACCAGTGTCATTACATGTGTGTTCTTTCTAGTAACAACAACCAGAGTCATTTTGCATGTGTGTTCTTTTCACATACCAGCTATGGATCCACCAGTGTCATTTAAATGTGTGTTCTCTACAGAGACCGCACATGGATCCACCAGTGTCATTGCATGTGTGTTCTTTTTAGTAACAACAACCACAGTCATTTTGCATGTGTGTTCTTTTTAGTAACAACAACCACAGTCATTTTGCATGTGTGTTCTTTTCACATACCACCTATGGATCCACCAGTGTCATTGCATGTGTGTTCTTTTCACTAACAACAACCAGAGTCATTTTGCATGTGTGTTCGTTTCACATACCACCTATGGATCCACCAGTGTCAATGAAATGTGTTGTCTCTTCAGAGAGCATACATGGATCATCCAGTGTCATTGCATGTGTGCTCTTTTCACAATCCACCCATGGATGCACCAGTGTCATTACATGTGTGTTCTTTTTAGTAACAACAGCCAGAGTCATCTTGCATGTGTGCTCTTTTCACATACCACCTATGGATCCACCAGTGTCATTGCATGTGTGTTCTTTTTACAATCCACCCATGGATCCACCAGTGTCATTGCATGTCTGTTCTTTTCACTAACAACAACTGGAGTCATTGCATGCGTGTTCTTTTCACATACCACATATGGATCCACCAGTGTCATTGCATGTGTGTTCTTTTTACTAACAACAACCAGAGTCATTGGATGTGTGTTCTCTTTAGAGACCACACATGGATCCACCAGTGTCATTGAAATGTGTATTATTTTCAACTACCGCCGTTGGCCACAAACAATCGGGACGGAGAACTAACCAGCAACCGCTCTGGGCTTCTAGAAAACCTGGTCCCCGATTGTTAGGCGCCGTTGGATCGGGGTGCATGGATGATAGTGATGTCCTTCGCGAGGGCGATCCGCGAGAAGTCTGTTCTGCGAACTGATTAGCCATGGAAACTACGCTGGGCCTATGTCCTTGCCTTTATCCGCTTAACCTCGGGGCCGAAAATCAGATCGTGTTCCTTCATCGCCATGGAGAGGGAGAGGCCCAAACTCAGCTTGCACGAGGCTCAGATGTTCACGCACTACGACATACTCACGCCGCCGTTAGCGAGGCTTCCGGCCGGCTTCGAGCTCAGCTACGCCGGGGTTCCTGTCGCGCCGCTCTTGCGCGACAACGTATTGGCGAGGCAGGTCGAGGAGCGCCGCCGCCAGTTGTCGGAGCGGAAGAGGGAAATGGCGCGGTACTCGCATACGAGCGCGTACTAGCGAAAGCTGTTCAAGAAGGAGCGGACTGCGTTGATTGCGTTGTGCGGAACCCACCGGCGGGAGATCGACCCGGATCTGCGCAACTCCGAAGGGAGGCAGCGCTTCTCGGCTGTGCCTAGGCGTACGACCTACACCGTTATCGATGCAGTGCGCCGTGAAAAATCCATGAGGAGGTGGAACGCTGCCGGGAACATCGACATCGATTCTGACGCGGAGGAGGCTGGCGGCGACGCGGACAACGTCGTCAATGATGGAGACTGCGGGAGCGTCATAGTCGATTAGGGCCACTTAAGCATGAATTAAATGGGAAAATTTGCTGCAAGACACCGTTTTTTTATGTCATTTGCTGCAACACACCGTCCGATTGTGTCTTTGCCAGGTACCATTAAAATTGAGCGGTGTGTTTTAGCTAACGCCAGAAAATAATGGTGTCTTGTAGCAAAATTTCCCAAATTAAATCTATGTACGGTATCTTAATGCGCTCTTTGGATCTGGATCACTTGAGTCATGGTCGATTATCGTCATACTCTATATATGTTGGCCATGTTTTAGTTGTCTTTGTCTTTGAAACTAGTCGATCAAAACTCGTCCGATCCTGAAAATAAAGTTCGCGCGTTCCCTGGCATATCTGACGGGACAATACGCTGACTCTGCTCCTAGCACTTGATGGCACAGCCGTAATTTGGAGTGCGCTTGAGGAGAAGGGATCGAGCGTGTTGTAATAGTGTACTACTCATGTCCAGATATAACTTACTTAGTTGTTTTAGATATTTAATAAATGTGTCTATACCCAAAACATGTCTAGATACATGTTTTAGGTTTCTCTGTCTTTCATACTAATCAAAAGTCGTCAAATTCTGAACAAACAAAGTCATTGCGTTCACACCTGATGGGATAATACGCTGACCCTGCTACTTGATGGCACAACCATAATTCTGGAGTGTGCTAGAGGAGATGGGAACTAGTAGCCGCGTCCAAACGCAGGTAAAAAATTAATGTAATAATATTTTTAAAAAATGTAATCTGGTCCACATGACCCCATCACAGACACGTTACACGCGCCAGATATAAATAAAGACGACACGGCTAGTTTAGTTTCAATGATACAATTCAACATAGGACGTTACTGTGCTCGCATCTTTCTACTCCTCTTATTAGTCTGCTAGCCCACGCTGCATTAAGCATCAGTTGATGAGGATGAAAAATGATAAAATGGCAAATAAACAATTTTTAAGCTTACCTTTCATCCGGAGAATCGTACAAAAATGAAATTAGCAGCGATTTATTATTTCTCTTGTAGTTAGCCAAAAGATCCTCAAGAACATCCTCAATCACCCCTGCAACTTCTTCTTATTCTAATACACCTCCATTATTTGCCCTTTCCTCCCCGTTCCGCTTACCCTTTTGTTTCTTTTCACACCCTTTTCTCGCCGGGACCTCCACTTCTTCATAAATTGGCTGCTTAGGTACGTTTTCCTCCGAGTGCTCATCACCGTCTTCGCGCTGCTCTTCCGCCAGTTCTGGCCGAGAAGCCTCATTTTCTGCCACCGGGGTGTGAATAGGTACAATAGCATGTGTAAATGGGTTTTTGCACAACCTCTTGATATGGCCGAATCCGCCACAACGTCCGCATTTCCTTTTCCTAGCACCAAGCCTTGGACCTTTATCGGTGGAGGCTACGATCCTTAGCTTTCTAGGCCTCCCAGGTGGCCTCCTAAGAACTGGTGGTTGAAGTTTGAACCCTGGATTGACAATCTCCCAATCATTTTCATCGGCCATAGGTGGTACGTTTCCTGCATAAGTTGCAGCAAACTTGTCCACGGAGAAATAGTTGTCGACATAGTTCTCTATTTCAGCTCTGTTACCTCTAAGCTTTAAGATGAAGTAAATTGCATGGTGACATGGCAGACCAGTAATCTGCCACTGCCTGCATGAACAAGTCTTGTTTCCAATGTCTACAGTGTACCTCCGTTCACTTCCACGCTTGTATTCTACATGAACCTCAGCCAATGTTCTGGAACTTCTGACCACCATCATCTTTATCGTTCTCATTGCCCTGGTTCTTGCATTCAGTAACATAACCACCTTTGGAACTGTTTTATGGCCTAAAAAATTTCTTGCACAAATTCTTTGCGTTAAATCTATCTTCACCATTATGCACTGTCTTATTGCATCCAACAAAATAACAATTCCAAGTGTCTTCATGCCTGAAATCTTATCATTGAAACTCTCTGCCAAATTATTGCATACAAAATCCACCTTGCTTAACTCACCAAACTTGCTTCTGGCCCATAGCTTGGTGTGATGTTCCTCAAGGTATTTTTTCACCTTTGGAACTACATACATGTTCTGCATGTGAGTAGCATGCGTGCTTGGGATGTATGTGTATGCTGATCGCCACAAGTCCTCTTCAAAGATCTTTCCTTCGAACTTCTTCGTGAAGTTAGTAGCGAGGTGCTGCATGCATTCCCTATGCTCAACCCCAGGAAACACAGCATCAACAACATTCTCAAGACCCTCGGATGCACCGGTGTGTATCACCAAGCCTTCAGGGTGACCAATTACTTCCCGTAGTCTCTGCATGAACCATGTCCAGCTTTCATTTGATTCACCCTCAAGAACAGCATAAGCTAGGGGTAGAAGCCAATTATGTGCGTCCAAAGCACAAGCAGAAGCAACATGTCCCTTGAACTTCCTTGTTAAAGAAGTTGCTCCTATTGCCAAGTATGGCCTGCAGCTGTCTAGGAACCCCTTCCAACATGCCTTCAGGCAGACAAAACATCTCCTAAAGCATATCTTATCTGCCTGCTTATACCTGACCCCCCTCGAGACCTTTTCTCTCCCTTTCACAACCTCGTAATCGATGTCAACAACACTACCAGGTGATGTTTTCTCTACCTGAGCTTTGAAACTATACAACATATGAAAACTGTCATTCCACTTACCTTGAATGAAGTCTAGAGCCATCTCCTTCCTATCAAAGACTCTGTGATAAGGAATCAGAATGTTATACTTTTTGCTAATCTTTGCTCTAAGTTCAACTGGTCCAATGTTATGATCTTGCCTCACCTAGTCAAGTATAGTAGCAGCAATCCACTTGGTAGTCGCCGGTCTAATTTTACCACTTCCAGAAGTATTAGGGCAGTTGTGTTCCTTCGTGTTTACTTTGATCTGCATTCGATAAGAATCCAAATAATTCAGAGCTAGTTATCAGCAGAATAAATATGAGAACGACTGAAACTAAATGTAGCTTTTGCAACCTGAAATGGGTGTCCACCCCGCATTGGAGATGCATGTAATCTCCATTTACACACATTACTTTCCATACAGTGCACCCTAAATCTCTTTTGGTCGCTCTTTTCAATGATAAATTTGAACCCAACTCTTATTGCATAGGTTGCAACTGCATATCTGCAGTCCTCCACATTATCAAAGATAGTCCCCTCATCAATTGTAGGATTGACCCTGTCAAAGGGTATCACTAGCATGTCCACGTCTTCATCATCATATCTACATCCCATTTCCACATCTTCACATTCCTCTTCCTCATCAGTCCCATAGTTAGGCTCAAAGTTCGAATCAACCAAATATTCCCTACTCTCCATCCTATCAGGGTTAGCAGCCACGTCTGGATATGCTTTCTCATCATCATCCGCACCGCCACACGTTTCAATTCCTTCATGCTCGCTTGACAAAGCATCATGCTCAAGGACAAGTTGTACAGACTTCCTGTGGTTACCAACCCATATCCTTGGCATCGCCACGGGACTATAAACGCTAATTGGGGTATGCAGATAAGGAATCACAGTTCTTACCTTTCAATGTGGACGCACGGCACCTTCTCCGGGCTCCATACCTCCAAAGCTCTGCAACCCGCTACCTCTCCCCCGTTTCGTTGTCCTCTGTGCTCTCAAGACTTGAAGGAGATTTCATGCTCTCCAGCCATGCAGGACCCATATCCATGCTCTCAAGCCTCGCATGATCCATCTCCGAGCGGGATCCGGATCACCAGCATCGTTGGGCCCCTAACCTAACGGCTGACTCTCAGTTTTCATTTCCAGATGTGCCTGGGCGGTGGGCGATGGCAAGGAGACAGGGCAGGGAGGGGAGGGGAGGGGACGTGAGGGGATGGCAGGGAGGGGAGGGCGGGAGGATGACTTCCCAAGGGGACGACGAGAGCGGTGCATGACTGAGCAGAGTGGCGGCGGCAGGAGTAGAGGAGAGGAGCGGAGCGGAGCTGGTTGCGACAAAGCATGGAAAATTGCACAATAATGTGTTGGTGGGCGGCACTAGCCCTCAAACCTGGGACGCGCGCCGTCGTAGGATGAGGAGGCAGGCCCGCCTATCAGAAAACATGCCACATGTCAGCGCAATATACACGGGGAGCACTTCACGGAATTTTTAGCAGGTCCCACATGTCAGTCTGTTTAATCAAGACTTGCATGCAGTGCATGGCTGGTCCACGCGCTAGTTCCGGAAAAAAGCCCGTTGATCCAAACTTGAATTGGCAGTTCCGCTTCTTCTCCCCTGTCTCATCGTCTCCTTGCAGTGGCAGTTCCGCTTCGTCTCCCTCGTCTGTTATCCTCTTCTTCTTCTCCTCACAGTGGTAGTTCTTCTTTCTTCCTCGATCAAAACGTTCCCGCACGTAAGCCATGGCCAGTAGCCGGATGAAGAGGAACTGGGCCGATCTCTCGGCCAACCCACTTCGCAAGATCGCCGACTATTTGCTGGAGAAAGAGGAGTACGTCGACACCTATGTTGCTTGTCGGGAAGTCTGCACCGATTGGCGCCGCACTTTAAAGGTGCCCGAATTCCATCTCAACAAATGGATCATGATAGATAATGCACTTCCAGACGTTGTCGACTTCACCTTCCTCAACCTCGCCACTGGTCGTTGCTTCAGGACAAATCTAATGGACGTCCATCGTAGGTTCACATTCACATCCGATATTTATTGGTATTTTCCATTGTAAACATCTTAGTGCTAACTGATGCCCTCTTCTTCCAAAAGATTCTACGTCGTCGGTGTTTCTCATGGCGTCATCGTGCTTGCTCAGAGGGTGGAGCCGTACCAAATTCGGCTTCTGAACCCAATCACTCATAAGTCTAACACTGAGTTTCAAGCACACATACCATCTGATCTTCTGGAATCTGTCGTCGTGACGAAGTCCTCGACGATGGTGTTTGTTTGCACTGATTATCCAGATCATATTGCATGGGCTGATGAGAGCACCCCAACGGGGCAAATCAATGGATCATTTGGAGAAGGATTGTATTCGCCACCTCCTGATACGCTTCTGGTCTGCATGACGGCATTCCGAGGGGAAGTATATGCATTACTTGAGAATGGAGACATCTTGTCGACCAACATCTAGTTAGAGCAGCGCGTGAGCACTGTCACGATGGCCAAAATAATTTCGGCCCCAGTCTTTGAATAGGTACGCAGAACCTACAATTTTTACCTTGTGGAGTCAGATGGTGATCTACTTCTTGTGTTGAACGGGGATTTCGCCAAAGGGCAACCGGTGTTGTACCAGGTGGAGACGGAGAACTGCTCTCTCGAGGCCGTCGGTGACATTGGAAGTCATGCCCTCTTCGTTGGTTACAATCGGTCTATCTCCATTGAGACCAGGTTACACCCCACAGTCAAACCCGGTTGCATATACTACAGGAATTACATTAGACTGTACGATCATGAGGTTCAAGCCTGGGAAGAGGAACCAACAATTGTAATGTATGGCTTAAGTCTGAAACATACACCGAGGCCTTACCCTCTGTACGAGATACTGGCAGCACACTGCAGATGGAGAGAGTTCTCTAAACATGTGTTGCAGCACGCGGGAGCCGACGACGACGAAATATATAGGGGAGAATGAATCATATATTCATCCTAGGTTATTTGCTAGCATTTTCTGATCTAATTTTCGAAGTAGAAATTTGTACTGTATTTATATTATTTCGATGATCAGAATGCGTATTACCTTTCAGACAAATTGTAATGTATTTAAATTTAGTACTTCCAGAATTCAAAGTATTTATTTTTGTTAGCTTCTTTCAGAATTCTCTATGTTCGACACGGGCATCAGCTCAGCGCCGGAATTCAGGTCCCACATGGAAAATTGCACAATAATGTGTTGGTGCCGGCACCACCCCTCGAACCTGGGATGCGCGCCGTCAAAGGTGGAGGGGGCGGGCCCGCCAGTCAGAAAACATGCCACGTCGGCATCCCCTGTTTCTGATGCCCTTTTAAAAAATAAAACACGCCACGTCGTTATCCCCTATTTCTGATGGTGTTGCTACACTCGACGGTACATGGTGGCATATAAATAATATCGTATAAACATAAGGGCACAGTCGTCAACATTTCTAAAATGAAACCCGGTCCTGTCTCCTACCTATCCTGGTACATTGCCCGATGAGGTGGATAGCCACGACCGATCTTTTTAATAGGTTCGCACTCTTATGCTGAGAAGGGAAATAAAGATTGAGTTGTTAATGCAATGAGTGTCGAATTATTACCCTCTAAGGAAATGGGAAATGGTTATTTTCACGTGTGCCCGTAATCCAAACCTACTGTTAGTCTTTCACTCCCCTTCTCTGACTAACCACAGTTCACCTTGCGCAGCTCCTCCGCGCCGCACCAACTAGGGTAACATGGCCTCGCCTAAGCCGCCGCCGCCGCGACAGCTGCCAAAACTGGGGTATTTAGCCCCTCTAAGGCAGGCCATGAAGCTCTACTTCAAGGCCGGTCTCCCATTGCCCTGCCAGGCGGATGATTTCCACGAATGTGCCGAATCGGCCATGGCGGCGACTGCGCCGTCGTCGGCGCCAGATGCGGCAAGCAGGGCCAAGAGAGCGATGTGGAGAAATCGCGCGGCGGCATTACGACATGCTCTAGGCAATGGGAACAAGGTACTTATGAAATCGTTCATGAGAGCATGTCGCCGTCGAGGGTACACACCCTCGAATAGGGCAGCACCAAGGTCTAGGAACTCTCGCGTCCACGCTTCGGCGCGGACTACCTTACCTCAGTGGGGTAGGCTGGGAGCACGCTGTCTGCGGCAAAGACGCTCCATCCTACGCACTGTCGAAGGCCGTACTATGGTGGCGACCAAGCGTCTACACTCAGCATGCTAGATTGTTCGATAGCCGGAGTCGGCGGCGGGCATCAGCTCAGCCCCGGAATTCAGGTTCGAGTTCACACGGACCTACGATCCCGAGAAGGAGATGTCGAATTTCAGTTTCGAAGAAATCGTTGCGGCGGCGCGGATGGTCCAACTGAACCGGGACTGGCGCACGCAAATCGCTCGTGCATGAACGATGCAGATTTCTTGTAGTTTGGCGGGAAGGCAATAGACCAGTTTAGGTTAAATGATCAAAGAACTTATGTCCTCTCAAGGCAATTGGCCAGCCAACTTTTCTGGTGGAGATCTGTAGTTTCTTCAGTGTAGAATAGTTTAGTTCAGACTGAAGAATGGCTTTTGTAGATGAAATGCTGACGAATTGTTCTATAAACTAGTAGGAAGTTTAGCCCACTTTTGTGCAGGTATAAGACCCTTTTGTATGGAAGTACTACTGTTGTAAGCAAATACTATCAAGTACCTATTTCCTTCAATTACTAGTCGTGGTTCAATCCAGTTAACTGGCATCTTTTTATCCCAGACTACAGATTTTGTGTCTATTGTCTATGCTGTAAACCATTTTTTCCTTTGTATTGTGTTGCCTGCAAAATGGTCCTGCAGTTCAACGTGTTACAAATGTAGCTACCTTGTACTCCCTCCGTTTCAAAATATAAGATGTTTTAGCTTTGTGAATGATGTGTATCTAGTCCCCTTTTAGTATGTAGGTTCATCTAGGTTTAGAAAGCACCATCACTAAAAGATGTCTAGATATGCTCCATTCACAAAGCTAAAACATATTATATTTTGAAACGGAGGGAGTACTTGAAGAGGAGATGGACTACATTTTCCTGGCATCCACAGAATTGACATTGCTCATTGCCAGACCACCCTCTTTTCATGAGGTTGTCCTTGGTTATTCACAGAAATTATAAAGCACGGTGTTCAACTACATCGATTCAAACTATTACACGCACACAAACTACATCAAATTCATTACCCACACATACTACATCGATTCAAACTATTACACACACATACTACTTCAAACTATTACACACACATACTACATCGATTCAAACTATTACACATTTTTAGTCGATGCTAACTTCCTGGTACGCTCTCCATACTACAAATTCATTAGCCACACATACCACAACAATTCACTAGAGCTCTGTCTTCACTCAAGGGAAATCAGAACCACCAGCTCGTCCAAGCCCGATCCCCCCACCGAAACTGTGTGCCCCGTCGCGAAACGGTGGCGGTCCTGTGCCATCGATCCTTCTAGGCCAACACTGCAGAGGACGAGGGCGCTTTCTGGCAGCCTCTTCGGGGCCCTGAATGCCCTGTACCGAGTCTAGAACCTCCTCCAGGTGGATGATGACCGAGTGCTTCCAGCAAAGTTGTCGCCCTGCCCTGCTTGGAATATGCACCTCGTACATCTTAGGAACGGCGTCAGGATCTTTTAGCTACGCCTTTACCTCGATGACCCATCTGTCGCTCGGTGTCACGATTTCCACCAGCTCGCCGCCAAGGCTACTAACGACCTACTTGAGGGCCTCTGGCTCCCAAGCATCCAATGGGAGGCCGTCAAAGCCGAGTTTGGAGAAGAAACGAAGCTGCCCCAAGCGATTGTCCCACCCACAGGCGCGATGCCAACGCATGAAACTCATTTTCTCCCCGCAGCACTCGAAAGAACAGGAAGAATGCAGAACACGCTCGGTGTCTGAGTTGTGCTCGAACTGGACGAAAAAATCGAATGGCGGTGCGCATACCTCAATGTTGACATCATTTCGTCTGATCCCAAAACGAGACCTGAAAGCCGACAGAAACTCTGCTGGCGACATGGCGGGACGGACGCCCAGCATGGTGGCCATGAGAGCGTGGTCGTCGAACTGCTGTGCCAGGGCTACTATGCCTAGGGTGCGCGGCAGCACGTAACTTCCCGAGGCCGGTCGCCGGCCTGGATCGCCCGATGGGACGTGCTCCGCCGTGCGAGAAGGACTAGCCAGGGGCGAGATATTAGTCTGGGGACGCGAAGCTCCGATACGGCGGACGATGCAATAGCGACGGCTGCGAGCTTCGATTAGAGGTGTGGGAGGTTGACTAGACATGGCAGAGACGCAAATTAAAGCAAGTGTGAGCTCCGATCTAAGACAAGCAGCCGGAGCTGAGCAAATGTTATGGGGAGGGGAGCAGGGGAGAAGACCAGAGCAGAGCAAAGAAATAGATCTCGTCCACTTAGGGATCTGGTCCACGCAAGGGTAAGCTAGTCCACGACCGCAAAAGATAACGCAGAATATTGACACGGCGGGCCAAGAAGAGTTGACCTAACGGCGGTATTTGAGTTCAACCGTTTTTCGTCTGGTTCAAACGACCGTTTGGCCGTTAGATTTGTATTCACCCCCATTTGGCCCTTCTGAACAATTGGCGAATCTACTATGGCCCCTCCGCGCGATTGATGGCAACTCGGGTACCGCGGTGCGCTCACCCACCAAGTTTGCTACCGCAAACGAACATTCCCCAGTATTAAGTTGCAAGCAACGGACAATTGCATTACGAATTGCGTGTAAAGTAAACAATACGATTGTTCTATGAACAAAGGATTTTTGTTTTCTCCCTAGTAGCAACATCACATCTAGTACCTTAGTGATTTCTGTCACTTCCCCAGATTACCAGAGGCATGAACCCACTATCGAGCATAAATACTAACTCTTGGAGTTGCTGGCATATACTTGGCCAAGAGAGCTACTAACAATGGAAAGCATGCAAGATCACAAATAACAAAGACATGATAGAATCAATACTCAATATGAAATAGCATCTCAATATCCATCGGATCCCCGCAAACACAACACGCAGAATTATAAATAGATGATCTTGATCATGAACGGAGCTCACAAGATCTAAACATGATAGCACAAAGGAGGATAACCAGCCATCTACCTACTACATGGACCCGTAGTCCAGAGATGAACTACTCGCGCATCACACCGGAGGCTTGCATGATGATGAAGAAGGCCTCCAGGATGAATTCCCCTCTCCGGCAGGGTGCTGGGAAGAGCTTCAGATCCCTCCTAGTCTAGGGACAGAGACGACGGCGGCTACAGACTCTTTCGTGGAATTTTGATCGAGGTACTTAGGGTTTCTGTATCAAAGGCATCTTATAGGCCGAAGGAGAGGCCGAGGGGATGCCTGGGCTAGCCACACCACCCCCTGGCGCAGCCAGGCCTGGCCCGCGCGGCCAGGTGGTGTGGCCGCCCTCTGGCCCTTCTCCGTCTCATATTCTGGCTCTAGGTGTCCCACGGTAAAATAATAACTTTGGCTTTTGTCCCGTCCAATTCTGAGAATATTCATTTTCTGACTTTCCTGGAACCAAAAACAGCAGAAAAGAGGCAGCTGGCACCGTGGCTCTTGTTAATAGGTTAGTCCAAGAAATCATATGAAAAGTACTCCAAAGTGTGGACAAAACACAAGAAAGTGGATAAAACCAAGCATGCAACATCAAAAATTATAGATACATTTGCAGTGTATCATCCGGCAGAACATTAACGAAGGTGAAGTCAAGATTTGCAAAGTAGATACGGAACTGAATGTGGAAGATCCTTTGACTAAAGCTCTCCATCTGGAAAATCACGAACAACACCGAGATTCCATTGGTGTTAGGTTCCTTCCTAGTGTAAACTAGTTTTGTTTATACTCTAGTGCAAGTGGGAGACTGAAGGAGTTATGCCCTAGAGGCAAATAATAAAGTGTATTATTTGATATATCTCCTATATGTTCATAATACGTTTCATATTGTGCTATAACTGTATTAATACAAAACATTAATACACATGTGGTATGTAAACAAAGCAGGTCTCTAGTTACCTCTAGTGAACTAGTTCATTGGTCATGAGGATGGTCTGTGTTTCAAGATCATGGGCATTTATGCCAACTGACAATGAGGTTATGTTATTAGTTGAATAACATGATAGACAAAGATCCGACCATTATGTCTTAATGAGATCTAGTTACAAAGTTCACCATTGATGATAAGACACAGAGAACCTCGCAACCTGATCCTTTGACTATGAGGTAATGCAAATCACCATTCCGGAAGAAGCTTAGATGGTTATCAAGAATCATCTCGTAACAGGGTGATCAAAAAGGTGCCACTCAGGTTTTCTGAAGGGATGCGTAGAGGAGTACATATCAAGACCAGGATTTGTCTAGTCCATGTAATGGACAGATACATGTGGCCATCTCGGTGACGTTGCATTAATGGAGCTTGCAAGCATGTGACTAGGTCACGGAATGCAACGACATGAGAACGAGAAAACAAGTTCATCGGTAACGAGATCGAACTAAGGTATGGAGATACCGAAGATCAAGTCTCGGATGAATTAGGCATTGAATGACAAAGGGAACGGGGAACGACTATCTCATGGTTCGAGCGATTGTATTCGTGAAACGCACGGGGGTCACATGGCCATCCAGGTCCCTCTGTTGATCATTATTGTGAGAGTGGTCTCAATCATGTCCGGAGTGTTTCCGAACCGAAGGATGTCACGCTTAAGGGTAGGGACGCTTAGGGTAGATGAGGTATCGTAAGAGAAATAGAGAGAGACCGGAATAGTTCCGGGTAACATCTGATGGAGATCGGAAGGGGTTCGGAAGGTGTTCTGGAGTGAAGGAATAATATAATATGTCTATTTGAATGTTAATTGGAGAATTAATATTAAATATATTTTTTATTTTATTTTTAAAGTCTCCTTAATGCTAATGGGCCTCACCCGTAGGGAGGCCCAATAAGGCAAGGAGCCTAGGGAGTGGGGGCCAGCCGTCCTGGGCTTGGTGCGCTGCCCCAATGGGGCCACCTAGGGCCGGCGGCTGCCCCTAGGTGGCCGGCGGGTGTGGGGTTTAGTCCCACACCGCCTGGCCCCTGGGTGGTGTGCCCCCTCCCACTATATATAGGGGTCTCCCCTCCCCCTTTGGAATCACCCCATTCCCTCTCATTCTCTCTCTCATCCACTGAGGACTTCTCTGTAATATTGGTGAGGACCTCGTGGGTGAGTTCTCTACCTTCACAATACCATCGTGTGATCTGCGATCCGGCATCTACTTCTTCCACTACTCGGCTGGATCGGAGTCTAGTTGAGGTCTCCTACACCAGACGTGTGACGAACTTCGGAGGCACCACACTTGGGGTGCTGCGTAAGGCGTGCCTCTGTCTGCAAAGGTATGAATAGATCCTGGTATTAGTGTTCGAGTAGATAGAATTTTTTTGTTTTCTGCTATGGAACCCAACAATTACAAGGTCTTAAAGATCTCCCCAAGCTTGGAATCAAGCCAGGCTGGATCAAATAACTCATTGTTGGTACCTATTCCTCCTCTTGGGTAGGAAGAGTGTTGCCCTCTTCTTTTGTGTTTCAATCTTTAACTATGCTTGCAAAGCGGATGCTGTTAGAGGGGCTTGTATAGGGATGGCTTGGATTTTTTCGAGGCTAGAGGCTATAGCTCTGTGAAAACTTAATGAAAAAGGTTAGATGCGACCAGCTTTAAAAGGGGAGATCAAAAACCCTAGCCTCCTTTCGTAACGAGCAACTATAAGGGCGCGACCCGTATAGTTCCTGCCATATAGTAACGAACCGACTATAGAATTTCTTCTACGGTGGAACTAACTTATACGGCCAGAACTATACGAGCAGGAATGGTTGGTGGTTAAACTCTCTATACTCCGAATAAGATTTTTGGAGATGGGTTGATATCTATACGATTGCAACTATATTGGCATAATTTTTATTCCCGCCATATAGTTGGTCGTTAAACTATCAGTACTCAGAAAAAGATTTTTGGAGATGGGTCGATATATATACGACCGCAACTATACGGACGGAATTTTTATTCCTGCCGTATAGTTGGTCGTTAAACAATTAGTACCTTTCGTGGACGGAAGGGGTGATATCGAAACAACTATACGACCAGAATTTTTATTCCCGCCATATAGTTGGTCGTTAAACCTTATGTGTCCACCAATAATTTCCTGCTTCTCCAAGGATTCTTTACGAATCTGAAACTTAACGGAATATCAAGTTTTGACCAAAAAAATGGTAGCTTAAATTTTTGACCAATTTTTGGAATTATCTTCCTTCTTCTTTGCTAGAGCATCAAATGTTCCTTATTTAACACAATGCTAAAAATTAAAATTTTACTCAAACCTTTACTTTGCATGGGTTGCCTCCCATGAAAAGCTCTTTTATGGTCAATAGCTTGACCATAATGTTGCTCATTCTGTCTCGAGTCCATTCTTCTTGCAGTTTCCATTCCTTGTATATCTTTGCTTAATCACTTCTTCTGGGGTGATCACTTCTATGGTGACTGCACTTATATCTTCTTTTACTCGATAATGCTCCAAGTGTTGTCCATTTACCACCCTTGCAAGAGAGGGTGTTTTTCCCTGGAGCTTCATTGCTCCCGATGAATAAGCTTCTTCAACTATATATGGGCCTTCCCACTTTGATCTGAGCTTCCCTAGAAACATCTTAAGACGATAATTATAGAGCAACACTTTGTCTCCACTTTTAATGGTCTGATTCTCTATTTTTCTATCATGCCATCTTTTCACTTTTTCCTTAAACAACCAAGCATTCTCATAGGCCTCACTTCTAAACTCAACTAAATAATGAATATCTAATAATTGCTTTTCTCCTGCTGCTTTAAGATCATAATTTAGGTTCCTGATTGCCCAAAAAGCTTTGTGTTCCAATTCTAAAGGTAAATGGCATGCCTTACCGTACACCATCTTATAAGGTGTCATACCCATTGGATTGTTAAACGAAGTATGGTATGCCCCAGTGTCATTTAACTTGTATGACCAATCTTTCCTTGATTTGTCCACCGTCTTCTCGAGTATCGTCTTTAATTCTCTATTAGAGAGTTCCACTTGACCACTTGTTTGAGGATGATATGGTGAAGCAACACTGTGAGTTACTCCATATTTGCTAAGGATTTTCCTGAAAGTTCCTTTCATAAAATGAGAACCACCGTCAGTGATTAAAAATCTAGGAACTCCAAACCTGGGGAATATGACATCCTTGATAATTTTCACTGAGGTGGTTGCATCTGCATGACTTGTTGGAATAGCTTCAACCCATTTAGTAACATAATCAACAACAACAAGAATATGAGTATAACCATTCGATTCTATAAAGGGTCCCATGTAATCCATTCCCCATACATCAAAAGGTTCAATTATGAGACTATAATTCATTGCCATTTCTTGTCTCCTACCTATATTACCTCTTCTTTGGCAAGCATCACATTATTCCACATACTTGTGTGCATCCTTGAGCAAGGTGGGCCAATAGAATCCAGATTGAAGTACCTTTGCAGCAGTTTGTTTACCTGCATGATGCCCTCCATATGGACTATCATGACAAGCTTGCAATATTGCATTCATTTCATGGTTAGGAACACACTTCCAAATCATTCCGTCGGGTTTATGACGATATAGATACAGATCATCCCAAAAGTAATATTTAAGATCATTAAAGAATTTCATCCTTTGATTTCTTGTCATACCAGGAGGTATAAATTTTGTTGCAAGATAATTAGCATAATATGCATACCACAGATCAGCAATTTCAACATTTGCTAAATATTCTCCCATCAATGATTCATTTATAGGTACGGGGTTAGTAATTATTCCCTCCATCCTAGAGAGATGATCTGCTACTGGATTATCTTTACCCCTCCTATCTACTATTTGTAAATCGTATTCTTGTAGTAATAAAACCCACCTAATCAACCTGGGCTTTGCATCCTTTTTCACAAGGAGCTGACGCAAAGCTTGGTGATCCGTATGAATTATTACCTTGTCGCAAGAAAAAATTATACCTAGGAACTCTTTTTATGTAGTAGCGTAATGTTTCTGAATCTTATTAAGAGGTCTACTAGCGTAATAAATAACATTTAAATTATTTCCGTCTGGTTGTCCCAACACAACCCCTAAAGCATAGTCACTAGCATCACACGTGATTTCTAAAGGTTCACCCCATTTTGGAGATTGCATGATAGGTGCTGAAACTAATTTATTCTTAAGGTTCTCAAAAGCTGCAATGCGGTCATGATCTAAGTAGAATGGAGTTTAATTATCAAGAAGGTTGGTGAGAGGCATAGCTATTTTAGCAAAATATTTTATAAAATGCTTATAAAAACCTGCATGTCCCAGAAACATTTTTAAGTTTTTAATGTCCTGAGGTATTGGAAGATTTTCTATAGCATTTATATTTGTTTTATCTATTTCTATTCCCTTCTCCGAAACCTTATGCCCAAAAACTTTGCCTTCTCTTTCCATGAAACAGCATTGTTACCAATTCAAAACCAAATTTGATTTCCTGCATCTCTGTAAGACTTTGGTTAGATTGTAGAGGCAATTATCAAAAGTTGTTCCACAAACAACAAAATCATTTGTTAGAACTTCCATAGTCTTCTCAACAAAATCATCAAAGATCTTTAGAACACATTCTTGAAAAGTTGCTGCTGCGTTACATAAGCCAAACGAAATTAATCTATAAGCATATGTACCATAAGGGAAAGTGCAAGTTGTTTTCTCTTGATCTTCCGGTTGTATGGCAATTTGAGAATATCCAGAATAACCATCAAGAAAACAGAAATAAGAATTATTACTAAGTCTTTCTAAAATTTTATCCATTAATGGTATAGTTTTATGATTTTTTTGTGTCTCGCGGTTTAGCTTCCTAAAATCAATGCACATACGATATCCTACAACTGAAGGGAATATGCCCGAGAGGCAATAATAAAGTGGTTGTTATCTTATTCCTTGTTTATGATAAAATGTTTATTTTGCATGCTATAATTGTATTAATTGGAAACGTTAAGACATGTGTGTTTAATAAACAAAATACAAAGTTCCTAGTAATGCCTCTCATATAAACTTGCTCGTTGATTAACAAGATGATCAAGGTTTCCTGATCATGGACATTGGATGTTGTTAATAACGAGGTCACAACATTGGTGGAATGATGTGATGAACATTCATCCGAAGTATAGCATTACGATTAAATTCATTATGTTTATATTGCTATAACATCATACGAAGTAATCTTAGTCCTTAGGCCATGAGATCATGTTAATTGCTAACACTAGAAGAGTATCTTGATAACACCAAACGTCACACCGTAACAGGGTGACTATAAAGGTGGGTTCACTACTACGAAGGTGTTATGTTGAGGCTCATGGATCAAGAGTGGGATTTGTCCATCCCGATGACGGATAGATATACTCTGGGCCCTCTCGGTGATATCACATTAAGATAGCTTACAAGCAAGTGATGTGATCACTAGAATGTTATATCACGAGAACGAGAAAAGAGTGCATGTCGGTAACAAGATCAAACTAGGTATTTGGATGCCAATGATTGAATCTCGGACATGTAATATATCGCGAGACAAAGGGATTTAGTTAATAGCATTAAAGGTTCTCACGATCACAGAAGTCATCGTTGAATGTGTAGGAGTCAGTATGGATCTCCAGGTCTCGCTTCTGATTATTGATCTGAGACGGGTCTCGATCATGTCTGCATTATTCGCGAACCGTAGGGTGACACACTTAAGGGATACCGACACCATTTGGAGCAAATATGTTTCAGATAAAGAGTTAAGAAAGCGCTGGAATTATATCAATAGACACTGAAACTGTTTTGGGTGAAATTGCTAAAATTGGTTCTGCATGTAGTATTGAAATGTTGCAAGGGGTTTTATGTGAATGTTTGTTAATTAAATTAATTAACAAAATTCTGAATAAAATTAATAAAAGAGTTTTATTAAATGAGAGAGCATTAAATTTGGAGAAATTTAATGCATTTAAAGTGGGGACTTTAAAAGAGAATGTGAAGGGGCAAATTTATGTGGAGGGAGTTACCACCACATGAATGAGAAGGTGAGGGGTCACCCCTTGGGCGCCGGCCATGGGGAGGGGCACCCCCTCCTCCTATAAAAGGCCCCCCTCACACCACTTCTTCCTCACACCTCCTTGTGAAGGATCTCTCTCCCCCTCTAGTATTATTCCCCATGGTCTCGGATTAGCGAGATACATGTTCCCGGTGGCTTTATCTGGAAAGTAGTTGCTGCTTCCGCTGCTTTGCTGGAGCGAGGGACGGAGGTTGTCGAGGTACTGGACGTGTGTGCGATCACGGATGCACTGCTGCTTTGCGGTGCTGGACTTGGTGGTGCTGGACTTGCTGGAGCTGGATCTGATGGACGTGCTAGAGCCGGACCTGCTGGACTTCATCACGATCTTGAGATCGGAAAGTGTACGACTACATCATCCACGAGTTCCAACTCGTCAACAAAGCTTTGTTGTCTTCGAGGGTAAGTTCTCTATGGATATATATCCACACGTTGCTTGTATCTAGTAGATAGATCTTGGCGTATAGTTCCCATCGTAGGAATTTTTTTGTTTTCTATGCTGCGAAGCCAACAACAACAGGCCTTATAGGAACTAGCTCACCATCCTCATTCATAGCAGCATCAATACCACCTTGTCTTGGTATGCAATGAGCTGGGCTAACCCACTTACTGTTAGAAATAGGATGTATTATGCCAGAATCTAATAAGCGTATAACCTCTTTTCTGACTACTTCCTTCATTTTCAGATTAAGTCTTCTTTGCGTATCCACTACAGGTTCAGCATCATCAAGCATGGTAATCTTATGTGTTATAATAGATGGATCTATTCCTTTAATATCACTTAGAGTATATCCAAAGGCTTCACGATGCTGGAAGTTGTTTCAATTCAATTGGTGGAGGTTCTTCATATCCTTTTCTTACCAGTTCTTCATAGTCATGTGGATTTTGTGCTTCCAGAACTGAATCAAGGTAATCATCCATGTCTTCTCTCTCCTCATCATCTGGTGCTTCCTCCCAATTAATTAGGCTCCTCTCTAATTCATCTTGTGGAGTACTGAAATGAATAGTGGCTAGCTCGGCAATCATTTTCTCTTCCTTGATATCTTCCACTTCATATGGCCTCTACTTTAGTTTGGCGAAATGGAATGTCATTTCCTCTTCTCCAAACATTAGTGAAATAGTCTCCTTCTTATTATCAACTCGAGCTTTGGTTATGGAAACAAAAGGCCTACCTAAAAGAATAGGACAAAAAGAATCTCGAGGCATATCAACAATATGAAAATCAAGGGGGTACATGAGTGATACAATAAAGACATAGATATTTCTGATTGCACCTTACAGTTTTATATTGGTCCTATTAGAAAATTTAATAGTAGTGTCTACCGGTTCCACATTTGGATTATTTAAATTGTAGCGAAGTTCCTCATAAAGTGATGAAGGCATAATATTTATAGTGGAAATCGGCTCACAAATTCCGTATAAGAAAGTTTCTCCACAATATATAGGAGTTATTGGTTTATCAGTTCTGTTGCCTCATACCTTACCTTCGATGAACTCTGAGGTTTCAAGGTCTAGCATAACCACTTCATTGTCCACTATTCGTGCTTCCATAAGATACTTTAGTATAACATTATGTATATTGGTAGATTTGGGATTCTTTTCTAGTTTCTTCGGTCTCTTCTTTATTTGTTCTTCCTCTTTTTCCTTTTCTTGATGATCTCTTGAATAGGTACTGAGGATAATTCTTCCATTAGCGCTCTTGCACGCTTCTTTTATTCGAGGGGTTTATGGGGTTCCCATTCTTTTGGTAGCTGCAAATGTCTTGCATAATTCTCAATAATTTTCTTTACTGAGTAAGAATCAATACTGAGGGTTTTAATCATTGCACTAGTCCTTTCATCTGCAAGGAAATCGTTAACGCAAGCATATTCAGAAAAACTATTTGTAATGTTTTCCTTATCTTTAAGATTTTTGTTGCTTCCCTCATTTTTATTATTAGATTCCAAGCTTCACCATAGGTATAAGATAGAAAACTTCCATTAGAAGCAGTGTCTAGATTCATTCTATTTTCAATATTTAGCCCTCCATAAAAAGTATGAGTGATTCACCAATCAGGCAAACGATGATGGGGTCAATTATCTAGGTAGCTTTTGTACCTTAGATATCCTTCATATAAATCCTCACCAGGATTATTTTTGAAACTGATAATAATACCTCTCATCCTGTGAGATTTGCTTTCTGATTAATATTTTGCTAGGAAATTGGTTGTCAATTCCTTCCAAGTCCTTGGTGCTTCTGCACAAAAAGATCTGTACCAGTCACAAACATTATTAGAGAGAGTTTGGCTAAACAACTGGGTTTTAACCATATCAAGATTACAGTCATCGAATATAAAGGAACTAAGAACGTCTTCAAAGAATTTTAAGTGTCCATATGGACTCTCTTCATTGGTTCCTGCAAATTTCTTAGAGTCCAGTAGTTCAAATAATAAAGGGTGGATCTCAATTCCATTCGGATTTATGCTTTTATTGACAGTTATAAAAGCGTCCATGGGCGAACCCATTTTCCTTACTGCCTCAAGCTGGTTTAAATGCTGAGTGGTGTCCATTGTTGTGGTCCTACAACTTAAATAAAAATTAGTACAACGAAAGTAAATAACTAAAAGTAAAGTGACTTATAGCGCTAAGCTCCCCGGCAATGGCGCCCGAAAAAAGCTTGATGACTGCAAGTACATAGATCATTTGTAGCTAGTTTCTAAATAAAGATATCGATCCCACAGGAAGCAGTAGGCGAAAGACTAAAATGATATTAACTACAACTAGACGAAGTACTTAAGGTATAACTTTAAGATGCAAGAAAATTAGAGTTGTTTTGGGGTTTTTGGTTGAGCGAAACAATTTAAAGTAAAGTAAAACTTAATGTAGAAAGTAAGAATCGCGTGTGTAAAAGAACTTTGGAACTGCAATAGGGAAATAGGCGTTCTTAGGGAGTGGTGGATACACCGCTAGCAATTTAGGCTAAGCAATCAAGATTATTATAATGAATATTCTCATGATATGTATGTTTGTGGGAGGAGCTCCATATATGGACAAATAGGCAGAAACCACTGCTCACATCATCCTTCATAACCACAGCTGATAGATAAACGACATCAATCATATTATCCCGCTCTTAAGGGATTTCTCCCGTGGCATGGACATGGCTTTATGAGTTCTCCTTGATTCCCCCAGTTAGTACGTAAAGAATGACAACATCTTTATAGTCACAGTAAGTGCTATCATCCCTCCGTCTACCAAAAGTAATCCCCTTCATCGAGTCCCCATAGGAGGCAAATATTAAAGAGGTGCACAAGTCCCAACATCAAGATGAAGACAATTAACACATACACATAATGATGTATAACATAATAATCTCTATCTCATCTCAATCATATGCTAGGGTTTCTCCATCTCCCCAAGAACTAGAGATCACGGCAATGGTAACGGAAACAATTGTAAATGAATAGTTCTTGTATAAATCCACACCGAGTATAGAAATTACAGCAAGATCTAGATGGGGTGAGATGGGATGGATGGACATGGTGATGGTGCGGCGGTTCATGAAGATGGAGATCGATGCCTTGGCCTCCCATATCTGTGTAGGGGAAAGATGGATCCCTTGGGCAAGTTCCCCCTCCAGATGCCTTCTGGAGGTGAGGTTTCGGTGAGTTCTGGGTGTTCTGTATGTCGTCTCTCCGATCCAGTTGCGCGGGGTGAAACTATTTGAAGAGGTGGTGGTGGTACCAACTATACGACCGGAACTATACGACAGGAAAAAGTATTCCGGTTGTATAGTTGGTCATTGAACCATCTATATGCCTCGATTGCTTCGGGTTTTCTTCTGGTAATTGATATTTTCCAAATAAGCGATTTACGTTGTTTTTGACTCCTTTTCTCCTCAATACAACTGCTCCAAGAATTGTGTCCATTGGATCCATCATCTGTCTTGATCCTTGTGAAAATAAACATAAAATGTGCGCGCGAACATAGTAAAATACCAAGATCCTACATCTACAATGCAAAATAATAATATAAAACATGATGCAAATATGCACTCATCAGCGGGCTCTACCCGTACCAGTGGTCATTAACCGTACTGATACCTCCTCTTCAATTGGTATTCTTCCAGGTCCGAAGGAAAATTCATAAAGTGACTTTTATCACTTAGAAATATCATATAATTACACAATATGACATCTCTAATTGATATGTTCATATATGACTCCATGATTTGGGATCCTGTTGAAACAAGAACAAAATAGTGCGCGTAGGCACGGTGAAATACAAAAATCCCTACTCTATTTATGCAAAAACAAAAGTTAAATATGCTTCAATTTTGGATGCATCAACCTACAATATATTTGCAAATACTATTTGGACTAGGTTTATAACAAATAGAGTTCAAGTTAATTCAAAATTACTTATGAGAACTCCCACTCAAAAATGACATCTCTCTAGTAATTTTTGGTGGCTACACGAACCAAATTCACTACACTATGACCGATCATCATGTGAGGTGGTGCAGTTACAATGGCGAGCATCATATGGACATCACATCATTCATATGACTCATGCTTTAATGTTTGGTTCATGTTCCAAGGCCATGTCTGTACATGCTAGGCTCGCCAAGTAGAACCTTAGTATTCACATGTATAAAATTGTCTTACACCCATTGTATGCAAACGTAGAGTCTATCACACGCGATCATCACGAAGTGTTTTGAAATGATGAACTTTCTTAATGGTGCATACTAAGTAAGAAAATATTTTTATCTTGATATTTAGTGGGAGGGATTATCTTATAATGCTACCGAGGCAGTCAAATCAAAGCAATATAAAATTCATCAAAATGATAAATATCACATGCAAGAATAATGTGATATGATATGGTACTTCTCACATTCGATCTCCATCTTGTGCATCATGGTATGATCCATCATTCCACTAGCATGGCACCAAGGTCCATGGCACCTCCATCATGGTCGTCTCCACCATTACAATATATGTCAAGGATATATATATATAGCACACATGCCATAAAGATAAAAACAACCATATGGCTCTTGTTGGTTGTTTAATAAATTTCATTGCATACAAATTTTTTTGTATCAATAACCATATCACATCACATGCCCTGCAAAAACAAGTTAGACGTCTCTAATTCATGTTTGCATATTTTACGTGGATGTGGGATTTCTAGGAAAGAACCATTCTACCTACGAACTTCAACCACAACGGTGATAATCAAGTTATTGGCAAACCATTGTAAATTAGATCATGACTGCTGGGAGAGACATACATCCGCTGAGCCACTTAAGCAATATAGGTTGCATGCCAAGCGTGGGACAAGTCTCATGTGCGAGGACATGTAAAGTTAGTCTGGGTTGCTTCATCCCAACATGCCACCATGATCCAAATTCACAAAAGTATGCAATAACATGATCATCAACGTCAACATCTCCATGTGTTGTAACTGTACAAAGCATCTATGCAGAGACATAGCTCTGATACCACCGATGGTGTTCATAGCTTAGAAAACAAAAATTCCTATGATTGCAACTACCAAGATTGAATCTAGGCGATACTTGTAACAATTTCAGAAGAATGTTCCCACAAACAAATGTGGCTTGTGTAGAATATACTCGACCCGTACTCAAGGACATGAAGACGATCAACGCCATAAACATGCAGCGCCTCCATAATTAGTCACATGTTTGGCATGACGACGACCTCCATTCCTTGCTCCAGTTGGGTAGCAGAAGTAGTGGATCCTCAGGAACTCCAGCAACACTACAACATGGTGATGGTGGTGGAGAAGATCTTGAGTAAGGTTTTTCCTAAGCACCGTGCTCTTGGCAATGGACAAGCTAGCAAGAGGGAGAAGATGTCAACCAAATGGCATATGAGAGGAGAAGGGGATGAGTGAGAGGAGAGGAGCACCACCCCTCCTTTTATAGGAGAGGGGGAGGCACAACAAGGGGGTGGGCGGCATCCCATGGTGGTGACCCCACCTCTCCCCTCTTGATGGCTAGTGGACTCTCCACTCACAAAATCAAGAGCCATTTTCTCCCATTTAATCTCCACACAAAATCAAGAGTCTTTCTATTAAAACAATTTTAATTCACTTGATTTAATGCCACTCAATCTAATGAACACTTCATTTAATGAGTACTTCATTTAATGAGTACTTCATTTAATGAACACTTCATTTAATTAACACATTAACAATTTAATCCCTTGCAATATTTCGATACATCGGAACTATTCAGGCAGTTTTATCAAAACAATTTTTGTGTTGTCCAGTATTTTCTCCTGCATTACGTATCCACTCAAATGCGTCGACGAGCCTTAAGTATATCTCCCTACGGGTTCATGAACTAAGTGTACATGATTGAGTCTCTCTCTCTAATCAATAATCATTAGCGAGATATGGAGATCCATAGGGACTCCCACTTAATCAACGATGAACTAGTGATCGCGTGAACCTTTTTTGACCAATTCCTTTTGTCTCGCGATATTTTACTTGTCTGAGATCCGATCATTTAGTATCATCCATACCTAGTTCAATCTCATTACTGACAAGTACTCTTTTCTTGTTCCCATGATATAATATTCTTTGTGATCTTATCACTTTCTTGCAAACTATGTCAATGTGATATCACCGAGAGGGCCCTGAGTATATCTCTCAGTCATCAGGATGGAAAAATTCCAGTCTTGATCCACAAGCCTTAGCTAACACTTTCCAAGTACCCAACGACATATTTACAATCACCCTATTACGGTGTGATGTTTGATGGAATCAAAGTACTCTTCTAGTGTTAGTGATTGACGTGATCTCATGCTCTAAGAATTAGTGTTACTTCGAATGAGATAGCAATATAAACTTTGACGACATGATCGTATTGCTAAACCTACAATGGGTGAATATTCATCACATGATTCTCTAATGACATGACCTTGTGTAACATCTCAAAAATATCAAATAAGATTATCAAATTCCCAATGAACCATAATTAGGGTTAACAAAAGCTTTTTAATATTAAACTCTATATGAATGCATATGTTTTTGCCAATGATGTATGAATGCTTGTTATGACATGATTGATTGTTATATATGTTGAGAAATATTTTAAGGATCAAAGAAAGATAATCTAGGTCAAATTCAAACAAAAACAAATAAAAAGAAAATCAAACTATAAGGCATAAGACCTAATGGTCATTTCTACCAAAGTTAACCACTAGCTCACTGTGGGCATCTCTAGTAAATGATTTCCAATAGAAACAATTCTACTTATTTTCTCCCCTTGCTAGATCAAGTAAAAATGAACCCAAGTGAACTTTCAAAATCTACTGAAACATTTTCACATGCATTTGAGAGAATTTCCAAAATGAAATTAAGTGTATGCATCTAGATCACCATTTAACAAAAACCACTCAAACCTCCACCACTTGACAAATCCCTGCAACCAGAGACACCCAAGCATGTGACCAACACACCCACCAAATTTAATTTGAAAATTCAAATATTCATCTCATGCGGCCATTTAATCAAACACTTAGCAGTCAGAGTACAACTATACCAACTATCTACTGTTTTGATCCATTAATTTCTCACCATTGTACTCCATTCAACCTCAATTACTAGCCCGCGATTACTCCTAGTACCCAGCCATGCAGTGGAGCCTCTCTCACTCGCCAATTGGACCAGTGCCGCTCGTACCTGAGCGTGCCATGTAGTCGAGCATGGACACGATGCCACAAGCCACGCCATGATGTCTAGAAGGTAGGCGTGACCTCACCACACTTGCCCGTCCACCCCTCAAGCAATGACAACCAGCAGAGAAGCCAGCACAGCCGTGCCCATTTCCTCTGTCCGCCATGCAGAGCGCACGCCAGAGCGCCAAGCCATTCCCGCATAGCCACGCTACGCCTCTCTCTCTCTCCTTGCGTAAATGCAGTCGTCGCGTCCCTAGCAACCTCCCATGCACGACAGTTCACCCACGCTCGCCCCGTGACCACTGTACGCCATGGCGAACGCCACGGTACCCGAGCAGAGCATGGACATCTCCCGTCCAATTAAGACCACGCCTCACCGTGCCACTATGAGCATGACGACCGCTAGGGAACACCGCGTTGACCTATGCCCACAGCCATGCTGATAGCCCTCTATAGCAACGTCACCGACAAGCCCGAGCCATGCCGCGCTGCTCCTCTCACCGGTGTATAAATAGGACCCTCTCCAGCCTCCAAAGGCACACCATTTGACTCACCTCTCCCCTAGAAACCTCACTAGACCTTTCCTGGAGCAAGGCGAGCACCACATCGCCAGAATTTCACAAGAGCCCGCCGCTGCAGTGAAGGAAAGGAGCCATTGATTGGAGCTGCCCCAGGAGCTTCCACGACCACCATTCGACTCATCTTCATCTACCAGCCCATTCGCCCCATCACCGGACCTAGATGGAGCCGTGGTAAGCCTCCGACGACCCCGGCCATAGAGCTAGGTTTATAATCCCCCGCGCGCCATTCACCGGAGACGACGACGCTCAACCGTCGATCCCATTCTAATCGTGTGGCCCAGATTAGCTGATACCGTTTTGCTTAGATATAGTCGCTGACGCATGGGACCAGCCTGAGTGCAGGCCGCTGCGCGCGCTCCGCGTAGCTGGGCCAGCCCATCATCCTTCCCGTGCTTAGCCCAGAGATTCAAATTTAGATTTTCCATTTAAAATTAAAACCCTATTTTGTAGCTACCTTCAAAATTTAATTCAAAAATATTTACCAAACCAAATTGCATGATTTCAATTTTTTTAGAAAGGTAATGCAAATATCTAATCACTCCCGTTGGATTCAAACCATTTGAAATTATAGATCACCCATGGTAAAAATAACAAGACACAGACTTTTCCAACTTCAAACATTTTTAAAAAATCAACCATAGATGCTTTTGAGTTGATTCCAACTCTCAAAAATCACTTTTGCCATGCTCTATCTGAATATGTAAAAATATTTAGTTTGACATGAAGTAATCTTGGACTAGGATTAAAAGAATGATATATAGTCATTTCTAGTCATTTTGATTATATTAAATAGTAAGATCCAACCTTGTAATATCGGCCAATGCCTTTAAATCACATTCCCAAGTATTAGAATGTGTGGTGATGACATGGTTAACAAGATCCCATATTTTAATTGGAGAATATTAAATCTTAAGTATTTTTCAATAAGTAGAAATTGCATTTCTAATAATAAGATAAATAAAAATATGTCCATAGTTCATGTGATGATTGAGATGATGCTAGATCATCTAGTATGAGCCCTTGTGTGCTAAATAGAAGTAGTTGAGTATGTTTTGGTGATTGTGTACATCGTATTTATTTATAGACGCTAGTAACGACCCGGGGTACGAAGAGCAGGAGTTCTACAAAGATGAAGAAGAGAACTTCGACAACTGCACTACCCAAGGCAAGCCATCCTATGCAAGCTAGCCATATGCAAGCTAGCATATGCAAGATACATTATGCATTCTATTGAGATGCAACTTTACCAATTCCTAGTTTTACCTACAAGCTTTACTTTTCCCTTTACTAAAGTTTCTCAAATAGCAATTATTGATGATTAGTGGAAAATGAAATAGATGCCCTCAAGAGCATAGAGCTAAGCTTGGGTATTTACACTTGATTAGCCCCCCCCCATCAATGGTGATACCCTCATTGATAGATGTTAGTGCTAAGCTAATATGGATCACTTTAGATGGGAAAACTTGGAGAAAATGATTATGAAAACCTTGAAATGATGAGTCATTCTATTGAAATGTTTTGACATGTGTTATGAAACACACTGAGTTGAAGATGATACTAAATGAAACATGTGCCTTGACTTTGATAAAAAAATTGACGGTTGGGTTCAGATGCGATACCATTCCAACTTTACCGTACACCCATAATACCTGAGTTGGGTAGGGCTTAACTAGACGTTTATATGCCTTAGTATGGGTTCCCTTGCGGAAAGAGGTTGAGCTGAGGCTACCTCGTGAATATGAATGTCCACCTATGCAGTTCCTAGGATGGCAGATGGCCATGGCTGGGAGGCCAAACTCATCGGGACGGTGCCTATACTAGGGTGTGTAATTGAAAGGTTAGGATTGAGTATCTGCATACCAAGTATGATGATTCAGGGTTATCCCTGACAGATGTATCGAATTTTGTGGTGAAAGTGTACCACCTCTGTAGAGTGTCAAACTATTTGAATAGCCGCGTCCGCGGTTATGGACAATTGGAGTGGCCATACTATTCCGTTGCAGATGTTTTCAAAATGACTTGTGATTTGAAATATGATGTTGACTTGACCACAACAGGGTTGTGGACATGAAAACTAGGTTCCCACTTAAGTAATCTAGATAACTAAAATAGGTCTTTACTACTAAGTACTTCTGAAATAAAACTGGCTTATTGCAAACAAGACTAGAGCTTAGGATTCCTACTAGAAATGTATTACTTACATTAGTGATAGTTTGCGAGTAATTTCAGAGTACTCATGGCTTTGTCCCTCGCTATTCCCATGGCTAGACTATGATGAAGGCTATCTAGAGGATGGACAGCAGGATGTCTATGATGTTGGAAATATGCCCTAGAGTCAAATAGTAGTAAGACCTATTATCATATTTCATATAGTTTATGATTAAGTTTTATATCATGCTATAACTGTATTGAGTGGAAACATCAATACACGTGTGATATACAAACAACCAGGGGTTCCTATTGTAACTCTAGTCACTGGTTCATTGGTCAACAGATGATCAAGTTTCCTGATCATGTGGCATTTATGCCAGTTGGAAATGAGGTCATCTCATGATGAACCAATACCCAACCTAAACATCGTCACCTGATCATGTCACGAAGTTCAAGTTACGATGATTAGAAATGGATCCTTGTAGACTATTCCTTAGACCGTGAGGCTATATCAATCGCTATCTCCCGAGAGTGCTTAGATAGCATCAAACGCCATCTGGTAATACGGTGGTTATAAAGGTGTGTTCAGGTATTCGGAGGAAACCATAGAGGCAACATATGTCAAGAGCGGGATTTGTCAGTCCATGTGACGGGAAGATACTCCAGGGCCCACTCGGAGAAGTTATATCCAATAGCTGCGCAGCGTGTGATTTGATCACGGGGATATCACTTGTCGGAACGAGTCTAGTAGCATTGTTCAGTAACGAGATTTAACATGACATGGTGATGTCATTGATCCGATCTCGGGCAATGCAAGTATCGAGTGACAAAGGGAATAAGACACGACTGTCCCGGTTCAAACGACGAAAGATCTTCGTGGAACGCACAGGGGTCACATGGCCATCCAGGTCCCTCTGTCGATCATTGGTGTGGGAGTGTCCCGACCATGTCTGGAGTGTTCCCGAACTGTGGGGTATCACGCTTAAGGGCTTGATGATGCTTAGAGAGTGTTTATAGGATCAGTGGAATCCCCGAAGAATAGTAGAGAGAAAATTGGAAGGGTTTCGGTAAGTCTAGAGGTTGTCCGGAGTGGAGGTGGAAGTGTTCCATAGCCACGGAGATTCAATAATATGTGAATGAATGTTAAATATTGATTTAATCATTTATTCATAATTATTTAATAAATAGAAAAATCAATTTAAATGATCAAAGGCTTAATGGGCCAATTTCTGGAGGGGGAGGGCCCATTAGGGGAAAGGAGAGAGGGAGAAGGGTCCAAGGGGGTGGCCGGCGCCCTAGTGGGCCAGCCCCCCCGCGCGGGGCCCATGGGGGTGGCCGGCGGTGCCACCCCTCCCCCTTCTCTCCTTTAGTCCCCCCCCCCCCCGAGACTTTGAGGGAGGTAGTACTTCCCCTCCCCCTATATATAGTGGGGGTATTTGGCCAAATAAAATACACCAATAATCAATAAAGGTCTTCTCACTTTTGGGAGGACCTCCAATTAATATTTTCTCTCTCCCCTCTCTCTCTCGTGACCGTGGTCCCAAGTCTAGACTGCGCGAGCGAGAGACATCTTCACCGCGGAGCGCCGTCGCACTGTGGGATTCGGATCCAGGAGCTCTACTTCCGCAACTGCTGCTGGATCAGGGAAGCGGGAGTCATCATCAGGCACAGGACGTGTGTAACTCCCCGCGAGGTGTCACACTTGAGGCACTCAAGTCGTTGGAGCCAAGGAGCGCAAGGACTTCATCACTACCTTGAGGTCGGCTTCGGCTCGTCTACATCAACCACGCTCTCATGTGCGTTGACAACGCTTTTCGGTCTTCGAGGGTAAGTTGGCGAAAATCCCCTCCCGTTACTGTATTACTAATAGATAGGTCCTTGCAGCTTCAGGGGTTCAGGGGCGTAGGGTAAAATTTTATTGTTTTCATACGCGGAACCCCAAAAGTGGTATCAGATCTAGATCTATGCGTAGTAATGCTAGTACGGGTAGAGCACACAAGATGTAGCGTGTGGGCATTGATCTTTTAGTTGTTACCCTCCCACGTGTACTTGTGCATACCGCAGTAATGCTTGATGAAGCGGCCCCCAAATGACTTTACGCGTTCATTCGCGAGACTGGTCCACGCTTGACATACGTCTTGTACCGTATAAAGTGGCTTAGGGGGGTGTCTGTCTCTCTCGGATTAGTTGGTATTCCATTTGAAATGGAGGGACCCGAAAGGGGTGTAGTAGAGACAACTACTTGATCAGCGTTGTGCTAAAAGTTTGTAGGTAAGAACGATTCTTTGTGCGAAAGCCCATTCATCCACGTAAAAAATGCAAAGATAAAGTAGAGGCGTCTAACTTTGTTTTGCAGGGGGCGTTGCTTTGTGATATGGTTGTGACAAAGGTAAAGTGATTACCTTTTGTTACGTAGTAGTAGATAGTCACGGAGGTGGCAAACTACCATGCTGGAATGACACCGGAACCCTGGTGTCTACGGCGCCGGAACCCGGTGACGGTGGATGGAGATCACGACGTGATGGACCATATCACATAGCATTTACATTCAATGTTATTGTTTGTATATCTTATCGTGTGCTAGTATTAGATACTCGACGGTAGCCCAATAAGATGATCCCTGTTAAAATTACCAACGATTGTGTTCCCCCTTAGTGTGCACCACCAAGAAATTTCTTCGGTATGAGGCGATCCAGGGTTACATGCCTAGGTGTCAGACATATCTACGTTCGCATACAGTGGGTGTAAGCCATGTTGCACAGTGAATACACTAAGGTTGAGTTGGCGAGCCAAGCACGCCACAGAAGCGTGGCCTCAGAACACGGATGGTCGAAAGATCGAGCACGAGTCGCATGAATGATGTGACCGACGTTTAGCATCCACCCTTGAACCCACATTGATGGCCGTGACGATCGGGGGAGATGTGGCTGATAGGGGTCGTGTTATCATTAGGAACCCTTTTGGGGATAGGTGTTTCTGAGTGGAGTTATCATTAACTCATTTAATTATAAACTTAGTCTAAATTCCTTTTGCAATTATAAATGTAGATGCCGCCTTTCCTGTTGACAATTAATTGGTTAGAAGGAGAGAAGCTCAGATTAGATGGATCAAACTTCTCCATATGGGTTGCACGTCTCCACATTCTTCTTAGCGAGAATGACGCGGTCGACTACATACTCAACATGATGGATTTGGATCAGCCTACTAACCTAGAGACCCCAGAGCAGCGGGAAGACCTCTATATCCATCGGGAGATGGCCTCCTATATTTCAGTTGTGATGCGTTTCGGAATGGTGGATGAGCTGTGGCCTTTCGTGGGTGATGTCAACCCTCGTTCGGTGATGCTACAGCTTAGGACACATTTCATGGAGCATACACACATTTGGGGGCATGAGCTGATGGGAGACTTCCTCTCCATTAAGATGGAGGATAACTCATCACTGGATGACCACTTGGAGCGCATGCATGATGTGTACATGAGGCCTACATACTTCCTGGATAGCTGGATGATGGGCTCTTTCGCAAACAGTGTTGTGCTGCGGTTGCTGCCACCAAGCTACCAAGCACAAGTCAGGACTTGCGTAATGAGGGGCGACGCGGAATCAATGGAGTTCCACCGGTTCGTGACACATCTCGGGAATGTGTTGGTTGAACCAGATGTCGCTCAGGTCATCAATGACAAATGTATATATTTGATATACAATTTTATAAATGTTATAATCTTGCAAACACATTTGTAGTGTTAAGTATATCTGATACTTGTTCTGATTTGCTGAAAACAGGTCCTTCTGCATGAGAGGTGCTTGCTGGAGAGGAGGTGGCGTTGCGTGTTGATGGCGAGCATGATGATCACGGCTGACGACACTCTCCCTCGACATTTATCATTTAGTTTATGTTTTACGATGATTATTGTAATCAAGAGATTATGAACTTCTTTAGTGTGTCTCACACTTTGTGAGACGGTTATTATGAGTTTGTAACAAACAGTTCTTCCACTTTTATGAATGATTTCTATTTGTGTTCATATCTTGTTTGATTATGTGTGAATTATCCCTATTGTTTGAAACTAATTGATAATACATGAACATTTGTAAAATATTAAAATGACTTAAAATACCCAACTTAATGACTTAAAAACCATTGTTTAAATTCAAAGTTATGTGATAATATGTGAAAGACATTCGACTTCTTATCACATATAAATCATGCCTAAGTTCGGTAAAATAACTTGAACACCGTGTATTACTTGAATACAATGTGTTTAAAGAATTGTTAAAAGTAAATACATATTCGATGTATTGGGTTTTTAACGAAAATGGTAATTATCATTATATGATTGTTTAAATGTGTAAAGTAGTTTACCAAAGGAAACATGAATATGAAACTATTTGATTTGATCAAAATGTTTCATTAACAAAGGGTATAAATATAAAAGAGAATCTAATTGCTATGATTTGATCAATAGTAATGAAATTCAACTTTATAAGAATGGCATAAAAGAAATTGTGGAATGCAAAGCATTTTGAAACGTCAAAATGCAAAGCATCACAATGTGATATTAGATATCAAAGGGGTTGAATAGAAGGCACCAAATTAATCGTTGTAGTGTAGATGTAGAGACCATTAGTTAGAAATAGTTAGCACTCAATTAGAATGTAGTGAACCATTTGAATTCGTGAAAGTTTTGGGATTATTCGATATAACCAAAACAATAGCGAATAAGTCCTTGTAGAGTATTCATTGGAAACTTTGAATACGAAATCCATAGCTGAAACCAAAAGGAAAGCAAAATTTGTATTCCTTGGATTTTGGTACATTTTTGAGGAAGCTCACTTTTAGTGATATTTCTTGATTATGGAGCAAATGGAAGATAGTGAAAAACACGATGAGGATTCAAAACCCTACATCAGTGTTGAGAAGCACAACAGACAACGTTCCTAAACGATTCTCTTCACAGAAGGAAAGAATCAATGATATTGATCATTGTGTTTTCCCCACTAGTGTTTTCACCACATGAAGTAGGATTCAAAATGTAAATCCATATCTAGTATGGAGACATTTGTGAATCATTTGTCATGATTCTTGGAATATGACATACCTACGAACTACACAGGAAATAATGGTAAACTAAAATTATGAGAAATCCTAGAAGCAAAATTCCCTTGAGATTAGAGAGCAATTTGTTGCTGAATCTCACAAGTAAAAGGAGTTACTTGAATATTCCCAAATGACTGCAAAGCCATAGTGGAAAAGGGGGCAAATGACAAAAGCACAATTTGTCAAGTATTGGAAAAATTCAAATGAATTTGATTCAAATGTGCTAAATGTCTAGTGGATTTAAAACTAGTAATAGTACTAGTATCTCATAGCAAATCTCCATGTTTGATATTTGACCAAAGGATTTTGAAGATGTTCAAAATAGTGAGTGAATATGTAATTTTCATAAAATTGAGTGGGAGCTATGAATGTCTTCCTAAAACAATATGTGATTGACATATTTTTGAGTGGGAGATTTTAGGAATAATTCTTAAGTATGTTAAGGATTAAAGCGCAAATACTTATAAATAATGATTTATAAGATGTAGAAGTTGATAATAGGCGTATTAAGATATTATGTAGTATTCCTTAAGGGATTCTCAAAAGTGTTTCAGAATAGAAGTTAATTAAGGAACTGGTCCTTAATAACTCAAATTAGGAATAGTATTGAGTTTAACATCAATGGTTAAAAGAAAGAAAAGTATGATCATCATCCACTATGTTGAGACATAGGTTCTGTCTTAGTAAACCATGATGATAACTTAGCATAATAAGTGATCCAAATAAGGAACATTTAAAAGTGATTAAGTTCGAATCACAGAACGTTGAGCTAAGTTTGTCCGTAGTGTCTAATAGAGAACTGTAGACATGTTTTACAAATCCATAAAGGATGACATATCTTAAAACATAAAGGGTTATGTTATATGTTGGAAACTCCTGTAAATACCGATTAAAGTCAAGTAGGAAGCAAGGTGAATTAAATCATCGAAAGTTGCACAGAGTGCACTAGTGTTTCGATGAATATATTTATAATAATAGATAAGGGTACCATCTAAAGTGTTGTATAATGTTATGGTGGGGCTAGTTCGCTTTTAACATAGAATGATGTGTTCCAGGGCACAGTGCCGATGAGAAAGCCCTCGAAGTTGATCTAATGACACATAGGCTCCTGGAATCAGGCCTCGTTCTGCTGCCATAGCAACGATGCATACACACAGATGCTATCATGTGATGATAGAGTATTAATGTCAATCAAGGTGACATTAGTAAGTTGCAAAGGATTTGGGATTTTAAAGTATAGACCCAAGACTCAACCTCTTCCATGAGCAAGCATGTTCAGGGTACCGGATATATGGTGCCAATGATTGAGAACAAATGCAGCTAGTGTATTTGTACTCTAGTGCAAGTGGGAGACTGTTGGAAATATGCCCTAGAGTCAAATAGTAGTAAGGACTATTATCATATTTCATATAGTTTATGATTAAGTTTTATATCATGCTATAACTGTATTGAGTGGAAACATCAATACACGTGTGATATATAAACAACCAGGGGTTCCCGGTGTAACTCTAGTCACTGGTTCATTGGTCAACAAATGATCAAGTTTCCTGATCATGTGGCATTTATGCCAGTTGGAAATGAGGTCATCTCATTCTGGGAATGAGATGATGAACCAATACCCAACATAAACATCGTGACCCGATCATGTCACGAAGTTCAAGTTACGATGATCAGAAATGGATCCTCGTAGACTATTCCTTAGACCGTGAGGCTATATCAATCACTCTCTCTTGAGAGTGCTTAGATAGCATCAAACGCCATCTGGTAATATGTTGGTTATAAAGGTGTGTTCAGGTATTCAGATGAAAACTTAGAGGCAATATATGTCAAGAGAAGGATTTGTCCGTCCATGTGACGGGAAGATACTCAAGGGCCCACTCAGAGCACTTATATCCAATAGCTGCACAGCGTGTGATTTGATCATGGGGATATCACTTGTCGGAACGAGTCAAGTAGCATTGTTCAGTAACGAGATTGAACACGACATGCTGATGTCATTGATCAGATCTCGGGAAATGCAAGTATCGAATGACAAAGGGAATAAGACACGATTGTCCCGGTTCAAACGACGAAAGATCTTTGTGGAACGCACAGGGGTCACATGGCCATCTAGGTACCTTTGTTGATCATTGGTGCAGGAGTGTCCCAACCATGTCTGGAGTGTTCCCGAACCGTGGGGTATCACGCTTAAGGGCTTGATGATGCTTAGAGAGTGTTTATAGGATCGGTGGAATCGCCAAAGAATAGTAGAGAGAAAACCGGAAGGGTTTCGGTAAGTCCGGAGGTTGTCCGGAGTGGAGGTGGAAGTGTTCCATAGCCACAGAGATTGAATAATGTGTGAATGAATGTTAAATATTGATTTAATCATTTATTCATAATTATTTAATAAAGAGAAAAATCAATTTAAATGGTCAAAGGCTTAATGGGCCAATTCCCGGAGGGAGAGGGCCCATTAGGGGAAAGGAGAGAGGGAGAAGGGGCCAAGGGGGTGCCCGGCGCCCTAGTGGGCCATCCCCCCACGCGGGGCCCATGGGGTGGCCGGCGGTGCCACCCCTCCCCCTCCTCTCCTTTGGTCCCACCCCGGGACTTTGAGGGCGGTAGTACCTCCCCTCCCCTATATATAGTGGGGGTATTTGGCCAAATAAAATACACCAATAATCAGTAATGGTCTTCTCACTTTTGGGAGGACCTCCAATTCATATTTTCTCTCTCCACCTCTCTCTCTCTCTCTCTCTCTCTCTCTCTCTCGTGACTGTGGTCCCAAGTCTAGACTGCGCGAGCGAGAGACATCTTCACCGCGGAGCGCCGTCGCCCTGCGGGATTCAGATCTAGAAACTCTACTTCCGCAACTGCTGCTAGATCGGGGAAGCGGGAGTCATCGTCAGGCACACGATGTGTGTAACTCCCCGTGAGGTGTCGCACTTGAGGCACTCAAGTCGTTGGAGCCAAGGAGCACAAGGACTTCATCACAACCTTGAGGTCGGCTTCGGTCGTCTACATCAACCACGCTCTCCTGAGCGTTGACAACGCTTTTCGGTCTTCGAGGGTAAGTTAGCGAAAAGCCCCTCATGTTACTGTATTACTAATAGATAGGTCCTGGCATCTTCAGGGGTTCAGCGGCGTAGGGTAAAATTTTATTGTTTTCATACGCGGAACCCCAATATATGATAACTAGGATCATCTCCCATCGCCAACATTGCATGTGACAATGAAGATGGAGTCTACTACGTTTATTTCCGCTGCTTTGATATGTATCAGTCTTGATCATGAGATCAACTATTTGTAAGACTATTATGGTTTGTAATGGATGATGTATTGTGGTACCTATTCTGTTATGTCTCGCAAAAATGGTAATCCTGGGATTGCGATGTACGGCATAACAGGCATCTAGACTTAAAAATCTGGGTGTTGACACCTTGTTATTAACAAGATCCAATGTTCATGATTAGGAAACCTTGATCATCAGTTAATAAACAAGCTAGTGTAATGATAGGCATTACTAGGAACCGTTTCATTTGTATTAAACACACATGTATTAATGCTTCCGGTTAACACAATTATAGCATGAGAAATAAACATCAATTATAAACATGGAATAAGATAATAACCATTTATTATTGCCTCTCGGGCATATTCCTTTTAGTGACTTTATTGTTGTGCGCCGCTCATAGCTGATGTCCCATGGGGAATGCTCAATGCCCCAAAGGGCGACTTGCCCCGTTGCCTCGGGGTTGTTGAGGATGTGGGACAATGGGGTGTCATTGACCACAACTATCACCTGCTCCATGGAGTAGTGGCACATTCGACACACTGTCATGAAGACACCATATGCTAGCTTCTGGTAATGTGGGCACCGCTGCTTGGTGGGCATGAGTACCTCACTGAGGTAGTACATGGGCCGCTGCACCCCGTGTATTTTGCCTTCTTCCGCCCTTTAGATGACAAGCACGGTGCTAACCACCTGGTGTGCGGGAGCTATGTACATCAGCATTGGCTCCTTTTCCTAGGGTTTACCGGGACATGCGAGATTGATATCAGGCGCTTGAGGTCGTCGAAGGCTTCTTGTGCTTCGCTGGTCCATTCGAATTTGTCCGTCATTTGGAGGAGTTGGTAGAAATGAAGGGCCTTTTAGCCCATCCGACTGATGAACCCGCTGATTGCTGTGATTTGCCCGGCCAGCTGTTGGACGACCTTGATGTTTTCCGGTTTCTCTATGGCCAGTATGGCTTCAATTTTCTTCGTGTTTTCCTCTATTCCCCTTGTGGAGATGACATACCCGAGTAGTTATCCGGATGGGACACCGAAGGCGCACCTCTCTAGATTTAGCTTGATTTTGTAGCCATCGAGGTTGTGGAAGGTCTTGTGGAGATCATCAATGAGTGGCGTGCTCTCATTTTTCTTGACCACTATGTCATCGATGTAGACTTGAATGTTGCGGCTAATCTGGTTCTTCAGGCAGGCCTACATGCACCTTTGATAGGTGGCTCGTGCGTTCTTCAGCCCGAAGGGCATTGTGTTGTAGCAGTAGACTTCGAATGGGGTGATGAAGGCTGTTTTCTCTTGGTCCTCCACCTTCATCCGAATCGGATTATAGCCTGAGTAGGCATTGAGGAAGGAGAGACGCTCGCACCCGCGGTTGAATGAATGATTTGATTGATCTGCAATAGTGGGAAGTGATCCTTCGGGAGTGCTTGTTGAGGGACGTGAAGTCCACACACATCCGCAGTATATCCATGTCTTTCTTTGGCACTAGCACAGGGTTTTGTACGTAGGTGCTTTCCTAGATCTCGCGGATGAAATCAGCATTGAGGAGTCTATTGTCTTCCACGCCTATGGCTTTGGCCTTCTCTTCTGAGAGCCGATGTAGCGACTGCTTTATTGGTCGTGCATCGGGGAAAATATTGAGTGCGTGCTCGGTGAATTCCCTAGGAACTCCTGGCATGTCTGCGGGACACCAGGCTAAGATTTCCAAGTGCTCATGGAGGAATTTGACAAGAGTGAGTTCCTATGCGGAAGTCACGTTGTTGGTGATAAGGGTCATCTTGGTAGGGTCCATTGGGTGAACCTGGACCTCCTTGGTGTTGCCCTAGAGTCGAAGGATTGCTCTGGTGCGTTCTTCTTGCTTACAGGAGGAAGAATGTTGTCTGTCAACTCCTTGAGTCTTGCTAGCTCCTCTTGCATACCGAAGGACTAGGAGATTCTATTGAATTTCCTATCACAATTGTCAGAGATGGTGAAGCTCCCTTGGATGGTGATGATACCATTTAGTCATGTCATCTTTAACATGAGATACGCATAGTGCAGTACCACCAGGAATCTTGCGAATGCCATGCAACCGAATATGGCATGGCATGGGGATGGCCAGTCGACCACCTCGAACTCGAGACGCTCATGCCTAAAGTTTTTGGGCGTGCCGAAGATAACATCCATGTGGATCTTGCCCAGGGGTAGATTCCCTTGCCTGGTACGATGTCGTGGAAGGTGGTATCCGATGACTCTAGGATGGCGGGAGGAATTCGCATGGCACACAAGGTGCTAGCGAACATGAGGTTAATGCCACTGCATCCGTCCATGAAGAATCTTCTCATCTCATATCCATCGATTTGGGATCCAAGTACCAGGGCTGCGTGGCCTGGGCATGGGACCTGACGCGGGTGGTCATATCTTTTGAAGGTGATGTAAGACTCGGATCCACTGAGGTACTCAGGGATGGTAGGTGGTGAGGTGACGGCCATATTTACTTGGCGGCTGATCGTCTTCTGGCCAATGTTTCCCAACGGACGCGGGTACTGCTCTGCTCCATTGTTTTGGACCGGTGGGGCCACGGGTGGTGGGGGTCCCCCAGGTGGTGGTGTCAGTGCGCCTTATGCTATGGGTCCTAGTATAGTCCCATACCCTTGATTTATTGCCTCACGCTGCAGCTGGGCGTACGCATATTGGAGCTTCTAGAACTCGCGGCAATCCTTGAGGAGGTGGCTCGACTTCTTATTGTCGATGTAGTAGTGTAGGTTGCAAGACCCTGGCAGTTGCTCCATAGCAGTTAACGTGTCGTCGCGATTGCGGTGTTGCCACACTTGGGTTGTCTTGCCGCTATCGTGGTAGCTTCCACCGTGATATCTGTTGTTGCGGTTGCCATCATCGTGTTTGTTGGTGTAGCCGGATGCAACCATGTTGGCATAACCTCCGTTTTCTTCGGTGGTCACACCCAGGGACCAGATCATCCTCACCATACGAGCGTGCTCGGTTATTGTGGATGGCATGTTTGCCGTCCGCCCAGCAATTCGCTATGTCCATCAGGTGGTTTATGGTCTTGGGCTTGGTACGTCCTAGCTTCTCCTTGAGTTCTCGATGGCGCATGCCGCCATTGAACACTTTGATTGCTTGTTCCTCAGAAATATCTTCTGTGGAGTTCTTTATGATGGACCACCGCTGGATGTACGAGCGGAGGGATTCACCGGGCCTCTGGCTATAGGCTCAGAGTTCTTCGATTGAGGCCAGGTGCTTGTATGTACCTTCGATGTTCTAGATGAAACTGTACACCAGTTCTTCCCAGATGCGGATCGAGATGGCAGGGAGGTTGTTAAGCTAGGCTCGTGCGGCGCCTTGTAGCTGCACTTGTAGAAACTACATGGTAGTGTTCTGAAAGGATAGATATGTCGCCTAGAGGGGGTGAATAGGAAATTTTAAAACTATTACAGTTTTGGCTTGATAGAATGCGGAATTAAACTAACGTTTATTTTACAAGAACAAAACCTAAATACACTAGGCTCAACTAAGTGCACCAACAACAAGATAAGCTAAGCAAGATAGCACAAGATAAATATACCACAAGTGATAAGCAAGATATAAGTACTTCAAGCTTGATGACTATCACAAGGAAAGTAAGCTCGGGTATAGAGATAACCAAGGCACACGGAGACGAAGATGTATTCCTATGTTCGCTTACAAGTAAGGTACGTCACAAGTGATTTCCCAATGCCACGAAGGCTCACCTTCTTCTTCGAGTCTATCCCACGAAGGCATAGGCCCTTTCCTTATGGCTAGCTTTTCCTCCACTCCGGAGATGGAAAACTCCACACCCACTTCACAAGATCCACGAAGGAGAAGCTCGGGTCTCTTCACATTCTTCCACGAAGAGGACACTGCGGCAACAACTGCCAAGCCAACTAGGAGGTCACCCTCCAAGAGTAACAAGCTCATGGTCTCTCACTCGAACAAATTGTAATGGAGAGATCAACACTTATGCAAGAATCCAAAGCAAGAACACCAAGGGTGTTCAAATCCCTCACTCTCAAATCCCACCAAAGCAACAAGTGCTAGGGAGGAATTAGAGAGGAAGAACAATGGTGGAAGTCAACCAATGACTCCAAGATCTAGATCCAAAGGGTTCCCCTCACTTAGAGGAGGAATTGATTGGTGGGGATTGTAGATCTAGATCTCCTCTTCCAAAGCCCTCACAAATATGCAAGAATCATAGGAGGGAAGGGGGAGGGAGCAAGCTCAAGAGGTTCAACAATGGAGGTCAATTTCGTGGTCAAGAACACCTAAAAACGTTGGGGGAAGAACCCCTTTTATAGGGAAAAGAAAATATGGCCGTTGGAGAGAAAACAGCGAAAACTCGGTTTCAAAGTCGGTTGGACCAGCCCCAGAACCAGGAAACTCACTCCCCAGGCCGGAGGACCGGCCTACAAACCAGAATACATCGGTTTGCCAACTCAGAATAGACTCAGTCGCGAAAACCAGAAAATCCGGTTTCAGATCCGGTCTAACCAGCGCTGGCACCAGACCGTCCGGTGTGGGACTCGGTTGAACCGGATCCACAACCGGGATGAAACATACTTCATGAAAAACATAATAACTTTTGCATCCGGACTCCGATTTCGATGATGCTGGGCTTGTTTTGATGAGAACAACAAGCTCTACAATATGGTGCATGAAAAAATCATAGTAAAACAAAGGAGGATAGAACCAAATTAGGAAAGGTATGAAGCCTCCCTATAAGAAGAACTAGTAAAACCTTCAAACTCGAAAACGCCATAGAAGATGCATACGAATTCCGTTTTTAATGAACTTGGGCTTGTTGAAGAGCTAGCAACAAGATCAAGAATCTCACATGGAGAAACACCAAGAAGCAACAAAATAGGAAGATGCAAAGTATGCAAAGGATTGAGCTCCCTACGACGATGTGATCATGTTACCCAACCAAAAGCCCATCTTGATAGTGCGGCTATCTATCCTATAACCCGGTCTCCCAACAACGACCTTGAGACCGGTAAAATAAAAACCTAGAAAGGCCATACCTTTGCCTTGCGCATCCCGCTTGATCTTGATGACAATGCTTCAAGCTCCATCAAATCCGGAATGCATCACTTGATCATTGTTGCTTCGTGAAGACTCATAATTTGCTCCCCCATACACCACTATGGGATAGCTTCATTAAGACACGTCTTTACATGTCCATTATCACCAATATGGATGGAAAGCTTCAAGCAAATGATCTTCTTGAGATGCTTATCTTGAACTTGCCCTTGTCAACCTTGATGACGATCGCCACTTGCCCTTGTCATAAATGATAAGGCTTACCATACCACAAGATCCATGTGGTACATTCTTTATGCTTCATGTGTTGACCAACTTGAAATCACTCTGCACTCTTTGTATTGGTCAACCAAGTATCTTCTCATGCTCCATCTCAATATCTTGTGGTAAATTATGTATGCTTCATGTGTTGACCAACTTGAAATCACTCTTCACTCTTTGTATTGGTCAACCAAGTATCTTCTCATGCTCCATCTCAATATCTTCTTCATTTGATTACATGCTCTAAATCTTAGTCAACCATAGCTCAACTAATGAGGCTATCATGACACCGACTTAGAGCCATATCTTGAATTCTTCTATTGAGATCACACTCTCAAGCTCTTGAACATATCATATTCTTCTCTTCAATTCGATGATATAGATGCCAAAACTCAAGGTATATCTTTATCTTCATGGCATCAATACTTGAATCCAACATTTGGACTACAAGCATGACCTATGGAATATTCCTTCATATAAAACTCAATGAAAACATTAGTCCATAGGGATTGTCATTAATCACCAAAACCAAGCATAGGGGCAATTACCCTTTCAATCTCCCCCATTTTGGTAATTGATGACAATCACAACAAGAGGGTTTATATAATGAATATTAGAAACAAGTACGCAACTTATCCGAGAATAAGTTGTATACAAGAGGTTGTATTTGAAATGGTTAAGAAACACAAAGATACTAGCCCATATCAAAACCGATTCTACTCACACAAACTACAACTAATGCAAGAGATGTGAGTAGAACCAACATCTATAGAGCAAACTCCCCCACAATATATGCACGTGTGATGAACTTGAATTTCATTCCATATATTGTCAAGCATAACCTTTGGGGGAGTTTCCACTATATATTCAACCATGCAATAGATAATAAAGATGAAATGCATGAAATGCAAACACTTAAGAACAAACCAATCTTAAGTAGAAAACCATTTCCCTTAAAACCCTCTAAACTTCTCCCCCATTGACAACAAGTGCCAAAATGGATGACAAAGTTAGAAGGCCAATATAGTTCAAGTTCCTCCCAAGGTGTGCATTTATCATAATATGAGTGAAATCACATGCACATATCCAATGACGAATAATTGGAGGAAATCAACTATAATGAGGATCAAATATTGGTAAAAGGATAACAAGGTGAAGAAACTTCAACGGATGAAGCAAGCAATAAAAATCCAAATAATCAAATGACAAATAGTGTTCTAAATGAAATAAGGAAGCTCCCCAAGGTTTGTGCATAAATTACTTGTTTCATTTGAATACAATATGCACAAACATGGAATCCTCACTCCCTCTATATCATTTAGAACAAAACCAAGATACAAGTAGTATAGATATAAATCAATACACTTGTCAATACAAGCTTAAGTCCAAAATAAACCAAATATGAGATATGAGTGTGTGAAGATGCAATAAAAGTAAACTGTGCATGCATAAATCAAGACCTTACCAATACCTTTAAAAACAAGAGGATAAGAGAGACGGTTGGCAAAGAGCAAGGATATTAACACTCTTGTGTATATAAGTTTCTGAGTGGACAAGACATGAGAATAATCCACAAAGAAACATCCACACATTAGAGGTTAATAAAAATAAGAATACAAGATATCCAAGAGGAAGTCATAACATATACCAAAAAAGGATATTTTGCTTAATTGCATATATAGCCCATGGATCTATTTTATCTTATGGTATATCAATGAACTTCACCAAAGAAAAAGAAAAACCTAAAAAATATCACAACTAACACTAAGGGAACTAATGCTAGTTGGGATATTTTGAGAAAGGCAACAAGTATCAAAAGGAAGGATTCATTGCAATGTCAACAATATTGCACATGAGAGTACCTTGAGGAATTGATATGCAATAAATTGCTAGAAGGCATATTTGGGATTGGTGAATCATGAACATGATTTTATATACTCCCCATTATATGCATCATCTCAAATTACTCACATAATCAATAAGGATAGAAAATTCTTTCAAAGATCCTTGCAAGAACCACAACATTTACAAACAAATAAGTTCATGCCAAGATGCAACCTACAAGAGATTGGATGAAAGAATAGTATGCATGAATAAGATACTTGTTACCGAGATAAAAATGGTATGATGTAATAGATGAGAATTCTTCAATCATCCTAGCTTGGCTCCAATTATCATGTGTGAAAACACATTCCTTATAGATAAGACAAGCATCCATTGCATCTCCAATGTACCTAAAACAACATTCAAGTACATCTTGCTCCCCAAACTTATTGGGTCCAAAGTGGTTAGACTAACCACAACAAATAGGACATACTCCATAAAAATATGTGCATATTTAGAGATGAAGTTTGAATTTCATGCACATCATAGTCGTTTAAGGATTTGATGGAGTATACCCTATATATTGGATCAAAGAAAGCAAAACATGATATAAGATATACATTTAGTAAACATGCATGCACGGTACTTTCAAGAACCAACGAAGATATAATTTGGATAAAACACCAAATATTGAATAAGGCATACAAGGTGTGACAAAACACATCTGTTGTCCAAACTATATCAAAGAATCAAATAAACACAAGATTTGTTCAACAAAGTTCAACAAAGGAACCAAGCAAAAACTATTGAGCATAAAAGATGAGATAAAAACACAAATGCTCAAAGATTTATCTCATTCAAGAAAATAACATAGAGAAGAAAGAATGAGATAACAAACTCCCAAAAGAGCAAGGTTTCAACAAATAAACTAAACCCTTAACACTTTTCACAATGGCACAAGGTTCCGCGAAGAAAAGGTTTGTCTTCCACTAAAAGAACATTTGATAATAATCGAAAACACCATCAAAGAGATGTTCAAAAACCAAGGAAGACAATGGGACCTACAACAATTTTTGAAAAGAAAAAAAAGCAATACGAGGTGAAATCCAAGGTGAAGATGATCTACAAATGATACCACACCCAAGTATATCAATTGTCAAAGACAATGAGTTTATTGGAATTTATTTCCGTGGGTATATTGCACGTATATTAAAGATAAATCTTCACAATAAAAAGTATAGGATACGAATAAAAAGATTAAGCAATATGCAAAGATAGAGATTCTTGATAGCTTCAACTAGTCACACAATCATGCAAAGAAATGATTAGAATAACTTGAAGCAAATGCTCTCCCAAATAAGATATAGAGATATGCATTTGAGGAAGGCCACACCAAGAATTTCTTACTCAAGCAAAGACCAAAAAGATGAGCAATAAAACCTTCTAACAAAAATTAGGACCTTGTTTGAGCTAACGTGCCACCTAGATACAAGATAATCAACAATATCAACTCTACGTGGCACCACCTCATATGTTCACATTTCCTAGGATTGTGATATACAAAGGAAGCATATTACTCCCCCATAATGTGATACTCATTTTTCTTAAAGAGGCAAAACAACCTCAACTAGAGATAATTAATGGACATTTAGAATTTGAATTTATCATGAGTATGACACACCACATAGTGACTAGATTAGCTTGCCATATCAATACTAAGTGGTAGTACAAATGTACACACATTTTAAGGTTTGAGAGATGCACGAGGCATATCACTCTCCCAAATGGGATGTTCCATTAATCACTTGAAAAGAGCCAAAAAAAAAGATATCATCAAGATGCATTAGAGGCTCAAAGCAAAACACATAAGTAAATGATGTGCCAAACACATAGACACACTTGAATACACAAAATAAGCAAGCATGAGGCACAACAAATACAAACACATACTTGGTACAAAACCAAAACATGTAAAGGGGCAAGTAACTTATAATATAAAAGAGTTGAGTTCGAGTTAGCGCAAAGAGGCGAATTGGGTATATGGTAGGGAGATGATAATCCTTATAACTTGGCTTGATCAAATATAGTATATGAAGATATGATGACCCACAAGTATAGGGGATCGCAACAGTCTTCGAGGGAAGTAAACCCCAATTTATTGATTCAACACAAGGGGAGCCAAAGAATATTTATAAGCCTTAACAACTGAGTTGTTAATTCAGCTGCACCTGAAAACAATCTTGCTCACAGTAGTTTATCAGTAGCAATAGTTTTGTAGTAGCAATAACAAAGTGATAGCAGTAGTAAAAGTAAAGACAATAGTAACAATTGTAGTAAATAGTAGGATTAAAGAGCAGTAGGCATAGGGATGGATGGACGGGCGTTGCATGGACAAGACAATACATGTAGCAATTAAGACATAGGGAATTTCTAGATCAATAAGATAAAGCATCCAAGTACTAAATAATCATAGGCATGTGTTCCATGTATAGTCATACGTGCTCGTAATGAGAACTTGCATAACATATTTTGTCCTGCCAGCCCGTTGCAGCGGGGCCTCAAGGGAATCTACTGGCAATTAAGGTGCTAATTTCAATAGGGCACCGGAGCAAAGCATTAACACTCTGTGAACACACGTGATCCTCATATCATAGCCATCCCCTCCAGTTATCCCAATTCTTGTCACTTTAGGGTCTTTGGTTCCGGACAAAAATATGTGTATACAAATTGCAGGTAAGATCATAAACAATAATATCCTCATGAATCAATAACATGTTTAGATCTAAAATCATGGCAGTCGGGCCCTAGTGCCAAGCGTTAAGCATAACAAGTTGCAACAATGTCAAAAAGCACTAACAATAGATACTAGGAACTATGCCCTAACAATCTGATGCAATTACATGAACGGTTGATGGAGAAGCGATGGTGATAATGATGGCGATGATCTCCTCCAATTCCCTGTCCCGACAGGGTGCCAGAACGGAGTTTCCGATTCCGAATCGTCGTTTCTGGTGGTGGCGGTGCAGCGGAACTCTATCTGGAAAAACGTCAAAACCCCCTTCTGTTTTAGGTCAGAGGGATTATATAGGCGAAAGGAGAGGTCGAGGCGGAGTCCGAGGCAGCCACACCACCCCCTGGCATGGCGTGGCCTGGCCTGCGTGGCCAGGTGGTGTGGGGCCCTCGTGGCACTTCTCAGTCTCGTCTTCTGGCTCCATGAGTCTTCTGGTAAAATAGGAGTTTTGCGATATTTTCCGGGATTTTTCCTGAAAGTTGAATTCATGCACAAAAACGAGACACCAAAGCAATTCTGATAAAAACAATGTTAGTCCGCATTAGTTGTATCCAAATCACACAAATTAGAGAAGAAACATGTGGGACCCCCGGGTTATTCATCCGAGAAATCCATGTTATGCATATTTCCACATTCCCATGATCAGTGAGCCGTGGAACATAACCGACAGGTACCATTACAACATCTGAACATAACGAAAAACAAGACTTACCTAGATGCCATTATGGCTACATCAACATTAGTAGCGGACATCGCCAAGCACAGAGCCCAATAGTGCCTCAACCTACAGGCGGCTAACTGGGAAGATGGCCTAGCTCACTGGACGTCACCTTATTCTCCTGAAAGCTGGCCAAGTAAATAGCCAGGGACACAGCCGTGAGTAGGTTTGAATGTACTCGCAAAACCACCGGGATAAATGAATAAGGGAAATACAATTATGGAAGTGGCGAGGTAGCTCTATCTGAGGTTGTTTTGAAAAGGCCTAAACTAACTTTTGGAGTTGTGGCATCTCCATATTTTTGTTAAAAAGAGTTTTGAAAACATGCTTCTGTTTTATAAATCGAGACATCTCCATGGCTTTGTTGAAAAAGAGTTTTGAAAACATTTTTTGTAGTAAAAACCCTTTTTAAACATCTTCGACCCCTCGGGTCAAAACAAAGCTTTCGAACTCAGGTTCCCCCGAAACCATCGTCCTCAGAGTACTTGTTTCCTAAACAAGCACTGTTTGGGTACTCCTAGCCAACACCTTTACAACTGTCCTTGACCGTGGACACGGCTATTCGAAAAGGTTATACTCTGCAGAGTTTTCACACTTTACCCACAAGAATTAATCCATCCGCCGGGATTCAACCACGGCCCACTACCACTGTAGATGGGGGTCCGGATAATCAAACCTACCTTTTCGCTTGTCTACACTAGCAAAGGCATGCTTTTCCTGTTGGGTTTTATCTCCCCGACAACGCGTATGTGTATCCCATCCATAGTCCTTCCTTCCGTACAAGCGCATACCCAAGCCGTAACTTGGCGTATACCTTAAATTTGGTGACTCCTCTTCCTTCCGTACTACCTAAATCATACCGTCCGCGGGAGACCCAATTGTTTCACCGGACTCCTGATTGCTCAGGCTCATTCTTGTCGAGGCAAGCGACAGGCTTCAGATCCTAGACCTGGGACACCGGCCCGGGATTCCAGGGATTTCTCCCTATAAGCATGGTAGAAGTTGCCTCGGCTAAGGCGGACAAACTACGAGTTAAGCCCCAGCAACCTGGGGTAATGTGGTTGCGCGGATAAAAATTGTTCCAGTAAAGGCGTAGAACATCCCATCACATCTTGTTTCTCCTCATCATCATTTCTTTTGTTAAAACTTCCACTGGGAACGATGCCTCTTCCCAGGGTTTTACAAAGTCGTTTTTGAAACATTTGTAGTGGGGAAAATCCCAAAACAGTTTATTTTCTCAAAAACCGGGGTTTCCAAGGAGGTAGGATGCTAACCATCGTATTCTCGTTATGAAGGGGATAAGATGATGGGTTCATAGGGTTGGTTCCTCGAAGGACACGAAATCATAACTTGGAGGAGCCAAGTTACTATCGCAGTATTTATAAAACAAGACATGCAGGTAGAGTATGCAATTTGTAAAGAAGATATAAAACAGATAAAAGAGATTAGGACATGTAATAGAGTTCAGGAAGTGGTGGCTTGGCTGTGATCAGCAAAAGTCCCTGGACTTCTTTAGATGGCCAAAAATATCCAAATATAATAGTAAGAAAACCCGTTCTTCTCGTCGTCAGACACTCACACTATCGTCGTCATCGAATATACATGGAAGCAGACAATACCACAATCAATACAAGGCATTCAAACATCAAAACATACAGCAAACAAACATACTGAATACTACTGGACTTGGGAGGGTTTTTGGAGGAGTGGAAGTCAAATGGTGGAATTTACAAGATTGCCATTGTAGTGTTTCTCTTGGGAGTTAGTTTTCTAGCATAGATACAAGGGACTATGATTAGGGTTCTGTGGTCAGTGGGTTATCAATGTGCCAAAGTGATATCCCTAGATAGGTCTTGTCAATACAAAACCATCACAAGTGGTTTCATTTGAATATCACTTTTCTAGAATTAGATATGTTTTTACTAGAGGATTAAACTCTAGTTTGAGGAAATAATTCACCAGAAAAGTTCTATAGCTCCAAAAATTATTTCCTTGGGTGGTTATGTAGTACTTGACGTACTGAACCACCTAGTATTGGAAACAGGTCAAAAGAATTACCAGAATGCCCTCAGTAAAATCCCAAAGGTAGTTTTGTATGATTTTTATTGTATTTACCAGATTAAATCTACAGGCTATATTGATTTGGTTCCAAGGGCAGGGTATAGGTATTTAAAATACCTTTCCGAAGGAACTGGATTCACTCATTTTGGAGTTGCCAAACTCCTGGAGTGATTTATTTAGTGAAAATACCCCTTGTAGAAGTATTTAAACCACTAAAATTCATCCAGAGCTCAATAAATTATGAGCTGCTGGTGTTTGGTAGGTATGGGTTCTGGTGTGTACTGGGAAGTGGAATCAGGTCAATACCACATTTGGTTAGACTTGGGAATTTATCTAAAGCAGACAGGGACTGGTTTGGTTATTTTCACTAAGGGCAGTCTACAGTTCACCTTGGGATGAGACCTGTGCTGGAGAATAGGTATTTCAAATACCTCTCAGTAAGTCTTTGGTTCATCTCAAATGGAGATGTAGAACTCTCTGTGGAAATTATTTAGTGTACCAGATACATTCTAGCAGAATAATTACTAGTAATTAGGGAAAATTATTTGGGCCATGGGGTTGCCTCTGCATGTTTTAGAAAACACCAGTGAACCGCCAGAAAATTAGATCTAGGCATTTGGACTCGATTTACAATTTTATTTGGATTAAATCCTAGCAGAAACTTCTCTGGAATAATGGATCTGCTAAAAGAAAAAGAAAAGGAAGTGCAATGGGCTGGATCTGGGGGGGCTACTAGGCCGGCCAGCATGATTCGGCCCATGGTGGGGCAGCACGACGCGCGGGAGCCGGCAGTCGAACCTGCCAGGCGGGGCCTAGCCGTCAGCGAGAGGAGGGGGCCGAAGGGGTATCGGCGGATCTCAGCCATCCGATTAAGTGACGATCGATGGCGCAGTGTCATCGTCCACCCGGGGCTCGCCGACGACAAGACAAACCCTAGAAGAGGGTGGCGCGGAGCGGGGAGCTCACCTAAGGGCTCGAGGAGGGTCGGGGAGGCTGCAGGGCGACGCGGTAGTCGACGCTGATTAAATCGGTGGGCGGCACAAGGAGGGTTGACGCCTAGAGGTAGCTGGCGCGTCGGAGGCCGAGGGCGACCTCGTCGGAGCTCGACGGCGACGGCGGAGGAGAGGGTCCTGGGCAAAAAGTAGAGTACCATTAGATAGAGGAGTTGAAGGGGACCTCGTGGACAGACATGCAGAGGGAATGGCGTAGAGGGGAGAGAGCCTTGCTCGATTTTGTGAGGAGGCCGAAACTCTCCTCTTCTTCCTTCTCTAGCAACACAGGGCAGGGGAGGGAAAGTGGAGCTGGGGGAGTGTGAGTGTGGTGGAGAGGGGAAAATGAGGGGCAGGGGCGAGCTAGGGTGGCCTCTGTCCATATATACTAGGGATGAGAGGTAGATGAGGTAATTTACCCATTTGGACATGGTGGAGAGGGAGGGCTGGCCAAGGATTGGTCCAGGGGTTGGTGGAGAGGGTTATGATGTTCATTTTGGGCGTGCTGGATCAGAGAGGGAGGGAGAGCTGCTGTGATAATTAATTAGATTAGATCTTTGTAAGATCTTGTTGTCTCTCTTACTACTAGTACAAGTGCAAATGGGTAGTTGTTAGGTGGTGCTCAGTGCTGGTCGACCAGAGGTGTGTCCTGGGGCTCAGGGAGAGCTTGGATCAAGATTGGATGAGGTTTGGAAGTGATTAGAGTATTGGTTTGCTTATTTGACAAATTTGATCCAATTGATGGTTGTGAAATAAGTCCACAAACTTACATTGGACCAGAGGGGAAAATGGTACTGGTAGATAGATGAGGTAAAGGTAGACTCCTAGGATTTATTTGAGATTTTTAGGTGGAGTTTAAGTCCACTTAAATCCAATTACTCAAAAAGGACAAAAGTGATTTCTTGGTGATCACTTGATAAATTTCCATTGGGAAGGGTGGATTTTGATGGGGAAGGGTCCCAAATGTGAATACACACTTAGGGGAATTTTCCCAATGTTTATTGATACATAAAAGTAATTAAAATAATTATTATTCCAATTCAGCCATTTAAGAAAATGGACAAAAAGAAATAATAAAGCTTCTCAAAAATATTTATTTTGAGCTGGAAATATAGGATATGATTTGTGGGACTCACATGAGTCAAAAGTTGGGGAAGTGGTTTGGGTAATAACCAAACATTCCTTTAGGGAGGGAGTTTTGGAGATTTCGACTATTTAAGAAATTAAATAGATTTAGGGCCATAATAATTATGGATAATTATTGATAAATATTGAGGATCAAAGTAGATGAGATAGACAAGGTGTAGCAAGCAATTACAACCTTGTGTAGTGGAAATTCCAACTAGAAAAGGATGGAAAAACAAGAGTTGGTGATCTATGGTGGTGTTATTTTTATACCACCAAAACATGCTTGCGTCTTGAAGCTTAGATCTCACCTTGGTGCAAGGGATAGATGGGTGAGTAGACCAAGTCATGTAGATGATCATGGCAGGAGGATCTTTCATTAATTGTATTTGAGGTGATCTAGATAAGATGGCAAACTTTGTTGAAAATAAAGCTGCCATGCAGAAAGTGTCATGATGCTTCCTAAACCATGTGGGTTTAATGAGCACAGAGCTCCACTTGGGACAAGTGAAGTAGGTTCTGATAGAAATCAATGAGGAGAACACAACCATGAAGATAGTTGGTCCATAAAGGTTTGGCTGGTGGTGGGAGCTTCTACCAAAGTGGGCATGATGACTAGTTTTGCAGGAAATGTTATTTTCTTGCCTGCAAAACCATCATGGACAAGTGGGTTAGAGGAGGTTCTATCCAAGGACAAATGTGGGCCTTGGTAGTCCGTGGGATGTTTAACAAGATGGTTCAGATGCATTTCCAAAAATGCACACGGTGTGAGAAAAGGAGGCATTCAAAAAGGTGATGCTGAAACTGTTTCCAGACATAGTCAAATTGGGCAGTTTTGAGGAATTTGACTAGAGTATGTGAGGGAATGTTCTTGGAGGACTTGCAAGGTATCATAGCTTTAACAAGTGGGTGATATTGAGGTGTAGAGTGAGTAGAAGAGATCCTTGCTTGAGGTTGGATCTGATTAAGGGTTTTAGATGATCACCTAGTGGCTAGAGATCATAACAAGGTTTGCTTTCTTGCTTAGGTATTGATGATTGGGGAAACATTTTGATCCTAGTGATGAGGTCCTAGAGTGGCTCATACTACTTCCTAAGCACAAGTCAATCAGCAGATCAAAGCAACTCATCAGACAACAGATCAAGGCAACTCATCTTATACTAAGCATAACCACTAAAGAGGTTACCATCAAGCCTAGATTGGGGTAAGGTTGGGGCATTTTGAAGAGGTTGAGTTTTGAATAAGGTGACAGTTCTTGGTATCTATACCAAGAGTAGAATTCAAATGCTTTGAAAGGAGGTTTTGGTAAAGCTAGAGATAAAAGTATTTGAGTGCTCTGTCTTGAAAACATAAGGAGATGGTGTTATATATCTCTCCATAGTTTTGTCAATGGAAGCTACTAAAATAGTTTTGGTCACATAGGCATCTTGGCTCATGTTTTGAAATGCCAAAACATTTGAGAATATGTAAAGTAAGCCAAGATAGTTTTTGGGTAAATAGCTTTTGTCAACTAAGGGTGAGGTAAGGAGTATCCTAAGATCCACTTCATAAGCACAAGTGCAAACAAGCAACAAGCAAGCACTGCACTAAAGCACAAGAAAAAAAAGTTTTTGTTCCCCCTGATTTTTGCATTCGGGACAACTACTCTGGGTTGCTGAAATTGGGATGTTACAGACCTTTCCCCCTTAAAAGAATCTCGTCCCGAGATTCCGGGGGATACGGTTAGGGGATTTGTCTCGGAGTTGGTACCATGTGTTTCTTGTGGGCTAACTTGTTGACTTTGCCTTCAAAGGGAAACACCTTGACGACGAGGTTGAACTCTAATCTTCTTGAACTCGGAGGTCGAGCTGGTTTCAACCTTGCTAGCGGGGAGGCATCTTCCTTCTATAAGGGTCTACGGTGCTTCTCTTAAGTAGGCTATTGTAACCAAGTCTGTGACCAAGTCTGTAAAATCTGTGATAAGTCTATGCTCTGAGATTTGGGTCTCGGGTCACAGGGTCGGGCAAGGAGGTTATCTATCTTGCGGGAAAGATGTAGTCTTTCCCCCTTAGGATTCGACTAGGGTAGGTCGGAGAGTCACAACTTGGGGACTTTCCTAAGAGGGCGACAGAAGTGGGTTCTTAAGGTGGCGGACATCGACTTAAGAGGGGGTAGCAACATAGGTGGCGTTCCAGGGGGACATGGACTAGTTTACTATGGGCTGCACTCGTCGACATTCGGGAAGTCCTAGAGTGGGTGAAAGGGCTTCTCTCTATCTTTACTTCCACGGGACGCTATCATCTAGGAAGGCGAGGGACATCTTCAGTCTTGAGCTGCGCGGCAGCAAGCGGTAGGGTGACCATCTTTTCTGCGGAAGCGGACCTTGGAGGTCTTCGAGCTTCTCTGCCAGGTAAGTCTTGGCGGATTTTCTCTCGGGGCATTCTCTGCTGAAGTGACTGGGTAGTCCACACGTGAAGCAGGGGCTCTTCTTTTGTCGTTGCTGAGTTGACGATGTTTCTTGGCTCACATCGGGAGATTGACGGGCCTTGCCAATGAGGGGATATATTGGACATTTGATAGGGACATGGTCTTGGCCTTCACAGACGAAACAAGTGACAAGTCGAGTTGGGCAAACTTTTTGGGAATCGGGTTCTCCACAGTTGGGGCAGTAGCCGGAACATCTGTTGGCTTGGTGTCCTTCGTCTCCACAGCAGCTACATGCCTTCTTCGAGGTTCTGGTCTTCATGGCCATCCTGGGGGAGGTCTTATTGGTGGCAGACGATGCGGGTTGGGTCTGATGCAACGACTTGGGTAAAACACGCAAAAAGGAACAATTCAAGCAAGCATAGCAATCAAGGAAGTCATTACATAACAACCAAATCTGCACCCGAGGGTGCTAAAAGTACTTAGTCATTACAAAACGCGTTCAGGGACAATACATGACTCTACCCTATTTCTAGAGGGGGCAAGTACAGCGACATGGGTGATTACTCGGAGGGTGCATCGGTGGAGTCTTGGATAGCATTCGGGGCCTCCAACTACTACAGATCCACTAGGGTCTGCGGGATATTCAGCTCGTCTTCGGTGAAGGTGAGAGTGGTGCCTTCTCCTGGTGCAGGGTTGGAGGTTGACTCGTTCGATGCGGGTGACTGGACGATAGGTTGGTACTCATTGAGGAAGGAGAGTTCGTCGTCACTCCCGGGATTCTCGTCTTCAGGGGTTGGGGGCACTTCAGTGATTAGCTTTCTTGCCAAGCGGGCATTGGTGGCCTGAAGACTCCTTTCGCGCTTACGGAGTAGGTTGATATCCATATTTAGGAGCAGATTCTCGCGTCTGGCCTTGTCAAGGTCTTCCTGGGAACGTTGGAGTAGGTATTCCATATTCTCCAGCTGATTCCCGATGCAGCAGGTGAGGAAAGACTCAGTGGGGAGTCAGTCTTCGTCTCTTTTTCCAAACAAGTGGTAGGGAGTATCTTTCAACTCATCTTCGTGGATCTTGTAGAGGCACGCCATGATTTGATGTATGGCTTGCACCATGCAATCTACCCAGTTGCTATCGAGGAAAGTGAAGATTGTGGGTAAGGTGTCCTCCTCGGGGGAAGGAATCGCCGCCTTGATCACCCATTGCATCACATTGGTGTTACTGCGAGGAAGTTATGTTCCTTCAATGGTTGGCGGGGGTCTCTTGACTATCTTCAGTAGGTTGTGAAGCTGTTCTTCAAAGGGCCATAAACTTTCTCCAGCGATGATGCGCTCTGAGCGGAAGGAGGCCATCTACAGCCGATTGGTGAGATGGGTTTAGGTTAGTGACAGTGTGCAGGATTTTTAAGCTTATGAAATATATTTAATGCAAGTAGTTTTCAGAGTCAGAGAGGGGAAGACATAAGCACTTTTGCAAATAGTCATCTTTTCTCCCTTGCCTTTTAGAAAATAGGTTTGTCGTTTCCTGTCTAACGTCCATGCTAACTAAGGTCTCCTACAGTCAGGATGGCTCTGATACCAAGTCTATGGGACCCCCGGGTTATTCATCCGAGAAATCCCTGTTATGCATTTTTCCATGTTCCCATGATCAGTGAGCCGTGGAACATAACCGACAGGTACCATTACAACATCCGAACATAACGAAAAACAAGACTTACCTAGATGCCATTATCGCTACATCAACATTAGCAGTGGACATCGCCAAGCGCAGAGCCCAATAGTGCCTCAACCTACAGGAAGCGACTGGGAAGACGGCCTAGCTTGCTGAACGTCACCTTATTCTCCTGAAAGTCTGGCCAAGTAAATAGCCAGGGACACAGCCATGAGTACGTTTGAATGTACTCGCAAAACCACCGGGATAAATGAATAAGGGGAATGCAATTATGGTTGTGGCGAGGTAGCTCTATCTGGGGTTGCTTTTGAAAAGGCCTAAACTAACTTTTGGAGTTGTGGCATCTCCATATCTTTGTTGAAAAAGAGTTTTGAAAACATGCTTCTGTTTTATAAATCCAGAGATCTCCATGTCTTTGTTGAAAAAGAGTTTTGAAAACAGTTTTTGTAGTAAAAACCCTTTTTAAACATCTTCGACCCCTCGGGTCAAAACAAAGCTTTCGAACTCGGGTTCCCCAGGAACCGTCGTCCTCAGAGTACTTGTTTCCCAAACAAGCACCGTTTGGGTACTCCTAGCCAACACCTTTACAACCGTCCTTGACCGTGGACACAGCTATTCGAATAGGTTATACTCTGCAGAGTTTGCACACTTTACCCACAAGAATTAATCCATCCGCCGGGATTCAACCATGGCCCACTACCACTGTAGATGGGGGTCCGGATAATCAAACCTACCTTTTTGCTTGTCTACACTAGCAAAGGCATGCTTTTCCTGTTGGGTTTTATCTCCCCGGCAACGCGTATGTGGATCCCATCCATAGTCCTTCCTTCCGTACACGTGCATACCCAAGCCGTAACTTGGCGTATACCTTAAATTTGGTGACTCCTCTTCCTTCCGTACTACCTAAATCATACCGTCCACGGGAGACCCAATTGTTGCACCGGACTCCTGATTGTTCAGGCTCATTCTTGCCAAGGCAAGCGACAGGCTTCAGATCCTAGACCTGGGATGCCAGCCTGGGATTCCAGGGATTTCTCCCTATAAGCATGGTAGAAGTTGCCTCGGCTAAGGCGGATAAACTACAAGTTAAGCCCCAGCAACCTGGGGTAATGTGGTTGCGTGGATAAAAATTGTTCCAGTAAAGGCGTAGAACATGTCAACACCCAGATTTTTAATCCGAGATGCCCGTTATGCCATACCTCGCAATCCCAGGATTACCATTTTTGCGAGACATAACGGATTGGATATCACAGTACATCATCCATTACAAACCATACATAAGGTCTTACACAAATAAGGATCTCATGATCCAGTCTTAATACAACAAGCAGCGGAAATAAAAGATAAGCGTAGCGGTGGGGTCCATCTTCAGGGGCACAAGGAATGCTGACGAAGGCAGATGGTCCTAGTTATCATAGCCGTCCTGCTGGCCATCATCTTGTTATTCTCCTTCATAGTCTGGCCATGATAATAGCTAGGTACAAAAGCCATGAGTACTCTTTAAGTACTCGCAAACTACCACTAACAAGTAGGAGAGTTCTAAAGTTAAAGTGCTAAATCAAAGTTTAACTATAAAGTTAAGTTTGAAACCTAAGCTGAGTTCAGAAGCAAAGAAAGATAAAGTAAAATTCTAGAATCACTTAAGTTGGGAAGCTATTGTCATAAACACAACCCTGTTATGGTCAAGTCAAAGTTCATCATTCATGTCATGTTCTTTAAAAAACATCTAACAACGAAACAGTATGGCCATTCCAACTGTCCGTAACCGCGGACGCCGCTATTCGAATAGTTTGACACTCTGCAGAGGTGGTACACTTTCAGAACAAGATTCGATACATCTGCCAGGGATAGCCCTGAATCATCATACTTAGTATGCAGGTAATCAAACATAACCTTCCCTTTACACACCCTAGCATAAGCACCTCTCCTATGAGCATGGCCTCCCAACCATGACCATCTGTCATCTTGGGCACTGCATAGGTGGACAACATTGAGAGGTAGCCTCAGCTCAAACCTCTCCAGCGAGGGAACTAATAGTAATGCATATAAATTTCCAGCTAAACCTTACCCAATTCAGGTAGTGCGGTTGTATGGTAAATTTGGAATGGTATCGCATCCGAATCCAACCATCAGTTTTATAAAAGGGTCAAGGCTCATGCCTCAACATTTTCATCATAATAACCATTTGTGTTTCTCAACACATGTCAAAACATCTCAATAGAATGACTCATAATTCCAAGGTTTTCATAATTCATTTTCACCAAGTGTTCCCATCTAAAGTGACTCAAGTTTTTGATCTACTCTAAACTACTAAGTTAAGAGTGTTCACTAAAGTGGAGAAGATGGGTTCAATCTCATGCCATATAATGACATCTAAAGGTTACCTAAATAGGTCAAGTTTTATACTCTTTATGCTACCTTCAAAACAAGTAAAGAACTTTGCGTAAACCAAGGGATGTAAAACTTATAAATAAGACTTGGGGTAACTAATAGTCAAAGGGGTGTGATCAAAGCATGCCTAAGGCATCTTTGCTAAACCATCTAGTTTGATCCTATCTTTCTAAGCATTAAAATTGCAAGTATTAGCTTGCATTGTTAATGGTGGCTTGCACTTGGATAGCGCTAGCCTACTAATAGTAGCTTGCCTTGGTTGGTGCAGTGGTTGAAGTTTTCTTCTTCTTCTTGGTAGAACTCCTCCTCCTCGAAAGCTTGGTCGGTACTATCGTCTATAAAGACATACGGAGTACACAGTCACCAAACAATACTTAACTAGGCTAAATAGCATTCTAAGTGACACATTTGATGATATATTATCCTCACAAGCATCACAAGTTTAAATCACTAGTTTCATCTTTTTAATTTAGAAAAGTAATTTCTACTCATTGAAAAATTAACTAAGATTTAATATTCACCACTTAAAATATGGGATCATGTTGACACATGTCATCACCACATATTATAACATGTGGGAATGAGATATAAATGTTGGATCATACTTACTTTGGTTTAAGTTCATTATTTAATGATTTATAGTGACTAGAAATGCCTATATAGCATTATTTTGGTACTAGTCCAAAGTCACTGCATGTCAACCTTAATATTATTACATATTTAGATAGATATGATGAAATATGATTTTTGAGAGTTAGAATCAACTCAAAAGCTAATTTGGTTGATTTTATAAAAATGTTGCAAGTTGCAAAAGCTTCTGTTTGTTATTTTTACTAGGAGAGATCTATAACTCTAATTGGATTAAATCCAACGGTCTTGGATAGATCATTTCAACACCTTTCAGGAAAAATTGGTTTCATGCTATTTGGATTTGTAAAACTCCCAGAATTAAATTTTAAACTAGTGGACAGAAACTAGATTTAACTTAAAAAGAAAAAATCCAATTTGAATGGCTGGCCTAGCGCGGGAAAGAACATGGGCCAGCCCAGTGGTGCTGCGCGGCGCGGGGCTCAGCTGACAGGGGGTCCCGCCTGTCAGCGACACTTAACACACGAAACGGTACACGCGTTGTGGGTCGTAGGATTAGAAGGGGGATCTACGGCTGAGGTTCGTCATCGACGACAAACAGGTCGCCGGCGAGCTCGAACCCTAGCGGCTCGGTGGGGGTCTACCGGAGACGTACCAGGGCTCGAGCGATGACGGCGACGCGGGCAAACGAACTGGCAGACGACGGCGAGGCGAGGCGTGGTTGCGGCAGAGCTTGGGGTGCCCTAAATCGCAGGCGCCCTTCTCCTCCTGCTGTGGAGGCTCTGGCTCCAATTCCGGCGAGGCAGAGCTCGAGCAGCGTCAGCGAGAGGTGGGTGAGGTTCAGAGAGAGGTGGGGAGTGAGTGGGTGTGGAGAAAAGGGGCTGGGGAGGCCTGCTTATATAGGCCTGACGGTGAGACCGAACGGTGTGGGCAGGCGACTCCAGCGAGGGTCGCACAGGGGGCTAGCGGTGTGGCTTGAGGTAGGGGACGGTGGCCTGTCTCTTGGTGGTGCGCTAAGGCTTAAAAGCGCGGCAAGGCGGGCTCTGTGCTGGTCGGGCGCGTCACACGCTCTGGGCGGCATAGGCGGCGGGACCAACGGCGAGCGGTGGTTGGGGTGCATTGGGCGGCCAGCGGGGGTGTCTGTGGTGTTCCCTAGGTCATGGCAGAGCGGTAGGCGCGGGCTGCGGCCGAGGGGCGGTATGTGTACGGGGGGACGGAGCGTGCTCTGCGGGCGGCGTCGGCATGGTCGACCAGCTCCGGGCGCGGCGGTTCTTGGCCGTTCTGCTCTCTGTCTCTGGGCTGGGGCTGGTTGGACGATGGCGGTGGACCACAGGCGAGCGTGTATACATGGTGAGAGAGGCTGGCGGCTGCTGTGGCGCGATGTCGCCGGTGGGGGTGCTCAAGGTGCTAGACCTTAATGGCCATGACCATTTGGTCGTGTGCACAGGGTTTGGCCGGCTAGCAAAGGGTAGGGTTTGCACTAGGGGAACAAGGGGACAGGGTTAGGCCCAAATGGTGACCAAGATCACTGCTCAAAACAGTGTTTTGAATTTGGCCAGATTTGTGCCCACAAGGTGTTTGATGGAATGGCCAAAAGAGAAAAACTTTTAAATTTTGAGTTCAAATTTTTTGGGTGATCTACACTAGTACTAGGTAGTCTCTGGTTGCAAGGGTTTTGAAAGTGGAGCCTAAATAGATGGTTTTTGAAATAGGGGCGATCTATGCATATGCATTGAATTCAATTTTCACATGCCATTTAAAATAAGAAAAGAATGTTTTTAGCAGATCAAAAGGTGGGCCTTGGTACCTCATTATGTGTACTAGCAAGGGGTACAAAGATCAGGAATGGTTTCTGTTAGGAAATGAGTGCTAGGAACACTCAAAGTAGTGTAGTGGAAAAAGTTTGGGAATGATGTAGATGATGTTTAAATCACCTAAGGAACATTTTAAAAGCAATGGATCACATAACCATGGCAATTCAAATCAATTCCTAAATTAAATGCACATACACATGAATGCCTTTATTTTTAAATTGGAAAAGTTTTTGTTAACCCCAATTTTTATGATTTAGATCTTGATAAGCTTGGATTGAAGTTTTGGGATGTTATAGAACATCCCATCACATCTAGTTTCTCCTCATCATCATTTCTTTTGTTAAAACTTCCACTGGGAACGATGCCTCTTCCCAGGGTTTTACAAAGTCGTTTTTGAAACATTTGTAGGTGGGAAAATCCCAAAACAGTTTATTTTCTCAAAAACCGGGGTTTCCAAGGTTGTAGGATGCTAACCATCGTATTCTCGTTATGAAGGGGATAATATGATGGGTTCATAGGGGTGGTGCCTTGAAGGACACGAAATCATAACTTGGAGGAGCCAAGTTACTACAAAAGTATTTATAAAACAAGACATCCAGGTAGAGTATGCAATTTGTAAATAAGATATAAAACAGATAAAAGAGATTATGACATGTAATAGATTTTAGGAAGTGGTGGCTTGCCTGTGATCAGCAAAAGTCCCTGGACTTCTTCAGATGGCCAAAAATATCCAAATATAATAGTAAGAAAACTCGTTCTTCTCGTCGTCAGACACTCACACTATCGTCGTCATCGAATATACATGCAAGCAGACAATACCACAATCAATACAAGGCATTCAAACATCAAAACATACAGCAAACAAACATACTGAATACTACTAGACTTGGGAGGGTTTTTGGAGGAGTGGAAGTCAAATGGTGGAATTTACAAGATTTCCATTGTAGTGTTTCTCTTGGGAGTTAGTTGTCTAGGATAGATACAAGGGACTAGGATTAGGGTTCTGTGCTCAGTGGGTTATCAATGTGCAAAAGTGATATCCCTAGATAGGTCTTGTCAAGACAAAACCATCACAAGTGGTTTCATTTGAATATCACTTTTCTAGAATTAGATATGTTTTTACTAGAGGATTAAACTCTAGTTTGAGGAAATAATTCACCAGAAAAGTTCTAGAGATCCAAAAATTATTTCCTTGGATGGTTATGTAGTACTTGATGTATTGAACCACCTAGAGTTGGAAACAGGTCAAAAGAATTACCAGAACACCCTCGGGAAAATCCCAAATGTAATTCTTTATGATTCTTATTGTATTTACCAGATTAAATCTACAGGTTATATTGATTTGGTTCTAAGGGAAGGGGATAGGTATTTAAAATACCTTTCTGAAGGAATTGGATTCACTCATTTGGAGTTGCCAAACTCCTGGAGTGATTTATTTAGTGAAAATACCCCTTGCAGAAGTATTTAAATCACTAAAATTCATCCAGAGCTCAATAAATTATGAGCTGCTGGGGTTTGGTAGGTATTGGTTCTGGTGTGTACTGGGAAGTTGAATCAGGTCAATGCCACATTTGGTTAGACCTGGGGAATTTATCTAAGGCAGACAGGGACTGGTGTGGTCATTTTCACTAAGGGCAGTCTACAGCTCACCTTGGGATGAGACCTGTGCTGGAGAATAGGTATTTCAAATACCTCTCAGTAGGTCTTTGGTTCATCTCAAATGGAGATGTAGAACTCTCTGTGGAAATTATTTAGTGTACCAGATACATTCTAGCATAATAATTACTAGTAATTAGGGAAAATTATTTGGGCCATGGGGTTGCCTCTACATGTTTGAAAAAACACCAGTGAACCACCAGAAAATTAGATCTAGGCATTTGGACTTGATTTACAATTTTATTTGGATTAAATCCTAGCAGAAACTTCTCTGGAATAATGGATCTGCTAAAAGAAAAAGAAAAGGAAGTGCAATGGGCTGGATCTGGGGGGGCTACTAGGCCGGCCAGCATGATTCGGCCCATGGTGGGGCAGCACGACGCGCGGGAGCCGGCAGTCGAACCTGCCAGGCGGGGCCTGGCCGTCAACGAGGGGAGGGGGCCGAAGGGGTATCGGCGGATCTCAGCCATCCGCTTAAGTGACGATCGACGTCACAGCGTCGTCATCCACCCGGGGCTTGCCGGCGACGAGACAAACCGTAGCAGAGGGTGGCGCGGAGCAGGGAATTCACCTGAGGGCTCGAGGAGGGTCGGGGAGGCTACTGGGCGATGCGGTAGTCGACGCTTATCAGATCGGTGGGCGGCACGAGGAGGGTTGACGCCTGGAGGTAGTTGGCGCGTCGGAGGCCGAGGGCGATCTCGTCGGAGCTCGACGGCGACGGCGGAGGATAGGGTCCTAGGCAAAAAGGAGAGTACCATTAGATAGAGGAGGTGAAGGGGATCTCGTGGACGGACATGCAGAGGGAATGACGCAGAGGGGAGAGAGCCTTGCTCGATTTTGTGAGGAGGCCCAAACTCTCCTCTTCTTCCTTCTCGGGCAACACAGGGCAGGGGAGGGAGAGTGGAGCTGGGGGAGTGTGAGTGTGGTGGAGAGGGGGCAAATGAGGGGCGGGGCGAGCTGGGGTGGCCTCTGTCCATATATACTTGAGAGGAGAGGTAGATGGGGTAATTTACCCATTTGGACATGGTGGAGGGGGAGGGCTGGCCAAGGATTGGTCCAGGGGTTGGTGGCCAGGGTTATGATGGTCATTTTGGGCGTGCTGGAGAGAGCTGTTGTGGAAATTAATTAGATTAGATCTTTGTAAGATCTTGTTGTCTCTCTCTCTCTTACTACTAGTACAAGGGCAAATGGGTAATTGTTGGGTGGTGCTACAATGCTGGTCGACCAGAGGTGTGTCCTGGGGTTGAGGCTGAGCTTGGATCAAGATTGGATGAGGTTTGGAAGTGATTAGAGTATTGGTTTGCTTATTTGACAAATTTGATCCAATTGATGGTTGTGAAGGAAGTCCACAAACTTACATTGGACCAGAGGGGAAAATGGTACTGGTAGATATATGAGGTAAAGGTAGACTCCTAGGATTTATTTGGGATTTTTAGGTGGAGTTTAAGTCCACTTAAATCCAATTACTCAAAAAGGACAGAAGTGATTTCTTGGTGATCACTTGATAAATTTCCATTGGGCAAGGATGGATTTTGATGGGTAAGGGTCCCAAATGTGAATACGCACTTAGGGGAATTTTCCCAACGTTTATTGATACATAAAAGTAATTAAAATAATTATTATTCCAATTCAGCCATTTAAGAAAATGGACAAAAAGAAATAATAAAGCTTCTCAAAAATATTTATTTTTGAGCTGGAAATATAGGATATGATTTGTGGGACTCACATGAGTCAAAAGTTGGGGAAGTGGTTTGGGTAAAAACCAAACTTTCCTTTAGGGAGGGAGTTTTGGAGATTTTGACTATTTAAGAAATTAAATAGTTTTAGGGCCATAATAATTATGGATAATTATTGATAAATATTGAGGATCAAAGTATATGAGATATAAAAGGTGTAGCAAGCAATTGCAACCTTGTGGAGTGGAAATTACAACTAGAAAAGGATGGAAAACCAAGAGCTGATTATCTATGGTGGTGTTATTTTTATACCACCAAAACATGCTTGCATCTTGGAGCTTAGAGCTCACCTTGGTGCAAGGGATAGATGGGTGAGTAGACCAAGTCATGTATATGATCATGGAAGGAGGAGTTTGAATTAATTGTATTTGAGGTGATCTAGATAAGATGGCAAACTTTGTTGAAAATAAAGCTGCCATGCAGAAAGTGTCATGATGCTTCCTAAACCATGTGGGTTTAATGAGCACAGAGCTCCACTTGGGACAAGTGAAGTAGGTTCTGATAGACATCAATGAGGAGAACACAACCATGTAGATAGTTGGTCCATAGAGGTTTGTCTGGTGGTGGGAGCTTCTACCAAAGTGGGCATGATGACTAGTTTTGCAGGAAATGTTATTTTCTTGCCTGCAAAACCATCATGGACAAGTGGGTTAGAGGAGGATCTATCCAAGGAAAAATATGGGCCTTGGTATTCCTTGGGATGGTTAACAAGATGGTTCAGATGCATTTCCAAAAATTCACATGGTGTGAGAAAAGGAGGCATTCAAAAAGGTGATGCTGAAACTGTTTCCAGACATACTCAAATTGGGCAGTTTTGAGGAATTTGACTAGAGTATGTGAGGGAATGTTCTTGGAGGACTTGCTTGAGGTCGGTCTTAAGGACTTGGAAACATCTAGGATGGAGATCCTCAGAGTGGATCTGATTAAGGGTTTTAGATGATCACCTAGTGGCTAGAGATCATAACAAGGTTTGCTTTCTTGCTTAGGGATTTATGATTTGATCCTAGTGATGAGCTCCTAGAGTGGCTCATACTACTTCCTAAGCACAAGTCAATCAGCAGATCAAAGCAACTCATCAGACAACAGATCAAGGCAACTCATCTTATACTAAGCATAACCACTAAAGAGGTTACCATCAAGCCTAGCTTAGGGTAAGGTTGGGGAATTTTGAAGAGGTTGAGTTTTGAATAAGGTGAGGGTTCTTGGTATCTCTACCAAGAGTAGAATTCAAATGCTTTGAAAGGAGGTTTTGGTAAAGCTAGAGATAAGAGTATTTGAGTGCTCTGTCTTGAAAACATAAGGAGATGGTGTTATATATCTCTCCATAGTTTTGTCAATGGAAGCTACTAAAATAGTTTTGGTCACATATGCATCTTGGCTCATGTTTTGAAATGCCTGAACGTTTGAGAATATGTAAAGTAAGCCAAGATAGTTTTTGGGTAAATAGCTGTTGTCAACTGAGGGTGAGGTAAGGAGTATCCTAAGATACACTTCATAAGCACAAGTGCAAACAAGCAACAAGCAAGCACTGCACTAAAGCACAAGAAAAAAAGTTTTTGTTCCCCCCGATTTTTGCATTCGGGACAACTAATCTGGGTTGCTAAAATTGGGATGTTTAGCAAAAGTGTTCGGAATGTAGATATGTTTTGGATGTATCAAGATCCCTTAATTCTTCATGAGTTAGCCAAGTCTCCAATGCCCTCCAAAAACACCTATTGATCAAGTTTGAGCTTGTTGGTCCCCAACCAAGTTGGGTCCTAAGAGGTTAGTCACAATAGGCTTCGCAACCCAAATGGTTCGTTTCCCAACACCACTTTGAGTTCCAACAAACTTGGCAAACACATTGACATCCTTATCCTTCCCAAGAGAATAATAATCATCAACAATGATAGGGTTAGATAAGGTACCATTTGGACATGAAGAGGCTAGGTGCCCCTTCTCACGACATATGTAGCAACTGTTGGGTCCGCAGCATAGAAAACAAAAAATTTCCTACGATGAGAACTATACGCCAAGATCTATCTACTAGATACAGAGAAATGGGTGGACATACATCCATGGAGAACATACCCTCGAAGACAACGAGTTTTGTTAACGAGTAGAAACTCGTGGTTGATGTAGTCGTACGCTTGCCGATCTCAAGATCGTGTGGAAGTCCGAGCACCGCAAATCAGCAGCGCATCCGTCCTCGCACACACGTTCAAGCCACCGGACAACCTCCACCTCCTCGCTCCAGCGAATCAGCGGAAGCAGCAACTCCGTCCAGACGCAAGGCCACCGCGAACATGTATCTCGCTAATCCGAGACCATGGGGGAATATCTAGAGGGGGAGAGAGATCCTTCACGAGGAGGTGTGTGGATGAAGGAGGTAATGGGTGGCCTTTTATAGGAGGAGGGGGGTGCCCCCTCTCTCCATGTCCGGCGCATGGGGGGTGACCCCTCACCTCCCCCATTCATGTGGTGGTAACCCCTCCACATTAAATTGCCTCTTCACATTCCCTTTTAAAGTCTCCACTTTAAATGCATTAAATTTCTCCAAATTTAAAGCTCTCTCATTTAATAAAACTCTTTTATTTATTTTATTCAGAATTTTGCTAATTACTTTAATTAACAAACATTCACATAAAACCCCTTGCAACATTTCAATATCACATGCAGAACCACTTTCTGCAATTTCCCCCGAAACAATTCTGGTTTCTATCGAAACATTTCTTGCGCTTTGCAAACCTTTTGTCTGGAACATATGTGCTCCTAAATGGTGTCCGGCAACCCTTAAGTGTGTCACCCTACGGTTCGCGAATAATGCAGACATGATTGAGACTCCTCTCAGATCAATAATCAGAAGCGGGACCTGGAGATCCATACTGACTCCTGAATATTCAACGATGACTTCTGTGATCGTGAGAACCTTTAATGTCATCAATTTAATCCCTCTGTCTCATGATATAATACATGTCCAAGATTCGATCATCGGTATCCAAATACCTAGTTTGATCTCGTTACCGACATGCACTCTTTTCTCGTTCCGGTGATACACCATTCTAGTGATCACATCACTTGCTTGCAAGCTATCTTAATGTGATATCACCGAGAGGGCCCAAAGTATATCTATCCGTCATCGGGATTGACAAATTCCACTCTTGATCCATGAGCCTCAACATAACACCTTCATAGCACTGAACCCACCTTTATGGTCACCCTGTTACGGTGTGACGTTTGATGTTATCAAGATACTCTTCCGGTGTTAGCAATTAACATGATCTCATGGTCTAAGGACTAAGACTACTTTGTATGATGTTATAGCAACATAAACATAATGACTTGATCGTAATGCTATACTTCGGATGAATGTTCATCACATCATTTCACAAATGTTGTGACCTTGTTATTAACAACATCCAATGTCCATGATCAGGAAACTTTGATCATCTTGTTAATCCACAAGCTAGTCTATAAGAGAGGCATAACTAGGAACCCTTTTTGTTTATTAAACACACATGTATTGATGTTTCCTATCAATACAATTATAGCATGCAAAATAAACATCTATCATATACAAGGAATATATAATAACAACTTTATTATTGCCTCTCAGGGCATATTTCCTTCAGTCTCCCACTTGCACTAGAGACAATAATCTATTTCACATAGTGATAAATCTAACACCCATGGAGTTCTGATGTTGATCATGTTTTGCCCTAGGGAGTACTTTAGTGAACGGATCTGCTACATTTAGGTCCATGTGCACTTTACAAATCTTTATATCTCCATCCTTGACATGCTCGCGGATGGAGTGAAACCGGCGCTTAATATGCTTGGAATTCTTGTGAGACCTTGGTTCCTTTGCGTTGGCTATGGCTCCATTGTTGTCACAATAGATCACCATCGGGTCCAATGCACTGGGAACCACACCCAGTTCTGTAATGAACTCTTTCATCCAAACTGCCTCCTGCGCCGCTTCTGAAGCAGCAACATATTCCGCCTCCGTTGTTGATCCAGCCACCACAGGTTGTTTGGAACTCCTCCAACTAACTGTTGCTCCGTTCAAGAGAAATACGTATCCGGATTGAGACATAGAGTCATCCGGATCGGTGTCAAAGCTAGCATCGACATAACACTTAGCGACTAGCTCTTCTTCACCTCCGTATATAAGAAGCATATCCTTAGTTCTTCTCAAGTACTTGAGGATGTTCTTTACCGCTATCCAGTGTTCCGAACCTGGATCAGATTGGTACCTACTAGTCAAACTAATAGCATGTGCCACATCCGGTCTTGTACATAGCATGGCATACATTATAGAGCCTATGGCCGAGGCATAGGGGATCTTATCCATCATCTCTCTTTCTTCCGCCGTAGCCGGACTTTGAGTCTTACTCAATGTCTTGCCTTGCAACATAGGTAAGAACCCCTTCTTACTTTCGTCCATATTAAACTTCTTTAATATCTTATCAAGGTATGTACTCTGCGATAGCCCAATTAGGCGTCTTGATCTATCTCTATAGATTTTAATGCCTAATATATATGAAGCTTCACCAAGGTCCTTCATCGAAAATTTGTTGTTTACATAACTTTTAACACTGTTTAAAAGATCTATATCATTTCCAATCAATAATATGTCATCCACATATAATATCAGAAATGCCACATTGCTCCCACTCACTTTCTTGTAAATACAAGCCTCTCCATAAGTTTGGACAAATCCAAACTCTTTGATCACCTCATCAAAGCGGAAATTCCAACTCTGTGATGCTTGCATCAGTCCATAGATGGATCGCTGAAGTTTGCACACCTTATCAGCATCCTTAGGATCGACAAAACCCTTTGGTTGTATCATATACAACTCTTCTTCAATATTACCATTGAGGAACGCAGTTTTGACATCCATCTACCATATTTCATAATCGAAATATGCAGCAATTGCTAACATAATCCTAACCGACTTAAGCATCGCTATGGGAGAGAATGTGTCATCGTAGTCAACTCCTTGAATTTGTCGAAACCCCTTTGCGACAAGTCGAGCCTTATAGATGGTTACATTACCATCAGCATCAGTTTTTCTTTTGAAAATCCATTTATTCTCAACGGCCTTTCGATCGTGAGGTAAGTCCACCAAGGTCCAAACCTGGTTTTCGTCCATGGATTCCATCTCGGATTTCATGGCTTCTAGCCATTTGTTGGAATCAGGGCTCATCATCATTTCTTCATACGTCGCAGGGTCATCTATTTCATCAATCATGAAATTCATAACAGGATTGCCGTACAGTTCAGGAGCTGCACGTGTCCTGCTTGACCTGCGAGGTTCGGTAGTGTCCTCTTTCGGAGTTTCATGATCAATATCATTAGCTCTCTCTTCATTAGGTGAAGTAAACTCCGAAACAACTTCCGGTGCTGCGCTATTCATGAAGAGAAGGTTCAATAACCTCTTCGAGTTCTACCTTCCGACTACTCAGACCTTTCGCGAGAAACTCCTTCTCAAGAAAGGATCCATTCTTGGCAACAAAGACCTTGCCCTCGGATCTGTGATAGAAGGTATACCCAATCGTTTCCTTAGGGTATCCTATGAAGACGTATTTTTCCGCTTTGGGTTCGAGTTTATCCGGTTGAAGTTTCTTCACATAAACATCACATCCCCAAACTTTAAGAAATGACAGCTTAGGTTTGTTTCCAAACAATAATTCATACGGTGTCTTTTCAACGGATTTAGATGGTGCCCTATTTAAAGTGAATGTAGCGGTTTCCAGTGCATAACCCCAAAATGACAGTGGCAAGTCAGTCAGAGACATCATAGATCGAACCATATCCAATAAAGTACGATTACGACGTTCTGACACACCATTACATTGTGGTGTTCCGGCAGGCGTGAGTTGGGAAACTATTCCACAATCTCTCATGTGTGTGCTAAACTCGTAACTTAGATACTCTCCTCCACGGTCGGACCATAGAAATTTGATCTTTCTATTACGATGATTTTCCACTTCATTCTGAAATTCTTTGAACTTTTCAAAAGTTTCAGACTTATGTTTCATCAAATAGATATACCCGTATCTACTCAAATCATCCGTGAAAGTAACAAAATAACGATATCCACCTCGCGCCGACACACTCATTGGTCCACACACATCAGTATGTATGATTTCCAATAAATTTGTCGCCCGTTCCATTGAACCGGAAAACGGCGTTCTAGTCATCTTGCCCATAAGGCATGGCTCACATGTATCAAATGATTCAAAATCAAGTGATTCCAAAAGTCCATCAGAATGGAGTTTCTTCATGCGTTTAACGCCAATATGACCTAGACGGCAGTGCCACATATATGCAGATATATCATTATCAAGTTTAATCCTTTTAGCATCAACATTATGAATATGCGTAATACTACTATCGAGATCCAATAGAAATAAACCATTCAACACAGGTGCATGACCATAAAAGATATTATTCATATAAATCGAACAACCATTGTTTTCAGATTTAAACGAATAACCACTTTGCATCAAACATGATCCGGATACAATGTTCATGCTCAGTGCAGGCACCAAATAATAGTTATTCAGGTTTATAACTAATCTCGACGGCATATGGAGAGGCAGCATTCTGACGGCGATCACATCAACTCTTGATCCATTGCCGACCCACATCGTGACCTCATCCCTTGCTAGTTGTCGCTTGTTCCGCAGCCCCTGAACCGAGTTACATATATTTGCAACCGATCCCGTATCAAATACCCAGGTGCTACTGCGAGTACTAGTCAAGTACACATCAATAACATGTATATCACATATACCTTTGTTTGCCTTGCCGGCCTTCTTGTTCGCCAAATACTTGGGGCAGTTGCGCTTCCAATGGCGAGTCCCCTTGCAATAGTAGCACTCGGTGTCAGACTTAGGGCCAGCTCGGGGTTTCTTTTCAGGCGCGACAACAGATTTGCCTCCCTTCTTTCCCTTCTGCTTGCCTTTCTTGTCCTTCTTGAAACCGGTGGTCTTATTGATCATCAACACTTGATGTTCTTCCCTAATCTCCACTTCTGCAGTCTTAAGCATTGACAGAAGCTCAGGAAGAGACTTCTTCATGCCCTGCATATTATAGTTCATCACGAAGCTCTTGTAGCTAGGTGGCAGAGATTGGAGAACACGATGTATGTCTAAGTCAATGGGAATCGTTATTCCCAAGGACACAAGCTTATCGGCGTACCTAGACATTTTGAGTACATGCTCACTAACGGAGCTGTTCTCTTCCATCATGCAGCTAAAGAACTTTTCAGAAGCATTATAACTCTCCACGGCAGCATGGGTATCGAAAATCATTTTCAATTCTCCCATGGTATCAAAGGCATTGCCATTTTCGAAACGTTTTCGAAGTTCTGGCTCTAGCCCATATAGTATGCCGCAATGAACTAAGTTGTGGTCCTCCTAACGAGTTATATAGACGTTCTTTTCCTCGTTAGGGGCATCAGGAGCTGGTGGGGGGCCTAGCGGCGCCTCTAGCACATATTGCTTTTGTGCAGCAGTGAGGAGAATCCTCAAATTCATAGCCCAATTGGTGAAGTTGCTACCATTCGCAGCAAGCTTCTCTTTCTCCATGAACACATTGAAATTAAAAGCAGGTGGTGCCATCTACAACAGAATTTGTAAAATATATTTAGACTAAGTTTATGATAGATTGAGTTCAACTAATCCAAATTACTAATGAACTCCCACTCAAAAACGACATCCCTCGTGTCCTTTTGGTGATGACATGAACCAAATCGACTACACCAAGTCCGATCATCACGTGAGTCGGTGTAGCTTCAAAGGCGAGTATATATATAGGAATCATATCAACTATATGACTCATGCTTAACCTTTCAGTCCGTGTTCCGACGCCATGTCTGTACATGCTAGGCTCGTCAAGTAAGAACCTTAGTATTCGCGTGTGTAAAACTATCTTACACCCGTTGTATGAAAGTGTAGAGTCGAGAACACCCGATCATCACGTGATGCCTCAAAACACGATCCACAAAACGGTGCATACTTAAGGAAGAACACATTTTATCTTGATATCTAAATGAGGGATCATCTTATAATGCTACCAAAGGCGCCAAACTAGCAATATAAGATGCTAACATCTAATGTGTGAAGTGAGGTGATATGGTCCATGCATTTGATCTCTATCATTTGCATCGTGGTATGATCTCTATCATTCCTTTGTGTGTAAGGCCAAGGTCTATGGAACTAGCCCAGCAACGATCTAAACTAGACGCCTCTAATTTATCAATTGCAAGTTTTACGTGGCTTAGGGCTTTCGGAGATAGAACCGGTCTTACCTACGAACATGAACCACAACGAGGATAACCAAGTTATTAGCAACTCGTTGTAAATTATATATTGACTATAGTAGGAGAGACAGACACCCGCCAGCCACTTATGCAAAACAAGTTGCATGTCAGTCGTGGAACCGGTCTCATGTACGATGACATGTAAGGTTAGTCCGGGCCGCTTCATCCCACTATGCCACCAATATCCAAAGTACATAGAAGATGCAATAACATGATCATCATCGCCCACATATAAACATATGTGTACTACCCGTGCAAAGCACCTACGCATAGATCAGGCTCTGATACCACTATTGGGTCCGCAGCATAGAAAACAAAAAATTTCCTACGATGAGAACTATACGCCAGGATCTATCTACTAGATACAGAGCAACGGGTGGACATACATCCATGGAGAACTTACCCTCGAAGACAACGAGTTTTGTTTTGACAAGTAGGAACTCGTGGTTGATGTAGTCGTACGCTTGCCGATCTCAAGATCGTGTGGAAGTCCGAGCGCCGCAAATCAGCAGCGCATCCGTCCTCGCACACACGTTCAAGCCACCGGAAAACCTCCACCTCCTCCCTCTAGCGAAGCAGCGGATGCAGCAACTCCTTCCAGACGCAAGGCCACGGGGAACATGTATCTCGCTAATCCGAGACCATGGGGGAATATCTAGAGGGGGAGAGAGATCCTTCACGAGGAGGTGTGTGGATGAAGGAGGGAATGGGTGGCCTTTTATAGGAGGAGGGGGGTGCCCCCTCTCTCCATGGCCGGCGCATGGGGGGTGACCCCTCACCTGCCCCATTCATGTGGTGGTAACCCCTCCACATTAAATTGCCTCTTCACATTCCCTTTTAAAGTCTCCACTTTAAATGCATTAAATTTCTCCAAATTTAATGCTCTCTCATTTAATAAAATTCTTTTATTTATTTTATTCAGAATTTTGTTAATTACTTTACTTAAAAAACATTCACATAAAACCCCTTGCAACATTTCAATATCACAAGCAGAACCACTTTCTGCAATTTCACCCGAAACAATTCCGGTTTCTATCAAAACAATTCCTGTTTCTATCAAAACATTTCCTGCGCTTTGCAAACCTTTTGTTTGGAACATATGTGCTCCTAAATGGTGTCCGGCAACCCTTAAGTGTGTCACCCTACGGTTCGCGAATAATGCAGACATGATTGAGACTCCTCTCAGATCAATAATCAGAAGCGGGACCTGTAGATCCATACTAACTCCTGCATATTCAACGATGACTTCTGTGATCGTGAGAACCTTTAACATCAGCAATTTAATCCCTTTGTCTCATGATATAATACATGTCTGAGATTCGATCATCGGTATCCAAATACCTAGTTTGATCTCGTTACCGACATGCACTCTTTTCTCGTTCCCGTGATACAGCATTCTAGTGGTCACATCACTTGCTTGCAAGCTATCTTAATGTGATATCACCGAGAGGGCCCAAAGTATATCTATCCGTCATCGGGATTGACAAATTCCACTCTTGATCCATGAGCCTCCACATAACACCTTCATAGCACTGAACCCACCTTTATGGTCACCCTGTTACGGTGTGACGTTTGATGTTATCAAGATACTCTTCCGGTGTTAGCAATTAACATGATCTCATGGTCTAAGGACTTAGACTACTTTGTATGATGTTATAGCAATATAAACATAATGACTTGATTGCAATGCTATACTTCGGATGAATGTTCATCACATCATTTCACAAATGCTGTGACCTTGTTATTAACAACATCCAATGTCCATGATCAGGAAACTTTCATCATCTTGTTAATCAACAAGCTAGTCTATAAGAGAGGGATAACTAGGAACCCTTTTTGTTTATTAAACACACATGTATTGATGTTTCCTATCAATACAATTATAGCATGCAAAATAAACATCTATCATATACAAGGAATAGATAATAACAACTTTATTATTGCCTCTCAGGGCCTATTTCCTTCAGCAACAAGTTTTCCCCTTTCTCTTCTTTATTGATTTGTTGTCTTGGGGAGTCTTATCTTGATACTTCTTGGGAAGTGGCCTAGCTTCAACTTGAGGTTGAGATTGGGCTTGACCTTGACCTTGTGGCGTCTTCCCTTGTTGCTTCTCATTCAAGTGCTTTTTCTTCAATGGACAAGATCTTGCATGATGTCCTACAACCTTGCACTTGAAGCAAATAATCTTGGCTGAATCCTTGACTTGGTCTTGGCCCTTCTTCTTGTTGCTCTTGGAATTGTTCTTGTTATATGAGTTAAATCCGAGTCCACTTTTATCATTGGGGTATTTTTGCACACTCAAAATATTATCGAGTGTGGACTTGCCTTCATGACTCTTTTCCAAGTCTTTCTTCAAAGAAGTGACTTGGGCCTTGATCTCTTTGATTTCCTCTACATGGTTAGTAGAAATAGAGGTACTAGAGGAAGTAGAAGCTTCATTGTTAGAGAAACAAGGCAAAGCAAGTAATCCAACACAAGGTTTATCACTAGTATGACTAGAAGGATTACTAGGACTAGCACATGGCAAAATAGCATTTTGAGTAGAAGTTATGATAATGTCCAAAAGAGGCTCACAAGATGTTACCTTAGTGATACTTGCCTCACGAGCTAATTTTAGCCCATCATAGGAGATTAGAAGATCATTATGAGAGGCCACGAGCTTTTCATGACTTTCTTCCAATTTACCATAATTGCTAGTTAGCAACTCAAGTTGAGCCCTTAGCTCAACATTCTCCTTTAGGGTAGATGCTTCAAGAGAAGTGGAGTTAGTAGCACTAGCATCATTAATAGATTTTTCCTTTTCAAGATCATAAGATTCCAGATTTTGTATGAGGAGACAATTAGTGTGCTTCTCCTCGGCAATCTCTTGCTTAAGGAGATTGAATCTCCGACTCCCATCATCAAGTTGGAAATCCAACTCCTCTATGGTTTCCGTTTGTTTAGTTATGGTGTCCATAACGTGTTTGAGACAAGCAACAGCCTTATTATTACCATGAAGAGAGGTGCACAAAAAGGTCAGCTCAAGCACAAGAGCTCTAGTATCCTCATCAAGGTCATCATCATTATCATTGCTATTATCTAGAGAAGATATGTTGGGATCCAAAGTAGGAGATACCTTTGATCCTCTTGCCATAAGGCACATGTGAGCACGGGAGGATGAAGATGGGGATATTCTTGAATCTTCATTCATGATTGTGTCTTGCTCCATAGGGTGTTTGAGGATTCAAAACCCTACATCAGAGTGTTGAGAAGCGCAACGGACAACGTTCCTAAACGATTCTCTTCACAGAAGGAAAGAATCAATGATATTGATCATTGTGTTTTCCCCACTAGTGTTTTCACCACATGAAGTAGGATTCAAAATGTAAATCCATATCTAGTATGGAGACATTTGTGAATCATTTGTCATGATTCTTGGAATATGACATACCTACGAACTACAAAGGAAATAATGGTAAACTAAAATTATGAGAAATCCTAGAAGCAAAATTCCCTTGAGATTAGAGAGCAATTTGTTGCTGAATCTCACAAGTAAAAGGAGTTACTTGAATTTTCCCAAATGACTGCAAAGCCATAGTGGAAAAGGGGGCGAATGACAAAAGCACAATTGGTCAAGTATTGGAAAAATTCAAATGAATTTGATTCAAATGTGCTAAATTTCTAGTGGATTTAAAACTAGTAATAGTACTAGTATCTCATAGCAAACCTCCAAGTTTGATATTTGATCAAAGGATTTTGAAGATGTTCAAAATAGTGAGTGAATATGTAATTTTCATAAAATTGAGTGGGAGCTATGAATGTCTTCCTAAAACAATATGTGATTGGCATATTTTTGAGTGGGAGATTTTAGGAATAATTCTTAAGTATGTTAAGGATGAAAGCGCAAATACTTATAAATAATGATTTATAAGATGTAGAAGTTGATAATAGGCGTATTAAGATATTATGTAGTAGTCCTTAAGGGATTCTAAAAAGAGTTTTAGAATAGAAGTTAATTAAGGAACTGGTCCTTAATAACTCAAATTAGGAATAGTATTGAGTTTAACATCAATGGTTGAAAGAAAGAAAAGTATGATCATCATCCACTATGTTGAGACATAGGTTCTGTCTTAGTAAACCATGATGATAACTTAGCATAATAAGTGATCCAAATAAGGAACGTTTAAAAGTGATTAAGTTCGAATCACAGAACGTTGATCTAAGTTTGTCCGTAGTGTCTAATACATAACTGTAGACATGTTTTCCAAATCCATAAACGATGACATATCTTAAAACATAAAGGGTTATGTTATATGTTGGAAACTCCTGTAAATACCGATTAAAGTCAAGTAGGAAGCAAGGTGAACTAAATCATCGAAAGTTGCACAGAGTGCACTAGTGTTTCGATGAATACATTTATAATAATAGATAAGGGTACCATCTAAAGTGTTGTATAATGTTATGGTGGGGCTAGTTCGCTTTTAACGTAGAATGACGTGTTCAAGGGCACAGTGCCAATGAGAAAGCCCTCGAGGTTGATCTAACGTCACTGTAGGCTCCTGGAATCAGGCCTCATTCTGCTGCCATAGCAACGATGCATACACACAGATGTTATCATGTGATGATAGAGTATTAATGTCAATCAAGGTGACATTAGTAAGTTGCAAAGGATTTGGGATTTTAAAGTACAGACCCAAGACTCAACCTCTTCCATGAGCAAGCATGTTCAGGGTACCGGATATATGGTGCCAATGATTGAGAACAAATGCAGCTAGTGTATTTGTACTCTAGTGCAAGTGGGAGACTGTTGGCAATATGCCCTACAGTCAAATAGTAGTAAGGACTATTATCATATTTCATATAGTTTATGATTAAGTTTTATATCATGCTATAACTGTATTGAGTGGAAACATCAATACACGTGTGATATATAAACAACCAGGGGTTCACAATGTAACTCTAGTCACTGGTTCATTGGTCAACAAATGATTAAGTTTCCTGATCATGTGGCATTTATGCCAGTTGGAAATGAGTTCATCTCATTATGGGAATGATATGATGAACCAATACCCAACATAAACATCGTGACCCGATCATGTCACGAAGTTCAAGTTACGATTATTAGAAATGGATCCTCGTAGACTATTCCATAGACCGTGGGGCTATATCAATCACTGTCTCCTGAGAGTGCTTAGATAGCATCAAACGCCATCTGGTAATATGGTGGTTATAAAGGTGTGTTCAGGTACTCAGAGGAAAACATAGAGGCAATATATGTCAAGAGCAGGATTTGTTCGTCCATGTGACGGGAAGATACTCAAGGGCCCACTCAGAGAAGTTATATCCAATAGCTGCGCAGCGTGTGATTTGATCATGGGGATATCACTTGTCGAAACGAGTCAAGTAACATTGTTCAGTAACGAGATTGAACACGACATGGTGATGTCATTGATCAGATCTCGGGCAATGCAAGTATCGAGTGACAAAGGGAATAAGACACGACTGTCCCGGTTCAAATGACGAAAGATCTTTGTGGAACGCACAGGGGTCACATGGCCATCCAGGTCCCTTTGTTGATCATTGGTGCGGGAGTGTCCCGACCATGTCTGGAGTGTTCCCGAACCGTGGGGTATCACGCTTAAGGGCTTGATGATGCTTAGAGAGTGTTTATAGGATCGATGGAATCGCCGAAGAATAGTAGAGAGAAAACCGGAAGGGTTTCGGTAAGTCCGGAGGTTGTCCGGAGTGGAGGTGGAAGTGTTCCATAGCCACGGAGATTTAATAATGTGTGAATGAATGTTAAATATTGATTTAATCATTTATTCATAATTATTTAATAAAGAGAAAAATCAATTTAAATGGTCAAAGGCTTAATGGGCCAATTTCCGGAGGGAGAGGGCCCATTAGGGGAAAGGAGAGAGGGAGAAGGGGTCAAGGGGGTGGTCAGCGCCCTAGTGGGCCATCCCCCCACGCGAGGCCCATGGGGGTGGCCGGCGGTGCCACCCCTCCCCCTCCTCTCCTTTAGTCCCACCCCGGGACTTTGAGGGAGGTAGTACCTCCCCTCCCCTATATATAGTGGGGGTATTTGGCCAAATAAAATACACCAATAATCAATAATAGTCTTCTCACTTTTGGGAGGACCTCCAATTCATATTTTCTCTCTCCCCCTCTCTCTCTCGTGACCGTGGACCCAAGTCTAGACTGCGCGAGCGAGAGACATCTTCACCGCGGAGCGCCGTCGCCCTGCGGGATTCGGATCTAGAAGCTCCACTTCCGCAACTACTGCTAGATCGGGGAAGCGGGAGTCATCGTCAGGCACAGGACGTGTGTAACTCCCCGCGAGGTGTCGCACTTGAGGCACTCAAGTCGTTGGAGCCAAGGAGCACAAGGACTTCATCACAACCTTGAGGTCGGCTTCGGCTCGTCTACATCAACCACGCTCTCCTGAGCGTTGACAACGCTTTTCGGTCTTCGAGGGTAAGTTAGCGAAAAGCCCCTCCTGTTAATGTATTACTAATAGATAGGTCATGGCATCTTCAAGAGTTCAGGGGCGTAGGGTAAAATTTTATTGTTTTCATACGCGGAACCCCAATATATGATAACTAGGATCATCTCCCATCGTCAGCATTGCATGTGACAATGAAGATGGAGTCTACTACGTTTATTTCCGCTCTTTGATATGTATTCAGTCTTGATCATGAGATCAACTATTTGTAAGACTATTATGGTTTGTAATGGATGATGTATTGTGGTACCAATTCTGTTATGTCTCGCAAAAATGGTAATCCTAGGATTGCGATGTACGGCATAACAGACATCTAGACTTAAAAATCTGGGTGTTGACACCTTGTTATTAACAAGATCCAATGTTCATGATTAGGAAACCTTGATCATCAGTTAATAAACAAGCTAGTGTAATGATAGGCATTACTAGGAACCGTTTCATTTGTATTAAACACACATGTATTAATACTTCCGGTTAACACAATTATAGCATAAGAAATAAACATCTATTATAAACTTGGAATAATATAATAACCATTTATTATTGCCTCTCGGGCATATTCCTTTTAGTGACTTTATTGTTGTGCGTCACTCATAGCTGATGTCCCATGGGGACAGCTCAATGCCCCAAAGGGCGACTTGCCCCATTGCCTCGGGGTTGTTGAGGATGTGGGACAATGGGGTGTCATTGACCACAACTATCACATGCTCCATGGAGTAGTGGCACATTCGACACACTGTCATGAAGACACCATATGCTAGCTTCTGGTAGTGTGGGCACCGCTGCTTGGTGGGCATGAGTACCTCACTGAGGTAGTACATGGGCCACTGCACTCCGTGTATTTGGCCTTCTTCCGCCCTTTAGATGACAAGCACGGTGCTAACCACCTGGTGTGCGGGAGCTATGTACATCAGCATTGGCTCCTTGTCGTAGGGTTTACCGGGATGGGCGAGATTGATAGCAGGCGCTTGAGGTCGTCGAAGGCTTCTTGTGCTTCACTGGTCCATTCGAATTTGTCCGTCATTTGGAGGAGTTGGTAGAAATGAAGGGCCTTTTAGCCCATCCGACTGATGAACCTGCTGAGTGCCGTGATTTGCCCGGCCAGTTGTTGGACGACCTTGATGTGTTTCTGGCTTCTCTATGGCTAGTATGGCTTCAATTTTCTTCGTGTTTTCCTCTATTCCCCTTGTGGAGATGAGATACCCGAGTAGTTATCCGGATGGGACACCGAAGACGCACCTCTCTAGATTTAGCTTGATTTTGTAGCCGTCGAGGTTGTCGAAGGTCTTGTGGAGATCATCGATGAGTGTCGTGCTCTCATTTTTCTTGACCACTATGTCATCGATGTAGACTTGAATGCTGCGGCTAATCTGGTTCTTCAGGCAGGCCTATATGCACCTTTGATAGGTGGCTCGTGCGTTCTTCAGCCCGAAGGGCATTGTGTTGTAGCAATAGACTTCGAATGGGGTGATGAAGGCTGTTTTCTCTTGGTCCTCCACCTTCATCCGAATCGGATTATAGCGCGAGTAGGCGTTCAGGAAGGAGAGACGCTCGCACCCGCGGTTGAATGAATGATTTGATTGATCTGCAATTGTGGGAAGTGATCCTTCGGGAGTGCTTGTTGAGGGACGTGAAGTCCACACACATCCGCAGTATATCCATGTCTTTCTTTGGCACCAGCACAGGGTTTTGTACCTAGGTGCTTTCCTAGATCTCGCGGATGAAATCAGCGTTGAGGAGTCTATTGTCTTCCACGCCTATGGTTTTGGCCTTCTCTTCTGAGAGCCGATGTAGCGACTGCTTTATTGGTCGTGCATCGGGGAAAACGTTGAGTGCGTGCTCGGTGAAATCCCTAGGAACTCTTGGCATGTCTACGGGACACCTGGCTAAGATTTCCAAGTGCTCATGGAGGAATTTGACAAGCGTGAGTTCCTATGCGGAAGTCACGTTGTTGGTGATAAGGGTCATCTTGGTAGGGTCCATTGGGTGAACCTGGACCTCCTTGGTGTTGCCCTGAAGTCGAAGGATTGCTCTGGTGCGTTCTTCTTGCTTACAGGAGGAAGAATGTTGTCTATCAACTCCTTGAGTCTTGCTAGCTCCTCTTGCATGCCGAAGGACTGGGAGATTCTATTGAATTCCCTATCACAATTGTCAGAGCTGGTGAAGCTCCCTTGGATGGTGATGATACCATTTAGTCATGTCATCTTTAACATGAGATACGCATAGTGCAGTACCGCCAGGAATCTTGCGAATGCCATGCAACCGAATATGGCATGGCATTGGGATGGCCAGTCGACCACCTCGAACTCGAGACGCTCATGCCTAAAGTTTTTGGGCGTGCCGAAGATAACATCCATGTGGATCTTGCCCAGGGGGTAGATTCCCTTGCTTGGTACGATGTCGTGGAAGGTGGTATCGGATGACTCTAGGATGGCGAGAGGAATTTGCATGGCACACAAGGTGCTAGCGAACATGAGGTTAATGCCACTGCATCCGTCCATGAAGAATCTTCTCATCTCGTATCCATCGATTTGGGATTCAAGTACCAGGGCTGCGTGGCCTGGGCATGGGACCTGACGCGGGTGGTCATATCTTTTGAAGGTGATGCAAGACTCGGATCCGCTGAGGTACTCAGGGATGGTAGGTGGTGAGGTGACAGCCATATTTACTTGGCGGCTGATCGTCTTCTGGGCCGTGTTAGAAGGACGCCCTTTCTAGATCATGCCCATGTTTCCCAATGGACGCGGGTACTGCTCTGCTCTGTTGTTTTGGACCAGTGGGCCATGGGTGGTGGGGGTCCCCCAAGTGGTGGTGTCGGTGCGCCTTATGCTATGGGTCCTGGTATAGTCCCATACCCTTGATTCGTTGCCTCACGCTGCAGCTGGGCGTACGCATATTGGAGCTTCTGGAACTCACGGCAATCCTTGAGGAGGTGGCTCGACTTCTTCTTGACGTCCTTATTGTCGATGTAGTAGTGTAGGTTGCAAGATCCTGGCAGTCGCTCCATAGCGGTTGACGTGTCGTCGCGATTGTGGTGTGGCCACACATGGGTTGTCTTGCCGCTATCGTGGTAGCTTCCACCGCGATATCTGTTGTTGCGGTTGCCATCATCGCGTTTGTTGGTGTAGCCGGATGCAACCATGTTGGCATAACCTCCGTTTTCTTCGGTGGTCATACCCAGGGACCAGATCATCCTCACCATACGAGCGTGCTCGGTTATTGTGGATGGCATGTTTGCCGTCCGCCCAGCAATTCGCTATGTCCATCAGGTGGTTTATGGTCTTGGGCTTGGTACGTCCTAGCTTCTCCTTGAGTTCTCGATGGCGCACGCCGCCATTGAACACTTTGATTGCTTGTTCCTCAGAAATATCTTCTGTGGAGTTCTTTATGATGGACCACCGCTGGATGTACGAGCGGAGGGATTCGCCGGGCCTCTGGCTATAGGCTCAGAGTTCTTCGATTGAGGCCAGGTGCTTGTATGTACCTTCGATGTTCTAGATGAAACTGTACACTAGTTCTTCCCAGATGCGGATCGAGATGGCAGGGAGGTTATTAAGCTAGGCTCGTGCGGCGCCTTGTAGCTGCACTTGTAGAAACTACATGGTAGTGTTCTGAAAGGATAGATATGTCGCCTAGAGGGGGTGAATAGGAAATTTTAAAACTATTACGGTTTTGGCTTGATAGAATGCGGAATTAAACTAACATTTATTTTACAAGCACAAAACCTAAATACACTAGGCTCAACTAAGTGCACCAACAACAAGATAAGCTAAGCAAGATAGCACAAGATAAATATACCACAAGTGATAAGAAAGATATAAGTACTTCAAGCTTGATGACTATCACAAGGAAAGTAAGCTCGGGTATAGAGATAACCAAGGCACACGGAGACGAAGATGTATTCCTATGTTCGCTTACAAGTAAGGTATGTCACAAGTGATTTCCCAATGCCACGAAGGCTCACCTTCTTCTTCGAGTCTATCCCACGAAGGCATAGGCCCTTTCCTTATGGCTAGCTTTTCCTCCACTCCGGAGATGGAAAGCTCCACACCCACTTCACAAGATCCACGAAGGAGAAGCTCGGGTCTCTTCACATTCTTCCACGAAGAGGACACTGCGGCAACAACTGCCAAGCCAACTAGGAGGTCACCCTCCAAGAGTAACAAGCTCATGGTCTCTCACTCGAACAAATTGTAATGGAGAGATCAACACTTATGCAAGAATCCAAAGCAAGAACACCAAGGGTGTTCAAATCCCTCACTCTCAAATCCCACCAAAGCAACAAGTGCTAGGGAGGAATTAGAGAGGAAGAACAATGGTGGAAGTCAACCAATGACTCCAAGATCTAGATCCAAAGGGTTCCCCTCACTTAGAGGAGGAATTGATTGGTGGGGATTGTAGATCTAGATCTCCTCTTCCAAAGCCCTCACAAATATGCAAGAATCATAGGAGGTAAGGGGGAGGGAGCAAGCTCAAGAGGTTCAACAATGGAGGTCAATTTCGTGGTCAAGAACACCTAAAAACGTTGGGGGAAGAACCCCTTTTATAGGGAAAAGAAAATATGGCCGTTGGAGAGAAAACAGCGAAAACTCGGTTTCAAAGTCGGTTGGACCAGCCCCAGAACCAGGAAACTCACTCCCCAGGCCGGAGGGCCGGCCTACAAACCAGAATACATCGGTTTGCCAACTCAGAATAGACTCGGTCGCGAAAACCAGAAAATCCGGTTTCAGATCCGGTCTAACCAGTGCTGGCACCAGACCGTCCGGTGTGGGACTCGGTTGAACCGGATCCACAACCGGGATGAAACATACTTCATGAAAAACATAATAACTTTTGCATCCGGACTCCGATTTCGATGATGCTGGGCTTGTTTTGATGAGAACAACAAGCTCTACAATATGGTGCATGAAAAAATCATAGTAAAACAAAGGAGGATAGAACCAAATTAGGAAAGGTATGAAGCCTCCCTATAAGAAGAACTAGTAAAACCTTCAAACTCGAAAACGCCATAGAAGATGCATACGAATTCCGTTTTTAATGAACTTGGGCTTGTTGAAGAACTAGCAACAAGATCAAGAATCTCACATGGAGAAACACCAAGAAGCAACAAAATAGGAAGATGCAAAGTATGCAAAGGATTGAGCTCCCTACGACGATGTGATCATGTTACCCAACCAAAAGCCCATCTTGATAGTGCGGCTATCTATCCTATAACCCGGTCTCCCAACAACGACCTTGAGACCGGTAAAAGAAAAACCTAGAAAGGCCATACCTTTGCCTTGCGCATCCCGCTTGATCTTGATGACAATGCTTCAAGCTCCATCAAATCCGGAATGCATCACTTGATCATTGTTGCTTCGTGAAGACTCATAATTTGCTCCCCCATACACCACTATGGGATAGCTTCATTAAGACACGTCTTTACATGTCCATTATCACCAATATGGATGGAAAGCTTCAAGCAAATGATCTTCTTGAGATGCTTATCTTGAACTTACCCTTGTCAACCTTGATGACGATCACCACTTGCCCTTGTCATAAATGATAAGGCTTACCATACCACAAGATCCATGTGGTAAATTCTTTATGCTTCATGTGTTGACCAACTTGAAATCACTCTTCACTCTTTGTATTGGTCAACCAAGTATCTTCTCATGCTCCATCTCAATATCTTGTGGTAAATTATGTATGCTTCATGTGTTGACCAACTTGAAATCACTCTTCACTCTTTGTATTGGTCAACCAAGTATCTTCTCATGCTCCATCTCAATATCTTCTTCATTTGATTACATGCTCTAAATCTTAGTCAACCATAGCTCAACTAATGAGGCTATCATGACACCGACTTAGAGCCATATCTTGAATTCTTCTATTGAGATCACACTCTCAAGCTCTTGAACATATCATATTCTTCTCTTCAATTCGATGATATAGATGCCAAAACTCAAGGTATATCTTTATCTTCATGGCATCAATACTTGAATCCAACATTTGGACTACAAGCATGACCTATGGAATATTCCTTCATATAAAACTCAATGAAAACATTAGTCCATAGGGATTGTCATTAATCACCAAAACCAAGCATAGGGGCAATTACCCTTTCAATCTCCCCCATTTTGGTAATTGATGACAATCACAACAAGAGGGTTTATATAATGAATATTAGAAACAAGTACGCAACTTATCCGAGAATAAGTTGTATACAAGAGGTTGTATTTGAAATGGTTAAGAAACACAAAGATACTAGCCCATATCAAAACCGATTCTACTCACACAAACTACAACTAATGCAAGAGATGTGAGTAGAACCAACATCTATAGAGCAAACTCCCCCACAATATATGCACGTGTGATGAACTTGAATTTCATTCCATATATTGTCAAGCATAACCTTTGGGGGAGTTTACACTATATATTCAACCATGCAATAGATAATAAAGATGAAATGCATGAAATGCAAACACTTAAGAACAAACGAATCTTAAGTAGAAAACCATTTCCCTTAAAACCCTCTAAACTTCTCCCCCATTGACAACAAGTGCCAAAATGGATGACAAAGTTAGAAGGCCAATATAGTTCAAGTTCCTCCCAAGGTGTGCATTTATCATAATATGAGTGAAATCACATGCACATATCCAATGACGAATAATTGGAGGAAATCAACTATAATGAGGATCAAATATTGGTAAAAGGATAACAAGGTGAAGAAACTTCAACGGATGAAGCAAGCAATAAAAATCCAAATAATCAAATGACAAATAGTGTTCTAAATGAAATAAGGAAGCTCCCCAAGGTTTGTGCATAAATTACTTGTTTCATTTGAATACAATATGCACAAACATGGAATCCTCACTCCCTCTATATCATTTAGAACAAAACCAAGATACAAGTAGTATAGATATAAATCAATACACTTGTCAATACAAGCTTAAGTCCAAAATAAACCAAATATGAGATATGAGTGTGTGAAGATGCAATAAAAGTAAACTGTGCATGCATAAATCAAGACCTTACCAATACCTTTAAAAACAAGAGGATAAGAGAGACGGTTGGCAAAGAGCAAGGATATTAACACTCTTGTGTATATAAGTTTCTGAGTGGACAAGACATGAGAATAATCCACAAAGAAACATCCACACATTAGAGGTTAATAAAAATAAGAATACAAGATATCCAAGAGGAAGTCATAACATATACCAAAAAAGGATATTTTGCTTAAGTGCATATATAGCCCATGGATCTATTTTATCTTATGGTATATCAATGAACTTCACCAAAGAAAAAGAAAAACCTAAAAAATATCACAACTAACACTAAGGGAACTAATGCTAGTTGGGATATTTTGAGAAAGGCAACAAGTATCAAAAGGAAGGATTCATTGCAATGTCAAAAATATTGCACATGAGAGTACCTTGAGGAATTGATATGCAATAAATTGCTAGAAGGCATATTTGGGATTGGTGAATCATGAACATGATTTTATATACTCCCCATTATATGCATCATCTCAAATTACTCACATAATCAATAAGGATAGAAAATTCTTTCAAAGATCCTTGCAAGAACCACAACATTTACAAACAAATAAGTTCATGCCAAGATGCAACCTACAAGAGATTGGATGAAAGAATAGTATGCATGAATAAGATACTTGTTACCGAGATAAAAATGGTATGATGTAATAGATGAGAATTCTTCAATCATCCTAGCTTGGCTCCAATTATCATGTGTGAAAACACATTCCTTATAGATAAGACAAGCATCCATTGCATCTCCAATGTACCTAAAACAACATTCAAGTACATCTTGCTCCCCAAACTTATTGGGTCCAAAGTGGTTAGACTAACCACAACAAATAGGACATACTCCATAAAAATATGTGCATATTTAGAGATGAAGTTTGAATTTCATGCACATCATAGTCGTTTAAGAATTTGATGGAGTATACCCTATATATTGGATCAAAGAAAGCAAAACATGATATAAGATATACATTTAGTAAACATGCATGCACGGTACTTTCAAGAACCAACGAAGATATAATTTGGATAAAACACCAAATATTGAATAAGGCATACAAGGTGTGACAAAACACATCTGTTGTCCAAACTATATCAAAGAATCAAATAAACACAAGATTTGTTCAACAAAGTTCAACAAAGGAACCAAGCAAAAACTATTGAGCATAAAAGATGAGATAAAAACACAAATGCTCAAAGATTTATCTCATTCAAGAAAATAACATAGAGAAGAAAGAATGAGATAACAAACTCCCAAAAGAGCAAGGTTTCAACAAATAAACTAAACCCTTAACACTTTTCACAATGGCACAAGGTTCCGCGAAGAAAAGGTTTGTCTTCCACTAAAAGCACATTTGATAATAATCGAAAACACCATCAAAGAGATGTTCAAAAACCAAGGAAGACAATGGGACCTACAACAATTTTTGAAAAGAAAAAAAAGCAATACGAGGTGAAATCCAAGGTGAAGATGATCTACAAATGATACCACACCCAAGTATATCAATTGTCAAAGACAATGAGTTTATTGGAATTTATTTCCGTGGGTATATTGCACGTATATTAAAGATAAATCTTCACAATAAAAAGTATAGGATACGAATAAAAAGATTAAGCAATATGCAAAGATAGAGATTCTTGATAGCTTCAACTAGTCACACAATCATGCAAAGAAATGATTAGAATAACTTGAAGCAAATGCTCTCCCAAATAAGATATAGAGATATGCATTTGAGGAAGGCCACACCAAGAATTTCTTACTCAAGCAAAGACCAAAAAGATGAGCAATAAAACCTTCTAACAAAAATTAGGACCTTGTTTGAGCTAACGTGCCACCTAGATACAAGATAATCAACAATATCAACTCTACGTGGCACCACCTCATATGTTCACATTTCCTAGGATTGTGATATACAAAGGAAGCATATTACTCCCCCATAATGTGATACTCATTTTTCTTAAAGAGGCAAAACAACCTCAACTAGAGATAATTAATGGACATTTAGAATTTGAATTTATCATGAGTATGACACACCACATAGTGACTAGATTAGCTTGCCATATCAATACTAAGTGGTATTACAAATGTACACACATTTTAAGGTTTGAGAGATGCACGAGGCATATCACTCTCCCAAATGGGATGTTCCATTAATCACTTGAAAAGAGCCAAAAAAAAAGATATCATCAAGATGCATTAGAGGCTCAAAGCAAAACACATAAGTAAATGATGTGCCAAACACATAGACACACTTGAATACACAAAATAAGCAAGCATGAGGCACAACAAATACAAACACATACTTGGTACAAAACCAAAACATGTAAAGGGGCAAGTAACTTATAATATAAAAGAGTTGAGTTCGAGTTAGCGCAAAGAGGCGAATTGGGTATATGGTAGGGAGATGATAATCCTTATAACTTGGCTTGATCAAATATAGTATATGAAGATATGATGACCCACAAGTATAGGGGATCGCAACAGTCTTCGAGGGAAGTAAACCCCAATTTATTGATTCAACACAAGGGGAGCCAAAGAATATTTATAAGCCTTAACAACTGAGTTGTTAATCCAGCTGCACCTGAAAACAATCTTGCTCACAGTAGTTTATCAGTAGCAATAGTTTTGTAGTAGCAATAACAAAGTGATAGCAGTAGTAGTAGTCAAAGTAAAGACAATAGTAACAATTGTAGTAAATAGTAGGATTAAAGAGCGGTAGGCATAGGGATGGATGGACGGGCGTTGCATGGACAAGACAATACATGTAGCAATTAAGACATAGGGAATTTACAGATCAATAAGATAAAGCATCCAAGTACTAAATAATCATAGGCATGTGTTCCATGTATAGTCATACGTGCTCGTAATGAGAACTTGCATAACATCTTTTGTCCTGCCAGCCCATTGCAGCGGGGCCTCAAGGGAATCTACTAGCAATTAAGGTGCTAATTTTAATAGGGCACCAGAGCAAAGAATTAACACTCTGTGAACACACGTGATCCTCACATCATAGCCGTCCCCTCCGGTTATCCCAATTCTTGTCACTTTGGGGCCTTTGCTTCCAGACAACAATATGTGTATACAACTTGTAGGTAAGATCATAAACAATAATATCCTCATGAATCAATAACATGTTCAGATCTGAAATCATGGCACTCGGGCCCTAGTGACAAGCATTAAGCATAACAAGTTGCAACAATGTCAAAAAGCACTAACAATAGATACTAGGAACCATGCCCTAACAATCTGATGCAATTACATGAACGATCTCATCCAATCCCTACCATCCCCATAACCTACAGCGGGGGATTACTCACTCATGGATGGGGGAATCATGGATGGTTGATGGAGAAGCGATGGTGATAATGATGGCGATGATCTCCTCCAATTCCCTGTCACGACAGGGTGCCAGAACGGAGTTTCCGGTTCCGAATCATGGTTTCTGGTGGTGGCGGTGCAGCAGAACTCTATCTGGAAAAACGTCAAAACCCCCTTCTGTTTTAGGTCAGAGGGATTATATAGGCGAAAGGAGAGGTCGAGGCGGAGTCCGATCCAGCCACACCACCCCCTGGCATGGCCCGGCCTGTCCCGCATGGCCAGGTTGTGTGGGGCCCTCGTGGCACTTCTCAGTCTCGTCTTCTGGCTCCATGAGTCTTCTGGTAAAATAGGAGTTTTGCGATATTTTCCGGGATTTTCCTGAAAGTTGAATTCATGCACAAAAACAAGACACCAAAGCAATTCTGCTGAAAACAACGTTAGTTCATATTAGTTGTATCCAAATCACACAAATTAGTGAAGAAACAATAGCAAAAGTGTTCGGGGAAGTACATACATTTTAGACGTATCAAATCCCCCCAATCTTAGCTTATTGCTTGTCCTCAAGCAATTCAGTCCAAAACTGAGTGCGATAAAAGAAACTTTCACGAACACATTTGCTTCATAAGATGTATATATTCCCAGCATATGATCAAATACTTAGGCCATTCATAATAAAGAGTATGCAAATAAGTTTACCCAGTAGTCATGCAAGCTATGAAGAGATTCCAACTCATTAATAATAAGCAACATGACACATAAGCATATGCAGGATTTTAGTGCTCATAAGAAGATATGATAAAGTGGTATCTCGCTTGCCTTTCTTTGGAGAAAAACATAAATGCCAAGGCACCTCTGAAGTTTAAGTGAAGACTAGAAATAAAAATATCAAAGATACAAGTGTCAAAGTTATGTCATAATTAACCGTCTTTTTGGACAAGCACATTACACTAAGAATGACAACTATGCTCTCGGGAAGGTGCTCAAAGAATAAATGGTGACTCAATATAAAAGTGAAAGAAAAGATTTGAAAAGTTTGAAAGGCTTCCAAATGTTGAAAGTATGGTACTCATTAGCTTTGAGCTCTCATTGCCCCTATCATAAGCATCTTTAAGTGATTAAGGTTAAAGTGAACAAATATGAGGATATTATTGACAAGTTATAAGCTGAATATCTCATGCCCCTTGCTTACGAGTATCGTTCCTCATGCTACTCAACTTTAGTCACAAGTAAGTTCTTGTCATTGTAAGTACATGTATATCATAGAGAACCGCCAACGGGGTACCCCTTGACCGATAATACGGAAGATTCCCCATATCAAAATGACAAGGCAAGCTGACAATGAGCATCTCGGCAATCCTTTTATTTGCTATTTGCATAGGGATTTCCCTTTTTCTTTTTCTTTTTCTTTTTTTCTCTTTTTTTGGATGCTTCATAGATTGCTCACTATGATTATGCTGCAGGTTTCCACCATGATTAGGCATGGCTTAGACTTTGTATATTCATGTTTCTCTATTCATGTTTCCCTCGTGTTTTGGAAGGGGATCTTGTAAGGCTCATGGAGTTCGTATATGTGTTAGAGAAACATGAATATACAAAGTGAAACATGAATATACAAAACACGTTGTTTTGGAAGGTAGAAATAAAGCAAGAACAAAGCTAAAAATAAAGTGAAACATGAATATACAAAGTAAAGATAGAAAATGATATGTAGATGAGTGTGATGTCGGTGTACCTCCCCCCAAGCTTAGGCTTTTGACCTAAATGGAGATCAATCCCAATGCGGGTAGGAACTCCAAGCCGGTGGGTCATCATAAGAATGATCATAACCAGGCCCTTGTGAAGAAGAAGTGTCGTGGTGGTATCACGGCAGATGCCATGGATAGGCTAAAGGTGGGGACTAATACACGCTAGGAGAATCCAGGGAGGGATAGTGAACTGATTCTCCACACAGAAGGTTGTATTGATTTCCTTCCAAGGTTACAAGTGCTCCTAGAGCTGTATTGGCGAGAGGAGGAAGAAGGATCTCTCTTACTCTCACCCGCGGCTCACAACTGAAACCCTAGCCCAAAACAGAATAGCAGAGAGACCAACCCCTCCTACAGAAGCCCTAGCCCCCCTTTTATATAGGAGGCTTGGTTCCTGCCTACGGCATACGTGGAGGCATATTCCTAAGAATATGCCTCCTCCCAAAGGGGTAAGCCGACCTGGGTGCTTTTTCCCCTGCGTCATGCTTGCTTTAGCTACGTGAGCCTCTGCGGCGCCCGCGTCAGCCGACATGGGCTTCGTCACCCCTGCAGCCATGACCCGGTGGTCCCGCTCTTGTCCGCTTCGCTCATGCAGTGCGTACCGGACCCTCTTCTTGACCAGCAAGATTCCTTCCTTCTCCTAGAAGCCAATCATGACCCGGATCACAGCTGACCCGGGCACCCCTATTCTTGCATACAAGCAAACATCTACGTCCGACTTACTTCCTAGGCCGGTCGAGACTTAGTTAGGCTAACGCCCCTGGTCCGGGTTACTCCGTGATTCGACCCGCCTTGAGGTGAACCGGCCAGCATTCGCTTTGGCCTTGCCGAACCTTGGCTAACTCGGCCTTTATACCCCGGCGTGACCCTACCCGGGGGTATCCCCCCAACATTAGTCCCCGAAGCTGGTGCTGTCTTAGCTGCCTTAGCCGCTGAGGCCACATCAGGTTCAATCTCGTGCCCCGGTCGTTATTGCCGAGTTACCTCTTTACCTCGGATTGTATGGATTTACGTTCCCTTCGCACATTTCAAGTTTTCGCTTGCCGGCCGGGTTACCACAGTTCCATCCGGGTCTTGCTTCCTTCTCTTGTACGCTAACCCATGTGAAGGGTAATCATTATGTCGTCTTATTTTAAGGGCCTGCACAGTAACCACCGCAGTAATTGTCAGTTATCATTGTGCGCGGGTCACGTCATGCCTGCCTCCTCGTTTAACGCATCAGCGCGTCGCGTCACAGGATTCTATCCGCCCTGTGGTCCTCCGTGTGACTCCCCACTGATTGGTCTGGACGGGTGACAGATGGCCACTACGTGTGGCCGGTCGACAGGACGCGATCCCACTCACCCCTGGTGGGAGTGGTTAAATAGCGGAGGGGTGCGTCCCTTAGGATTTTTCCCCCTCCGCACCCTTCTGCCCGTTGCTATTCTTCTCCGTCTTCCTCGCGACCGCGCCGCCACCAGCACTGCCAAATAGCAGCGTCGCCGCCGCGCTTCTCCGTCGCACCTCCGCGTCGCCACCACCACGACGCAAATTTCTCGCTATGGGTCCTCGTCAATCCCGGCCTCTATCCCCCGCCGCCTCTAGCACCAGCGAGGGCCTCGAGGACCTGATGACGGAAGAAGAACTCATCGTTGCTGAACAAGAGATGGAGGAGGACGCCGCGGCGGCAGACCGCGGTGCATGGGCCGGCTCCTGGGTCTGCCAGGACGACCTGGACTGGCTCTACTGGACCAGACGCATCCCCGCCGGCGTCGCCGCTCGCCTTCCTTCTAACGAGCTGGCCCCCTCACCCAATCCAGGCGAGTTCGTCGTGTTCTTGTCCCATTTCCAACGGGGCTTCGGCTTGCCGGTGAGTGATTTTTTCCGAGACTAGCTCGGTACGTACCAACTTCAGCCGCACCACCTTCCAGCCAACACCATCACCTCTCTCTCTGCCTTTGCTTCTACGATCGAAGGCTACACTGGACTATGGCCCACGAAGGAGCTATGGATCCGGTTCTTCGGCCTCCGTTGCAATGTCATATCCAACTTCCATGTTGATCTGGAGGACAAGCGGCTCACTCAATTCGGAGCGGCCTCCATTTCACACCGGAGGTTTTCCGTTTTTCCTCGAGTCATCGGGTTAGAATCTTGCAAAGGATGGGCCCGGACCTTCTTCTATGTCCAGAATACGGGCACTGAAGACTTGATCCGGTTGCTTCCCTACACCCCGGGTCCGCCTAACCCGGATCTGCGGGATGATATCCCCAAGAAGCCCATGGCCTTGGCCAACCAAGTGAACAAAAGGTTCGCGGAGCTGAAGGAGCTCGGGCTACGCAACGAGGATGCCATGATCACTTTTGTGCGTAACCGAATGTCACCCCTCCAGAAGCGCACCCATAAGGTGTGCCACATGAGCTTCGGCCGCGATCCTAACTGGACCTCATCCTTCGAGATGAGCAACACGGAGATTTATCGCCGGGTTAAGGCTCTCTTCACCACTCACAAGGACTTCTCCTCTGAGTGGACTTGGGGGATTGAGCATTTCTGCCGTGACCGGCTTCCTCCAATGGTAAGTTTTATGTTGCAAACTTAACCCGGACTAATTACATGCCAGTTATTGTTGCATTTTTGACTCTTTTGTTCATTCTTATCCTCAGCAATTCCTTCAGCAGACCCTCGAGGACGGCACCGATCCAACCCTTAAGTGTGCGCCGGACCGGGAGACTCCGGATGAGGAAGAGCCGGACCAGGAGATGTTCCTCTCCCTGACTGACGCCACGAAACGACCCATGGGTAAATCCTCTTCTATTAGAGATTGGCCCGATGATGAAGATGACTCGGATATCGAGGTGATTGAACCTTTTGAGGCTGTCCCCCTTTCTTTTGCTTTTCCGCCATCAGCTCACCCCGGTGGTCATATCCACGAGGATCCCCCTCTCGCTACGGGGGAACCTGTTCCGGTGGCATCGAAGAAGAAACGCGGGGCTTCTTCAAGTTCTTCCTCCGGACCTTCCCAGCCCGTTAAAAGGTGAAAGAAATCCGGGGACAAGACTGCCTCCAAACCAGCAGGCAAGGCCCCAGCACGAAGGGCTCGAAATCCCAAGGAGGCCGAAACCTCGGATGCGTAAGTCATTCTTTCTTCTGTAACTTGTTCTTCCTTACTTCATCGTAATTTTTCTTCTGACATTATTTGATTTTGCAGGGCTCCGATGGAGGTCCCTCAAAGTGGATCCAGCATCTCTTCACCTCTCCGACCTAGCCCTTCTCCCCGTCATGACGACGAGTCACGCCCGCTGAGCCCTATTCCAGAGGGTTCTGCGGCCGCTCCGGGTAAAGCTCCACCTCGGCAAGAGGAGGGTAACCTTGGAGCGAGGGAGACCGGCCTAGCCGGAGCGATGGCATCCACCGCCTCGACAACACCTCAACCAGCAGCCACTGAGGCTACTTTAGCTCCAGCACCAGCTCCAGTACCAGCAACCAGACCAGAAACCAGACCAGCACCAACTCCAACCTCGGCATCAGCACCAATTCCGGCAGCGAAAGCTTCGGCGCCGGCACCAAGTCCAGCAGCGAGAGTACCAGCGCCTAGTTCCTCTACATCTTCCGAGTCTTCTCAACCTCGGCAAGGAACTACCCCGGCAATTTCTAAGGGGAAAACTGCTGCTACGGCTTCCTCTACCCAGCAAGCCAAGGGCAAGAAGGCTCCAGACGCTGCCAAACCCACTGTCGTCGAGTCTGGGCAGCGCACCCTTGTGTCAATGCTCCCCAAGAAAACACCAGCAGCAAAGGACGCGCCTGCCGAGCCAACCGATGCCCAGCAGTTGGTTCTGCACACCAGCCCCACCCTTTCTTTGGTGGAGAGGAAAGAAGCGCATGCAAAGGGCTTGCTGATGCCCCATATGCCCACAGGTGAATGGTACCCCCCGAGCCTGATGGAATTTGTTATGAATTGGAACAAGGCAGAGATAGTTCAGGATTCTGATCTCCCGGAAAAGTTCGGCCCCGCCGAGTTTTCCGCTCAGATGAACACAGCGGCAAAGGCAATTAACCTCGCTGGGCGAATGATGGAGGTACGTCGCTCCTCCTTGACAAGTTGTAGATAATAACCATTAGTCCCCGAGCCTCCGGGGGAGTGACTTGTTACTCGGCTGGATGCTCTTTTAGAAACATAACGTAGCTCCATGAGAACTTCGAATATGCACACACCTAGAGCCGGGTTAAGTTCCACTTGGCCCGGCTTTTAGTACACTTCGAATACGCACACACCTAGAGCCGGGTTAAGTTCCACTTGGCCCGGATTTTAGTACACTTCGAATATGCACACACCTAGAGCCGGGTTAAGTTCCACTTGGCCCGGATTTTAGTACACTTCGAACATGCATCAAGCTGACTTAAGTTTCTATATCCCTTTTAGGTGACCACCAACCGCCGGAGTGCTGAATTCCAACACTTGCTGGATACCCACAAGAATTTACGCACAAAGCAGGCTGCACTTTTTGCGGAATACGAGAAGAGGGGTAAATTTCTTCCTTAACGCTCCTTCGTTTTGCTTCATTTTCCTTTGCCGGACTAACCTGATTGCTCGGTTTCCGTAGCTGGGGTGGAGGCTAAGAACAAGATAATGCGGAAGAACTTGGAGCAGATCAAGGGTACGTCCTTTTTGTATGTCTTTACCGTGCTTTCCATCGGCTTTTCCTCCTTGGCTCGGCAAACATTCATACTTCGGCACTGCCGGGCCAACACACTATTTCAGCATCGCTTGAAGATAGTGTGCCCGTGCCTGATATGATGCTGCATTTTCTCGAACAAGCAGGGCAGCACCAAGCCGAGGTAAAGAAGAAAGATGATGAGCTCGCCCTCCTCTAGACCAAAGACGATGAGATATCCAAGCTCAAGGCTGAGATGCCTAAGATGAAGGCGCAACACCAAACCGAGCTAAAAAAGGCTGGCCAGGACTACACCGAAAAACGTGAGCGCCCCAAACTCCAAAACGCTAAGGACCGTGAGCTTCTTCAGGAAGCCGAGGTCAAACTTGAGTCGGCGAACGCTGAGCATGAGCAGCTTCGGAAGAGGCGTGATGCTTGTACCAAGGAGCTGACCCAGATTCACAGCCACATCTCACGTAATTTCTTTTCCCTTATCCGCCTTACTTCCGGGTTACTTCATACTTCTTGTTTTCTCAACTTCGTCCTTTTGCTTTGTTTCCCAGGCCACTTTCCAGAGGGTACTGCTATTGCAAGTGCTGCTGTTGCCAATTTCCGCCGAGAAAGGGGTACTCCCGTCGCTCCTGACGGTGAGAACATTCCCTTTGACATGGAGGACCTATTGGTCAGCCTGTCGTCTCGCGTGGAAATCATTAAGAACTACGGCAAAGATCTCCTTGATGTTTTAGTCCGAGTCTTCAACACTTTCCGGCCCGCTGATGACGCTCCGGAGAGAGTTACACATCTCGCTGAAAAGCTTTCGGCAATCGAGACCCAGCTCGACCTCTGGAGAGAGTCCGCTGGACGTGCCGCAGCTGATACCATCCTTCACCACATTTTGACGTGGTATGAGAAGATAGATCTCAGCCTCCTCACACGCCTGCGCACAGGATCCAAATGGACGGACGACCCGGAGTGGGTAGCTCGGTGCTAGGCTTGCGCCCACAGCCTCATCGAATATGCCCCCATTCACGAATGGACTGAGGGTCAGAGCTTCCTGGAAGTCGCTGGCGAAGAAGAAGTTGAGAACGTTGAAGATGATTCGGGTGAGAACGAAGAGGACACTGCCTCGGATATCAAAGAGGGCGACGATGATGCCGAACTTCCTCCCGCTGCTCCTTAGTAAAAACACTTGAAAATTTATGAGATCCCCGGTATGCCGGGTGGAATTGTATTCCAAACACATGTGATATTTTGCTACTAAATGCTTATCCCGGAGTAACTTGGGCATAGTCCCCGAGTTCCTTTTTCTTGTTCATTCAATCTTTTGGCTCGGATTGTGTCTACCTTGATTCGGTTTTACAACTTACGAATCCGAGCTTCAAAATTGTTTTAACAATACTGGGAAACTTTTAGACTTAGCTCAAAAATAAAACTGTATAACAACTTGGAAATGAATACGGGGTTAGTCCGAAACACAAACGTCGGCTCGAATAAATTCTTTTCCTTAGTCGTTTTTCATGTGCTACGCAATTCCAAACTTGTTCTCTTGCTTGCCATGAAGCCAATTCTTGTTGGACATCAGCAAGTCAAAGAGTTGGGTTTTTGGTGCTCACACACTACTAATCCGAATTAAGTAGAATAACTTATTCCAGCTGACGCGCAGAAAACAACAAACATTATTAAGGCAGTCCCCGAGTTACTGCTCGAGGTGCCAACATTCCATTGATAAACTCATTGTCGACATACATACCGACATATGAGATAACTCGGATACATACACTCTTTAGTTAAGTGTAGAAAGGACGAAGTAGAGCTATATTCCATGGTCACTTAGATTCCTCTCTGGACCTGTCCGCCTTGTTCTTTTCCTGTGGCTTTGCATCTATAAGATAGTAAGAATCGTTGTGTAATGCTTTGCTCACGATGAATGGCCCTTCCAATGGGGGGGATAATTTATGCATTCCAGTAGTACGTTGTACCAACCGGAGCACCAGATCGCCTTCCCGAAAGACTCGGGGGCACAATTTCCGGCTATGATAGCGTCGGAGATTTTGCTGATATATGGCGGATCTGGACAGTGCCAGTTCTCTCGCTTCTTCCAGCAGATCAACATCATTTTGCCAGGCTTCTTGCACTCCGGCTTCTGTGTATTAGGTGACCCTAGGCAAATCATGCTCTATGTCGGCTGGTAATACAGCTTCTGCCCCATATACCAGAAAGAACGACGTATAGCCTATTGATCGATTCAGAGTTGTTCTTAAGCTCCACAGTACCGCTGGTAGTTCTTCTATCCAGCACCCCGCTGATCTTTGCAGCGGCTCAATGAGCCGGGGTTTTATCCCGGATAATACTAACCCGGTTGATATTTCCACTTGTCCCTTCGATGCGGGGCGGGCTACAAGGGCTACGTCCAGCCGGATCCTCTTATCTCGGCAGAAACGCGCAAATGCTCCTTTCGCAAAATTCAAACCATTATCAGTTATGATACTGTGAGGGTAGCCGTATCTCAAGATGATATCTTTGAGAAATGTTACGGCCGTAGCTCCATCACATTTTCTTATAGGCTTTACCTCAATCCACTTCGTAAACTTGTCCACCATTACCAGAATGTGAGTCATATTTCCCCTTGCTGGTTTGAACGGGCCAACCATATCCAAGCACCATACGGCAAACGGCCAAGTGATTGGGATGGTCTTGAGTTCCGACATTGGCATATGTGTCTTGGTAGCGTACCTCTAACAACCATTACATTTTCTCACCAGATCTTTCGCTTGCTCTAAGGCATTTGGCCAGTAGAATCCGTGCCGGAAAGCATTTGCTACCAAGGCTCGGGATGAGGCGTGATGCCCGCATTCCCCCTGATGTATATATCGGATGATTTCAAGCCCTTCTTCCGGGTCAACACACCGCTGGAAGACATTGGTCAGACTCCTTTTGTATAGTTCGGAATTGATGATCGTGTAGGCCTTTGCCCTCCTCTGTGTTTGCCTGGACAGCACCTCCTCAGTGGGTAACGTTCCATCTTTCAGGAATTGAAATATAGGTAGTGCCCAAGCCGGTATTGGTCGCATGGGGAACACATCCTCGTCTATCTCCATCTGATCCACCGGCATAACTTCAACGGGATCACGCTGAGCAGTCCCCAGGTCTTGCAAAGCAGTCCCCGGGTTTGCCGAGGCAGTCCTCGAGTTTCGCACACCAGTTCCTTTGTCAACGTCCATGGGCACAGCTCCGGATTCGGTGTCCTCCGGGACATAGATGGACTCGGATTCTGGGGATGGCCTGATTGATGGTTTCCTGAGGTGCTCTAACGCTATACCCGGTGGAATTGCTTGTCTGGTTGACCCGAGCTTCGATAGCATGTCGACAGCCTCATTTTCCACCTGGGGTACATGATGAAATTCACATCCCTCAAAGTAACCAGATATCTTCTGCACATGAAATCTGTATAGTGCCATGTTTGGATCAAGGGCGTCCCACACTCCAGACACTTGCTGCACCACCAAATCCGAGTCGCCAAAGCATATGATCCGACGTATGCCAATTTCTTTTGCTACCTTGAGCCCATGAACAAGTGCTTCATACTCAGCGACATTGTTTGATGCCGTGAAAAGAATCTACAGCACATATTTCAACTGGTCCTTTTTTGGCGACGTGAGTAACACTCCGGCACCTAGCCCGGTTTTGGTTTTTGATCTGTCAAAGTGCATTCGCCAATAGTTCGGATCAGGAAGTGGTGGTTTGTACTGCACCTCGGCCCAGTCCACGAAAAAGTCCGCCACAGCTTGAGATTTGATTGCTTCTCGTCTGTCATATTGCGGTGCGTAAGGAGCTAGCTCAATTGCCCATTTTGCAATTCTGCCGCTCGCATCCTTGTTACTCATTATCTCGGATATGGGGGCCTCACATATGACCCGGATGGGATGCTCCTCAAAGTTGTGCTTCAGTTTCTTGGCGGCCATGTACATGCCATATGCCACTTTTTGATAATGTGGGTAGTTCTCCTTTGAGGCTGACAACACTTCACTCAAATAATACACTGGCCTTTGCACCGACTTACCTTCCTCATCGCGCTCCACCACTATCACTTCGCTTACAACTCGGTTGGTTGCGGCTATATAGAGCAACATTGGCTCCTTTGATAGTGGTGAGGCTAGCACTGGTGTCGTGGCTAACATCTTCTTCAGGTGGGTAAAGGCTTCATCGGCCTGCGGTGTCCAAATGAACTTATCCGACTTTTTCATGAGTTGGTAAAGAGGCAATGCCTTTTCTCCCAACCGACATACAAACCGACTTAACGAGGCCATGCAACCTGTGAACTTCTGGACATCGTTAAGACACTTCGGCAGTTCCATTCGTTCGATGGCCTGGATTTTGGTTGGATTAACCTCGATACCTCGTTGGAAACAAGAAATCCGAGCAATTTTCTAGCCGGGACACCAAAGGTGCATTTTTCCAGGTTAAGTTTCATCCGGAACCTTCTTAGGTTCGCAAACGTTTGCCTGATATCGTCAAGGAGCGTTTTGCTTTCCTTGGTCTTGATAACCACATCATCCACGTACACCTGTACATTTTGACCTATTTGGTCGTGCAAACATTTTTGCATACATCTCTGGTACGTTGCCCCTGCATTACGTAAACCAAACGGCATGGTGCGATAACAATAAGCCCCATACGGGGTAATAAAAGCAGTCTTTATTTGATCATCCGGATTCAGAGGTATCTGGTGGAAACCAGAATATGCATCAATGAATGACAACAGTTCACATCCAGCAGTTGAGTCTATGACCTGATCTATTCTTGGCAGCGGAAATGGATCTTTCAGACACGCCTTGTTCAGGTTCGTGTAATCAATACACATGCACCAAACTACTGCCACGTTCGGGTCATCCTTCTTCTTCTCCACCAGCACCGGATTAGACAGCCAATCCGGGTAAAGAACCTCCATGATAAATCCCGCAGCTAGCAACCGAGCTATCTCATCCCCAATGACTTTCCTCCTATCTTCGGTGAAGCGGCGGAGTGGTTGCTTCACGGGCTTAGCTCCGGGTCTCACATTTAAAGAGTGCTCGGCCAACTCCCTCAGAACACCTTGTAAGTCCTGTGTGGACCAAGCAAAAATTTCCCGATTCTCACGCAGGAAGCTGACGAGCTCGCTTTCCTATTTATCACTTAGCCCAGCACCAATTGTTACGGTGCGCTCTGGGAACATGTCATCAACAGGATCCTTCTTGGTATCTTTCGTGGCCTGGAAGGAAACAGATCCATGCGGGTTACTCAGCGCCGGCATATACTGCTGCGCGGACTAAGCCAAAGCTGCCACTTCTTGAATTTTCCTTTTTTTCCTGTGCAATCACAAGCGACTCGGCTAAGTTTGATCCGGCCGATGCACATTCCATGGAACGTCGGAAGTCCCCAGCAATGGTAATCACTCCGTTCGATCCGGGCAATTTCATCTTCAAGTAGCTAACGTGACAGCTTGCCATGAACTTGCTCAGGGCTGGCCTTCCGAGTAACGCATGATAGGCGCTTTCTAAGTTCACCACTTCGAACTCCAGATTTTCAGTTCGGCAGTTGTCTCTTGTGCCGAACAACACATCAACCCGGACTTTGCCTATGGGCTCACAAGAAATGTCGGGCACAATGCCATGGAAAGTTGTCCTCGTGGCCTGGAGCATGTTCTCCGAGATACCCAACTTGCGCATTGTGTCCGCGTACATGATATTTATGCTACTGCCATTGTCGATCAACACCTTTGAGAATCTTATGTTAATGCTAGGTCCAATGAATGTAGGATCCAGCACCAACGCATACGTACCAGGGCTTGGCATGAGCTTGGGATGACCCCTGATGCTCCAGGTGATTTCCTGATCGGACCAAGGCATGTACCTCGTCACTGCAGGCATTACTGCATTCACCTCCATATGCCTACGCTGCAAGCTTTTTCTATCAGTTTCCTCTATGGTGAATACACAGTAGCTCTGGTGATGCTCCCTGTACTCGTTTCTCCACTCATTTCCGGAGTGCCTCTGATCCGGCTGATGCTGATTTTCTACCTGATGCACTGCATCCCTCCTCTCATTGTTATCATACCTCGGCGGAGGGGGAGGCAACATTAGCTGTTGCATGTTCGCTCCGGAGAGCAGTTGCTGCCGGGGTAACTCCTGCCGAGGCTGATCATTCCGGGGTGCTTGAGCATTCCCCGAACCACCTTGCTCGATCTTGCGCATCCACTCACATTGCCTCATCGTATGACCCGCTGGGTTGTTCGGATTTGGCGTGTCAAACTTACACGGCTGGTCCAACATCGACTCGTAAGTATACCTCGGACGGTCTTTCCTTTCTTGCCACTGCTTCTTTTGTTCCGGTGTCCAAGTTTTCTTGCCATCGTTCCTTGGAGTCCATTGCCCTCCAGTTTTCTGGCGCTGGCTACCCCCTGCTCCGGGCTGATCTTGATTCACAGCCGCAACTTGTTGCGAACCATATCGATGATCTGGTATATCATCTCTTCTTTTTCCTCTATAGTCATTCCTTCGGGATGATCCGGATCCATCCCTCTAATAGTACTCATCGCTTGACTCGTTTGACGCGAGCCTTGGTTGGGTCGGATCACCCAACGCATACGAATCTGCAATCCGGATCATTTCTGCCAACATAGCTGGCATTTTCCTTTGCAACATCATCCACAGCTCACTTCCATATCTGCACCCCTATGCAAACCACGCTATGGCCTGCGATTCTATCACGCCCTCACACGAGTTTCTCACAGTACACCATCGGGTCAAGAACTCCCGGTCTGTCTCATTAGGCCTTTGCTTGCACATAGCTAGGGTCTGTGGTCTATTTGGCCTCTGATATGTACTCGAGAAATTGCTGATGAATATTTCCTCAAAGTCTATCCAGCAGTTGATGCTCCCTGGTGGCAAATTGTTCAGCCATACCCTTGCCGGGCCTTCCAACATCTGGTGTACGTATCGTACTGCCCATCTCAAGTTGCCAGTGGCAATTTTCACGGTTGTAGCATAGTTTATCAGCCAATCCTCCGGCTTGGTACTACCGTCATACGCCTTTGTGCCCCTGGGCAGCTAAAAGTTCGGTACTGGTGGCTCTTTCATGATCCGGGGTCCAAAACATGCTGGACCCAGTGGACCTTGGCATTCAATCTGTTCCAACCTATACAGTCGATCCAGTTTCAACCTTGCATCATCCGACATCAAATCCCTGCTTCCCAATCTCGACCCTATCACATGATAGTCTGGTCTTGGGTATCCCGCGTTAGCCATCTCCAAATCACCGTCGTTGTACCGGTTTTGCTCTTGTGGCGCACCTTTCTATTGCATACCTTGGCCGGCACTGTGCTCTTACCTTGGTATGTTCCGCTGCTGCGGTTGTCCTGCTCCAGCCGAATTTCGCTGTCCGGCATTGCCGTTGAAAACGTTCCCTTGACCGGCATTGCCTTGGTCGCGGTTACCTCGGCCAGCTTCGCCTCAGCTCACACTCCGTCGATCATCATTTTTCTGCGCTTCTTTTCCTTTCCTTGCCCGCGTCGGGTCATACAGGACGATCTGTTTGTTCCGTCTGGCCGAGGTTACCACCTCTTCTCTCCTTAGACCACCATGAGGGGACGATGCGGCTCCAGCGGATTTCTCCGGGTTACCCACCGCCGAATGTACGATCTTCGAGGCTCTAGCTCTCTCCGGGTTAGCCCTGAGCAGTTCCTCGTTTTGCCTATTTGCAACCCGAACCAGCTTGTTAACCCTATCTTGTTGTCTTTGCCGGGCTTCACCCGTCAATACCTCTAACTCAGACGCAGCTGCATCCGCTGCTCTAAGGTTCTTGGCCGGGGTAGTATACCTCGGTAGCCCAACAGACAAACAGTTTTCTGATTCCTCAATTCCAGCATCACCCACTTTGTTCATCTCGCTCATGAGATTTCTCCCTTTCACTTTTACATTATCAACTTTCTTCGCCTTAGCGTCCTCACGCAGCGTCATGTTCAACGACTGCTGGGCCGTGGCTATTTTCTTTGCACCCTCTAGTATTTTCTGCCTAGTTTCTTCCAACTCGGCCTGTGCACGAGCCGGATCTACCGCTGCTACTACAGGGCTTGCTAAGCTGTCCATCGCCTCTCTCAACACATTTTCCGGCCTCTCCAGCGGAGGACCTCTACCTTTCCTCGGTGCCTTGGGCGTTACCTCCGGATCTAGCGCAGGATCCTTGCTTGCGCCCACACCTGGCGCAGTCATCATCACCTCTGCACGGTCTGGGGAACGAGCGGTACGCGCCCCGCGAGCCACAGTGAGGGGCGGTTCGCCTGCTTCGACGACGTGGCGCGGATGAACGCAAGACACGTCCACCACAACGTAGACCTTGTGCGCGCCGAGCTTGACGAAGATGCCGTTGCGCGGAAGAGGGCGCATGCCGAAGCAGCCTGCGTTGTCGCTGACAAAATCCCGCGCTCCAAAGCGCTGAACGAGCCCGGAGACGATGCGTTCGCCGGTGGCGATAGGTTTCCCGTCCGGATCTTGCCCCCTGCTAGTGCCGCTAGTCCCACGGTGGGCGCCAACTATCGTGGTGGTATCACGGTAGATGCCATGGATAGGCCAAAGGTGGGGACTAATACACGCTAGGGGAATCCAGGGAGGGATAGTGAAGTGATTCTCCACATAGAAGGTTGTATTGATTTCCTTCCAAGGTTACAAGTTCTCCTAGAGCTGTATTGGCGAGAGGAGGAAGAAGGATCTCTCTTACTCTCACCCGCGGCTCACAACTGAAACCCTAGCCCAAAACAGAATAGCAGAGAGACCAACCCCTCCTACAGAAGCCCTAGCCCCCCTTTTATAGAGGAGGCTTGGTTCCTGCCTACGGCATACGTGGAGGCATATTCCTAAGAATATGCCTCCTCCCAAAGGGGTAAGCCGACCTGGGTGCTTTTTCCCCTGCGTCATGCTTGCTTTAGCTACGTGAGCCTCTGCGGCGCCCGCGTCAGCCGACATGGGCTTCGTCACCCCTGCAGCCATGACCCGGTGGTCCCGCTCTTGTCCGCTTCGCTCATGCAGTGCGTACCGGACCCTCTTCTTGACCAGCAAGATTCCTTCCTTCTCCTAGAAGCCAATCATGACCCGGATCACAGCTGACCCGGGCACCCCTGTTCCTGCATACAAGCAAACATCTACGTCTGACTTACTTCCTAGGCCGGTCGAGACTTAGTTAGGCTAACGCCCCCTGGTCCGAGTTACTCCGTGATTCGGCCCGCCTTGAGGTGACCCGGCCAGCATTCGCTTTGGCCTTGCCGAACCTTGGCTAACTCGGCCTTTATACCCCGGCGTGACCCTACCCGGGGGTATCCCCCCAACAAGAAGAAGAAGAAGAAGCTTCCCAGTTATAGGTAGGCTGCTAGTATTAAGACTCCCCCTCGTTGGAGGGATGGACCAAATTGTCCTCAACCTCCCTTCCAGCATTCTGCTCTTGCTAAGAGAGCTCCTCCAAATATGCATCGAGCTCTTCCTCCGTAAGTGACCATCCTACCCTAGTATCAAGGTTAAACAAAATAGGCGCAGGCAACAGAACCACTCGCTCAGACTTACCTCTTCTCCATCCACTCTTGAGAAAGGTTATTTCATAAGATAAATCACTAAAATTAGCCCAAGAAGAAACAAATTTATGTTGTATCATGGAATTAAGATCAAGCCTCTCTATGGGAAACTGTGAGTATGAATGATGAGGCGCTACACCATGCTAGGCTAATAAACGAGAGGCGATGAGGCCTCCACAAATTCCACCTTTCTCGCGGTTAGCATCAAGACAGAAAGCTATCAAAGCAGCCAAGTTATAAGTCATATCTAGTTTTAAAGCAGCTGAGATAAAGGCTAGGTCATAAAAAGATAATTTACTAGCAGTCTTTCTAGCAAGAACGCACTTGGAAATAAAGTAGGCAAAATATCGAATAGACGGGAGATGAATATTACGAATTTTACCACTCTCCTTCGAAAAGCTACTCCCTTGGCAAATTTCTGCATACAAGTCCACGAACGGTGTAGGATGTTCTCTAATCATTTCACACGAACCCCACTGTGGTACTTTAATAGTTGCACAAAAATCATCAAAAAGGAGGTTGACAGCTATATTGTAAATTTTGTAATGAACCATGGGGTTAGGCAAGGACCAACTAAATCGAAAATCCTGCACCACGGACATAGTTAGTTTCACATATTGGTAAGGTTCATCTCCCACAAAATGCTCCAATCCTGCATTAGAAATTAGACTATGGAAATCTTGAGAAATCCCTGCAGCCTTCATGAATTTGGGGCATGGATAAATAGAAGGGAAAACTTATTCCTCACGATCAACTTTCATAACCTCGGGCAACCTTAATTCATGTTGGTTCAGTTGGTGTTCATTCATCTCCTTTTCAAAAAAATTAGACAACCATCACACAAGGTGTTGGCAAAGTGATTACATAATGAAAGGAACTACTTATAGGGACTTGCAAGAAGGCTAAACATGCATCAAAACAATTTCTCTAAGCATATAACTAGCATGCAAGCTCACAAAACCTGTCACCTATAGTAGCAAAATAATCAAGATATAAACCACTAATCACAAATCTACTTGGACAAGTGGAGGAGTCACATACCAGAGAACAAATGCACCAAATCTCAGCAGCAAAGATGAGCTGAGCAAGGAGATCGAAAATCGCGAGCAAGAACAGCAAGAACACGGGTTTAAGCAATGAACTGGTGTTTTCTCGGGAGAGAGAGAAGTGGCGGGTGAGAAAATAAGTGGACGGCCAAGGGTGGCCCACACCATGGCTAGGCGCGCCCCTGGTGTGGCCACGCCACCAGGTGGTGTGCCTGCCTGGTGGCCCCCTGGGTCACTCTAGGTACTTCTCTGCCCCTCTTTTGATGTAAAAATTTAATATGAATTTCTGGAATTTTTCGAGAAACTTTATTTTTGAGTAATTTTCAGGTATTAATGAATGATTTTCTGGCAGAAAGATAATATGGGAACAATGCGATAACAAAACAAAACCTAAACTTCAGAATTTCTAAGATACTCTAGTGTGCAAGCAACTAGCAAAATAGAAAAGTAAACTAAGTGAAAACAAAAATTAAAATAGATAAAATAAAAGTAAGCAAAGATAATCATGGTGGAAGCACTGTTTTGTTCATTAAAATCCTTTTGTTAACAAGGTTGATCAGGTCTTGTTACCAAAAAAAATTTATATGAAACAAAACTTTGCTCTCCATTAAATGATTATGTTACCTCAACCCTGATAGCAATAGTCCCAATCATAATATGTTCATATTTCTCTCGTGGTATGGGACAATATATTTCTCCAACTTGGATGCCCTCAATATTTTCAATCGAATTTAGGCCATAAGTCTTATCAATATTCTTGGGGAAATAAATAGTATGCTCCTTGTCATTAACATTAAAAGTTACCTTTCCTTGATTACAATTAATGACAGCACCTGCAATATTAAGAAAAGGTCTCCCAAGAATAATAGACATATTATCATCTTCAGGCATTTCAAGCAGAACAAAGTCAGTTAATATCAAGCAATTATGAGCCACTTGAACAGGGACATCTTCACATATACCAACAAGAATAGTAGTAGATTTATCAGCCATTTGCAAAGATATATCAGTTGGTATCATTTTTTCCAATTAAAGTCTCTTGTAGAGAGAAAAAGGCATAACACTAACTCCGGATCCCAAATCACACAAAGCAGTTCTAACATAATTATTTTTAATAGAACATGGAATAGTTGGAATCCTTGGATCTCCAAGTTTCTTTGGAACCTTACTATTAAAGGAATAATTAGCAAGTAAAGTAGAAATTTCCTCATTAGGAATCTTCCTTTTATTAGAAACAATATCCTTCATATACTTTGAATAAGGAGGCAACTTAATAGCATCAGTTAAAGGAATTTGCAAAATAAAGGTTTCATCCATTCACAGAACTTGTTATAGTGTTATTCTTCCTTAGACTTGTGTTTCTTATCAGGAAAAGGCATTGGTTTTTGGACCCAAGGTTCTCTTTCACTACCATGTTTTTTAGCAACAAAATCTTCCTTAGTGTACTTAGTATTCTTAGTGTGCTTTTCAGGTTCTTCTTCAATTTCTTCTTTATTAGGAGCATCATTTTTCTCATTACCACTCTCAGTTTCAGCATCAGAGACATATATACTATTAAGATCTTTAGCAGTTTCAGAAGATTCTACAACTATTTTATGTTTCTCTTTCGTTCTCTTAGGAGAAGTACCACTATTTCCAATTTGTTGAGAATCCTGCTCAATTCTTTTAGGACGCCCCTCAGGATATAGAGAATCCTGAGTGGCAGCACCACTTCTAGTCCTAATTTCATAAGCATGTTTTTCTTTAGAAGCATTAACTAGCAAATCTTTTTGTACTTTAATAAGCTGATCAATTTGAGTTTGAACCATTTGAAAATGTTTAACATGCATTTTAACATCATTGGAGGTTCTTTTGACAATATCCCTCAACTCAATAATAGCTCTAGAGTTTTCCATTAAATGATTTTGCACCCTCTTATTAAAATTATCTTGCTTATCAACAAAAATATCAAATTCTTCTAAACATTGATCAGGAGGTTTAGAATAAGGAATATCACCTTCATCAAAATGTTGGAGAGAGTGTACCTCAATAGTGGATGAGTGGGAGATTGGATTACATAACTCTTCTATAGGAGGTCGATTCTTCACATCTTCAGATTTAATACCATTCTCCTTAAGACATTTCTTAGCTTCCTTAATCACTTCATCATTTAGTTCAATCACTCCCCTCTTCTTTGGTGTTGGTGTTGGCTCGAGCACAGTAAAATCAGGTGTTATTTTTGCTTATCTTAGCCATTAATTCCTCAGCTTCTTTGGGAGTTCTCTTCCTGAAAACACAATCAACACAACTATCCAGGTATGTCCTAGATTCATCAGTTAGTCCATTATAATATATATCAAGGAGCTCATTTTTAGGTAATGGACACACAGGCTGTGCATGAATCAAAGCACAAAACCTTGCCCATGATTCAGGCAATATCTCCTTTTCTCCTTGTTTCAAATCAAAAAGTTCCTGTAAAATGGCATGCCGAGCACTAGGAGGGAAATATTTTTGAAAGAAAGTATTAATCAAGCAATCAGGGCTATCAATGGATCCAGGAGATAAATTATTAAACCAAGCTTTAGCTTCTCCTTTCAGTGAAAAGGGAAAATTTTAGCAACAAAGTAGGTGTGCATCTTAATATCATTAGAAAATAGGCCACTCATGATAGAAAGCTTAGTCATATGTGCTATAGCACTTTCATTTTTAGTCCCACGAAAAGGTTCTTTCTCAATAATGGTTATGTAAGATAAATCAAGAAAGAAATCATAATCCTTATCTTTAATGTTTATGGGAGATGTAGCAAACTTAGCATTAGGAGATAATTTAGGCCTAACAGTACGTCTCTCCAGAAGACTCTTAATAGCACTTCTACCATGAGTGTTTTGGTATTCTTTAATAAATTCATTAGTAATTTCTATATACGCGTCTTCAATATCATAGCTCTCTCTAGACTCAGGTGAACTGACAGGTGTAGTAGTGTCTTCATTAAGAGTTTCAGTATTTCCAGCTATAGTTCTAGCAATCGTAGCATCTAGGAAAGGACCTAATGAACCACTCTTATCAAGCATAGTAGAAGCAGCATTGTAAGTATCAGAAGTTTCAGATTTAGCAGAAGTAGTAGTATGTGCATCATGTGTATGTGGTGGTGGTGTAAGGATCTTACTCATCACAAATGGTGAATCAAGAGCAACAGAGGTGTTCAGAACTGTACCTCTCCTTGTACTGGATGGTAATATAGGAACCATTCCATCACGAGTTTTACCCATTATGAATGGATAGAAGCAAACAATAATCATCCCAAGTGAACTTGATAAATAGAGCTATGCTCCCCGGCAATGGCGCCAGAAAATAGCCTTGATGACCCACAAGTATAGGGGATCGCAACAGTCCTCAAGGGAAGTAAAACCCAATTTATTGATTCGACACAAGGGGGCCAAAGAATATTTATAAGCCTTAACAACTGAGTTGTCAATTCAGCTGCACCTGGAAACAATCTTGCTCGCAGTAGTTTATCAGTAGCAACAGTTTTGTAGTAGCAATAGCAAAGTGATAGCAGTAGTAAAAGTAAAGACAGTAGTAACAATTGCAGTAAATAGTAGGATTAAAGCACGGTAGGCATAGGGATGGATGGATGGGCGTTGCATGGATAAGACAATTCATGTAGCAATTAAGACATAGGGCATTTGCAGATAAATAAGATAAAGCATCCAAGTACTAAATAATCATAGGCATGTGTTCCATATATAGTCATACGTGCTCGTAATGAGAACTTGCACAACATCTTTTGTCCTGCCAGCCCGTTGCAGCGGGGCCTCAAGGGAATATACTGGCAATTATGGTGCTCCTTTTAATAGAGCACCGGAGCAAAGCATTAACAATCCATAAACACATGTGATCCTCATATCATAGCCATCCTCTCCGGTTATCCCGATTCTTGTCACTTTGGGGCCTTTGGTTCCGGACAACAATATGTGTATACAACTTGCAGGTAAGATCATAAACAATAATATCCTCATGAATCAATAACATGTTCAGATCTGAAATCATGGCACTCGGGCCCTAGTGACAAGAATTAAGCATAACAAGTTGCAACAATGTCAAAAATCACTAACAATAGATACTAGGTACCATGCCCTAACAATCTGATGCAATTACATGAACGATCTCATCCAATCCCAACCATCTCCATAGCCTAGAACGAGGGATTACTCACTCATGGATGGGGAATCATGGATGGTTGATGGAGAAGTGATGGTGATGATGATGGCGATGATCTCCTCCAATTCCCCATCCCGGCAGGGTGCCGGAATGGAGTTTCTGGTTCCGAATCGAGGTTTCTGGTGGTGGCAGTGCAACGGAACTCTATCTGGAAAAACATCGAACCCCCCTTCTGTTTTAGGTCAGAGGGCTTATATAGGCGAAAGGAGAGGTCGAGGCGGAGTCCGAGGCAGCCACACCACCCCCTGGCACGGCCTAGCCTAGCCTGCGCGGCCAGGTGGTGTGGGGCCCTCGTGGCACTTCTCTGTCTCGTCTTCTGGCTCCGTGAGTCTTCTGGTAAAATAGGAGTTTTGCGATATTTTCCGGGGGTTTTCCTGAAAGCTGAATTCCTGCACAAAAACGAGACACCAAAGCAATTTTGCTGAAAACAACGTTAGTCCGCATTAGTTGTATCCAAATCACACAAATTAGAGAAGAAACATGTGGGACCACCGGGTTATTCATCCCAGAAATCCATGTTATGCATATTTCCACGTTCCCATGATTAGTGAGCCGTGGAACATAACCGACAGGTACCATTACAACATCTGAACATAACGAAAAACAAGACTTACCTAGATGCCATTATGGCTACATCAACATTAGTAGCGGACATCGCCAAGCACAGAGCCCAATAGTGCCTCAACCTACAAGCGGCTGACTGGGAAGACGGCCTAGCTCACTGGACGTCACCTTATTCTCCTAAACGTCTGGACAAGTAAATAGCCAAGGACACAGCCATGAGTACGTTTGAATGTACTCGCAAAACCACTGGGATAAATGAATAAGGGAAATACAATTATGGCTGTGGCGAGGTAGCTCTATCTGAGGTTGCTTTTGAAAAGGCCTAAACTAACTTTTGGAGTTGTGGCATCTCCATATTTTTGTTGAAAAAGAGTTTTGAAAACATGCTTCTGTTTTATAAATCCAGACATCTCCATGGCTTTGTTGAAAAAGAGTTTTGAAAACAATTTTTGTAGTAAAAACCCTTTTTAAACATCTTCGACCCCTCGGGTCAAAACAAAGCTTTCGAACTCAGGTTCCCCCGGAACCATCGTCCTCAGAGTACTTGTTTCCCAAACAAGCACTGTTTGGGTACTCCTAGCCAACACCTTTACAACCGTCCTTGACCGTGGACACGGCTATTCGAATAGGTTATACTCTGCAGAGTTTGCACACTTTACCCACAAGAATTAATCCATCCGCCGGGATTCAACCACGGCCCACTGCCATTGTAGATGGGGGTCCGGATAATCAAACCTAACTTTTTGCTTGTTTACACTAGAAAAGGCATGCTTTTCCTGTTGGGTTTTATCTCCTCAGCAACGCGTATGTGTATCCCATCGATAGTCCTTCCTTCCGTACACGCGCATACCCAAGCCGTAACTTGGCGTATACCTTAAATTTGGTGACTCCTAAATCATACCGTCCGCAGAGACCCAATTGTTGCACCAGACTCCTGATTGCTCAGGCTCATTCTTGCCGAGTCAAGCGACAGGCTTCAGATCCTAGACCTGGGACACTGGCCTGGGATTCCAGGGATTTCTCCCTATAAGCATGGTAGAAGTTGCCTCGGCTAAGGCGGACAAACTACGACTTAAGCCCCAGCAACCTAGGGTAATGTAGTTGCGCGGATAAAAACTGTTCCGGTAAAGGCGTAGAACATCCCATCAGATCTTGTTTCTCCTGATCATCATTTCTTTTGTTAAAACTTCCACTGGGAACGATGCCTCTTCCCAGGGTTTTACAAAGTCGTTTTTGAAACATTTGTAGTGGGGAAAATCCCAAAACAGTTTATTTTCTCAAAAACCGGGGTTTCCAAGGAGGTAGGATGCTAACCTTCGTATTCTCGTTATGAAGGGGATAACATGATGGGTTCATAGGGGTGGTGCCTTGAAGGACACGAAATCATAACTTGGAGGAGCCAAGTTACTACCGCAGTATTTATAAAACAAGACATGTAGGTAGAGTATGCAATTTGTAAAGAAGATATAAAACAGATAAAAGAGATTAGGACATGTAATAGAGTTCAGGAAGTGGTGGCTTGGCTGTGATCAGCAAAAGTCCCTGGACTTCTTCAGATGGCCAAAAATATCCAAATATAATAGTAAGAAAACCCGTTCTTCTCGTCGTCAGACACTCACACTATCGTCGTCATCGAATATACATGCAAGCAGACAATACCACAATCAATACAAGGCATTCAAACAAAAAAACATAGAGCAAACAAACATACTGAATACTACTGGACTTGGGAGGTTTTTTGGAGGAGTGGAAGTCAAATGGTGGAATTTACAAGATTGCCATTGTAGTGTTTCTCTTGGGAGTTAGTTGTCTAGGATAGATACAAGGGACTAGGATTAGGGTTCTGTGGTCAGTGGGTTATCAATGTGCAAAAGTGATATCCCCAGATAGGTCTTGTCAAGACAAAACCATCACAAGTGGTTTCATTTGAATATCACTTTTCTAGAATTAGATATGTTTTTACTAGAGGATTAAACTCTAGTTTGAGGAAATAATTCACCAGAAAAGTTCTGGAGGTCCAAAAATTATTTCCTTGGATGGTTATGTAGTACTTGATGTATTGAACCACCTAGTGTTGGAAACAGGTCAAAAGAATTACCAGAACGCCCTCAGGAAAATCCCAAAGTTAGTTCTGTACTATTCTTATTGTATTACCAGATTAAATCTACAGGTTATATTGATTTGGTTCTAAGGTAAGGGGATAGGTATTTAAAATACCTTTCTGAAGGAATTGGATTCATTCATTTTGGAGTTGCCAAACTCCTGGAGTGATTTATTTAGTGAAAATACCCCTTGCAGAAGTATTTAAATCACTAAAATTCATCCAGAGCTGGGATGCTGGGGTTTGGTAGGTGTGGTTTCTGGTGTGTACTGGGAAGTGAAATCAGGTCCATACCACATTTGGTTAGACCTGGGGTATTTATCTAAGGCAGACAGGGACTGGTTTAGTTATTTTCACTAAGGGCAGTCCACAGTTCACCTTGGGATGAGACCTATGCTGGAGAATAGGTATTTCAAGTACCTCTCAGTAGGTCTTTGGTTCATCTCAAATGGAGATGTAGAACTCTCTGTGGAAATTATTTAGTGTACCAGATACATTCTAGCAGAATAATTACTAGTAATTAGGGAAAATTATTTGAGCCATGGGGTTGCCTCTGCATGTTTGAGGAAACACCAGAGAACTACCAGAAAATTAGATCTAGGCATTTGGACTTGATTTACAATTTTATTTGGATTAAATCCTAGCAGAAACTTCTCTGGAATAATGGATCTGCTAAAAGAAAAAGAAAAGGAAGTGCAATGGGCTGGATCTGGGGGGGCTACTGGGCCGGCCAGGAGGATTCGGCCCATGGCGGGGCAGCGCGACACGCGGGAGCCGGTAGTCCAACCTGCCAGGCGGGGCCCAGCCGTCAGCGAGAGGAGGGGGTCGAAGGGGTACCGGCGGATCTCAGCCGTCCGCTTAAGTGACGATCGACGGCGCAGCGCCGTCGTCCACCCGGGGCTCGCCGGCAACGAGACAAACCCTAGCAGAGGGTGGCGTGGAGCGGGGAGCTCACCTAAGGGCTCGAGGAGGGTCGGGGAGGCTGTAGGGCGACGCGGTAGTCGATGCTGATCAGATCGGTCGGCGACACGAGGAGGGTTGACGCCTGCAGGTAGCTGGCGCATCGGAGGCCGAGGGCGACCTCGTCAGAGCTCGATGGCGACGGCGGAGGAGAGGGTCCTAGGCAAAAGTAGAGTACCATTAGATAGAGGAGGTGAAGGGGACCTCGTGGACGGACATGCAGAGGGAATGGCGCAGAGGGGAGAGAGCCTTGCTCGATTTTGTGAGGAGGTCGAAACTCTCCTCTTCTTCCTTCTCGGGCAACACAGGGCAGGGGAGGGAGAGTGGAGCTAAGGGAGTGTGAGTGTGGTGGAGAGGGGCAAATGAGGGGCAGGGCGAGCTGGGGTGGCCTCTGTCCATGTATACTATGGAGGAGAGGTAGATGGGGTAATTTACCCATTTGGACATGGTGGAGAGGGAGGGCTGGCCAAGGATTGGTCCAGGGGTTGGTGGAGAGGGTTATGATGGTCATTTTGGGCGTGCTGGATCAGAGAGGGAGGGAGAGCTGCTGTGATAATTAATTAGATTAGATCTTTGTAAGATCTTGTTGTCTCTCTTACTACTAGTACAAGGGCAAATGGGTAATTGTTGGGTGGTGCTATAGAGCTGGTCGACCATAGGTGTGTCCTGGGGTTGAGGATGAGCTCGGATCAAGATTGGATGAGGTTTGGAAGTGATTAGAGTATTGGTTTGCTTATTTGACAAATTTGATCCAATTGATGGTTGTGAAGGAAGTCCACAAACTTACATTGGACCAGAGGGGAAAATGGTACTAGTTGATAGATGAGGTAAAGGTAGACTCCTAGGATTTATTTGGGATTTTTAGGTGGAGTTTAAGTCCACTTAAATCCAATTATTCAAAAAGGACAGAAGTGATTTCTTGGTGATCACTTGATAAATTTCCATTGGGCAAGGATGGATTTTGATGGGGAAGGGTCCCAAATGTGAATACACACTTAGCAGAATTTTCCCAAGGTTTATTCATACATAAAAGTAATTAAAATAATTATTATTCCAATTCAGCCATTTAAGAAAATGGACAAAAAGAAATAATAAAGCTTCTCAAAAATATTTATTTTTGAGCTAGAAATATAGGATATGATTTGTGGGACTCACATGAGTCAAAAGTTGGGGAAGTGGTTTCGGTAAAAACCAAACTTTCCTTTAGAGAGGGAGTTTTGGAGATTTTGACTATTTAAGAAATTAAATAGCTTTAGGGCCATAATAATTATGGATAATTATTGATAAATATTGAGGATCAAAGTATATGAGAGAGACAAGGTGTAGGAAGCAATTGCAAACTTGTGGAGTGGAAATTCCAACTAGTGCAAACTTGTTGGTGATCTATGGTGGTGTTATTTTTATACCACCAAAACATGCTTGCATCTTGGAGCTTAGATCTCACCTTGGTGCAAGGGATAGATGGTTGAGTATACCAAGTCATGTAGATGATCATGGCCGGAGGAGCTTTAATTAATTGTTTTGAGGTGATCTAGATAAGATGGCAAACTTTGTTGAAAATAAAGCTGCCATGCAGAAAGTGTCATGATGCTTCCTAAACCATGTGGGTTTAATGAGCACAGAGCTGCACTTGGGACAAGTGAAGTAGGTTCTGATAGACATCAATGAGGAGAACACAACCATGAAGATAGTTGGTCCATAGAGGTTTGGCTGGTGGTGGGAGCTTCTACCAAAGTGGGCATGATGACTAGTTTTGCAGGAAATGTTATTTTCTTGCCTGCAAAACCATCATGGACAAGTGGGTTAGAGGAGGATCTATCCAAGGACAAATGTGGGCCTTGGTATTCCGTGGGATGGTTAACCAGATGGTTCAGAGTATGTGAGGGAAATGTTCTTGGAGGATATTTCCAAAAATGCACATGGTGTGAGAAAAGGAGGCATTCAAAAAGGTGATGCTGAAACTGTTTCCAGACTTAGTCAAATTGGGCAGTTTTGAGGAATTTGACTAGAGTATGTGAGGGAATGTTCTTGGAGGACTTGCAAGGTATCAGAGCTTCAACAAGTGGGTGATATTGAGGTGTAGAGTGAGTAGAAGAGATCCTTGCTTGAGGTTGGACTTAAGGACTTGGAAACATCTAGGATGGAGATCCTCGGAGTGGATCTGATTAAGGGTTTTAGATGATCCCCTAGTGGCTAGAGATCATAAAAAGGTTTGCTTTCTTGCTTAGGTATTGATGATTGGGGAAACATTTTGATCCTAGTGATGAGCTCCTAGATTGGCTCATACTACTTCCTAAGCACAAGTCAATCAGCAGATCAAAGCAACTCATCAGACAACAGATCAAGGCAACTCATCTTATACTAAGCATAACCACTAAAGAGGTTACCATCAAGCCTAGCTTGGGGTAAGGTTGGGGCATTTTGAAGAGGTTGAGTTTTGAATAAGGTGAGGGTTCTTGGTATCTCTACCAAGAGTAGACTTCAAATGCTTTGAAACGAGGTTTTGGTAAAGCTAGAGATAAAAGTATTTGAGTGCTCTGTCTTGAAAACATAAGGAGATGGTGTTATATATCTCTCCATAGTTTTGTCAATGGAAGCTACTAATAGTTTTGGTCACATAGGCATCTTGGCTCATGTTTTGAAATGCCAGAACATTTGAGAATATGTAAAGTAAGCCAAGATAGTTTTTGGGTAAATAGCTTTTGTCAACTGAGGGTGAGGTAAGGAGTATCCTAAGATCCACTTCATAAGCACAAGTGCAAACAAGCAACAAGCAAGCACTGCACTAAAGCACAAGAAAAAAAGTTTTTGTTCCCCCTGATTTTTGCATTCGGGATAACTAATTTGGGTTGCTAAAATTGGGATGTTACAGACCTTTCCCCCTTAAAAGAATCTCGTCCCGAGATTCCGGAGGATACGGTTAGGGGATTTGTCTCGGAGTTGGTACCATGTGTTTCTTGTGGGCTAACTTGTTGACTTTGCCTTCAAAGGGAAACACCTTGACGGCGAGGTTGAACTCTAATCTTCTTGAACTCGGAGGTCGAGCTAGTTTCAACCTTGCTAGCGGGGAGGCATCTTCCTTCTATAGGGGGCTACGGTGCTTCTCTTAAGTAGGCTATTGTAACCAAGTCTGTGACCAAGTCTGTAAAATCTTTGATAAGTCTGTGCTCTGAGATTTGGGTCTTCGGGTCACAGGGTCGGGCAAGGAGGTTATCTATCTTGCGGGAAAGATGTAGTCTTTCCCCCTTAGGAATCGACTAGGGTAGGTCGGAGAGTCACAACTTGGGGACTTTCCTAAGAGGGCGACAAAAGTGGGTTCTTAAGGTGGCGGACATCGACTTAAGAGGGGGGTAGCAACATAGGTGGCGTTCTAGGGGGACATGGACTAGTTTACTATGGGCTGCACTCGTCGATTTTCGGGAAGTCCTGGAGTGGGTGAAAGGGCTTCTCTCTATCTTTACTTCCACGGGGCGCTGTCATCTAGGAAGGCGAGGGACATCTCCAGTCTTGAGCTGCGCGGCAGCGAGCGGTAGGGTGACCATCTTTTCTACGGAAGCGGACCTTGGAGGTCTTCGAGCTTCTCTGCCGGGTAAGTCTTGGCGGATTTTCTCTCGGGGCATTCTCTGCTGAAGTGACTGGGTAGTCCACACATGAAGCAGGGGCTCTTCTTTCATCGTTGCTGAGTTGACGATGTTTCTTGGCTGACATCGGGAGATTGACGGGCCTTGCCAATGAGGGGATATATTGGACATTTGATAGGGACATGGTCTTAGCCTTCACAGATGAAACAAGTGACAAGTCGAGTTGGGCAAAAATTTTGGGAATGGGGTTCTCCACTGTTGGGGCAGTAGCTGGAACATCTGTTGGCTTGGTGTCCTTCGTCTCCACAACGGCTACATGCCTTCTTCGAGCTTCCGGTCTTCATGGCCATCCTGGGGGAGGTCTTATTGGTGGCAGACGATGTGGGTTGGGTTTGATGCAACGACTTGGGTAAAACACGCAAAAAGGAACAATTCAAGCAAGCATAGCAATCAAGGAAGTCATTACATAACAACCAAATCTGCACCCGAGGGTGCTAAAAGTACTTAGTCATTACAAAACGCGTTCAGGGACGATACATGACTCTACCCTATTTCTAGAGGGGGCGAGTACAGCGACATGGGTGATTACTCGGAGGGTGCATCGGTGGAGTCTTGGATAGAATTCGTGGTCTCCAACTACTGCAGATCCACTGGGGTCTGCGGGATATTTAGCTCGTCTTCGGTGAAGGTGAGAGTGGTGCCTTCTCCTGGTGCAGGGTTGGAGGTTGACTCGGTCGACGCGGGTGACTGGACGATAGGTTGGTACTCATTGAGGAAGGAGAGGTCGTCGTCAGTCCCGGGATTCTTGTCTTCAGGGGTTGGGGGCACTTCAGTGATTAGCTTTCTTTCCAAGCGGGCATTGGTGGCCTGAAGACTCCTTTCGCGCTTACGGAGTAGGTTGATATCCATTTTTAGGAGCAGATTCTCGCGTCTGGCCTTGTCAAGGTCTTCCTGGGAACGTTGGAGTAGGTATTCCATATTCTCCAGCTGATTCCCAATGCAGCAGGTGAGGAAAGACTCAGTGGGGAGTCAGTCTTCGTCTCTTTTTGCAAACAAGTGGTAGGGAGTATCTTTCAACTCATCTTCATGGATCTTGCAGAGGCGCGCCATGATTTGATGTATGGCTCACACCACGCCATCTACCCAGTTGCTATCGAGGAAAGTGAAGATTGTGGGTAAGGTGTCCTCCTCGGGGGAAGGAATCACCGCCTTGATCACCCATTGCATCACATTGGTGTTACTGCGAGGAAGTTCTGTTCCTTCAATGGTTGGTGGTGAAGGAAATATGCCCTGAGAGGCAATAATAAAGTTGTTATTATATATTCCTTGTATATGATAGATGTTTATTTTGCATGCTATAATTGTATTGATAGGAAACATCAATACATGTGTGTTTAATAAACACAAAGGGTTCCTAGTTATGCCTCTCTTATTGACTAGCTTGTTGATTAACAAGATGATCAAAGTTTCCTGATCATGGACATTGGATGTTGTTAATAACAAGGTCACAGCATTTGTGAAATGATGTGATGAACATTCATCCGAAGTATAGCATTACGATCAAGTCAGTATGTTTATATTTCTATAACATCATACAAAGTAGTCTTAGTCCTTAGACCATGAGATCATGTTAATTGCTAACACCGGAAGAGTATCTTGATAACATCAAACGTCACACCGTAATAGGGTGACCATAAAGGTGGGTTCAGTGCTAAGAAGGTGTTATGTTGAGGCTCATGGATCAAGAGTGGAATTTGTCAATCCCGGCGATGGATAGATATACTCTGGGCCCTCTCGGTGATATCACATTAAGATAGCTTGCAAGCAAGTGATGTGATCACTAGAATGTTATATCACGGGAACGAGAAAAGAGTGCATGTCGGTAACGAGATCAAACTAGGTATTTGGATACCGATGATCGAATCTTGGACATGTATTATATCATGAGACAAAGGGATTAATTGTTGACGTTAAAGGTTCTCACGATCACAGAAGTCATCGTTGAATGTGCAGGAGTCAGTATGGATCTCCAGGTCCCACTTCTGATTATTGATCTGAGAGGAGTCTCAATCATGTCTGCATTATTCGCGAACCATAGGGTGACACACTTAAGGGTTGTCGGACACCATTTAGGAGCACATATGTTCGAGAAAAAAGGTTTGCAAAGCGCAGGAAATGTTTCGATAGAAACAGGAATTGTTTCGATAGAAACCGGAATTGTTTCGGGTGAAATTGCAGAAAGTGGTTATGCATGTAATATTGAAATGTTGCAAGGGGTTTAATGTGAATGTTTGTTAATTAAAGTAATTAACAAAATTCTGAATAAAATAAATAAAAGAGTTTTATTAAATGAGAGAGCATTAAATTTGGAGAAATTTAATGCATTTAAAGTGGAGACTTTAAAAGGGAATGTGAAGAGGCATTTTAATGTGGAGGGGTTACCACCACATGAATGGGGGAGGTGAGGAGTCACCCCCCCCCCCCATGCGCCGGTCATGGAGAGAGGGGCACCCCCCCCTCCTCCTATAAAAGGCCACCCATTCCCTCCTTCATCCTCACACCTCCTCGTGAAGGATCTCTCTCCCCCTCTAGATATTCCCCCATGGTCTCGGATTAGCGAGATACATGTTCCCGGTGGCCTTGCGTCTGGAAGGAGTTGCTGCTTCCGCTGATTCGCTGGAGCGAGGAGGTGGAGGTTGTCCGGTGGCTTGAACGTGTGTGCGAGGACGGATGCGTTGCTGATTTGCGGCGCTCGGACTTCCACACGATCTTGAGATCGGCAAGCGTACGACTACATCAACCACGAGTTCCTACTCGTTAACAAAACTCGTTGTCTTCGAGGGTAAGTTCTCCATGGATGTATGTCCACCCGTTGCTCTGTATCTAGTAGATAGATCTTGGCGTATAGTTCTCATCGTAGGAAATTTTTTTGTTTTCTATGTTGCGGACCCAATAGGTGGGGGTCTCTTGACTATCTTCAGTAGGTTGTGAAACTTTTCTTCAAAGGGCCAGAAAATTTCTCCAACGATGATGCGCTCTGAGCGGAAGGAGGCCATCTACAGCCGATTGGTGAGATGGGTTTAGGTTAGTGACGGTGTGCAGGATTTTTAAGCTTATGAAATCTGTTTAATGCAAGTAGTTTTCAGAGTCAGAGAGGGGAAAGACATAAGCACTTTTGCAAATTTTCATCTTTTCTCCCTTGCCTTTTAGAAAATAGGTTTGTTGTTTCCTGTCTAACGTCCATGCTAACTAAGGTCTCCCACAGTCAGGATGGCTCTGATACCAAGTCTGTGGGACCCCCGGGTTATTCATCCGAGAAATCCCTGTTATGCATATTTCCATGTTCCCATGATCAGTGAGCCGTGGAACATAACCGACATGTACCATTACAACATCCGAACATAACGAAAAAGAAGACTTACCTAGATGCCATTATCGCTACATCAACATTAGCAGCGGACATCGCCAAGCGCAGAGCCCAATAGTGCCTCAACCTACAGGCAGCTGACTAGGAAGACGGCCTAGCTCGCTGGACGTCACCTTATTCTCTTGAAAGTCTGGCCAAGTAAATAGCTAGGGACACAGCCGTGAGTACGTTTGAATGTACTCGCAAAACCCCTGGGATAAATGAATAAGGGGAATGCAATTATGGTTGTGGCGAGGTAGCTCTATCTGGGGTTGCTTTTGAAAAGGCCTAAACTAACTTTTGGAGTTGTGGCATCTCCATATCTTTGTTGAAAAAGAGTTTTGAAAACATGCTTCTGTTTTATAAATCCAGACATCTCCATGTCTTTGTTGAAAAAGAGTTTTGAAAACAGTTTTTGTAGTAAAAACCCTTTTTAAACATCTTCGACCCCTCGGGTCAAAACAAAGCTTTCGAACTCGGGTTCCCTAGGAACCGTCGTCCTCAGAGTACTTGTTTCCCAAACAAGCACCGTTTGGCTACTCCTAGCCAACGCCTTTACAACCGTCCTTGACCGTGGACACGGCTATTCGAATAGGTTATACTCTGTAGAGTTTGCACACTTTACCCACAAGAATTAATCCATCCACCGGGATTCGACCACGGCCCACTACCACTGTAGATGGGGGTCCGGATAATCAAACCTAACTTTTCGCTTGTCTACACTAGCAAAGGCATGCTTTTCCTGTTGGGTTTTATCTCCCCGGCAACGCGTATGTGGATCCCATCCATAGTCCTTCCTTCCGTACACGCGCATACCCAAGCCGTAACTTGGCGTATACCTTAAATTTGGTGACTCCTCTTCCTTCCGTACTACATAAATCATACCGTCCGCGGGAGACCCAATTGTTGCACCGGACTCCTGATTGCTCAGGCTCATTCTTGCCAAGGCAAGCGACAGGCTTCAGATCCTAGACCTGGGACGCCAGCCCGGGATTCCAGGGATTTCTCCCTATAAGCATGGTAGAAGTTTCCTCGGCTAAGGTGGAGACACTACGAGTTAAGCCCCAGCAACCTGGGGTAATGTGGTTGCGCGGATAAAAATTGTTCCAGTAAAGGCGTAGAACATGTCAACACCCGGATTTTTAATCCCAGATGCCCGTTATGCCATACCTCGCAATCCCAGGATTACCATTTTTGCGAGACATAACGGATTGGATATCACAGTACATCATCCATTACAAACCATACATAAGGTCTTACACAAATAAGGATCTCATGATCCAGTCTTAATACAACAAGCAGCTGAAATAAAAGATAAGCGTAGCGGTGGGGTCCATCTTCAGGGGCACAGGCAATGCTGACGAAGTTAGATGGTCCTAGTTATCATAGCCGTCCTGCTGGCCATCATCTGATATTCTCCTTCATAGTCTGGCCATGATAATAGCCAGGGACAAAAGCCATGAGTACTCTTTAAGTACTCGCAAACTACCACTAACAAGTAGGATAGTTCTAAAGTTAAAGTGCTAAATCTAAGTTTAACTATAAAGTTAAGTTTGAAACTTAAGCTGAGTTCAGAAACAAAGAAAGATAAAGTAAAATTCTAGAATCACTTAAGTTGGGAAGCTATTGTCATAAACACAACCCTGTTGTGGTCAAGTCAAAGTTCATCATTCATTTCATGTTCTTTAGAAAACATCTAACAATGAAACAATATGGCCATTCCAACTGTCCATAACCGCGGACGCGGCTATTCGAATAGTTTGACACTCTGTAGAGGTGGTACACTTTCACCACAAGATTCGATACATCTGTCAGGGATAGCCCTGAATCATCATACTTAGTATGCAGATAATCAAACATAACATTCCCTTGACACACCCTAGCATAAGAACCTCTCCTATGAGCGTGGCCTCCCAACCATGACCATCTGTCATCTTGGGCACTGCATAGGTGGACAACATTGAGAGGTAGCCTCGGCTCAAACCTCTCCACTAATGCATATAAATTTCCAGCTAAGCCTTACCCAATTCAGGTAGTGTGGTTGTATGGTAAATTTGGAATGGTATCGCATCCGAATCCAACCATCGGTTTTATAAAAGGGTCAAGGCTCATGCCTCAACATTTTCATCATAATAACCATTTTTGTTTCTCAACACATGTCAAAACATCTCAATAGAATGACTCATAATTCCAAGGTTTTCATAATTCATTTTCACCAAGTGTTCCCATATAAAGTGACTCAAGTTTTTGATCTACTCTAAACTACTAAGTTAAGAATGTTCACTAATGTGGAGAAGATGGGTTCAATCTCATGCCATAGAATGACATCTAAAGGTTACCTAAATAGGTCAAGTTTTATACTCTTTATGCTACCTTCAAAACAAGTAAAGAACTTTGTGTAAACCAAGGGATGTAAAACTTATAAATAAGACTTGGGGTAACTAATAGTCAAAGGGGTGTGATCAAAGCATGCCTAAGGCATCTGTGCTAAACCATCTAGTTTGATCCTAGCTTGCTAAGCATTAAACTTGTAAGTGTTAGCTTGCATTGTTAATGGTGGCTTGCACTTGGATAGTGCTAGCCTGCTAATAGTAGCTTGCCTTGGTTGGTAGAGTGGTTGAAGTTTTCTTCTTCTTCTTCTTGGTAGAACTCCTCCTCCTCGAAAGCTTAGTCGGTACTATTGTCTATAAACACATACGGAGTACACAATCACCAAACAATACTTAACTAGGCTAAATAGCATTCTAAGACACACATTTGATGATCTATTATCCTCACAAGCATCACAAGTTAAAATCACTAGTTTCATCTTTTTAATTTAGAAAAGTAATTTCTACTCATTGAAAAATTAACTAAGATTTAATATTCACCACTTAAAATATGGGATCATGTTGACACATGTCATCACCACATATTATAACATGTGGGAATGAGATTTAAATGTTGGATCATACTTATTTTGGTTTAAGTTCATTATTTAATGATTTATAGTGACTAGAAATGCCTATATAGCATTATTTTGATACTAATCCAAAGTCACTGCATGTAAACCTTAATATTATTACATATTTAGATACATATGATGAAATGTGATTTTTGAGAGTTAGAATCAACTCAAAAGCTAACTTGGTTGATTTTATAAAAATGTTGCAAGTTGCAAAAGCTTTTATTTTGTTATTTTTACTAGGAGAGATCTATATCTCTAATTGGATTAAATCCGACGGTCTTGGATAGATCATTTCAACACCTTTCAGGAACAATTGGTTTCATGCTATTTGGATTTGTAAAACTCCCAGATTTGTAAAACTCCAACGGTCAATTTGAATGGCTGGGCTAGCGCGGGAAAAAACATGGGCCGGCCCAGTGGCGCTCCGCAGCACGGGGCTCAGCTGACAGGGGGTCCCGCCTGTCAGCGGCACTTAACACGCGAAACGGTACGCGCGCTGTGGGCCGTAGAATTAGAAGGGGGATCTACGGCTGAGGTTCGTCGTCGACGACAAACAGGTCGCCGGCGAGCTCGAACCCTAGCGGTTCGGTGGGGGTCTACCGGAGACGTACCAGGGCTCGAGCGATGACAGCGAGGCGGGCAAACGAACTGGAAGATGACGGCGAGGCGAGGCGTGGTTGCGGCAGAGCTTGGGGTGCCCTAAATCGCAGGCGCCCTTCTCCTCCTGCTGTGGCGGCTCCGGCTCCAATTCCGGCGAGGCAGAGCTCGAGCGGCGTCGGCGAGAGGTGGGTGAGGTTCAGAGAGAGGTGGGGAGTGAGTGGGTGTGGAGAAAAGGGGCTGGGGAGGCCTGCTTATATAGGCCCGATGGTGAGACCGAACGGTGTGGGCGGGCGACTCCGGCGAGGGCGGCACAGGGGGCTAGCGGCGTGGCTCGAGGTAGGGGACGGTGGCCTGTCTCCTGGTGGTGCGTTGAGGCTTAAAAGCGCCGCAAGGCAGTCTCTATGCTGGTCGGGCGCGGCGCGCGCTCTGGGCGGCAGAGGCAGCGGGTCCGACGGCGAGCGGTGGCTGGGGTGCGTTGGGCGGCCAGCAGGGGTGTCTAGGGTGTTCCCTAGGTCATGGCGGAGCGGTAGGCACGGGCTGCGGCCGAGGGGCGGTCTGTGCACGCGGGGATAGAGCGTGCTCTGCGGGCGGCGTCGGCATGGTCGACCAGCTCCGGGCGCGGCGGTTCCTGGACGTTCTGCTCTCTGTCTCTGGGCTGGGGCTGGTTGGACGGTGGTGGTGGACCACAGGCGAGCGTGTTGACATGGTGAGAGAGGCTGGCGGCTGCTGTGGTGCGATGTCGCCGGTGGGGGTGCTCAAGGTGCTCGGCCTTAATGGCCATGACCATTTGGTCGTGTGCACAGGGTTTGGCCGGGCTAGCAAAGGGTAGGGTTTGCACTGGGGGATCAAGGGGACAGGGTTAGGCCCAAATGGTGACCAAGATCACTGCTCAAAACAGTGTTTTGAATTTGGCCAGATTTGTGCCCACAAGGTGTTTGATGGAATGGCCGAAAGAGAAAAACTTTTGAATTTTGAGTTCAAATTTTTTGGGTGATCTACACTAGTACTAGGTAGTCTCTGGTAGCAAGGGTTTTGAAAGTGGAGCTTAAATAGATGGTTTTTGAAATAGGGGCGATCTATGCATATGCATTGAATTCAATTTTCACATGCCATTTAAAATAAGCAAAATAATGTTTTTAGCAGATCAAAATGTGGGCCTTGGTACCTCATTATGTGTACTAGTAAGGGGTGCAAAGATCATGAATGGTTTCTGTTAGGAAATGAGTGCTAGGAACACTCAAAGTAGTGTAGTGGATTAAAATGGCCAAAATGACCATTCCTCCCTTTTAATTGTTTTTGATTTGATTTTCTTTGGGAAAAGTTTGGGAATGATGTAGATGATGTTTAAATCACCTAAGGAACATTTGACAAGCAATGGATCACAGAACCATGGCAATTCAAATCAATTCCTAAATTAAATGCACATACACATGAATGCCTTTATTTTTAAATTGGAAAAGGTTTTGTTAACCCCAATTTTTATGATTTAGATCTTTATAAGATTGGATTGAAGTTTTGGGATGTTACAAACCTTCCCCCTTAAACAAAATCTCGTCCCGAGATTTATAAGAAAACTAGGAACTAAAAAGATCTGGGAACTCTGTCCGGATGTAATCTTCTCGCTCCCAAGTGGCTTCCTCCTCGGTATGGTTGCTCCACTGAATCTTGAGAAACTTGATGCTCCTGGTCCTGGTGGTTCTGTAGGCTTCTTCTAAGATACGGATGGGTACTTCTCTATAGGTCAAGTCATTGTTGATTTCCACAGCTCTGTGATCGATGTTCTTGAAAACTTCGGTCTTCTCGGGCACTTCCAAACATTTGCGAAGTAACGAGATATGGAACACATTGTGGATGGCTGACATCTCTTCAGGTAGTTCCAGTTGATACGATACTTCTCCTCGACGGTTCAAAATCTTGAAGGGCCCGATATATCTAGGGGCTAACTTTCCTTTCAGACTAAAGCGTTGAGTTCCCTTTAGTGGTGAAACCTTGAGATATACAAAATCTCCTACATTGAAAGTCAGGTCTCTCCTTCTCTTGTCAGCATACTCTTATGTCTGGATTGGGCGGTCTTGAGGTGCTCACAGACTTTGTGAACTTTCTCTTCTGCTTCTCGGAGAATGTCGGGTCCAAAGATCTGACTCTCTCCTACTTGCGACCAATTCAAAGGGGTACGACACTTTCTTCCGTATAGGAATTCAAAGGGTGCCATCTGCAAACTAGCTTGATAACTGTTGTTATATGAGAATTCTGCGAAAGGCAGGCAGTCCTCCTATTTTGATCCGTACTCCAACACACAAGCTCTAAGCATATCCTCTAGGATCTGGTTGACTCCCTCAGTCTGTCCATTAGTTTGCGGGTGATACGCGGTGCTAAAGTTCAACTTGGTTCCTAATCCTTCTTGAACTTTCTGCCAAAATCTTGAGGTAAACTGAGTTCCTCGATCTGATACTATGGTCTTGGGGGTTCCATGCAGACTAACAATCCTAGCAATGTATAGCTCTGCTAGCTTTGCACTCTGGTAGGTAGTCTTGACAGGTATAAAGTGGGCTACCTTGGACAGTCTATCAACTATGACCCAAATTGAGTCATTTCCCCTACTAGAAGTAGGCAAACCGGTGATAAAGTCCATTCCGACGGAATCCCATTTCCATTCCAGAATCTGCAGTGGTTGTAACAGTTCTGCAGGTCTCTGATGCTCTGATTTGACTCTTTGACAGATGCCACATTTGGCGATGTAGCTTCCGATTTCTCTCTTCATCTTGTGCCACCAAAATTGCTCTTTCAAATCCTGATACATGTTTGTTCCTCCGGGGTGGATAGAATAAAGAGTATCATGAGCTTCCTTCATGATAACTTCCTTCATCTCCGAATCTGCTGGCACACAGATACATCCTTTGTACCACAGTACACCTTCTTCGTCTTCAGTGAATCCAGGTACTTTTCCTGTACCTATACGACGTTTGATTCCGTCGATACTTTCATTCCCCTTCTAGGCTTCCTTGATTTGGCTAATCAAAGTGGGTTGAAGTTCAATGCTAGCTAAGAATCCTTTGCTAACTAATTCAGTCCTGAACTGCTCCAACTCTTCATACAAAGTTGGTTGCTTCTCCTTGATCATGGTATTTAGCCTACACGGTAATCTGCTGAGAGCATCTGCTACCACATTGGCTTTGTCGAGGTGATAGTGAATATCAAGGTCATAGTCCTTGATTAACTCTATCCATCTCCTTTGCCTCATATTCAACTCCTTTTGTGTGAAGATATATTTCAAGCTCTGGTGATCTGAGTAAATCTCACATCGATTACCCATCAGATAATGACGCCATGTCTTCAATGCTAGAACCATGGCTGCTAGCTCAAGATCATGGGTCGGATAGTTCTGCTCATGTTGCTTCAGTTGTCGAGACAGATACGCGATGACTTTGCCTTCTTGCATCAACACACATCTGAGACCAATCTTGGATGCATCACAATATACATCAAATGGATTCTTGATGTCTGGCATGACCAATATTGGGGCTGATATCAATCTCTTCTTCAGCTCCTGGAAACTGGCTTCACATTTGTCTGTACATTCAAACTTCTTGTCCTTTTTAACAATTGGGTCATGGGTCGGCCGATGCTCGAGAATCCTTCTACGAACTTGTGGTAATATCCCGCTAATCCGAGGAATGCACGGACTTGGGTTTGAGTGGTTGGGGCTTCCCATTCTTCAACATCTTTGATCTTGGCGGGACCAACAGAGACTCCTCTGGCAGACACAATATGTCCTAGGAATCCTACTTCTTTCATCTAAAACTCACAAATGCTGAACTTGGCATATAACTGATGCTCTCTCAAGGTTTCTAGGATAACTCTCAGATGTTGCTCATGCTCTTCTTCGGACTTGGAGTAGATAAGAATGTCGTCGATAAACACAACTACAAACTTATCTAGGAAATTCATAAAGATCTTATTCATGAGATTCATGAAATAAGCAGGGGCATTGGTTAATCCAAAAGACATAACCGTATACTCGTATAAACCATAGCGAGTAGTAAAGGCGGTCTTCGGAATATCCGTTGCACGAATCTTAAGTTGGTGATAACCAGTCCTAAGATCAATCTTTGAGAATACTTGGGCTCCAGTCAACTAATCAAATAGATCCTCGATCTTTGGCAAAGGGTACTTCTTCTTGATGGTGACATCATTCAACTTTCTGTAATCTGTGCACAGACGATTCCTCCATCTTTCTTGTCGACAAATAACACTAGTGATCTCCATGGCGAAGCACTTGGTTGAATCAAGCCTTTCTCTAACATGGCATCCAATTGCTTCTTTAGTTCCACTAACTCTGATGGGTCCATGCTATAGGGTCTCTGGGCTATGGGTCCGGTTCCGGGGATTAGTTCGATAATGAACTCAGTATCCCTATCTGGGGGCATACCTGGCAATTCATCTGAGAATACGTCGGGGTATTCACAGACTACTCTGACTTGGTGAATGGTGGGCAGGGCTACACTCTTGTTGCACTTGAATTGATGGGGTAAGGTTTCAGAGATATGCTCTATTGTTACTCCAGAACTACTGGTCATGGTGATGGCTTTCTTAGCACAGTCTGTCAGTCATTTATGCCTTGACATCCATTCCATACCTAGTACTACTTCCAATCCTTTGGTTCCAAGTACAGTTAGGTTGGCATAAAAATATATCCCATGTATTCTGATAGGTACTGCTTTGCAAATTTTTCTAGCTTTGGTTGTTGAACCGAGGATTTGAACTATCATGACATGCTTCAGATTGGTTAGGCGAATCTTACTAGTGCATGCAAATTCTACAGTGACAAATGAATGCGATGCTCCAGAATCAAACAATACTCTTGCTAAAACTGAGTTGACAGAAAACATACCCAGCACTACATCTGGCGCTTCCTGGGCTTCTTCTGCATTCATGTGGAAGAGACGGCCATTGCGGTTCTGAGGGTTCCCTGGGGCAAATCTCCTTCCTGGTTGAACATGACACTGCTGCTGAGCTGGGGAATTCACATTGGCATTGGATGCAGTCTTCTTGGGACACTCATTGGAGTAGTGACCCTTCACTCCACACTCGAAACAAGTGATCTGGGACTTTTCCTTGACTGCGACAGGTACAGCATTGCTGCCAGTTCTGGGTGCAGTGTTGTTGTTGTTGCTGTTGTGGTTCTTGGGAGGTGCACGGTTGAGATTTTGGGCATTACTGGAGTTGTGATTGTTTCCTCCAGACTTCACATTGCCTCCGCTACGATTGGGGTAGCTTGGGCGAGAATTTGGGGGTCGGTTGTTCCTTGGTGCATATCCTGGTGAAGGGTTGGGACGGTACTTCTGGTGGCTACTGGATCTAGACTGCTGCATCATACGACGCTTGCGGTTGTTGTTTGCCTGGTTAATCTTCCCTTCCATCTGAATGGCAGAGTCGAATAGCTCTTCGAGATCCTGGAAACGGATGTTGACGAGGATAGTCTGCATCTCATCATGCAGTCCATTCAAGAATCTCTCCTTCTTCTTGGCCTCCGTGTTGATCTCATTAGGTGCATATCTGGCAAGTGACAGGAATCTGTCATGGTACTCCACCACAGTCATTCTTCCTTGCTTCAATTCGCGGAACTCATCTCTCATTCTGTTGACGAGTCCTTGCGGCACGTGGGTGCAGCTGAACTTGACTTTGAATGCTTCCCATGTCATCACTTGACCATGGTTCATATTGCGGATGCTATTCCACCAAGCTCTTGCATCTCCTGCCAGATAGTGGGTGGTGAAGAGAACTTTCTCATTTTCATCAACTCCTGCAACTTTGAGGTTGTTTTCCATGGTTTGCAACCAGTCATCAGCATCTAATGGGTTTTCAGAGGTGCTAAAGATTGGGGGATTGGTATTCTAAAAGTTTTTGAGTTTGGATCCCTGGTGATCCTGATTTCCATGCCCTTGATTGTTGAGAGCCATCTGGGCGATCTTTTGCAATGTTGCTAAGTTGGCTTGGCGCTCTGCCCTGCTTGCTTCACGGTCTGCGATGAGATTCTGCAAGATCTGCAGCATTGGGTCTTGCGACGAGCTGCTCCCTCCTTGGTTTCCACGAGTCATCTGAAGATTGAGACGGATATAGGGGTAAGAGGGAAATTCTAAGGTTCAGGGTTTTGGGTTTTCAAAGCTAAAACTTTGAGTTAGACTCAGGTTTTTCACATAACTTCATTTCATTCATGCAAGCAAGCACACGATACAACACACACCACAACAATCAAAGGGAAAACAGATGGTTTGAAGAACCATTCTACAAGCTACGATACAATGAGACCGATACGTCTCATGCTATGACGGTGCTCTAGTGCATCTACTCATCGTCGATGAAGTCGGCGTCCTCATCATCAGTGTAGAAGTCCACCTCATCCTCCTCCAGAAAGTCATCATCGTTGCTGAGGTAAGAATCCATGTCTCCTTGGATGTCTTCACCCCCATCTTCTTCTTCCTTGGCGGCAAGCTGAGCTTCATGTTCCTTGATGGTCTTCTCGAGGTCGGCCACCTTCTTGCGAAGACGGGCGATGGTGCGATCCTTCTTGGCACGCTGGCGGCGAAGAGACTGGCGGTCCTAGACAAGTAGGGCGAAAGTCTGGGCCTTCTGGTCGGCAATGGCACGGTTCTGGTTGGCTAACTCTCTGGCATTGTCCAGTTCCTGCTGTCTGTCATGCAGCAAGAAGTCAAGATTCTCCACTTGACACCTCAACTCTGGGTGACTTGGCATCTCCATTGGCATTCCCATGAAATCACGTCTTGCATAGTGGGCAAAACGAGTTCCTTGGATCTTGTTGACGCTGAGGGCACATAGACGTGCGAGAGCTTCATGCATTGCCTTGGCTAATCCATCTAGACAGTTGTTCTCTCTCACGGAGAACTGAATTCTCCCAGAAGTTGGTGCTTCAATGCTTCCTCTAAGATCTGCGGTGACTAGCCATTGTAAGTCTCCTCCTGGGGGTCCTGGAAGTTGAGCTCCAAGAAACTCCGGATGTGGGCGTCCTAGTAACTCTGACAGTGAATCCAGATCATTCTCGAAGATCAGGTGACCTCCGTTTCCCAACTGGTAAAACTTGCTGAACTGAGTCTCCATCTACAAGAATTAAGGATGAGAAAGTTAGTGAAGTGATCAAGTGTATCAAATTTTAAGTAGTAATGTAAGAATTTTGAGGAACATGAATTTTTTTGAGAAAGAGTGAATCCACAAGGATAAGAGAGAAGATAGTTTTTCACAAATACTCACTTTGGTTTTGAAACTAAGTTTTTGTTTGAACGTCCATTCTAACTAGGGTCTCCTATGGTCAATATGGCTCTGATACCAACTTGTCAACACCCGGATTTTTAATCCCAGATGCCCGTTATGCCATACCTCGCAATCCCAGGATTACCATTTTTGCGAGACATAACGGATTGGATATCACAGTACATCATCCATTACAAACCATACATAAGGTCTTACACAAATAAGGATCTCATGATCCAGTCTTAATACAACAAGCAGCTGAAATAAAAGATAAGCGTAGCGGTGGGGTCCATCTTCAGGGGCACAGGCAATGCTGACGAAGTTAGATGGTCCTAGTTATCATAGCCGTCCTGCTGGCCATCATCTGATATTCTCCTTCATAGTCTGGCCATGATAATAGCCAGGGACAAAAGCCATGAGTACTCTTTAAGTACTCGCAAACTACCACTAACAAGTAGGATAGTTCTAAAGTTAAAGTGCTAAATCTAAGTTTAACTATAAAGTTAAGTTTGAAACCTAAGCTGAGTTCAGAAACAAAGAAAGATAAAGTAAAATTCTAGAATCACTTAAGTTGGGAAGCTATTGTCATAAACACAACCCTGTTGTGGTCAAGTCAAAGTTCATCATTCATTTCATGTTCTTTAGAAAACATCTAACAATGAAACAATATGGCCATACCAACTGTCCATAACCGCGGACGCGGCTATTCGAATAGTTTGACACTCTGCAGAGGTGGTACACTTTCACCACAAGATTCGATACATCTGTCAGGGATAGCCCTGAATCATCATACTTAGTATGCAGATAATCAAACATAACCTTCCCTTGACACACCCTAGCATAAGAACCTCTCCTATGAGCGTGGCCTCCCAACCATGACCATCTGTCATCTTGGGCACTGCATAGGTGGACAACATTGAGAGGTAGCCTCGGCTCAAACCTCTCCACTAATGCATATAAATTTCCAGCTAAGCCTTACCCAATTCAGGTAGTGTGGTTGTATGGTAAATTTGGAATGGTATCGCATCCGAATCCAACCATCGGTTTTATAAAAGGGTCAAGGCTCATGCCTCAACATTTTCATCATAATAACCATTTTTGTTTCTCAACACATGTCAAAACATCTCAATAGAATGACTCATAATTCCAAGGTTTTCATAATTCATTTTCACCAAGTGTTCCCATCTAAAGTGACTCAAGTTTTTGATCTACTCTAAACTACTAAGTTAAGAATGTTCACTAATGTGGAGAAGATGGGTTCAATCTCATGCCATAGAATGACATCTAAAGGTTACCTAAATAGGTCAAGTTTTATACTCTTTATGCTACCTTCAAAACAAGTAAAGAACTTTGTGTAAACCAAGGGATGTAAAACTTATAAATAAGACTTGGGGTAACTAATAGTCAAAGGGGTGTGATCAAAGCATGCCTAAGGCATCTTTCCTAAACCGTCTAGTTTGATCCTAGCTTGCTAAGCATTAAACTTGCAAGTGTTAGCTTGCATTGTTAATGGTGACTTGCACTTGGATAGTGCTAGCCTGCTAATAGTAGCTTGCCTTGGTTGGTGCAGTGGTTGAAGTTTTCTTCTTCTTCTTGGTAGAACTCCTCCTCCTCGAAAGCTTGGTCGGTACTATCGTCTATAAAGACATACGGAGTACACAATCACCAAACAATACTTAACTAGGCTAAATACTAATCTAAGACACACATTTGATGATCTATTATCCTCACAAGCATCACAAGTTAAAATCACTAGTTTCATCTTTTTAATTTAGAAAAGTAATTTCTACTCATTGAAAAATTAACTAAGATTTAGTATTCACCACTTAAAATATGGGATCATGTTGAAACATGTCATCACCACATATTATAACAAGTGGGAATGAGATTTAAAGGTTGGATCATACTTACTTTGGTTTAAGTTCATTATTTAATTATTTAAAGTGACTAGAAATGCCTATATAGCATTATTTTGGTACTAGTCCAAAGTCACTGCATGTCAACCTTAATATTATTACATATTTAGATTGATATGATGAAATGTGATTTTTGAGAGTTGCAATCAACTCAAAAGCTAACTTGGTTGATTTTATAAAAATGTTGCAAGTTGCAAACGCTTCTGTTTTGTTATTTTTACTACGAGAGATCTATAACTCTAAATGGATTAAATCCAACGGGCTTGGATAGATCATTTCAACACCTTTCAGATAAAATTGGTTTCATGCTATTTGGATTTGTAAAACTCCTAGAATTGAATTTTAAACTAGTGGACAGAAACTAGATTTAACTTAAAAAGAAAAATCCAATTTGAATGGCTGGGGGGGTCTATGGCTGAGGTTCGTCGTCGACGACAAACAGGTCGCCGGCAAGCTCGAACCCTAGCGGCTCGGTGGGGGTCTATCGGAGACATACCAAGGCTCTAGCGACGACGTCGAGTCGGGCAAACGAACTGGAAGACGACGGCGAGGCGAGGCGTGGTTACGGCGGAGCTTGGGGTGCCCTAAATCGCAGGCGCCCTTCTCTTCCTGCTGCGGTGGCTTCGGCTCCAATTCCGGCGAGGCAGAGCTCGAGCGGCGTCGGCGAGAGGTGGGTGAGGTTCAGAGAGAGGTGGGAAGTGAGTGGGTGTGGAGAAAAGGGGCTAGGGAGGCCTGCTTATATAGGCCCGACGGTGAGACCGAACGGTGTGGGCAGGCGACTCCGGCGAAGGCGGCACAGGGGGCTAGCGGTGTGGCTCGAGGTAGGGGACGGTGGCCTGTCTCCTGGCGGTGCGCTACGGCTTAAAAGTGCGGCAAGGCGGGCTCTGTGCTGGTCGGGCGCGTCACGCGCTCTGGACGGTATAGGCGGCGGGTTCGACGGCGAGCGGTGGCTAGGGTGCGTTGGGCGGCCAGCGGGGCTGTCTGGGTGTTCCCTAGGTCACAGCGGAGCGGTAGGCGCGGGCTGCGGCCGAGGGGCGGTCTGTGCACGGGGCGCGGAGCGTGCTCTGCGGGCGGCGTCGGCATGGTCGACCAGCTCTGGGCGCGGCGGTTCTTGGTCGTTCTGCTCTCTGTCTTTGGGCTGGGGCTGGTTGGACGGTGGCGGTGGACCACAGGCGAGCGTGTTGACATGGTGAGAGAGGCTGGCGGCTGCTGTGGTGCGATGTCGCCGGTGGGGGTGCTCAAGGTGCTCGGCCTTAATGGCCATGACCATTTGGTCGTGTGCACAAGGTTTGGCCGGGCTAGCAAAGGGTAGGGTTTGCACTGGGGGATCAAGGGGACAGGGTTAGGCCCAAATGGTGACGAAGATCACTGCTCAAAACAGTGTTTTGAATTTGGCCAGATTTGTGCCCACAAGGTGTTTGATGGAATGGCCGAAAGAGAAAAACTTCTGAATTTTGAGTTCAAATTTTTTGGGTGATCTACACTAGTACTAGGTAGTCTCTGGTTGCAAGGGTTTTGAAAGTGGAGCTTAAATAGATGGTTTTTGAAATAGGGGCGATCTATGCATATGCATTGAATTCAATTTTCACATGCCATTTAAAATAAGCAAAATAATGTTTTTAGCAGATCAAAAGGTGGGCCTTGGTACCTCATTATGTGTACTATCAAGGGGTACAAAGATCATGAATGGTTTCTGTTAGGAAATGAGTGCTAGGAACACTCAAAGTAGTGTAGTGGATTAAAATGGCCAAAATGACCATTCCTCCCTTTTAATTGTTTTTTATTTGATTTTCTTTGGGAAAAGTTTTGGAATGATGTAGATGATGTTTAAATCACCTAAGGAACATTTTAAAAGCAATGGATCACGTAACCATGGCAATTCAAATCAATTCCTAAATTAAATGCACATACACATGAATGCCTTTATTTTTAAATTGGAAAAGTTTTTGTTAACCCCCATTTTTATGATTTAGATCTTGATAAGCTTGGATTGAAGTTTTGGGATGTTACAGAACATCCCATCACATCTTGTTTCTCCTCATCATCATTTCTTTTGTTAAAACTTCCACTGGGAACGATGCCTCTTCCCAGGGTTTTACAAAGTCGTTTTTGAAACATTTGTAGTGGGGAAAATCCCAAAACAGTTTATTTTCTCAAAAACCGGGGTTTCCAAGGTGGTAGGATGCTAACCATCGTATTCTCATTATGAAGGGGATAAGATGATGGGTTCATAGGGGTGGTGCCTTGAAGGACACGAAATCATAACTTGGAGGAGCCAAGTTACTACCGCAGTATTTATAAAACAAGACATGCAGGTAGAGTATGCACTTTGTAAAGAAGATATAAAACAGATAAAAGATATTAGGACATGTAATAGATTTCAGGAAGTGGTGGCTTGCCTATGATCAGCAAAAGTCCTTGGACTTCTTCAGATGGCCAAAAATATCCAAATATAATAGTAACAAAAACCCGTTCTTCTCGTCGTTAGAGACTCACACTATCGTCGTCATCGAATATACATGCAAGCAGACAATACCACAATCAATACAAGGCATTCAAACATCAAAACATATAGCAAACAAACATACTGAATACTACTGGACTTGGGAGGTTTTTTGGAGGAGTGGAAGTCAAATGGTGGAATTTACAAGATTGCCATTGTAGTGTTTCTCTTGGGACTTAGTTGTCTAGGATAGATACAAGGGACTAGGATTAGGGTTCTGTGGTCAGTGGGTTATCAATGTGCAAAAGTGATATCCCCAGATAGGTCTTGTCAAGACAAAACCATCACAAGTGGTTTCATTTGAATATCACTTTTCTAGAATTAGATATGTTTTTACTAGAGGATTAAACTCTAGTTTGAGGAAATAATTCACCAGAAAAGTTCTAGAGATCCAAAAATTATTTCCTTGGATGGTTATGTAGTACTTGATGTATTGAACCACCTAGTGTTGGAAACAGGTCAAAATAATTACCAGAACGCCCTCAGGAAAATCCCAAAGTTAGTTATGTACTATTCTTATTGTATTTACCAGATTAAATCTACAAGTTATATTGATTTGGTTCTAATATAAGGGGATAGGTATTTAAAATACCTTTCTGAAGGAATTGGATTCACTCATTTTGGAGTTGCCAAACTCCTGGAGTGATTTATTTAGTGAAAATACCCCTTGCAGAAGTATTTAAATCACTAAAATTCATCCAGAGCTGGGATGCTGGGGTTTGGCAGGTGTGGGTTCTGGTGTGTACTGGGAAGTGGAATCAGGTCCATACCACATTTGGTTAGACCTAGGGAATTTATCTAAGGCAGACAGGGACTGGTTTAGTTATTTTCACTAAGGGCAGTCTACAGTTCACCTTGGGATGAGACCTATGCTTGAGAATAGGTATTTCAAATACCTCTCAGTAGGTCTTTGGTTCATCTCAAATGGAGGTGTAGAACACTCTATGGAAATTATTTAGTGTACCAGATACATTCTAGCAGAATAATTACTAGTAATTAGGGATAATTATTTGAGCCATGGGGTTGCCTCTGCATGTTTGAGGAAACACCAGAGAACTACCAGAAAATTAGATCTAGGCATTTGGACTTGATTTACAATTTTATTTGGATTAAATCCTAGCAAAAACTTCTCTGGAATAATGGATCTGCTAAAAGAAAAGAAAAGGAAGTGCAACGGGCTAGATCTGGGGGGGCTACTGGGCCGGCCGGGAGGATTCAGCCCATGGTCGGGCAGCGCGACGCGCGGGAGCCGGCAGTCGAACCTGCCAGGCGGGGCCCGGCCATCAGCGAGAGGAGGGGGCCGAAAGGGTATCGGCGGATCTCAGCCGTCCGCTTAAGTGACGATCGACGGCACAGCGTCATCGTCCACCCGGGGCTCGCCGGCGACAAGATAAACCGTAGCAGAGGGTGGCGCGGAGCGGGGAGCTCACCTGAGGGCTCGAGGAGGGTCGGGGAGGCCGCAGGGCGACGCGGTAGTCGACGCTGATCAGATCGGTGGGCGGCACGAGGAGGGTTGATGCCTGGAGGTAGCTGGCGCGTCGGAGGCCGAGGGCGACCTCGTCGGAGCTCAGCGGCGACGGCGGTGGAGAGGGTCCTGGGCAAAAAGGAGAGTACCATTAGATAGAGGAGGTGAAGGGGATCTCGTGGACGGACATGCAGAGGGAATGGCACAGAGGGGAGAGAGCCTTGCTCGATTTTGTGAGGAGGCCGAAGCTCTCCTCTTCTTCCTTCTCGGGCAACACAGGGCAGGGGAGGGAGAGTGGAGCTGGGGGAGTGTGAGTGTGGTGGAGAGGGGGCAAATGAGGAGCAGGGCGAGCTGGGGTGGCCTCTCTCCATATATACTAGAGAGGAGAGGTAGATGGGGTAATTTACCCATTTGGACATGGTGGAGGGGGAGGGCTGGCCAAGGATTGGTCCAGGGGTTGGTGGACAGGGTTATGATGGTCATTTTGGGCGTGCTAGATCAGAGAGGGAGGGAGAGCTGCTGTGGTAATTAATTAGATTAGATCTTTGTAAGATCTTGTTGTCTCTCTCTCTCTTACTACTAGTACAAGGGCAAATGGGTAATTGTTGGGTGGTGCTACAGTGCTGGTCGACCAGAGGTGTGTCCTGGGGCTGAGTATGACCTTGGATCAAGATTGGCTGAGGTTTGGAAGTGATTAGAGTACTGGTTTGCTTATTTGACAAATTTGATCCAATTGATGATTGTGAAGGAAGTCCACAAACTTACATTGGACCAGAGGGGAAAATGGTACTGGTATATAGATGAGGTAAATGTAGACTCCTAGGATTTATTTGGGATTTTTAGGTGGAGTTTAAGTCCACTTAAATCCAATTACTCAAAAAGGACAAAAGTGATTTCTTGGTGATCACTTGATAAATTTCCATTGGGAAAGGATGGATTTTGATGGGGAAGGGTCCCAAATGTGAATACACACTTAGGAGAATTTTCCCAAGGTTTATTGATACATAAAAGTAATTAAAACAATTATTATTCCAATTCAGCCATTTAAGAAAATGGATAAAAAGAAATAATAAAGCTTCTCAAAAATATTTATTTTTGAGCTAGAAATATAGGATATGATTTGTGGGACTCACATGAGTCAAAAGTTGGGGAAGTGGTTTGGGTAAAAACCAAACTTTCCTTTAGGGAGGGAGTTTTGGACATTTTGACTATTTAAGAAATTAAATAGCTTTAGGGCCATAATAATTATGGATAATTATTGATAAATATTTAGGATCAAAGTAGATGAGATATAAAAGGTGTAGCAAGCAATTGCAACCTTGTGGAGTGGAAATTCCAACTAGAAAAGGATGGAAAACCAAGAGTTGATGATCTATGGTGGTGTTATTTTTATACCACCAAAACATGCTTGCATCTTGGAGCTTAGAGCTCACCTTGGTGCAAGGGATAGATGGGTGAGTAGACCAAGTCATGTAGATGATCATGGAAGGAGGAGTTTTAATTAATTGTATTTGAGGTGATCTAGATAAGATGGAAAACTTTGTTGAAAATAAAGCTGCCATGCAGAAAGTGTCATGATGCTTCCTAAACCATGTGGGTTTAATGAGCACAGAGCTCCACTTGGGACAAGTGAAGTAGGTCTGATAGACATCAATGAGGAGAACACAACCATGTAGATAGTTGGTCCATAGAGGTTTGGCTGGTGGTGGGAGCTTCTACCAAAGTGGGCATCATGACTAGTTTTGCAGGAAATGTTATTTTCTTGCCTGCAAAACCATCATGGACAAGTGGGTTAGAGGAGGATCTATCCAAGGACAAATATGGGCCTTGGTAGTCCTTGGGATGGTTAACAAGATGGTTCAGATGCATTTCCAAAAATGCACATGGTGTGAGAAAAGGAGGCATTCAAAAAGGTGATGCTGAAACTGTTTCCAGACAGTCAAATTGGGCAGTTTTGAGGAATTTGACTAGAGTATGTGAGGGAATGTTCTTGGAGGACTTGCAAGGTATCAGCGCTTTAACAAGTGGGTGATATTGAGGTGTAGAGTGAGTAGAAGAGATCCTTGCTTGAGGTTGGTCTTAAGGACTTGGAAACATCTAGGATGGAGATCCTCAGAGTGGATCTGATTAAGGGTTTTAGATGATCACCTAGTGGCTAGAGATCATAACAAGGTTTGCTTTCTTGCTTAGGGATTTATGATTGCCTTGCCGGCCTTCTTGTTCGCCAAATACTTGGGGCAGTTGCGCTTCCAATGGCGAGTCCCCTTGCAATAGTAGCACTCGGTGTCAGACTTAGGGCCAGCTCGGGGTTTCTTTTCAGGCGCGACAACAGATTTGCCGCCCTTCTTTCCCTTCTGCTTGCCTTTCTTGTCCTTCTTGAAACCGGTGGTCTTATTGATCATCAACACTTGATGTTCTTCCCTAATCTCCACTTCTGCAGTCTTAAGCATTGACAGAAGCTCAGGAAGAGACTTCTTCATGCCCTGCATATTATAGTTCATCACGAAGCTCTTGTAGCTAGGTGGCAGAGATTGGAGAACACGATGTATGTCTAAGTCAATGGGAATCGTTATTCCCAAGGACACAAGCTTATCGGCGTACCCAGACATTTTGAGTACATGCTCACTAACGGAGCTGTTCTCTTCCATCATGCAGCTAAAGAACTTTTCAGAAGCATTATAACTCTCCACGGCAGCATGGGTATCGAAAATCATTTTCAATTCTCCCATGGTATCAAAGGCATTGCCATTTTCGAAACGTTTTCGAAGTTCTGTCTCTAGCCCATATAGTATGCCGCAATGAACTAAGTTGTGGTCCTCCTAACGAGTTATATAGACGTTCTTTTCCTCGTTAGGGGCATCAGGAGCTGGTGGGGGGCCTAGCGGCGCCTCTAGCACATATTGCTTTTGTGCAGCAGTGAGGAGAATCCTCAAATTCATAGCCCAATTGGTGAAGTTGCTACCATTCGCAGCAAGCTTCTCTTTCTCCATGAACACATTGAAATTAAAAGCAGGTGGTGCCATCTACAACAGAATTTGTAAAATATATTTAGACTAAGTTTATGATAGATTGAGTTCAACTAATCCAAATTACTAATGAACTCCCACTCAAAAACGACATCCCTCGTGTCCTTTTGGTGATGACATGAACCAAATCCACTACACCAAGTCCGATCATCACGTGAGTCGGTGTAGCTTCAAAGGCGAGTATATATATAGGAATCATATCAACTATATGACTCATGCTTAACCTTTCAGTCCGTGTTCCGACGCCATGTCTGTACATGCTAGGCTCGTCAAGTAAGAACCTTAGTATTCGCGTGTGTAAAACTATCTTACACCCGTTGTATGAAAGTGTAGAGTCGAGAACACCCGATCATCACGTGATGCCTCAAAACACGATCCACAAAACGGTGCATACTTAAGGAAGAACACATTTTATCTTGATATCTAAATGAGGGATCATCTTATAATGCTACCAAAGGCGCCAAACTAGCAATATAAGATGCTAACATCTAATGTGTGAAGTGAGGTGATATGGTCCATGCATTTGATCTCTATCATTTGCATCGTGGTATGATCTCTATCATTCCTTTGTGTGTAAGGCCAAGGTCTATGGAACTAGCCCAGCAACGATCTAAACTAGACGCCTCTAATTTATCAATTGCAAGTTTTACGTGGCTTAGGGCTTTCGGAGATAGAACCGGTCTTACCTACGAACATGAACCACAACGAGGATAACCAAGTTATTAGCAACTCGTTGTAAATTATATATTGACTATAGTAGGAGAGACAGACACCCGCCAGCCACTTATGCAAAACAAGTTGCATGTCAGTCGTGGAACCGGTCTCATGTACGATGACATGTAAGGTTAGTCCGGGCCGCTTCATCCCACTATGCCACCAATATCCAAAGTACATAGAAGATGCAATAACATGATCATCATCGCCCACATATAAACATATGTGTACTACCCGTGCAAAGCACCTACGCATAGATCAGGCTCTGATACCACTATTGGGTCCGCAGCATAGAAAACAAAAAATTTCCTACGATGAGAACTATACGCCAGGATCTATCTACTAGATACAGAGCAACGGGTGGACATACATCCATGGAGAACTTACCCTCGAAGACAACGAGTTTTGTTTTGACAAGTAGGAACTCGTGGTTGATGTAGTCGTACGCTTGCCGATCTCAAGATCGTGTGGAAGTCCGAGCGCCGCAAATCAGCAGCGCATCCGTCCTCGCACACACGTTCAAGCCACCGGAAAACCTCCACCTCCTCGCTCTAGCGAAGCAGCGGATGCAGCAACTCCTTCCAGACGCAAGGCCACGGGGAACATGTATCTCACTAATCCGAGACCATGGGGGAATATCTAGAGGGGGAGAGAGATCCTTCACGAGGAGGTGTGTGGATGAAGGAGGGAATGGGTGGCCTTTTATAGGAGGAGGGGGGTGCCCCCTCTCTCCATGGCCGGCGCATGGGGGGTGACCCCTCACCTCCCCCATTCATGTGGTGGTAACCCCTCCACATTAAATTGCCTCTTCACATTCCCTTTTAAAGTCTCCACTTTAAATGACTCTCATTTAATAAAATTCTTTTATTTATTTTATTCAGAATTTTGTTAATTACTTTACTTAAAAAACATTCACATAAAACCCCTTGCAACATTTCAATATCACAAGCAGAACCACTTTCTGCAATTTCACCCGAAACAATTCCGGTTTCTATCAAAACAATTCCTGTTTCTATCGAAACATTTCCTGCGCTTTGCAAACCTTTTGTTTGGAACATATGTGCTCCTAAATGGTGTCCGGCAACCCTTAAGTGTGTCACCCTACGGTTCGCGAATAATGCAGACATGATTGAGACTCCTCTCAGATCAATAATCAGAAGCGGGACCTGTAGATCCATACTAACTCCTGCATATTCAACGATGACTTCTGTGATCGTGAGAACCTTTAACATCAGCAATTTAATCCCTTTGTCTCATGATATAATACATGTCTGAGATTCGATCATCGGTATCCAAATACCTAGTTTGATCTCGTTACCGACATGCACTCTTTTCTCGTTCCCGTGATACAGCATTCTAGTGGTCACATCACTTGCTTGCAAGCTATCTTAATGTGATATCACCGAGAGGGCCCAAAGTATATCTATCCATCATCGGGATTGACAAATTCCACTCTTGATCCATGAGCCTCAACATAACACCTTCATAGCACTGAACCCACCTTTATGGTCACCCTGTTACGGTGTGACGTTTGATGTTATCAAGATACTCTTCCGGTGTTAGCAATTAACATGATCTCATGGTCTAAGGACTTAGACTACTTTGTATGATGTTATAGCAATATAAACATAATGACTTGATTGCAATGCTATACTTCGGATGAATGTTCATCACATCATTTCACAAATGATGTGACCTTGTTATTAACAACATCCAATGTCCATGATCAGGAAACTTTCATCATCTTGTTAATCAACAAGCTAGTCTATAAGAGAGGGATAACTAGGAACCCTTTTTGTTTATTAAACACACATGTATTGATGTTTCCTATCAATACAATTATAGCATGCAAAATAAACATCTATCATATACAAGGAATATATAATAACAACTTTATTATTGCCTCTCAGGGCATATTTCCTTCAGCAACAAGTTTTCCCCTTTCTCTTCTTTATTGATTTGTTTTCTTGGGGAGTCTTATCTTGATACTTCTTGGGAAGTGGCCTAGCTTCAACTTGAGGTTGAGATTGGGCTTGACCTTGACCTTGTGGCGTCTTCCCTTGTTGCTTCTCATTCAAGTGCTTTTTCTTCAATGGGCAAGATCTTGCATGATGTCCTACAACCTTGCACTTGAAGCAAATAATCTTGGCTGAATCCTTGACTTGGTCTTGGCCCTTCTTCTTGTTGCTCTTGGAATTGTTCTTGTTATATGAGTTAAATCCGAGTCCACTTTTATCATTGGGGTATTTTTGCACACTCAAAATATTATCGAGTGTGGACTTGCCTTCATGACTCTTTTCCAAGTCTTTCTTCAAATAAGTGACTTGGGCCTTGATCTCTTTGATTTCCTCTACATGGTTAGTAGAAATAGAGGTACTAGAGGAAGTAGAAGCTTCATTGTTAGAGAAACAAGGCAAAGCAAGTAATACAACACAAGGTTTATCACTAGTATGACTAGAAGGATTACTAGGACTAGCACATGGCAAAATAGCATTTTGAGTAGAAGTTATGATAATGTCCAAAAGAGGCTCACAAGATGTTACCTTAGTGATACTTGCCTCACGACCTAATTTTAGCCCATCATAGGAGATTAGAAGATCATTATGAGAGGCCACGAGCTTTTCATGACTTTCTTCCAATTTACCATAATTGCTAGTTAGCAACTCAAGTTGAGCCCTTAGCTCAACATTCTCCTTTAGGGTAGATGCTTCAAGAGAAGTGGAGTTAGTAGCACTAGCATCATTAATAGATTTTTCCTTTTCAAGATCATAAGATTCCAGATTTTGTATGAGGAGACAATTAGTGTGCTTCTCCTCGGCAATCTCTTGCTTAAGGAGATTGAATCTCCGACTCCCATCATCAAGTTGGAAATCCAACTCCTCTATGGTTTCCGTTTGTTTAGTTATGGTGTCCATAACGTGTTTGAGACAAGCAACAGCCTTATTATTACCATGAAGAGAGGTGCACAAAAAGGTCAGCTCAAGCACAAGAGCTCTAGTATCCTCATCAAGGTCATCATCATTATCATTGCTATTATCTAGAGAAGATATGTTGGGATCCAAAGTAGGAGATACCTTTGATCCTCTTGCCATAAGGCACATGTGAGCACGGGAGGATGAAGATGGGGATATTCTTGAATCTTCATTCATGATCATGTCTTGCTCCATAGGGTGTTTGATTTCCTCTACATTGTTAGATACACAACTAGAGGAAATAGAAGCATTTTTTTATTGGAACAAGACAAATCAAGCATATCATCTACATTAGTACTCAAATAGTTTCTAGACGATATGCACGAACTAGCAATAGAAGGGGATATAGAACTATTGTTGTAAGAAGTGTTTAAGTTCAAACTCTCTACAACATTATCATTTATAGAACAAGAATCATTGGTGTAAAGAGAAACACTACCATTGATGTCTACGCACTTCTATTCTTGTAGACAGTTGTTGGGCCTCCAAGTGCAGAGGTTTGTAGAACAGCAGCAAGTTTTCCCTTAAGTGGATCACCCAAGGTTTATCGAACTCAGGGAGGAAGTGGTAAAAGGTATCCCCTCTCAAGAAACCCTGCAATCAAGATACAAGAAGTCTCTTGTGTCCCCAACACACCCAATACACTTGTCAGATGTATAGGTGCACTAGTTCGGCGAAGAGATAGTGAAATACAAGTGGTATGGATAATTATAAGTGGTAACGGTGATAGAAAATACTTTAATGGCGTGGAAGAGACTAAAGGCAAACTGAAATTAAGATGGAAGCAAGCAAACATGTAACATATCTAATAGCAAACGGTGTTTCAATGCTTAGAAACAAGGCCTAGGGATCATACTTTCACTAGTGAACACTATCATATAAATATCTTCTCTTTATGATACTACTCTTAACTACTCTCCGGTTAGACACTCTAATCCATGGTAGGGCTATAACAGCACACCTCAAAGTAAGCCTTTCCCATCTAGAAAACCCCACACTGTCACCTTGAGTACTAGATGAGTCCAACAAACACCACAATTTCATAAAGATATCCAACTCCAAATATAACTCATAACAAGTATTTGTAATCTCTAGCCTAAGTGCCACCATGGTGAGCACGCTGTCACTTTCACACACATGGGGAGAGCATAGATTCATTAAAGCACTTGAGTAGCAAAATAGATCTATAGATTACAAGCTCATGATCTCAATAAGATCATCCATAGAGAGAGAGATGAACACATAGCTACCGGTAGAACCCTTAGCCTAGAGAACTGCTCCCTCCTCATCATGGGAATCAGCAATGGTGATGGATATGGTGGTGGAGATCGATGGAGATGGCTCCGGGGGCACTTCCCCGTCCCACCAGGGTGCCGGAACAGAGACTTTCTGTCCCCCAAATCTCCCCTTCGGTGGTGGCAGCGCTGCGGAACTTTTCGTGGCTGGAGACTTGACTATCTAGGGTTTTGGTATCGGGAGGCTTCTTATAGGCCAGAGGGCAAGGTCGGTGGGCGGCCAGGGGGCCCACACCATGCCCTGGCGCGGCCTGGGGGGGCCCGCGCCATGGGTTGGTGTGGCCACCCTGTGGCCCCTCTCCGACTCTCCTTCTAGCTCCGTCAGTCTTCCAGGAAAATATCAACTTTGGCTTTTGTCCAGTCCAATTCCGAGAATATTGATTTTCTGACTTTCCTGGAACCAAAAACAGCAGAAAACAGGCAACTGGCACTGTGGCACTTGTTAATAGGTTAGTCCAAGAAATCATATGAAAAGTACTCCAAAGTGTGGACAAAACACAAGAAAGTAAATAAAACCAAGCATGGAACATCAAAAATTATAGATACATTTGCAATGTATCAACATCCCCAAACTTAACTCCTGCTCGTCCTCTAGTAGGTAAGTGATAAAAAGAAAGAATAAGTTTTGAGGTGACATGCACCATCAAAGACTTGATCAAAGTATTTGTAAAACATTGATAGCTGGGATCATAGTACTTCAATCATAACATGAAAGATAAAGTTCTAGCAATAAGACAAAGAAACTATGATGCAATATGAAAAGGCACAAACAAAAGATTCATGAATAACAATGCTTTGCAAGACGTTTGTTTGTTTCACATAAAGAAAACATAGCATAATAGTATTCAGCTTGTCCCTCAATAGAGTAGCAAATATAAATGCATAGGACACCTTCAAAGTTCATAAGAGTGACTAGATACAAATAGTTTAAAACAATCAATATCAAGGTATGCATCAATCAACTAGTCTTGGGACAATGCACACAGAACTAAGAATGGCCACTATGCTCTCAAAATAGGTGCATAAAGATAGAAAGTGGAGACTCAATATAATGGTGGAAGAAAGGCCTTTTGTAAAAAAATGGAAGTAGGGATTCAAGTCCCATAAAGAAGTGAACAAACTATGGTGTACATGCTTGACGAAGTATAACTCAGGAATCTCATGTCCCTTGAATACGAGGGTCGCTCCTCATGCTACTCAAGTTTAGTGACCGGTAAGTTCTTGTCATCGTAAGTACATGTGTATCATAGAGAACCGCCAACGGGGTACCCCTTGCCCGATGATACGGAAGAATCCCCATATCAAAATGACAAGGCAGCAGACAACGAGCATCTCAGCAATCTTCTTATTTACCATGGGAATATGGTGCTTTTTTCTCTCTTTCCTCTTTTCATAATATCTCTTTTTTTATTTTTCTCTTTTTTCTCAATATAGGACTCTTTTTTTATAAGAAGAATGCTTCATAGACAGCTCATTATGGTTACGCCGCAGGTTTCCACCATGTTAGCATGGATTAGACCAGCAACCCAGGCGTTTCTCTAACACATATACATAACTCCATGGACTTACAAGCTCCCCTTTCATTTCACACCGACGACATCCATATACAAAAGAGCATGATATCAACTAGGTACAAGTACCAAGTGCAATGTTGAAAGTGTTCCCCATGACAGCATGGTTCTGCTAATTCCCAACAAATAAGTGCAAGCATATACAACATAGAAGACACAATGGTTCAAGTTTATTAGATGCAAAAAGTAAAGTGTGCCATCAAGTTCATGAGAGCTTTAATCACTAGTTTTCTCATAACAAGTTTAATTTGGAAGGTAAACAAAAGCATGAATATACTTGGAATAGCATAAGCTAGTAGGTAGGTATGGTGGACTCTTTGGAATAACTTGGTTTAGGGAGTTGGATGCATGAGTGGAACTCATACTTGGTTGTGGAGGCTAGCAAAAGACTAGGAGCGACAAACTAAGAGAGCAATAATGGCCATAATCATGCAGAGTGACAAAACATCATTGATCAAAGCATAAAGTGATACTACAAGTTGAAAACTAAAGGATCATAAAGGCTATGGTGACTTGGGATAGTCATAACATGGTGTGAGCATGCGCCAAGTCAACCCAAATAAAGCATCAAAGGAGAATACCACTATACTATGCTTTAATATGCTAAAACAACGCATGATTCATCCAAGGCACATTAAGCAATCTCAATTGTTTATAACAAGTCATGATATAGCAAAGAATACTAAGCATAAAGCCAAAACAATATCAAGCATGGCATGACAAAGCATAGGCCACAGTCAAAAACAAGCTCTCTTTACCACTTAAGCATGAACTTTCCTACTCTTTTCCATCCAAACCAAACTATTTGAATACCAATGTATGAAAGAGGGGATCCAACCAATTTATTCAGAAAACTAAGCAAACCAAGCAAACTAAAAACCAAAACAAAAACAAAAAATAAGACGCTCCAAGAATAACACAACTGTGCATGAAACAATAAAAACGAAGCGTTTGGAAGAAACCTGCGATTTTTATTGATGAAGAGGGGGATGCCTTGGGCATCCCCAAGCTTTGACGCTTGTACTTCTTGGATATTTATTCGGGTGACACACGTGGCATCCCCAAACTTGAGATTTATTCCATCCTTCATCGCATTACTCATTCCTTCCATACACCTGAAATTTTTCCTTCATACAAAACTTCACACAATCTTTGTTAGCAACATTAGTGCACTCAAGATAATAAGTCTTTGGGTTCAGTTTCAACACCAATAAACTTCCATTAGAACACTATCTACTTAAGCACTTCCCTCAAAAAGCTCAATTCCCCAAAAGAACTCAAAAAGGAACCAACAAGAAGCAAATGCAGAAAATTCCAGAAATCTGTCAAAACAGACCAGCAGGTAAAGACGAATTTTTTCGAAGACCTTCTGTTGCTCAAATCAAAAAGTTTTAAACTAACGAAATTTAGATAAAAACCTGGGACATAAGCACAAAAATTCACGCCTCAAAAGAACATACAAAGATTTTACAATAATTTGTAGGGTGAATCACAGAAATCTGTTTCGGGACAGCAACTTTCCCAAGCATTACTTCTCTCTCATTAGAGGTTACTCTTGGCACAAAAAGAAAATAAAAAGGATAAGGAGCGGTTATTACAGAGTTAATAACTTCCAATACTCATCTAAAACTTTTGGGTTATCTCCCAATAAGTACTTTTCTTTAACGCCTTTAAGTTAGGCATGATAGTTTGCGAAGATGCTCACATAAGAAATACGAATTGAAGTAAAAGAGAGCATCAAGAAGCAAATTCAAAGCACATTTAAGTCTAACCCACTTCCTATGCATAGGAATCTTGTAAAGAAACAAGTCATGAAAGCACAAAGCAACAAGCATAGTAAAGCAAAACAAGTGCAACTTCAAGACTTTCAACATAAAGAGGGGAAACTTAATATTATTGAGATGCATAAAACCATGTTTCCCTCTCTCATAATAACTTTCAATAGCATCATGAATGAAATTAACAATATAACTATCACATAAAACATTATTATCATGAGCCACATGCATAAAAGAATTATTACTCTCCACATAAGCATAGTCATTATTATTCTCATCACCATAGTCATCAAATATAGGAGGCATATTGTAGTCATAACTAATTTCCTCCTCAATAGTAGGTGGACTGAAAATCTCATATTCATCATTGTAATCATCATATATTGGAGGCACAGTATCATCATAAGCAATAGAATACCTATCTTCCAAAGCTAGGGAACTAAAAAGATCATCTAAATAAAAACAAGCTTCCCCAAGCTTAGACTTTTCCATAGCATTAGCAATAATGGTGTTCAAAGAATTCATACTAATAACATTGCTATTAGCACTCAAGTAAAGTTCCATAGGTTTTTTAATTTTCTCTTCAAACACTTCATGTCCTAACTCAAGATAAATACTATAAAGCTCTCTAATTTTTTTGTTGTTTTCCATTAAGCCTAACTAGTGAAAACAAGAAACAAAAAGACAAAATTGCAGAATCTAAAGGAAATAACTTTGAGTACTCACACCAGAAAATAGGTGTTTGCCGTGGGAGGTTCTTCTTCTTTAATCCTCCGGTGTGAATACCTTTTACCTTTCCTCCCCGGCAACGGCACCAGAAAATAGCTTGATGTGTACTCACTTCTATTCTTGTAGACAGTTGTTGGGCCTCCAAGTGCAGAGGTTTGTAGAACAGCAGCAAGTTTTCCCTTAAGTGGATCACCCAAGGTTTATCGAACTCAGGGAGGAAGTGGTCAAAGGTATACCCTCTCAAGCAACCCTGCAATCAAGATACAAGAAGTCTCTTGTGTCCCCAACACACCCAATACACTTGTCAGATGTATAGGTGCACTAGTTCGGCGAAGAGATAGTGAAATACAAGTGGTATGGATAATTATAAGTGGTAACGGTGATAGAAAATACTTTGATGGCGTCGAAGAGACTAAAGGAAAACTGAAATTAAGATGGAATCAAGCAAACATGTAAAAGATCTAATAGCGAACGGTGTTTTAATGCTTAGAAACAAGGCCTAGGGATCATACTTTCACTAGTGAACACTCTCATGTAAATATGATACTACTCTTAACTACTCTCCGGTTGGACACTCTAATCCATGGTAGGGCTATAACAACACACCTCAAAGTAAGCCTTTCCCATCTAGAAAACCCCACACTGTCACCTTGAGTACTAGATGAGTCCAACAAACACCACAATTTTATAAAGATATCCAACTCCAAATATAACTCATAACAAGTATTTGTAATCTCTAGCCTAAGTGCCACCATGGTGAGCATGTTGTCACTTTCACACACATGGGGAGAGCAAAGATTCATTAAAGCACTTGAGTAGCAGAATAGATCTATAGATTACAAGCTCATGATCTCAATAAGATCATGCATAGAGAGAGAGATGAACACATAGCTACCGGTAGAACCCTTAGCCTCGAGAGAGAACTACTCCCTCCTCATCATGGGAATCAGCAATGGTGATGGAGATGGTGGTGGAGATCGATGGAGATGGCTCCGGGGGCACTTCCCCATCCCGGCAGGGTGCCAGAACAGAGACTTTCTGTCCCCCGAATCTCCCCTTAGGTGGCGGCGGCGCTACGGAATTTTCGTGGCTGGAGGCTTGACTATCTAGGGTTTTGGTATCGGGAGGCTTCTTATAGGCCAGAGGGAAAGGTCGGTGGGCGGCCAGGGGGGCCACACCATGCCCTGGCGTGGCCTGGGGGGACCCGGGCCGTGGGGTGGTGTGGCCACCCTGTGGCCCCTCTCCGACTCTCCTTCTGGCTCCGTGATTCTTCCGGGAAAATATCAACTTTGGCTTTTGTCCGGTCCAATTCCGAGAATATTGATTTTCTGACTTTCCTAGAACCAAAAATAGCAGAAAACAGGCAACTGGCACTGTGGCACTTGTTAATAGGTTAGTCCGAGAGATCATATGAAAAGTACTCCAAAGTGTGGACAAAACACAAGAAAGTAGATAAAACCAAGCATGGAACATCAAAAATTATAGATACATTTGCAATGTATCAACCATCATCACATATGATTTTTCCACTCACCATGCCATTAACTTGTGACTTGTCACATGTAAGTGAAGTGGAAAGAATTGAAATCTCATCGCGGTCGAAGGTGGAAGTGTTGGAAATATGCCCTAGAGATAAATAGTAGTAAGGATGATTATCATATTTTGTATAGTTTATGATTAATTTTTATATCATGCTATAACTATATTGAGTGGAAACATAAATACACGTGTGATATACAAACAACCAGGGGTTCCAGTGAAACTCTAGTCACTGGTTCATTGGTCAACAGATGATCAAGTTTCCTGATCATGTGGCATTTATGCCAGTTGGAAATGAGGTCATCTCATTCGGAGAATGAGATGATGAACCAATACCCAACCTAAACATCGTGACCCGATCATGTCACGAAGTTCGAGTTACGATGATTAGAAATGATCCTCATAGACAATACCTTAGACCGTGAGGCTATATCAATCACTATCTCCCGAGAGTGCTTAGATAGCATCAAATGCCATCTAGTAAAACGGTGGTTATAAAGGTGTGTTCAGGTATTCAGAGGAAACCGTAGAGGCAATATAAGTCAAGAGCGGGATTTGTCCATCCATGTGACGGAAAGATACTCAAGGGCCCACTCGGAGAAGTTATATCCAATAGCTGCGCAGCGTGTGATTAGATCACGAGGATATCACTTGTCGGAACGAGTTAAGTAGCATTGTTCAGTAATGAGATTGAACACGACATGGTGATGTCAATGATCATATCTCGGGCAATGCAAGTATCGAATGACAAAGGGAATAAGACACGACTGTCCCCGGTTCAAACGACGAAAGATCTTCGTGGAAAGCACAGGGGTCACATGGCCATCCAGGTCCCTCTATCGATCATTGGTGCGGGAGTGTCCCGACCATGTCTAGAGTGTTCCCGAACCGTGGGGTATCACGCTTAAGGACTTGATGATGCTTAGAGAGTGTTTATAGGATCGGTAGAATCACCGAAGAAAAGAAGGGAGAAAACCGGAAGGGTTTCGGTAAGTCCGGAGGATGTCCGGAGTGGAGCTGGAAGGTGTTCCATAGCCACGGAGATTAGATAATGTGTGAATGAATGTTAAATATTGATTTAATCAATTATTCATAATTATTTAATAAAGAGAAAAATCAATTAAATGGTCAAAGGCTTAATGGGCCAATTCCCGGAGGGGAGAGGGCCCATTAGGGAAAGGCAAGAGGGGAGAGGGGCCAAGGGGTGGCCGACGGCCCTATTGGGCCAGCCCCCCATGTGGGGCCCATGAGGGGGTGCCTGGCGGCGCCTCCCCCACCTCCTCCTCTCCTTTAGTCCCACCCCGAGACTTGAGGGGAGGTAGTACCTCCCCTACCCCTATATATAGTGGGCTATTTGGCCTAGAAAAATACACCAATAATCAATAAAGGTCTCCCCACTTTTGGGAGGACCTCCAATTAATATTTTCTCTCTCCCCCTCTCTCTCTCGTGACCGTGGTCCAAGTCTGGACTGCGCGAGCGAGAGACATCTTCACCGCGGAGCGCCGTCGCGCTGCGGGATTCAGATCCGGGAGCTCTACTTCCGCAACTGCTGCTGGATCGGGGAAGCGGGAGTCATCGTCAGGCACCGGACATGTGTAACTCCCTGCGAGGTGTCGCACTTGAGGCACTCAAGTCGTTGGAGCCAGAAGGAGCGCAAGGACTTCATCACGACCTTGAGGTCGGCTTCGGCTCATCTACATCAACCACGCTCTCCTGAACGTTGCCAACGCTTTTCGGTCTTCAAGGGTAAGTTCACGAAAAGCCCCTCCCATTACTGTATTACTAATAGATAGGTCCTGGTAGCTTTAGGGGTTCAGGGACGTAGAGTAAAATTATTGTTTTTATGCGCGGAACACCTACAGTGGTATCAGAGCTAGATCTATGCATAGTAATGCTGTACGGGTAGAACACACGAGATGTAGCGTGTGGACGTTGATCTTTTAGTTGTTACCCTCCCACGTGTACTTGTGTATACCACAGTAATGCTTTATGAAGCGGCCCCCAACCGACTTTACGCGTTCATTCGCGAGACTGGTCCACGCTTGACATACGGCTTGTACCGTATAAATTGGCTTAGGGGGGTGTCTGTCTCTCTCACATTAGTTGGTATACCATTTGAAACGGAGGGCCCCGAAAGGGGTGTAGTAGAGACAACTACTTGATCAACATTGTGCTGAAAGTTCGTAGGTAAGAACGGTTCTTGTGCGAAAGCCCATTCAGCCACGTAAAACATGCAAAGATAAAGTAGAGGCGTCTAACTTTGTTTTATAGGAGGGCGTTGCTTTGTGATATGGTTGTGGCAAAGGTAAAGTGATTACCTTTTGTTACGTAGTAGTAGATAGTCACGAGGGTGATGAACTACCACGCCGGAATGACACCGGTACCCTGGTGTCTACGGCACCGGAACCCGGTGACGGCGGATGGAGATCACGACGTGAAGGACCATATCACATAGCATTTACATCCAATGTTATTGTTTGTATGTCTTATTGTGTGCTAGTATTAGATACTCGATGGTATCCTAATAAGATGATCCCTGTTAAAATAACCAATGATTGTGTTCCCCCTTAGTGTGCACCACCAAGAAAGTTCTTCGGTATGAGGCAGGCAGTGATGATCGAGTGTCAGACATATCTACGTTCACATACAGTGGGTGTAAGCCATGTTGCACAGCGAAAACACTAAGGTTGAGTTGGCGAGCCTAGCATGTACAGACATGGCCTCGGAACGCGGATGGTCGAAAGATCAAGCACGAGTCGCATGAATGATGTGACCGACGTTTAGCGTCCACCCTTGAACCCACATTGATGTCGTGATGATCGGGGGAGATGTGGCTGATAGAGGTCGTGTTATCACTAGGAACCCTCATTGGGGATAGGTGTTTCTGAGTGGAGTTATTATTAACTCATTTAATTATAAACTTAGTCTAAATTCCTTTTGCAATTATAAATGTAGATGGGACCTTTCGTGTTGACAATTGAATGGTTAGAAGGAGAGAAGCTCAGATTAGATGGATCGAACTTCTCCATATGGGTTGCCAGTCTCCATGTTCTCCTTAGCAAGAATGACATGGTCGACTACATACTCGACGGGATGGATTTGGATCTGTCCACGGACCTTGAGACCCCAGAGGAGCAGAAAGAACGCTATCTCCGCCGTGAGATGGCCTCCTATATTTCAGTTGTGATGCGTTTCGGAATGGTGGACCAGCTGTGGCCTTTCGTGGGTGATGTCAACCCTCGTTCGGTGATGCTACAGCTTAGGACACATTTCGTGGATCAGACACACATTTGGGAGCATGAATTGATGGGAGACTTCCTCTCCATTAAGATGGAGGAGAACTCGTAACTGGACAGCACTTGCAGCACATGCATGATGTGTACATGAGGCCAGCATACTTCCTGGACGTCTGAATTTCAGGCTCTTTTGCAAATGCTGCTGTGCTGCGGTCGCTGCCACCAAGCTACCAAGCACAAGTCAGGACTTGCGTAATGAGGGGCGACACGGAAATGGAGTTCCACCGGTTCATGACACATCTCAGGAATGTGTTGGTTGAACCAGATGTCGCTCAGGTCATCGACGACAAAGTTATATATTTGATATACAGTTTTATAAATGTTACAATCTTGCAAACACATTTGCAGTGTTAAGTATATCTGATACTTGTTTTGTTTTATTGAAAACAGGTCCTTCTGCATAGAGGTGCTTGCTGGAGAGGAGGTGACGTTGCGTGTTGATGGCGAGCATGATGATGATGGCCGACGACACTCTCCCTCGATATTTGTCATTTAGTTTGTGTTTTAGGATGATTAATGTAATCAAGAGATTGTGAACTTCTTTAGTGTGTCTCACACTTCATGAGACGGTTATTCATATAAGTTTGTAACAAACAGTTGTTCTACTTTTATGAATGATTTCTATTCGTGTTCATATCTTGTTTGATTATGTGTGAATTATCCTTATTGTTTGAAACTGATTGATAATGTATGAACATTTGTAAAACATTAAAATGCCTTGTTTAAAAATACCCAACTTAATGATATTTCATTAAATGAATGAAACCATTGTTTAAATTCAAAGTTATGTGATAATATGTGAAAGTCATTTGATTTCTTCTCACATATAAATCATGCCTAAGTTCGGAAAAATAACTTGAACACCGTGTATTACTTGAATACAAAGTGTTTAAAGAATTGTTAAAAGTAAATACGTATTCGATGTATTGTGTTTTAACGAAAATGGTAATTATCATTAAATGATTGTTTAAATGTGTAAAGTAGTTTACCAAAGGAAACATGAATATGAAACTATTTGATTTGATCAAAATGTTTCATTAACAAAGGGTACAAAGATAAAAGGGAATCTAATTGCTATGATTTGATCAATAGTAATGAAATTCGAACTTTATAAGAATGGCATAAAAGAAATTATGGAATGCAAAGTGTTTTGAAACGTCAAAATACAAAGCATCATAATGTGATATTAGATATCAAAGGGGGTTGAATAGAAGGCACCAAATAAATCGTTGTAGTGTATATGTAGAGACCATTAGTTAGAAATAGTTAGCACTCAATTAGAATTGGTAAACCATTTGAATTCGTGAAAGTTTTGGGGTTATTCGATATAACCAAAACAATAGCGAATAAGTCCTTGTAGAGTATTCATTGGAAACTTTGAATACAAAACCCATAGCTAAAACCAAAAGGAAAGCAAGATTCGTATTGCTTGGATTTTGGTGCATTCTTGAGAAAGCTCACTTCTAGTGATGTTTCTCAATTATGAGCAAATGGAAAATAGTGGAAAACACGATGAGGATCCAAAACCCTGCATCAGAGTGTTGAGAAGCACAACGGACAACGTTCCTGAACAATTCTCTTCACAGAAGGAAAGAATCAATGATTTTGATCATTGTGTTTTTCCCTCCACTATTGTTTTTCACTATATGAAGTAGGATTCAAAATGTAAATCCATATCTTGTATGGAGACATTTGTGAATCACTTGTCATGATTTTTGGAATATGACATACCTACGAACTAAAAAGGAAATAATGGTAAACTAAATTATGATAAATCCTAAAAGCAAAATCCCCTTGAGATTAGAAAGCAATTTGTTGCTGAATCTCACAAGTAAAGGGGTTACTTGGAATTTTCCCAAATGACTGCAAAGCCATAGTAGGAAAAAGGGGTGAATGACAAAAGCACAATTTGTCAAGTATTGGATGAATTCAAATGAATTTGATTGAAGTGTGCTAAATGTCTAGTGGATTTAAAACTAGTAAAGTACTAGTATCTCATAGTAAATCTCCAAGTTTGATATTTGATCAAAGGATTTTGAAGTTGTTCAAAGTAGTAAGGAGATTTGCAATTTGCATAAAATTGAGTGGGAGCTATGAAATTCTTCCTGAAACAATATGTGATTGACATATTTTTAAGTGGGAAAAATATAGGCCTCGAATTCAAATATGTAGGAACATCTTTTGAGTGGGAGCTTATAGGAGTAATTCTTAAGTATGTTAAGGATGAAAATGCAAATACTTATAAATAATGATTTATAAGATGTAGAAGTTGATAATAGGTGTATTATGATATTATGTAGTATTCCTTAAGGGATTCTGAAAGGGGTTTCGGAATAGAAGATAATTAAGGAACTGGTCCTTAATAACTCAAATTAGGAATAGTGTTAAGTTTAGCATCAATGGTTGAAAGAAAGAAAAGGATGATCGTCATCCACTATGTTAAGACATAGGTTCTATCTTAGTAAACCATGATGTCAACTTAGCATAATATGTGATCCAATAAGGAACGTTTGAAAGTGATTAAGTTCGAATCACACAACGTTGAGCTAAGTTTGTCCGCAGTGTCTAGTAGAGAACTGTGGACATATTTTCCAAATCCATAAAGGATGACATATCTTAAAGCATAAAGAGTTATGTTATAAGGGAATATGTTGGAAACTCCTGTAGATACCAATCAAAAGTCAAGTAGGAAGTGAGGTGAACAAAACATCAAAAGTTGCACAGAGTGCACTAGTGTTTCGATGAATACATTTATAATAATAGATAAGGGTACCCTGGGCACAGTGCCCATGAGAAATCCCTCGAGGTTGATGTGTCCCAGGGCACAGTGCCCATGAGAAAGCCCTCGAGGTTAATCTAACGTCATTGTAGGCTCCTGGAATCAGGCATCGCTCTACTGCCATAGCAACGATGCATACACATAGATGCTATCATGTGATGATAAAGTATTAATGTCAATCAAGATGACATTAGTAAGTTGCAAAGGATTTGGGACTATAAAGTATAGACCCAAGACTCAACCTCTTCCATGAGCAAGCATGTTCAGGGTACCGGATACTTGGTGCCAATGATTTAGAACAAATGCAGCTAGCGTATTTGTACTCTAGTGCAAGTGGGAGACTGTTGGAAATATGCCCTAGAGACAAATAGTAGTAAGGACTATTATCATATTTCATATAGTTTATGATTAAGTTTTATATCATGCTATAACTGTATTGAGTGGAAACATCAATACACGTGTGATATACAAACAACCAGGGGTTCCCAGTGAAACTCCAGTCACTGGTTCATTGGTCAATAGATGATCAAGTTTCCTGATCATGTGGCATTTATGCCAGTTGGAAATGAGGTCATCTCATTCGGAGAATGAGATGATGAACCAATACCCAACCTAAACATCGTGACCCGATCATGTCACGAAGTTCAAGTTACGATGATTAGAAATGGATCCTCGTAGACTATTCCTTAGACCGTGAGGCTATATCAATCACTGTCTCCCGAGAGTGCTTAGATAGCATCAAACGCCATCTAGTAAAACGGTGGTTATAAAGGTGTGTTCAGGTATTCAGAGGAAACCGTAGAGGCAATATATGTCAAGAGCAGGATTTGTCCGTCCATGTGACGGAAAGATACTCAAGGGCCCACTCGGAGAAATTATATCCAATAGCTGCGCAGCGTGTGATTAGATCATGGGGATATCACTTGTCGAAACGAGTTAAGTAGCATTGTTCTGTAACGAGATTGAACATGACATGGTGCTGTCAATGATCAGATATTGGGCAATGCAAGTATCGAATGACAAAGGGAATAAGACACGACTGTCCCAGTTCAAACGACGAAAGATCTTCGTGGAACGCACAGGGGTCACATGGCCATCCAGGTCCCACTATCGATCATTGGTGCGGGAGTGTCCCGACCATGTCTGGAGTGTTCCCGAACTGTGGGGTATCACGCTTAAGGGCTTGATGATGCTTAGAGAGTGTTTATAGGATCGGTAGAATCACCGAAGAAAAGAAGGGAGAAAACCAGAAGGGTTTCGGTAAGTCCGGAGTGGAGCTGGAAGGTGTTCCATAGCCACGGAGATTAGATAATGTGTGAATGAATGTTAAATATTGATTTAATCATTTATTCTTAACTATTTAATAAAGAGAAAAATTAATTAAATGGTCAAAGGCTTAATGGGCCAATTCCCGGAGGGGAGAGGGCCCATTAGGGAAAGGCAAGAGGGGAGAGGGGCCAAGGGGTGGCCGGCGGCCCTATTGGGCCAGCCCCCATGTGGGGCCCATGAAGGGGTGGTCAGCGGCGCCTCCCCCCACCTCCTCCTCTCCTTTAGTCCCACCCGGGGACTTGAGCGGAGGTAGTACCTCCCCTCCCCCTATATATAGTGGGCTATTTGGCCTAGAAAAATACACCAATAATCAATAAAGGTCTCCCCACTTTTGGGAGGACCTCCAATTGATATTTTCTCTCTCCCCCTCTCTCTCTCTCGTGACCGTGGTCCCAAGTCTGGACTGCGCGAGCGAGAGACATCTTCACCGCGAAGCGTGGTCGTGCTGCGGGATTCGGATCTGGGAGCTCTACTTCCGCAACTGCTGCTGGATCGGGGAAGCGGGAGTCATCGTTACGCACCGAACATGTGTAACTCCCCGCGAGGTGTCGCACTTGAGGCACTCAAGTCGTTGGAGCCAGAAGGAGCGCAAGGACTTCATCATGACCTTGAGGTCGGCTTCGGCTCGTCTACATCAACCACGCTCTCCTGAGCGTTGCTAACGCTTTTCGGTCTTCAAGGGTAAGTTTACGAAAATCCCCTTTCGTTACTGTATTACTAATAGATAGGTCCTGGCAGCTTCAGGAGTTCAGGGGCGTAGAGTAAAATTATTATTTTTATGCGCGGAACCCCTACAGGAAGCCAGTTGGAGCTCTTCTTGATGTGAAGGAGAAGAGAGCTCCTCGGAGATACCACCGACCCTATGAGAAATGGACCCACCAAATATTTCTTTAAGCTTGGTCCACATCTCATGAGATGAATTGCGCTTCACAATCATCAACAACAAATTAACTGTGGGGCTCAAGGAGAAAAAGAGATTATGAGATACTTGAGCTTCGAGATGTAATTTTTTCTCATCCTCTAAAGATAGATTTGAGGATCCATCGGAGGAGAAAAACCTACATCTAGAAATCGCTCAATATTTGGACACAAGGTCTGAAGATTACAAAGCAAGCAATTTCTCCACAAAATATAATTTGCCCCATCAAAGATAAGTGTGTCATTGTGCACTATACTACTAGACAACATCTTTACACTCTAGGCGGTGAAGCCTAAACAAGGAGAGACCTTGCTCTGATACCAATTGAAAGGATAAAGATGTCGCCTAGAGGGGGTGAATAGGCAATTTTAAAACTATTACAGTTTTGGCTTCATAGAATGCGGAATTAAACTAACATTTATTTTACAAGCTCAAAACCTAAATACACTAGGCTCAACTAAGTGCACCAACAACAAGATAAGCTAAGCAAGATAGCACAAGATAAATATACCACAAGTGATAAGCAAGATATAAGTACTTCAAGCTCGATGGCTATCACAATGAAAGTAAGCTCGGTTATAGAGATAACCGAGGCACGCGGAGACTAAGATGTATTCCCGTGTTCCCTTACAAGTAAGGTACGTCATGTTGGAGAGGTGTGGGATTCCATGAAGTATTTCCTAATGCCATGAAGGCTCACCTTATTCTCCGAGTCTATCCCACAAAGTAATAGGTCCTTTCCTTATGGCTAGCTTTTCCTCCTCTCCAGAGATGGCAAGCTCCAGGAAGGAGAAGCCCGGGTCTCTTCACATTCTTCCACGAAGAGGATACTGCAACACCAACCGCCAAGCCAACTAGGAGGTCACCCTCCAAGAGTAACAAGCTCACGGTCTATCACTCGAACAAATCGTAATGGAGAGCTCAACACTTATGCAAGAATTCAAAGCAAGAACACCAAGGGTGTTCAAATCCCTCACTCTCAAATCCCACCAAAGCAACAAGTGCTAGGGAAGAATTAGAGAGGACGAACAATGGTGGAAGTCAACCAATGAATCCAAGATCTAGATCCAAAGGGTTCCCCTCACTTAGAGGAGGAATTGATTGGTGGGATTGTAGATCTATATCTCCTCTTCCAAAGCCCTAAAAAAGATGCAAGAATCATAGGAGGGAAGGGGGAGCAAGCTCAAGAGGTTCAACAATGGAGGTCAATTTCATGGTCAAGAACACCTAAAAACATTGGGGGAAGAACCCCTTTTATAGGGAAAAGAAAATATGGCCATTGGATAGAAAACAATGAAAACTCGGTTTCAAAGTCGGTTGGACCGACCCTAGAACCAGGAAACTCGGTCCCTAGTCCGGAGGACCGGCCTACAAACCGGAATACCTCTGTTTGCCAACTCGGAAAAGACTCGGTCGCGAAAACCAGAAAATCTGGTTTCAGATCCGGTCTAACCAGCGCTGGCACCGGACCGTCCTGTGTGGGACTCGGTTGAACCAGATCCACAACCGGGATGAAACAGACTTCACGAAAAACGCAATAACTTTTGCATCCGGACTCCGATTTCAATGATCTTGGGCTTGTTTTGATGAGAACAACAATCTCTACAATATGGTGCATGAAAACATCATAGTGCAACAAAGGAGGATAGAACCAAATTAGGAAAGGTATGAACAGTCCCTATAAGAAGAACCGGTAAAACCTTCAAACTCTAAAACGCCATAAAAGATGCATACAAATTCCGTTTTCGATGAACTTGGGCTTGTTGAAGAGATAGCAACAAAATCAAGAACCTCAAATGGAGAAACACCAAGAAGAAACAAAATAGGAAGATGCAAAGTATGCAAAGGATTGAGCTCCATACGATGATGTGATCAAGTTACCCAACCGAAAGCCCCTCTTGATAGTGCGACTATCTATCCTATAACCCGGTCTCCCAACAACCACCTTGAGACCGGTAAAAGGAAAACCTATCAAGGCCATACCTTTGCCTTGCGCATCCCTCTTGATCTTGATGACAACGCTGCAAGCTCCATCCAAGCCGGAATGCATCACTTGATCATTGTTGCTTTGTGAAGACTCATAATTTGCTCCCCTATACACCATTATGGGATAGCTTCATATATACACGTATTCACATGTCCATTATCACCAATATGGATGGCAAGCTTCAAGCAAATGATCTTCTTAAGATGCTTATCTTGAACTTGCCCTTCTCAACCTTGATGACGATCACCACTTGATGTCATCCTCTCATGGACTATATGAGATCTTCACTTTTGAAGCATGCCCATGGAAAGATACCTATACCATATATAAAATGCAAAGGCACATATATAATGGGTTAGTTCATGATGCATAAATTACAAGGCTTACCATACCACAAGATCCATGTGGTACATTCTTTATGCTTCATGTGTTGACCAACTTGAAATCACTCTTCACTCTTTGTATTGTTCAACCAAGTATCTTCTCATGCTCCATCTCAATATCTTGAGGTACATAAAGAATTCTTCATTTGATTACATGCTCTAAATCTTAGCCAACCATAGCTCAACTAATGAGGCTATCATGACACCGACTTAGAGCCATATCTTGAATTATTCTATTGTGATCACACTCTCAAGATCTTGAACATATCATATTCTTCTCTTCAATTCGATGATCTAGATGCCAACACTCAAGGTATATCTTTATCTTCATGGCATCCATACTTGAATCCAACATATGGACTACAAGCACGACCTATGGAATATTCCTTCGTATAAAACTCAATGAAAACATTAGTCTATAGGAATTGTTATTAATCACCAAAACCACACATAGGGGCAATTACCCTTTCATGTTCTTCGATCCACCCTAGCATTTGACGGACTGCATGTGATCGTCCGGTCAGATTTTTGGCTCTTGGAGGCCCTCAAATTTTGGGTTGTTTGAGGACAGCTTGAAGCCTGTGGGAATACGAGTTTTCCGTATGGCATGGCTGAAGCATATGACGTCGCGGAGTTCTATGTCCTCATCTTCAGACTCGGAGGGGTAGGCACACTTGGCACGCAGCTTTTTGACCTTGCACTGCGTGATTTCGTCGCGAGCGTCGTAATCACGGTCCCTCCGCCGCGAGCTGCGACGTTGTTGTGGCAGGTCGTCCCCATCGTACGATGGCGAGCGGTTTTCTTGCCAGTGTCGCAGATTTCTTCTTTGGCTCTAGGGTTGGCTCTCCTACGAGTGTGGCTTCTACCAGTTCGAGTCCGGCGATGGCGGAGAGTGTTGCCCATCAGGCGCTTGACATGTCATCTTTCCTCTTTCGCTCGTCGAGCTGGGCTTGCACTGCCTGCTGGCAATGGAACTCCTTTTGGAGGAGCCAGTGGTAGCCCATCAGCATGTCCCATGACATTGTTCGACATGTACGATATGCACTGTTGTTTCTTATACGATGTAGTTAGTACTCCCTCATACAACCTAAGTTTATGATTTTTTTGTATATCTTGTTAATGTTACAACCTTTAGTGCAAGCATAGTTATATTGTAACATATTATGTTCTGCGTTACCACAAAATTACATGCACTTCTTACTATCTATGCATCTTCACGGAATATGCATGAGTACGAAACCCCTCCACACATATGAATACCAGATCTTACTCGAGACTCGACACACACACACTATTTTCGTAGGATATTATGTATGCTATTGTCTACTTAAGTTTCAAATTAACGTTCTCCTAGAAAATGCTGGAAACAGTTTGCCATTATCTGCCTCATAAAACTTCATGCTTCATAGTCGTGCCCTTGGGGCACATAGAGGGATATATTATCTCTTGACAGTGAAGGAACCTTTGGATCTTAGATCTTGGAGAAGTTTGGTGTTCTCCTCTTGTGTTCTTCCTCTCTTATTACCCATAGATTTTATAGGTTTGGTGGAGTTTGAGAGTGGAACGACTTGTACACTCATGTTCTTGCCATTGTATTTGGTACATCGGTTTGACTTATCCACGAACAATCAATTGGTCAAAGTTGGTGAGCTTATTACTCACGGATGCTTGTAGTAGGAGCTTGTTTCTCTTGGGTATGGCTTGCTAGTGCCACATAGATCAATCATTGTGGTGTAAATCTTGGTGCAATGGATTATTTGAGAGACTCCAATTATGTTGTGGAGATTGCCCTAAACTTGTATAGGTTTTTTGACCACCCTCAAGGCTCCCATAGTGGCTCGTGGAATCTTGCATTGTGCAAGAGTGCAAGGAGATTATGCCAAGCCATTGTGGCGATTGGAGAGAATTGTTCCTCCAAACTGCTCCAATGGAGACTAGCTTCCATTGGTAAGTGAACTTCAGGATACATCTTTGTCTCTGTGTGTCTCGATTATTTCTATACCCAAGCTATTTACGTGTGCACTTTAAATTTGTGCTAGCATTTGTGCTTGAAGTAATATATCTTGGAATCACATAATTGCTTGTCTTTCTTAGAATAAGTTATTGGTGCACATAATTGGAACTACCATATGTAGGTTTATGCTTCATAAATTAAAATCTAGTTTTATTTCCGCATTTCAGGCCAAAACACAAAAGTTTAAATCGCTTATTCAAACCCCTCTGGGCTACATTCATGTCCTTTCATATGCCCCTCTTCTCTCTCTTTCCCCTCACTCTGTCCCAACCTCTTGGTTTCTCTCACTCACTCTTCTAAATTTCCCTTTCTCTGCATGTCACCATGATAGACTAGGCACTCTACCTCGCGCTGCCTCGACTGACACCAGTGTCCCTCTTCCACGCGCCACCTCGACCGATGATAGCAACCCTCTTCCATGTGCAACCGGCGCCTCAAAACATAGCGACAAATGAGGGTATCCTCCTCGTGCGACCGATGCCATGAAGAGCACAACAGCTGAGGGTTGGGTCTGCGCTACCTCTGACCCAACCGTCTATGCTCTTCTTTGATCTAGGTCACTGATGTCCGTGTATCCTCCTGACCGACAAATCCGACTATGTAGAGTAGGGTGCGGTGGACTACGACCAATAATGCCTTCCACGACGGCGCTATGGCCTCAAACTGCTTTCTATAAGTCCTCAAATTTGATCTTTATACTTCCAGTTTTTATAGAGTTTAAGGCCACAACTGAATCAATCTCGGTCTGGTTTTACGAGGGAGACAATGGTTTGATGTCATCACCTGGGTGCTTCAGGCTTGAGTATGTGGCAGAGGATGTGGTGGTTGACCAACGACCGTGCAGTGGCAGCGCCCGTCCCCGGCAGTGTTTTTTCTTGTTTTCGATCGCGCGCGATTTTGGTTATTCTACCGTGTGCATATTTAGTGTGCGATCCGAAATCGATTTCAAGCGGTTATTCATCAACGATCAGAGCTCTCATCCCCCCCCCCCCCCCCCCCCCCCCCCCCCCCGCGCGCACACGGTTCATGAAACCGTGTGCTAAGAGAAGATTTACGCGCGTGCAAGGTCCGTAGTAGTGGCAAACATTAGTAGGAATAAAGTTTTATTGCTTTGTACTTTATGTTATTTAAAACTTTAATAGTTTCAATCAAACAAGATAATAATTTCTTTCTACATCAACTTACAAATTAGGTTCAACACAACTTAACAATCGCCAAATGCACAAAATAAGATCATGTTTATTCAATAGATTACATTATTTCCATTTTTCCATGTAGTTTATGATGATTTTAACTTTTGGCTAACAAATTTATTATTCATTTTGTGGCCTTAAACCAAGCCTAAGTTCCTTTGTTGACCGTTCCTACCCAAATCACTTTCTTGGCACATTAAATATTCCCTCTTTTGTCACTATTTTCGTTATGTCGTGTTCATATCCTAACATAATTTTGCGGTCCAAGCTCCAAAATCGTTAACTTACGCTAATAATATTAGCATAAGATAAGTTATACATAACAATTAAACACTAATTACTTTTATGTTATTGTTATGCGTGTATGTTATTATAGAACAAACAGAACACAAATTTTGGATCACCGTACAGATATAACAGTAATTACTTTTCTATATCAATTATTTAATTAGTACACACATGCAATAAGTATAATTAAGCCATGTTTAGATCGTCGTCGTCCTCACAATATTCTCCCTTTGGAGCACTTGCATTGCCCTTCGCCATTTCGAGAAAGCACTTTAATCATCAAATTAAAACAATAAAATATATTAATTAAAGTATAATGGAGATATGTAAGAAAAAGACCAAGTATTCTAAACAAGATGATGAATCATGACCGTATAATGTCGTGGCTGCAATATAATAGAAAAAACATAAAATAAAATATTCCTGCGAAACCAAATGAAAAAAAAATGTGATCCTCAGGATTTCTGGTGCCATGTGAACCAAGATGTCCAAAAGTCAGGAAGAATCAGAAGAGGAGGGAAAGGATTCAGCGGAAGCCACACAAGAGTAAAGCAAAAGAAAGATGCAAAGTTAAAAGGCACTGCAGCTCCTCTCCCAGCCACAACAAGCAAAGGATAAGTGAAAGCTAGACTAGATGATGCCCGCAGAATCTCATGAACCAAGTGGCATTCAACTAGCCAAGCGCCCAAGAGTCTTCTCTTCCTTCTCTCTCACCAAACATTACTAAACAGTTCCCAGTTTCTGTTAGAGTGTTAATTACTACTTGTTAAGTATGGGACCCTTGTTTGATTCAGCTGGTCACATTAATTTAGAATTCGCTGCATTTTTAGCTTACCTTACTTATTTCCCCCACGAGTAATTAATTAATGCCAGTTAGTGATGCAAGCAGTAGACCAAAGCTGATTTGGTGTGAGTGCTTTGGCTTTATCTCAACCTAGGTACGTGCTAAAGCTATGTTTGTGATGGCAATTTGTGCCCTGTTACTCTGGCATGCAGAAAGTGTTTATGTTTTTCATTAACTAGACTCAGAGATGCACTTTGAGAAGAGGAGGTGGGACTGTGATAGACATCTTGGAATATATATACCTCGATTGTCGTTGGCTCTTTAGACATGCATAGCTTTCTTTCCAGCCACGAAAGTCTTTCCGACCTCAAAAGCATATACTATGTATCTGTGAGGACAAATAATAGAGAGAATATAAATCTTATTTGGCAGTTCTTCTACAAAATACTCCGTTCAGTCTAGTCTTACGGAAAGTCGAATCGTGGTTTTGATCATCAACTCGTACTACAATGCCCAGTCAAACCTAAAATTATATATTTATATCACAAAATATACATGTATGTATGAAACAAAACTATACATATCATTTCGTACATCCAATCAAAATATTTTACTATAAGAATTCATCCCCTCTGCTGGTTATTTATCAGTGTACGCACTAGCTCCGATCGAGGCTACTCCCATTTTGCTTGTATCACCTTGATGCGGATGTTTTAGTTTAAGAAATGCGCCAATTATCGAAAATAACTATACATGTGATTTTCACACACCCAATCAAACTACTCTTTTAAATATTTGTGGTAATGTTTTAGAAGAATGCAGCGAGTAAAGACAACATGCATTTTTCTCTAAATTTACTTGCATGCCAGATGAGTCAGAACAAAAAGGAAAAAAAATAGACGGTTCTTTAATTATTAGGAGTAAAACTGGGACACTTTTGTAGAGATACAAAATATAGAAAGTCTTAAAACAACCTTCATTGCGTGTTCTTTTCTTTATAAAAAAGACACCTGTAACGTAGAGATACACACACTCACACTACCCCAAGCATCCTCTCTTCTATTGACCTTGCTCAATAATTTTCATTGCATGCTGTATTTTCGCAAATACTAAATAATGAGTATATTTGTTAAGTGCGGGAGCCTTGTCCGATTCTGATTTTTTTAAATGTAATTATACTGCTTCCAGTTCCCATCATTTCTACTGTAGCTGTGGTGGGCTGGTGGCAATTTGTGCGTTGTTAGCCTAGCATGCAGAGGTGTGTGTGTGTGTGTTCTTTAGGCAGACGTAGCCCTGTTTCTGACCATCGAGAAGGTATCATGGTTATTTTGTACCTAGCTCACCCTCAAGAAAAAGAAGCTACAGTACTACTCAACAGCAATAGATTACTTCTCTCCAAGATCAACTCTACCTTAATCGATGCATGCATATGCGGTTGGCGCAGCTGGTAAAGGAGGATTGAGGAACAGATTCGGGCGGTGATGATGTGTCGGCCTTAGCTAGCGGCAGGCCTGTGATACACGGCCATGGACAATCTAGTGGCTCAGACTGGTTAGTACCGAGCTCTTTTGAGTCATTCTCAGCTGATTCTTCCCGGCCACGTGCATCTGGCCGCTTCGGATTCTATCTCATGATCTAACGGCTGCGAATTAACAGGTCAACTTTCTATCTTTCTTTCTCTTAACAGTGGAAGGAGCATCCTCCTGTGTCTATATCATCTGGCGTGTGGATGCCCTAAGTGCCCAGGGCCAAAACCCTGCACATGTCAATGCGACAGACGTCACCCTTTCAAGTATACACAGGAACACGACGCTGCCAAGAATATTATACAAGGGGCCAATTTAACATTATGCAACTCCGAGGGCCATATAGATAAATTTGGAGATCAACTCCGCGCAATACTCAGTGGGGTCTTATAATTAGTTTCAGCACGAGGGAGCCATGGCCCCAGCTAGTCCCTGCTAACTCCGTCCCTGAGTATACACACATGGAAAATGTGGCCCGATGATGCTTCGGAAGCAGAGATCAGTGTGGTGATGGAGGGACTGGCGCTTGCTCAGAGTGTGTGTCACAGCTAGTGCAAGCTGATTGTATCCCTATACACGAGGAATAAGACCTCAATGACCATTTCCCGCAAAAAAGAAAAAAATGTATTCACATTGCTGGTAAAGTAATTGAAGAAAAATATTTAATAGCTTCAACGTTTTTGGTTGGTGTAAATTTGCAACTCTAATTGTCTCCAATGGACAAAGATGGCAAGCCAATGTAGGATAGTAAGGAAAGTGAGCTACCAAATTGCCCGCTGAAGAAACTGCTCCCCGGATCAATAATTCGTTTCAAACAAACATAAAAAAGGTTATGTTTATTTAGAAAATGAAGTTGCGTTTCACAAGCCTATGATATTAATTTCATGAAAAGAATAGTTGGGAAACACTGGTAGGATAATCGATTGCTCTAGAATCACAATTTCTAAGTGATGCACTTGTTTTAAAACAAAAGAGCGAGTACATAATTTTTTTCATGAAATTTACAATCTGAAAAGAGACATGAACACATTTTTATGTCGATAGTGGGAGAGCCATCCTCTAGTATCTACATCATTTCGGGCAACACCCTAGTGTCGAGGCCAAAAAACCACATACAAATTTTCAAAAAGATATGAGCTAGTGGCTAAACCTATCGCCGGTAGCGAACCGCCTACTATTCTTACAATCTAACACACTATTACTTTGTTGGCACTCTTTTAAGTATACACAACACGGGAAAAATACGACCAGGTACTCAAAAAACTATCGACATCGAGAGAGGCAAAGCAATTGGAGAAAGACTTGATAGCTTGAGCATTTTTTGGGTCATTGAGGAAAAGTCCGCTCTTACCATTGCGATGTCTAGCCCATGCGATTCTATTGAGATTAAGCGCTAAACCTGTTATCTTGAAATATAGAATGATTGTGCACCTTAGTGAGAAAATCTCATGACTTAATCAAATCTACTATGCGATAAACATATTATGTTGCACATGGTACAAAATCTATTGTTACTAGTTGAATACCCGTGTGTTGCCACGGAATATAAAAATTATCCGCAATGTCAACAAAGTTATAAAAATATTTTAAAAGAGCTACTCATGATTGTGCTACACAACGACATGCTCTTATCGTACCTCTCGTGAACATTCTACTCCGCTCAAAGGATGCTCTCAATGTCTAGTGTTTTCATTCCCCTTTTGTGCGTGTATGTCCTCGTGACATTGTTACCACACTTCTTCCGTTCCAATTTGAAAGATTTTTCCATAATTGTTGCTATCTCTTATAGTTAGCACACATATAGCTTAAATATTATATACAAAATATACCACAAGACGATATGAAATGTGGTTAGAACCAGCGTGTGACAATGAAGTCATACAATCTATCTTGAATATGAGTGAGTCTACATTTTGCATTCATGTTCCAAGCTATATATCTCATCGACACACGCCTACAAAACACCTCCCCTTATTTTTCTTCCTTCTCCTGTCCTCTCACCTTCCATGCACGGCACTCCGTGGATGTTTCCCCTGTCTATATGCCTCCTTTTTCACTCGCTATCATGATCATTCTATCCTCAAAATCTAGTTAACCTTTTCCCACAATTTTCATGGCCTGTAGAAACAGCTGAAATCAAATACAGTTGACAAATGTTATGATCTTGCATATGAAAGCGGGTCATTATTTTGCCAAGCGACGGAAATATTGTCTATCTTATCTCTCTTCCAACTTCAAAAAATGAGGTTGGGACGGTATTAAAATACTTAATGTCTTTGATGCTTATAACCCTCACTAAATGTGTGTCTCCTAGGTAATGGATTAATCACTGGTACCTGTATCAGTGGGTAAAATTAACATCCTTAATAACCAGCATGGCAAGTTTGTATAAATTGGAATGCTATTGTAACTATAAGGGACATTTTTATTCTTGAAAAAGGGTATCTATATCAAAGAATTTGTGAATTGGATCTAAGAAATCTTTATGAATTCATAGACGTGAAACTATGTCTCCATCTCAAAAAGGACACTCTGCACATAGCGTAATCTTTTTATCCACCGGAGAGCATCAATGTATGTCCCCCCTACTGCAGCTATGAACTTAAATACATAGAGACGAGAGATGCACTACAGGAAACAAGGTGAAATGCTGATGAACAAACGATATACCGATGGACATTTAACGAGGCCGTCAGCATATGTCCTAGATGCCTACGGCTAGGGGAAATCCGTCGGCTGAATAAAGTCGTCGTGACGACAGGGCTGTCGGCATACCTCGATTGTCGGAATATCTAGAGTTATGCCAATGGCAGCCGTCAAAATAACTCCCAAGGGAAAGCCGATGGACATCCTACAAAAAGAGGCCGATGGCCCGGTTGTCAGCGCAACTCCTAGGAAAAGCTGACAGCACGGTCGTCGGCATTCCTGCTTCCCAGCTAAGCGTCAGCATCTGACGCACGTCAAGCTATGTCTACCGACGGTGAGCATGTGTCGACGGCCCGACGAATTCATCGGCATAGAAACATATGCCGATAACATGCCTATGCCGACGGATGAAAAAGGTATGTCGGTAACTTATTTGCCGATGGAGATACGCCGATGGTTTCCGTCGGCTTAGCCTATGCCGACGGCTCGCTGGGATGTCACCCTTTTCCTGTAGTGATGTACTATAGACCACCACAGGAAGATAGCACTAGTGGACAAAGGGCCTCTAGTCCCGGTTCATAAGGGCCATTGGTCCCGTTTCCAGAACCGGGACCAATCACTCGGGACTAATGCTAGTCCCGGTTCGCGCACGAACTGGGACCAATGGGTCTCCACGTGGGCGGGCGAGCTACGAGGGGGTGGATCATTGGTCCTGGTTCGTGGGAAAAACCGGGACCAGTGGTTCCCCACGTGGCAGCACCAGATACGGGCGCGGGTTGGATCATTGGTCTCGGTTCTGGGCACGAACCGGGATCGTTGGTCTCTGTGCCGCGGCAGGGTTTTGTGCCGCGGCAGGATTTCGGGCTATTTTTCTGCCACGGTAGGATTTTTTTTATAAATTTAATGGTACTACATATATACAGCAATAATGAAACCACGATATATATATTACACATCATGCATGATCACAAATATATACACCGTCTCATCCGTCTTCTTGGTCGAAACATATTATAATTACAAACGATACTCTCACACGAATTTGATCTAATTTACACTTCTTTTATACACTTCACCCTTCCAAATGAAGTGGGTAATAGTATTCTCCTTTCGGATCTATGACTTGTTCTAACAAGAATCCGGCAATTTCCTCTTGAATTGCTTGCACGCGTTCTTGTGATAGAAGACCGTCCCGCATCCGTTCGATCTAATATAAAGAAGAGGATCAATATATATATGAATGAAACTAAACACAATTGATGGTAATAAAATAAAGTTGTGATTATTGTTTATCGTACTTCAATTTTTTTGATGTTCCGGTCTGCCCCCTTCTCTTTGGTCGTCTGGCGAATGAACTCGCACATAGTATCCACATAAGTTATTTCCGGCTTCCTGCCTCAAGCACTTTACGAGAACGGAGTTCAATCAAAATAATAATCAAGCATGATAATGGTGGTATTGAAACTAGAATCTAAGAGATGCATGGATCTAGCAAGTAGTACTTACAGTCAATGGTTGAAATGTAAGCTCTGGCTTCCAAACACCCCTAGTTTTGGCGGTGAACCGTTTCCAAGCCCTCTGGAGGCATTCCTGCATGTCCGCCCACTTTTCTAATGGTGTGCTTTTCGAGTCCAGGACTTTTACTACTCCGGTGTCAACAGAAATGAATAAGAGAATATAGTGGAAGCTTGACACACTAACAAAATATAACACAAGTCAATTATACGCTTAACATCGAGTAATCGAAAATAGAATGTGTACAAGACAGTAACACTCACGCAGCGTTGTAAGGAAATAGTATTTCCCTTCTGTTGCTGAAATACTTCAACGCTTTGAACAAGTTATCCTCTGTCTCTTTGGGATTTGTTTTTAGAGTAACTTCATGAACGAAATTACAGTCAACAAACCCAAGGTCAAAGATTTGTCCTTTGTTGCATTCTTGAATCTTCATTCTGCATATATAATTAGTATAGTGATTAGTAAGATTATACAAGCAACGAATGAGAAGAGTTAGAAAGACTTAATTACAGAAATTAATAATACTTACAAACAATAGGCATTGACGATAGCTTTGTCGAGGGCGTCTTGTTGGTAAAACTGAAATAATTCTGGAAATTCAATCAGTATGAAGCCATCTCCATGACCATAATGGTGGTGTTTATATGCAGCATAGATCCAGTTTTTGGAATCAACACAGGCTTGGATGTACCATTTATGCAATCTTCGCATTTTTGTTGGTAGATCTTTGACTAACTCGGGTTTGACGAGAGGAGCCCCGTACTGGTACACGTATGTTGTTTTTTGGTACCCCTCGAATTCATGCATACGGCTCATGTACTCAGTAATAGACAGTCCATATAATTGGGCTTTTTTTCCGTATAGTCGAACAAACTCAGGATCAATGTTCGGATCATGCCGCTCCTGGATCATCCACTCATTGGTATCGTACACTTTGAGCGGTTCGATCGATTGATTTTTCTGTTATCCGAGCTGGGCAACTTCTTTCCCGACTCTCCGCTCTTTTGCCTCAGCCGACTTGGTAATAGAGCGATTATAGTCTGATGTGAGCGATATGGGTTGGTGAAGCTGAATCTTAAGCGCGGCTGCTTTGGCTTTATCTTCTGCGGTGACCGGGAAAAATGCCTCTATCGGCTTTTTCTTGTTAGCCATGTCAATCTTCCACTTTTCATAATGGGCAGCTCCGGCCGCATCAGTTTCCTCATCTATCTTCTCGCGAGGTAGCTTCTTCATATTCTGATGAGGTACTTTTGGCCCAACCTTCAGGGGATATAGGATAGCTGTCATCATCCTCCTCTTCTTCATTTTCTTCCAGCCTAACCTCTCTTTCTCCGTGCATTGTCCAACAATAATATCCGGGCATGAAACCTCTCCGAAGTAGATGGCTTTAAAGGATTCTCGGGGCAGAGTGCTCCGCCACGTTCCGACAATCGACGCAGGGACAAGGCATAAAATTATCCACTTTGTTTGCCTGAGCCAAATCGATAAATTTATGGAGGCCTGCAATAAAATCGAAATGGCGTCGGTCGCCATACATCCATCGCATCCGTGCATCGATCTGCGTCGTAATAATTAACCATTACAATAACATCGTGAATAGTAAAATGACCACCCTACATGGACAGATGCAATATTTTTGTATCAGTTACAGATAAATAAGATAAGGTTGCTAACCTCAGCCGAGGATACCGTGTTGTGCGAACTAAAGTGTGGCTCGGACATTTCATCGAACACCTTGTGTGCAATCAAAGAAAAAAAAGCTAGCACCCACTCCTCACACACAATCCAGCAAAATTTGGTGGGCAAAGGGCTGGGCTTATATATAGCCAGGGGAGGGTTTTTGGTCCCGGTTATTGCCACCACCCGGGACCAAAGCCCCTCCCGCACGACACGTGGCGGCCCAGCAGCTCGCACCCCACCCAGGTCATTGGTCCCGGTTGATGGCACGACCCGGGACCAATGACTTCGGTGGGGGCGCGCTGCTGGGCCGCCACGTGTCGCGCGGGAGGGGCTTTGGTCCTGGGTCGCGGCAATAACCGGGACCAATGCCTTCATCGCTTCGTCATCCCCGTGCATAAATACGAGGCCACATCGCTCGCTTTCTCCCAAGAGGCAATAATAAAGTGGTTATTATTATATCTTTATGTTTATGATAAATGTTTACATCCCATGCTATAATTGTATTAACCGGAAACATTAATGCTTGTGTGTTTTGTAAACATAAAAGAGTCCCTAGTAAGCCTCTTGTTAAACTAGCTTGTTGATTAATGGATGATCATGGTTTCCTGATCATGGACATTGGATGTCGTTAATAACAAGATCATATCATTAGGAGAATGATGTGATGGACACACACCCATAGTAAGCGTAGCATAAGATCAAGTCATTAAAGTTCGTATTGCTATAAGCTTTCAAATGCATAGTAACCTAATCCTTCGACCATGAGGTTATGTTAATCACCATCACCGGATGGGTACTTTGATGACATCAAACACCGCTTCGTAGCTGGGTGGTCATAAAGGTGTCATTGGGTATTCTGAAAGTATGTGTTGAAGCGCATGGACCAAGATTGGGATTTGTCCATCCATATGACGGATAGATATGCTCTGGGCCCTCTCGGTGGAATGTCATCTAATTAGCTTGCAAGCATGTGACTGGGTCACAAGGGATGACATAACATGGAACGAGTAAAGAGTACTTATCAGTAACGAGGTAGAACTAGGTATGGAGATACCGACGATCAAACATCGGATAAGTAGAGTATCGCGTGACAAAGGGAATTGGTTTCGTATGTTAATGGTTCTATCGATCACGAAGTCATCGTTGAGTATGTGGGAGCCGTTATGGATCTCCAGATCCCGCTGATGGTTATTGATCGGAGAGGTGTCTCCATCATGTCTGCATATTCACGAACCGTAGGGTGACACACTTAAGGTTCGAAGTTGTTTTAAGTAGATATGGAATGTGCGTTGGAGACCGAATGTTGTTCGGAGTCTCGGATTGGATCCGGGACATCACGAGGAGATCCGGAATTGTCCGGAGAATAAGATTCATATATTGGGGATCATTTTCTAAGTTAGGAAATGTTCCGGAGTATTTGTATGAGGATTCTAGAAGGTTTCGGAATGTTCCGGAAGGTTCTGGAAGATTTCTTGGAGTTTGCTTGAAAACCAAGAAAGTATCAAGGAGTCCTTGTGGGGCAAGACAAGGAGTCGTGGGGGAGGAGGACTCCTCCCCCCTCCCAATCCGCCGGCCAAGGAAGGGAGGGGAGTCCTACTAGGACTCCCCCTTCCATGGCGCCTCCCTCCTTTAAATAGAGGGGTGGAGGCCCCACCCTCTTGCCCCCTCCACTCTTGCCCTAGCCGCCTCTCTCCTCCTCCTTTCTTCTGCTCAGGCTTAGGCGAAGCCCTGCAAAATTCTCTACTCCACCACCACCACCACCACGTCGTCGTGCTGCTGGGATTCCGTGGAGAAGATCTACTACCTCCGCTGCTCGCTGGAACGAGGAGAGGAAGGTCTGCTTCGACTCCGCACGTGTGACTGACTGCGGAAGCGCTGCCGGAACGCGGCGCCGGAAGGATCGTCCACTCGATCTTGAGATCGGCAAGTGATCGACTACATCAACCACGAGATCCAATCTCGTAACGCTTTCGGATCTACAAGGGTTAGTCCAGATCTATCTCGTTGCACATGTCTAATAGATTAGATCTTGGCTTTTATCTAGATTAGATCTGGGTTTTGTTCGTTCTTGCGGTAGAAATTTTTTGTTTTCCATGCTACGAATCCATCAATTACGGCGTTGCCCCGGTACGCGGCGGGCAGCGAGTATTGGCCCCGGCTGTTCAAGAAGGAGCGGAAGGCCAAGCTTGGCAACCGTTTCCTGGACGGGCGCCTGGTGCACCCGGATCGCCGCAACCAAGAAGGGCAGGAGTTGTTCTGGTCCGTCCCTGGACGGACCATCTACACCGCCATCGACGCCGCTATGCGCGCAGACGAGCTCCGTCTCCCGTACAACGCCGAAATCGTGGAGATTTCGTCCGACGACGACGGGGAAGCCGGCGGCACGGAGGACAACGGCTCGGAGGACAGCGGCAGCGGAAGTGTTGTCGACTAGAAATTTATAAAGTCGCATCTTTATTTGTATGGAAAAATTTGTGGTCGAATAATAAAATGTCTGAATTTAGACCTTTGTCTCGATTAATTCGTGAAAGATTTGTTCAAAAATAGTGATCAATTCAATTTCTACCTCGAATTAATTTCTGCGCCGAATTAATTTACATTAATTCCTTACCCGCAAAAAAAATTACATTAATTCTTGGACTGCTGACCGTCGCGGGGTTTTTTGTCCCGGTTCTTGGCATGAACCGGGACCAATGCCTCGCAGAGAGCCACGTGTGCGTCACGGGGTCATTGGTCCCGGTTTGTGCCACAAACCGGGACAAATGATTACAGATGAACCGAGACCAATGTCCTAGCGGCATGAATCGGGACCGGTGCCTGACATTGGTCCTGATTATGGAAACGAACCGGGACCAATGGAATTTAGACGCAGTACGAAAGGCCCTCTTTCTACTAGTGTAGGTCACAGGCTGGCAGCGCCATTAGAGGCTCAGAGCTAGCTAGCCCGCTAGCTGTTGTGACACTGGGCCATGCCTGATGGCTAGTTCATGGTCGAGCACTCCCTGATCGTGTCCTTCCCTTCGTACTCGGCCAATTACCTCTACACGCTGCTCCGCCACGTGCCCACGTCTAGCCGGTGTCTCAACCAAATCTAGCACTTCAGCAACAATGACACGGTGAGCATGAAACTAATCGTTCAATTAATTTTGCAGGACACTTCTGATAGCCGAGCATGTACATGCTGGCCTCAAGGTTCTTGAGGCATTGAGGAAGAGGTGGGAGACGGAGTGCAAGGTTTGAAGATTTGGCATGGACGTGGGTGTTGGTGGATCACCACGATTTTATAGGAGATGGTTAGTTGTTGAGATAATTGTGTTTCTTTTTGTAAGCAAGAGAGTTACCGACGTGGCTATTTCAGGGATAAGTTGTTGGTGTTGTTACGTCGTGCGGATAGGTAGGCAAGAAGAAAACTCGCGGTGGCATTTGTTGTGTAAATATTTAAAAGTGTGACACCGTGTGGTATCACCGTTTTGTTTTTAATCGTAAAGATATTTTCACAAAACTTATAAAAAAAAAGAAAATATATACACACAATCATCATATTTTTTTGAATATCTCTGAACTATGGGTATTGTGTATTTATTTATTTATTGCATAGCTCCTGGGGTTTAGGGTTTTCGGGTGCACCTTGGAATCACCCGAGCAGCGAGGGCAAGAGCTGAAGCGCATCGTCCATCAAACACGTGTCGACACGCTATCGGTTCTCCCCCAGCCCTTCTGCCTTCACCTCCATGTGGGACCCACAAAATCCACATGTATATTGTATACGTGAGATATCCCCTTGGCGTCCTCCGCCGAGAGCAGAAAAGATACGCGGATCTAAAGCAAGCGGAGGAAGGCCTTGTGGAGCGCGAGCGCGGCTTTTGATTTAGCCGGATCACTCTCTCTCCTCCCCGAGGGCCCCACCACCGCCCCTCCCCACCTCCATTTCGTCCACGTCATCGTCTCCTTCCCCAATATCTACTCCCCCCCCCTCCCCGCCTCCCTCGGCACCACTCCTCATCAGCATCAGCGGCCTCCTCTCCCTCCGGTCCGGTGTCGCGCCATGCCACCGCCTCCCTCCTCCCGCTGAAACCAAGGTGCTCCCTCCTCCCTTACTGCCTGCTTTAGCTTGCTTCTGTATTCCTGCTCAGTAATTTGGGGGAGGGTTCGTTCGTTCTCCGAGGGACACCACCAGATCGACCAGTCTGCGCGCGGATCGATCGATGGGTTCATCGTCAGTCGGCGTGCGGATCTCTGGCCTGTTTGAGCGGCAGATTGATGATGATGATGATGGCTTAACCAGTTCGTTCCCTTGTCTGCTGCTACTCTTTTTTTAGCTGATCCATCCTCCGCTGCCGCCAAATTCCTTCAAGAGAAGGACACAGAGACGGCCTCATTCACTGATTCACTCTTCTGTTCTCTTCTGTTCTGTGCCCTTCACAGCGATACAGATACTGCTGCTGCTACACTAGCTGCTGCTGGTGCTAGCGCTCTCTTTCTTGTTCCCAATCTGTTCGGTTTGCTGTGCACGACGCGGAGTTCGACCGATTTTCGCGGCCTGCTATGTGCGCGCCTCCCTCCTCTCCTCCAGAAAATCTCGTCGGCAGCCCCCACCTCACCACCTGATGGAGCAGCCGCAGCCGCCGCCCGCACACCAGGCCCAGCCGCTCTGCTGGGAGCAGTTCCTGCACAAGAAGACCATCAGGGTCCTGCTCGTCGAGACAGATGACTCCACCAGGCAGATCGTCACCGCCCTGCTTCGCCACTGCATGTACCAAGGTCCTGCCTGACTTCGTTACACACCCTTACTTACTACACCTGCAGCACGTGTATCCTCTGGTTCCTAACTTTCCTCTTAATTATTTCCTTCCTATCTAGTTATCCCTGTCGAGAATGGCCAGCGAGCATGGGCTTATCTCCAGGACGCGCAGAGCAACATCGACCTCGTTCTCACTGAGATCGTGCCTTGCGCATCTGGGAATTCTCTGCTCGAGAAGATCATGACCCACAGCGTCTGCAAGGACATCCCAGTCATCAGTAAGTAGCTTTATTACTAGCTCCCTCTTCAACTCCCCTAAACACACACTAGTGTCTGCTCTGCTATACTCTGCTTTTAGCTGCTGCTGCTGCGCCGGTTGTTGATATTGTTTGTCTGCAGTGATGTCCTCCAACGACTCCATGAGCACGGTCTTCGAATGCCTCTCAAAGGGTGCTGCCGACTTCTTAGTCAAGCCGATACGTAAGAACGAGCTTAAGAACCTTTGGCAGCATGTGTGGAGACGGTGCCACAGCGTAAGTTACTGTTTATTTATTTACTGCCCGTTTATCCTTCATAAATCATAACTATTATGTGTTACCAGAACTATTTTATATATGCTTCCGGTTTACTTCGTTTACTGCCTCAATATCTATCTGCGATTGCTCTACGCTAAATCCTCTCTGTTTGGAACTCAGTCCAGTGGCAGTGGAAGTGGAGGTGGAAGTGAAATCCAGACGCACAAGTGTACCAAATCAAAGAGTGGGGATGAATCCAATAACAACAGTGGCAGCAATGATCGCAACGGTGATCCGAGCATGGGACTTAACGCAAGGGATGGCAGCGATAATGGCAGCGGCACTCAAGTATGACATTTCCATGCTTTTACTTCTTCAAAGCTTTACTACTGGCTAGCTGTAATATTCTAACTTCTCAAAAACATTTCAAAGTTCCTTAAAACAAATTCTAGCCAAGGTTAAACAGAGGAGAAGTTAGGATAAACAACTGTAAGATATTTTTTTTAATGAATTGTCCATAAGACCATGACCATTAGCTTCTGCTAGAGCATCAGAGATCAATTAGTCCACATAGAATTCGATCCTGACATGAGCTGAACCCTGGTACACAAGGAAACGCTACAAACTCTGTACCATTGGGCTACATAGCAGATAAATTATTTTGGAATATAGGACTTGGCCAGCTGTATATTTTCCAGGATAAATGGAAAATGATTGTAACATGTAGCATATGAGTACAGTGCCTATTGTATATTACACATATAGTATTATAATTAAGTATAGCAATAGTCCTTCCTTGCTTAGATGGTTCTTCTCTAATTAGAATACTTACATATGTGAAAGAATCCACATTTGAATTTATTTTCTCATCAATTTATTTTTAAGGCGCAGAGCTCTTGGACAAAGCGTGCTGTGGAGATCGACAGCCCACAGGCAATGTCTCCAAATCAGTCAAATGACCCCCCTGATAGCACTTGTGGGCACGTGATCTACCCGAAGTCAGCGATATGCAGCAACGGATGGTTACCAGGTACAGAGAACAAAAAATGCAAGAACAAAGAAACTGATGGTATGGTCTGCTCAACCAGTCTACCGTGTAGCTGAACAAAAAACTACTTGCACTATCTTGTATTGATTAAAATTTCAATATATTTTTTTCAGACGAATTCAAAGGGAAGCAGTTGGAAATAGGCGCCCCTAGTAATTTGAACACAGAAGACCAGTCTTCCCCGAACAGGAGTTCCGTCAAACCAGCAGATAGACGGTGTGAGTATCCGCCACAGAACAACTCCGAGGGTAAAATTATGGAAAATTTGGAGGATCCAATTGTTCGAGCTGCTGACCTCATTGGTTCAATGGCGAAAAACATGGACGCTCAACAGGCGGCAAGAGCCAAAGAAGCTCCTAATTGCTCCTCCAAAGTGCCGGAAGGGAAAGAAACGGACCGTGACGACACTATGCCATCGCTTGAGTTGAGCTTGAAGAGGACAAGGTCGACTGGAGATGGCGAAAATGCAGTCCAAGAGGAACAGAGGAACGTCTTCAGACGGTCGGACCTGTCGGCATTCACGAGGTGCAAAACATAATATCAGTGTCCTTTATAAACTCTGAAACCATCGGTATGTTGCATACTAACCGTTATATTCTCTGCAAGGTACAATACGTGTGTGGTTTCCAATCAAGGCGGAGCAGGGTTCATGGGGAGCTGTTCGCCGGACGGTGGTAACAGCTCCGAGGCCGTGAAAGCGGACTACAACATGAAGTTAGGCTCGGACGATGCTCTGATGAAACAAGGCTCGAACGGCAGTAGCAACAACAACGACATGGGTTCCACCACCAAGAACATGGCGACGAAGCCTGCTGGCAACAAGGTTTCGCCCATTAACGGCAGAACGCACACATCGGCATTTCATCATGTGCAGCAGTGGACACCAGCGGCAGCAGGTAAAGACAAGGCTGATGAAGCGGGCAAGAAGAATAATGCGGCGGCAGGAGGAGGGAAAGACAAGGCTGACGAAGCAGAGAGCAAACGCCCTTGTGCGGTCCATGATGGGAGTGGCGGATCGGCAGGGGTCCCTCAGTCCAATGTTAGCGACCCTTCGGCGGCTCCCGTTGAAGGTCACGCGGCCAACTATGGCAGCAACTCGGGCAGTAACAACAATACTAACAACGGGAGCACCGCTGCTGCTGCAAATGTGGAGGCTGGTGGCATCGACAAGAGCAGTGGACACGCCATGTATTTGAAACGGGAGCGTCGAGTGGCTGCCGTGAACAAATTCAGAGAGAAGAGAAAAGAGCGGAACTTCGGGAAGAAGGTAGGCTGCTGCCTCAGTTTTTTATCCATTATTCTTCAGTGTCGCATCAAGTACTAGCTAGTATAGTGTGATAATTAATCTGTTTGATTAATTAATTGCAGGTGAGGTACCAGAGCAGGAAGAGGCTGGCCGAGCAGCGCCCACGGGTGCGCGGACAGTTTGTGAAGCAACCGCCCCCGCCGGCGGCGGTGGTGGAGAGATAACCTCCCGCCACACCTGGCTACCTTAGCACTAATATATTTAGACATTTGATTCTTGTCCTTGGCCATGGATCATTTCGGATCATCTCCTGGAAGAATAACAGGCAACTCCTGCCTGCCTGCCTGCCTACCATACATAGATAGAAGCCTGCTGCTGGTGGAGGAGCATGTACATTGTATAGTAGTAGTAGTAGTAGTAGTATCTGGCCGCCGGCCGGAGTCCATCAGGCAGGCTCCGGTAGCAAGTTATATACTATGTAGTAGAAGCAATTAACGAATGTGTGAACCTGAAGGGTATGAGTGAGTATTGTGCTGTACTCTTGTAATCAGCTGGCTCTGGCAGCAATGTATGCAGCCAAGGCCTTGTCAAGTGTCTAGTGTCATCAATCAACACATATTTGTGGTCTTCGATTTTCAGGCAGTCAACTAAAGTACCTATCGAATCGAAGGGTGCTTACGTTGCTGCTCGTTTATGCAGCCAGGCCTTGTCAAGTGTCTAGTGTCAGCAATGTACGCGGCAAATTAAAGAGTAAAGAACCTCGCCCAAACGCCAACAGCGAAAGAGAGAATTTGCATTCCGGGCATAGAGGACAAGTTGGATCTTGCGCTTCGCTAAAGCTAACTCTTGAGCCGTTAGTTTTTTGCCTTGTATTCTCAACCATTCGCAAAGAATTTGCATACTGGCGGGACGTTGACACCCCAAACCAGCTGCCTGAAGATAGAATGAATGATAGGTGACGCCCCTTGGAACTGTACTATGTGGTACGCTGAACTGGGAGTGCAGGTGGCATTCGCTGTCCATTTCCACGACATGGCGTCAGGATTGTGTGGTAATCGGGAGATCCATCGATGGCCCTCGACGATTTGCTATGCCCAAAAGCTTTCGGAAGCGGCTATGTTTGAACGGACTTGGAAAGAGGTGTTTCGATCTCGAGCCATCCATCTAGTAAGAAATGCCTGAAGGAAGACGATCGCCCATCATGGTTTCTTCAGGGTTTGGGAGAAGACTCTCGAAGTAAGGGAGGAGCGAGGACTTGTCGGTCTCCATTGTTCGATGTCACCAGAAGTAGTTCAGTCTGTGCATATTTTTTTCCTCTGTACCCTGTGATCGTCCTTGATCAGTAGTGAAAGCAGCACTGTTGCGTTTCGTCTTTACTGGTGCATCTAAAAAAGGGCTACCGCGTTATTTATATCACGGCCGACTTTTTCACCACGTTACTGAAACAGCAGTGTACACGTGGACTCTGTGTATATCACATAAACCACAAATTGGGCGGGTAATCACGAACGACAGAAATCGCCCAAGAATGAGGAATTCAAATATTGATCTATCTTGTGTGCAAAACGAAATTTGAACACGTCATCATCTCTGAGTCTCCGAGGGACGATACGTATATCCTAGCAGACAGCGTGGCGGCACATGGGGCAGTGGGACTTGCACCGGAGCCATCTCGTGATGCACTCCACATGGTAAACGTGGGAGCACCCAGGGAGCCTCCCGGCCCCGGCCTCGAACACCTGGAGGCAGATGGGGCAGCAGGCGCCATCCGCCGCAGCAGTCTCCTCTGCCACCACGACGACGGCGGCCACCGGCGGGGCGAGGAAGTTGGAGCAATAATCCGGCTCGTCGTCGAAGACGGCGACGCTTTGACCTCGGCCGGAGTGCAGGTCGGCGAGACTCGCCAGCCCAGAGATGGCGCTGACGGTGCGCTTGATTCGCCCCGTGGTGTAAGTGTAATCCGGGGAGCAGCAGCACCATATGGCTAGGAGGGAGTGCGCGAGGTCGAGGGAGACGAGCGCCCCCGCGACCGCTCCCAGCAGCGTCCCCCGCGCGAAGCCGTCGTCGTCCTGGTCGACGAAGGCGGCCGACAGGAGGCCGTACGCGGCGCCGACCACCGTCCCGGCGACCCCGAAGACGCCGGCGACGAGGGCGTGCATCACCCCGCCTGCGACCGCTCGCGGGATCGTCATCTCGGTTAACTGCTAGCTCCGAGCGTAGGGGGCAACGGAGCACATACGAGAGCGCTAGCTAGCTGCAGAACTCAGGGCCAACTTGCTACTGTATATATATACCGGGCCGTGCGGCGATCGATCGAAGAGCAAGAAGAAAGCTAGCGAGCGAGCGAGCGACCCGTGCTCGCTGCCACTAGATCCACCCAGGTGGGTGTTCCAGTCAGCGTACGAGCAGTGATCGTCCTTAGTGGCGACAGCGACTCAAATTTAAAGAATGTGGTTGCCCGTCCACGTCCGTCCGGGCTCCGGGGTGCCTATCTAATCCCCACGCCACTATGCCGGTGAATCTAGATTCTACTACTCCTAACTAGTAAATACTACACAGGCTAGGGGACCTGCAGTGACAAGAACCCCGCCACGCCTATGTCCACAGTTAAGGTTGTTTTTAGATGATGACCCGAGGAAAATTTATTGGAATTTTAGAAAATTCTAACTCATAGGAAATTTTCTATGCAGCATTTTGGATCGTGAGATTGAGACCATCAAATTCATGTGGTCCATTTCTATACTCTCCATTTCATAGGAATCTCAATATAAGCTTCAAACATATTTTATTTTTCCTTTAAAAAATCCAATGATGTTACACTCTATCTCTCTACTCTCTCATTGTTCCTGCAAAATTCCTGTATTTGTTTTCCATGTACCATCCAAAACGACACCTCTTATAGAAGTTCTGTGTTTCAAAATCCCGTAAGAATTTGTGTTTTTTCTACTTGTAGTTTTCAAAATCATGCGATTAAAAAGGCCCTAAATTGTTTTCCAAGAATATGCATTTAAATCAACTTATAATAATAAACCTTCTTTGTATCTAAACCGGTGATGCTAGACGTCTGACCTAATCATAGTTTCTATCAGGTTATGAACCTCGACCGCAGAGACGTCATCGAACGGCTCAGAGCGTCGATTTGATAATAGTGTGTACGCGAAGGATGACTCAGGACTACTTTTTTTAGAACTATAAGAAAGCACCCCTAAAGCCAAAATAGGGACGACGGAGAGAGAAAACCGTCCCAGCCCTGTCCCCCCAAATAGTTTTTCATCCGGCGCGGGCGTACGAGACATCCCGTGCCCCCAGGATAACCCCTGCCCACGAGGAGGCAACTGTTGGGACACGCAAAGATAAACAAAACTTTTTTCCCTAACGCGTTACTCCCAAGATCCAGCTCAGGTAATAGGCCACGAGATTACCGCTAGACGCGCAGATGCGGAAGTTGATGTAGCGCGTCGAAGCAGTGCCGAACGATCCCACGGACAGCCCTTCAAAATCCCACGAACTCCTTCGTCAGATCCCCACGAGCTTCCCCGTCTCTAGCGCCGCACGTGTAACGCCTCTACCGGTATCCACACATACAGGAAGGAGCTTCGGACAGAGGACTACTAGATCCTGTCTAGCCCGAAATGGAAGTGGAGAAAGTGACGGCTAGGTCAGGGACTATCCCTTGTCACTCCACTTATATACACTCCTAATTGGGCTCAACGCTTGAGGCCCATCTAAGCTGTACTCCAATCTCCACATGGATCTAATCCACATGGGCTCCTTACCCTTAAGTGTGTGACCCTGTAGGTTCACGTACACCTAGACACGACATGAGCTACTCCTCCAAGTATCCCGTCATGGCTTTGAGTCCAACTCACTTCCATGAACACTCGGTCTCAAGTCGATAGATGGTAGCGTCCTCTAGCAAGACGTGCCAACTCCCAAGTGTCGTAAAGTCAGAAGACGAACCTTCAATGTGACTTTCGTCCAAGTCCCTTTCCCTCACGATATATCTGTTAAGCTATAGGCGAGTAGTTGCCATCCCTTAAATAGCTTAACTCTCTTCTCGTACCATGATATGTGATTCACTAGACTAACTCTTAGTCCGACTCCTCAATTAACACTTAACTGAGTAGCGCATGGCCATGCTTCCGAATCATATCACACGAGAGGGCCCAGATGAGAATATCTCTCCATTACGGAGGGGAAAATTCCATCTTGGTAATCCATGTCACGCAACTTGCTTCACAATCAACCCGAACTCTACCTTTATAACTGCCCATTTACGGAACAGCGTTTGATAGAACCTAAGTTGGCGATCCACAACTTAGATCATGCAATCACCTCAGGTCGAAGGATTCCATTGCTTGAGACTGCAAATGACAACATGTTCGTTGCATCTCAACTGTGGGTCAGTCCGATTCGCTAAACTCTTTAGCCGAACCAGTGTAAGTCGGAATAGCATCACCATGTCCATGACAAGTGGAACCGTGTCATCAGCCGACTTGCACATTGGTCTAAGTTGTGTGTCGAGGACAACCTCAACGACCAAGGACAATCTAGTATGAACAATCATGAACATATAGTTCCACAACTGAATCACGTATTCAGTGATACATGTCTGATGTTCATACAAGGACACCTTTACTTTATGAATACTTTGGGAAATATCATCAACCATGATTGCCTCTAGGGTCAGTAAGGTACCCAGATTGCGAACGAGAATCATCAGAGTCAGTAAGGTAACTCGCATCCGTGTAACCCCTTACACTGAGTTCAACCTCACCTCCATAAACTAGGAACACATCCTTAGTCCTTCTCAAGTACTTAAGAATGTTCTTAACTGCTGCCTAGTGGATTTCTCTAGGGTCAGCCTGGTATCTGCTCACAACACTTAGAGCATAGGAAACATCCGGCCTAGTACAAATCATGGCATATATGATGGACCCGACTGCCGAAGCATACGGAATCACACTCATCCTACTTTGCTCATCAGTCGTCGAAGGACACTGAGTCCTGCTAAGTCTTATGCCATGGGACATCGGTAAGAACCCCTTCTTAGACGATTCAATGTTGAATTTCTTCAACACTTTGTCAAAATATGCACTTTGGCTCAATCCAATGAGCCGCCTGGATCTATCACTATAGATCCTCATTCCTAGTATGTAAGTTGCCTCACCCAAGTCCTTCATTGAGAAACTCCTTTCCAATGACTTCTTGGTTTCTTGCAACATATGGACATCATTTCCAATCAATAATATGTCATCCACATATAAGATCGGAAAGTTTACTTTGCTCCCACTAAACTTCTTGTATAAACAAGAATCATGATCACTCTTGATGAAGACAAACGATTTGACTACCTCATCAAAGCGAATGTTCCAACTCTGAGATGCTTGCTTCAATCCGTAGATGGATTTTTGAAGTTTGCATACCTTGTCAGCATTAGCCGGATCGACAAACCCTCGGGTTGTATCATATACACGTCCTCGGTTAATTTTCCATTAAGGAAAGCCATTTTGACATCCATCTGCCATATCTCATAGTCGAAATAGGATGATATAGCTAATATGATCCGAACTGATTTAAGCATAGCTACTGGTGAGAAAGTCTCATCTGCCGGAACCCCTTCGCGACAAGCCGTGCTTTATAGATAGAAACGTTTCCATCCATATCAGTTTTCCTTTTAAAGACCCATTTGCACTCGACGGGTCTTGCACCATCTGGCAGATCAACTAAGTTCCAAACTTGATTATCATCCATGGACTTTAACTCGGATCTCATGGCTCCAAGCCATGACTCAGAATCAGAACCCACCATCGCTTCCGAATAAGTTGTCGGCTCATCACTGTCTAACTGTAACACATCACGAACACTTCGCAATCTTGCCGATCTTCACAGTGGAGGTGCAGCCGCCGGCTCAGCTACCACGACTGGCTCAACCTCCAAGGCTTTCACCAAATCACTACTGACTGGTTCCTCTCGAACTTCTTCGAGCCGCGCCGTACTCCCACCGACTTCCCGACTGAGAAACTCTTTCTCAAGGAAGACACCGTTCCGAGCGACAAACACTTTGCCCTCTTCTCGGTTGTAGAAGTAGTAACCCAAGGTCTCCCTTGGATACCCAACGAAAATGCATTTATCCAACTTGGCTGCAAGCTTGTCCGACTGAAGTCGCTTGACAAATGCTTCACAACCCCAAATCTTAAGAAAAGACAAACTTGGCTTCTTGCCAGTCTACATCTCATGTGGTGTCTTCTCTACCGATTTCGATGGTACTCTGTTTAGTGTGAACGCCACTGTTTCTAGACAATAACCCCAAAATGATAAAGGTAGATCTGTCCGACTCATCATTGATCGTACCATGTCCAACAAGGTCCGATTCTGCCGTTCTGACACACCGTTCCTTTGCGGTGTACCCGGCGGAGTGAGCTGAGGAACTATTCCACAACTCTTGAGATGGTCATCAAACTCGTGGCTCATGTACTCGCCTCCTCGGTCCGACCGAAGAAACTTTATTTTCTTGCCGAGTTGATTCTGTACTTCATTCTGGAATTCTTTGAACTTTTCAAAGGCTTCCAACTTATGTTTCATCAAGTAGAGATATCCATATCTACTCAAATCATCAGTGAAGGTAATGAAGTACTCATAACCACCCTTGGCTGTCGCGCTTATTAGACCACATACATCACTATGTACTAGTCCCAACTCCTTGCAAAAGGTGTCTTGGTCATCTTGCCCAGAAGGCAGGATTCGCATGTCTCGAACGACTCCAAGTCGAACGAAGTTAGGAGTCCATCATCATGGAGCTTATTCATGCGTTTCCAACTTATATGACCAAGTCGACAGTGCCAAAAGTAAGTCATATTCAGATCATTTGATTTCAACCTTTTCACACTTATGTTATATACCGACCCACCATCAAGATTCAAAATAAATAACCCGTTCTAAACAGGTGCAAAGCCGTGAAACATATCATTCAAATATAAAGAACAACCATTGTTCTTAATATTAGACTCATAGCCTTGTCTCATCAAGCATGAGGCAGAAATGATGTTTCGACTAAGCACTGGAACATAATAACAATTATTTAGTTCCATTAAGAATCCTGAAGGTAAATGAAGTTACATCGTGCCGACTTCCAACGCAGCAACTCTTGCTTTGTTGCCGACCCGAATGTCAACCTCACCTCTTACTACGCCCCTAGTTCTTACCAGTCCCTACAACGAGTTGCAGATATGAATGACTGATCCGGTATCATATACCCAAGAACTACTGGGTGCATCAACAAGATAAAGGTCTATAACATTGCAAACAAGTGTACCTGAGTTGGAAGTCACACCTCCACTCTTGGCTTTATCCGCCAAATACTTGCTGCAATTCCTCATCCAGCGGCCATCCGTCTTGCAATAGAAGCAAGCGGATCCGGCTGAAGGAGATGACTTAGTCCCTGAGGAAACGCTTGGGATCTCATCCTGAGCATTACCTCTTGACTTAGCCTTCTTCGTCTTAGTCCAAGAACTCTTCTTAAACTTAGCCTTATTCTGTACCACCACCACTTGGCTAGTACCTTTCTTGAGATCAACCTCTGCCTGCTTAAGCATCCCATGTAATTCAGTGAGCTTCTTATCCATACCATGCATGTGGTAGTTCGATATGAACTGACCATACGCACTAGGAAGAGAGTTCAGAATTATATCCGTAGCAAACTCTTCGCTAATGGGGTAGCCAAACCTTTCCAGAGACTGCACGTAACCAACCATCTTGATCACATGCGGACTCAGTGGATCACCATCCTTAAGCTTACAACTCAGCAAAGCTTGAGAGACTTGATATCTCTCGGTCTTTGCCTGAGCCTGGAACATACTTTTGAGGCTTTCGATCATATCGTAGGCCTCAACATTCTCGAACTGCTACTGCAAGTCCGGTTCCATGTGAGCAAGCATAAGACAGCTAATTTCTGTAGACTCATCACATGTTCTACGATAGACATTGGTTGCTGCCACACTCGCATTCTCATCCGGCACATCTGGAAGCGGGTTGTCTAGAACATGGTCCTTTTTTTGTTTGAGAACAATTCTCAGATTATGATACCAGTTGGTGAAGTTTGTTCCATTAAGTTTATCTTTCTCTAGAATGGTCCTCAAAGCAAAACTGGACAACTGAGGGAGACTGCTACTAGGTGCCATTATCTACAACAGAAATATACAAAACACTTAAGACAAGTATTCATAAAAGAGCAGGCGTATTAAACATTTTAATACTTATGCTCCCACTAGAACCAACATCCCTCCGATGGTTACTTAGTGACTCAGGACCCTAAATAAGCAAGTCAACTAGTGAGCTTTAGCATCACCGCTAGCTGTCAAGTGATCTAGGTAGGCAACTCCTTGCTAATCGCATCTCATGCGACTCCTGTTGGTCGGGTGGCATGTCATGCCCCGGCTCCCGACCACCCTCTCCCCGAGCCCCACAACCGTTGTGATAGACCCGTCTAGCTTACCAAGTGCTTCTGCTATAACAGTCCGACTCAAACCCATCTAGTCCAAGAGAATTGGTAGCACCTCAATTTTATGAGCCCACTACCAAGAATTTCCAACTTGTGATGGTGTAGCACTGGTGGGGAGACCGACTAGACCTTCTTTGAGGGATTAAAGTTCTACCAACTATCTCATAGAGGTAAAACTAGAGACATAACTATCACACAAAATAATCCAATTATAATGTGAAATGGTATGGCTCCCTTCATGGCGATCTCCATCTCCATGAACCTGTTCATCATGCCTTTGGCTGTAGTGTCCTTCAAGTCCTCCAAACATGCTATACTAGCACTAAGGAATATACAAGAAGATGGCTGATGACCGACAAGTATAGGGGGTGTATCGCAGTATTTTTGAGGGAAGTGAAACCCAATTTATTGATTCGACACAAGGGGAGCCAAAGAATATTTATAAGCCTTAACAACTGAGTTGTCAATTCAGCTGCACCTGGAAACAATCTTGCTCACAACAGTTTATCAGTAGCAACAGTTTTGTAGTAGAAATAGTAAAGTAACAGCAGTAGTAAAGCAAAGACAGTAGTAACAAAAGCAGTAAATAGTGGGATTCGAGTGCGGTAGGCATAGGGATGGATGGACGGGCGTTGCATGGATAAGACAATTCACATAGCAATCAAAACATAGGGCAATTGCAGATAAATAAGATAAAGCATCCAAGTACTAGACAATCCTAGGCATGTGTTCCATATATAGTCATATGTGCTAGCAATGAGAACTTGCACAACATCTTTTGTCCTGCCAGCCCGTTTGCAGCGGGGCCTCTAGGGAACTACTAGCAATTAAGGTGCTCCTTTTAATAGAGCACCGGAGCAAAGCATTAACACTCCGTGAACACATGTGATCCTCACATCAAAGCCTTTCTGACGAGGGTTTAACTCAGCAATGCCCATTGTTATGGACTTGGGTTTTGGAGAAGGAGGGAGTGCTGGAGACATCTATCGGCTAGCAAACAAGCACACAGGGGACAAAGGATTTACCCAGGTTCAGGCCTCGTAGAGGTCCCTACTCCTGCTTGTCTGCTCATGGAATTATCAAAGGAGTCGAAAGTTACAATGGTGCGCAGATGCAATCTGGCGAGAGTTGTGGAAACTAGGGTTGCGTGTGTCCTCCTCGCCGCCCCCTCCTAGCCTTTATATAGATAGGCTAGGTCTCGGGTAGCAGGTCAAGTCGGTTACAAGTTAGGGTTCTCCCCTTCAAACTTTCTATCTTTAGCTTCTTCTTGCCTCTCAAGCAATCGAGAGTCCGCAGGTCACTCGAGTCCTTTCGTCTGGGCCTTGGCGACACCGTGAGCCTATACATATTTAGACCGTATATACCAAGCTCGAGTACCTGTAGGGTATACCCATATCAGTAGCCCCCGAGTATCCAGTGGAATCGCAGATTTGACTGGGTACTTTTTGAAGTCTTCGAGTGCTTGAATGAGTATGTTTTCCGACTGCTTTCATTTATGTCATAGGGATTGTTGATATACGTGCCTGATGTAGTCGAAGTATCAGTATCAGTTAACCACCTTGGGGTGAAACAACGCAATCTACTCGAACTCGAGTCCCCGGACTCGAATCCAGAAAAGTGCTGGCGTAATTTGACTCAGGCCGCGGAGGTCTTACAAGAGTCGAATTCCACTTATATGGGTGTAAGCACTTAACGCGTCCGTCAAGGCATGTTCATCGTGCCTGTAAGAACGGATATGTTTCTAGTAGTGCGCAGTTAAATGCGTTGCCAGGCCTTTATTCAGGTCTTACCTTCACGCTGTAAGCGCGGCATCCGAATTTTATCATCACGGAGATGATTCGGGCAACCCAGGAGACGTAATCTCTTTGTAGGAAAAATATGAGGTGGTGTCGCCATGATCTGCGAGTGCTGATGTAATCGACGCACAGCTTTCGTGCAAATAACCATAGGGTGCGTGACCAGCGCTCCCTATGGGAGTAGCCCCCGAGTGCCTAGTTGGGTCGAAGACTCAGGCAGGGACTAAAGAAATTTTGCGACTGCTGTCATTTTTGTTTGTCTGAGTCAAAAACTTGGGTTGCGAGTGCTGTCGTCTTTTGCTTGCTTGTTTCAGTCGAAATTGTTTCCAGCGCTCCCTATGGGAGTAACCCACGTCCATAGTCGAATCGTTTTTCGAGTGGCTGGCTTTGATTGCGATTGCTTGTATCCCTGCAATAAGAAAATAAAAATCATAGGGTGCGCGGCCAGCGCTCCCTATGGGAGTAGCCCCCGAGTGCTTGGTGGAGTCGAAGACTCTAGCAAGGACTAAAGTAGTCGTAGTTTTCCGCTGCGTAGCTGTTGATGACGTCATTGCTGACGCTTTCATGACCTCAGTTGCCCGCGTGAGCGGCTTTGACGGGACGTGACGAGCGGTGGGTCCCACTTTCTGACTTTGATTTGACTGGGCGTGCATAATCTTATTATTAACTGTGCCTCCTCGATTTCCACGAAGTGGAGGGACGGTTTGCGCTTCCTCTTCCCCACGTGTCGAGCGCGATATGTGCCACGCGTCCAATAGGGTTTTTGCGAGCTGTTGGATTGCATCTCTTAGGGGTTAAGTAGCGATGCTACGGCGGTAAATTTCCATCTGCACCCTTTTCTTCCTTGCTGCCATCGCCATTGCCGCTGCTCCTCTGCTTTTCTCCTGCGCTTATCTCCTCCTCAGCTCTGGACCATCTCCGCTCCTTTCCAAGTTATTTTCTACGTTCTCATCGCCACCGCGCAATGGGAAAGAAGAAAGGAGGCGCTACCGCTGAATCCGCCGCCACCGCTGCTGCGGCGAAGAAGAGGGGTGGCTCCGCTGCTGCGGGCACCAGTGCCACCGCCGGCGGGAAAAAGAAAGTCGCGGGCACCCGCGTGACCAATGGCGCTTGGCGCCCTTCAATCATCAAGGCGTCCGATCTCCGTCTTCTTCGCCAAGATGGAGTTATTTCCGCAGCAGTCGCCGACGCGCGCGTTCCTAGCGGTGAGACCATTCATGTGCCTCCTGCTGGGTTTCGAGTGATGTTTCTTGCTTTCATCATTCGCGGCCTTTCTTTGCCTATCCACCCCTTTCTTAGGGGTCTCCTCTGTTTCTACGGGCTCCAGCTCCATCAGCTGTCCCCAAATTCGATTCTTCACAACTCTTGTTTTATCACCCTTTTCAAGTGCTAGCTCGGAATCGAGCCGCACTTTGGCCTTTTCAAACGCTTATTTAAGCTAAAGCGTCAGTCCGCATCTGGCTCTTTAGTCTACGACGTAGGTGGTTGTGGTATCCATGTCGACCCATCTGACACCTACTTCGACATCAAGCTCGCCAAGTCCGTCCAGGGATGAAGGGACAGATGGTTTTATGTTCGCGACTAGAAGGCCCAGGACGAGCATTTTGGGCTCGCGCCTTTCGACCCCGCGACCCCCTACAAGAAGATGCGTTCTTGGAAGAACGTGATCATGCCTTCCGAACTCGCGGAGACAGATGTGTTATATCAACGCGTCTGCGACCTCGAGAGTCGCATAGGCGCAGAAGAGGGAGACTCCCCCTTGTCAGGACTTGGCTGCGTCGTCGCGTCCAGCCTCTCCAGGCTAGGGTCCATCCCATGTTTCAATGGGGTGGTGCTGATGATGTCACTCGTGTGTCTGCTGATGGCATGTCCGCGAGTGAGGTAGATAAGAGGGTGCGACTGGTCACGAAATACACCTTCAAGGATGTGCTTCCGAATGAGCCAGTCGTTCCTCCCTTCGATGCTTCGAATCCTCCTCCCGAGGTACAGTCGTTCTACGCAGTAGCTTATGTTCGCGATTGCTTTTCTGTTGCTTACTTGCTCCTTTTTGTTGTTTGTATGCAGGATTGGGCGGTGTCGCCTTGCATGCCTCCTCTCCCTGAGGGCATTATTCCTCGCGAAGATTTTGAAGAGGATGAGTCTGAGTCGACCATCCCTTCTGATGTGGAAGAGGAAGCCCCCGAGTCCGGGAGCCCAGATACTCGCAAGCGTTTGCGCAGCGAGGACTCCGATGCATCGACTCCTTCAACTCTAGAAGGCACTGTTGTTGGCGCGGAGTCACCAATTCCCGCCGTCCCTGTGAGGGTTGTAGCACCATCTTCTCGCAAGAAGATGCGATTGCCCAAGGAGTCTTCGTCGGAGTCGGCGGAGGCCACGTTTGATCTTGACAAGTTTGACTGGTAAGTTTAAGAGGTCATTCATTCTTTTCTGTTTTCTATTTGTTAGCTTTGCCCTAGAGTTTTGCCTTTTCTTAATGCGAATTTGGTCTTGCAGTCAAGAGGCGTCGTCATCTTCTAGCGACGTTGAGTTTTTGAAGGAATCAGGAGTCGCGACCTCAAGGGCCAAGGTAGAGGTCGAGCGCGCTCCTTCTCCTCCGACGGCGGCCCACTCCGGGCACAATTCTTCGAGCTCTCCTCACGGAGGGGAGCATCGAATAGTTGCTCGGATGACAGCTCAACAGACTTCTTCAGAGTCGCTAGAGGACCATGTGAGTATATCTTTCCTTCTTTTGTATTTTGGCAGTCAACGCCTTATGTTGCCCTCTCTGATTCCTTGATTGGTGCAACAGCTCCTTGTAAAGGAGGCCGCGCGAGTGGCGAAGCAGGTGATGGAGATGGGTCGTCAGTATGCGATGCTGGAGACGCGTCACCGCGTGGTCGAAAGTGAGTGCTTCCACGCTTGTTCCTTTCATCTTCTCTCTGTTTTGGTATGTTCGACTGATAGCCAATTATTTTGACTGCCATGTAGCTGAGCATAACGCCCTTCTACGCAATGTCGCATCCTTGGAGAAGACATTGGTCGCAGCTGTCAAGGGGCGCGATGAGGCAATCGCGGCTCGTGATGATGCCCGAAAGCGCGAAGAGGATCTGCGCACCTCTTTTGCGGCTAGGGAGAAGTTGTTTGAGGAGCAACTGTTCTCAGTCACCAAGGCCCTCTCAGGTACCCTTTACAGGTGGATTTTTTATTGATGCTTTTCTCTGCTTCTGGAGTTTTGCTGGTGGCACTAGAAATTTGATCCATGTTTTTTGGTGTAGATGCTGGCGACTTGAGTTTTGACCCGCAGGCCCTTCGTCGTGATGATGCTCTGGCCAGCGCGGTGTCCGCGGTCGAAGACCGAAGCGCCACCGTCCAGGATACATTATCCAAGGCCAAGGTCGCCCTTAGTCGCCTCTGGGAGGAGTTGATGCCAAAGGCGGAGCAGGTCGATACTATGGGCGAGCTGGTGGAGTCGCTCGCCGGGGGCGTGCCTTCTACCTACAAGAACTCCCTCCGGGCAGCGTTTTGCTAGCGCTTTGCCCTTTTATGGGTCTGGTACTGGCTCCTTGTCGAGGGTGGCCTCGATTAGCTCCAAACCTACGATCGTAGATCGGTGCATGATGGTTCGGGGATCTCCAGCCGGTGGCTGGTTGTTGAGGAGGTACATGGTGGCTGCTGTCACCGCGGCCTGCGGCGTCCTGGGGACCACGTTGCCTCTCGTGTCGACTGTCATAGAGCCGAAGTCGAGGACTTTCGCGGCGTCTATGCGCTCTTGTTCGGTGAGGTGAGCCATTCGCGACTGCCTTTTCTTGGCGATGTACTCGTTGCCTCGTGAGGAGGATCCTCCGTAGGAGGAGAGCCCAGCGCGACAAAGGCTCGACTCGTCCGCCGCCTTTTTACGCGCCTCAAGTTGCGCGATTGCTTGTTTTTGGCGCGTGAATTCCTCTTTTAGGAGCCAGTGGTAGCCCATCAGTAGTTCCTGCGGGGACCCGAGGGGTAGCGGTGTACCTCGTAGGGCCTCGCGGCAGCGCTCCCACTCTTGCTCGTTGAGCTTGATTACGACGCGTTCGCCGGTTTGCTCATTGATTATACTAGGAGGTTCGACTGCTCCCGCGTTGGTGCCATTACCCGCCGTTGCCGCGATTGGCGGAGGTGTCGCCTGCGTTAATGATGGCGCACATGAAGTGATTGGGGAAGCTGCTGCTTCCACAACTTTCAGATTCAGAACCGTAGGTTCCATCTTCTATGGCCAGATCGCTCAGATCGGAGTCGCGACTGCTGTCGCTGATCGTGTTCCCGACTGCCACCGGAGCATTGAGTTCACTGAGGGTGCCGATTGATGGAGGGAACCATGATGCCGGGGCAATCGCCGGTGTCGTCGGTTGATCGGGCAGGCGAAGCGTGCCCATCTGACCAACTTGGAAGCGGAAGTTCCCAATCGCCAGGCTGATTCCGTCGCCCACGGATTCGAAGGCCGGGCGGGTGGCCGGCGTGTGGATGGTGAAGTCGAAGGCACCAAAGAGCTAGCGAATCTCCGCTGTTGCGGAATTGTAGATCGCGGTTGATGGGGCTGAAGAAGCCGCAACATCAACAGTCCCAGTTCCCACAGACGGCGCCAATTGACGAGGGTTTAACTCATCAATGCCCATTGTTATGGACTTGGGTTTTGGAGAAGGAGGGAGTGGTGGAGACATCTATCGGCTAGCAAACAAGCACACAGGGGACAAAGGATTTACCCAGGTTCAGGCCTCGTAGAGGTCCCTACTCCTGCTTGTCTGCTCGTGGAATTATCAAAGGAGTCGAAAGTTACAATGGTGCGCAGATGCAATCTGGCGAGAGTTGTGGAAACTAGGGTTGCGTGTGTCCTCCTCGCCGCCCCCTCCTAGCCTTTATATAGATAGGCTAGGTCTCGGGTAGCAGGTCGAGTCGGTTACAAGTTAGGGTTCTCCCCTTCAAACTTTCTATCTTTAGCTTCTTGCCTCTCAAGCAATCGAGAGTCCGCAGGTCACTCGAGTCCTTTCGTCTGGGCCTTGGCGACACCGTGGGCCTATACGTATTTAGACCGTATATACCAAGCTCGAGTACCTGTAGGGTATACCCATGTCACACCCTTCCGGTTATCCCGATTTCTGTCACTTCGGGGCCATAGGTTCTGGACAACAACGTCTGTATACAACTTGCAGATAAGACCAAGAACAATAATATCATAATGAATCAATAACATGTTCAGATCTGAAATCATGGCACTCGGGCCCTAGTGACAAGCATTAAGCACAACAAGTTGCAACAAAGTCATAAAGCACTAATAAAAGATACTAGGCACCATGCCCTAACAATCTGATGCCATTACATGAACGATCTCATCCAATCCCTACCATCCCCATAGCCTACAGCGGGGGATTACTCACTCATAGATGGGGGAAACATGGATGGTCGATGGTGATGATGATGGCGATGATCTCCTCCAATTCCCCGTCCCGGCAAGGTGCCAGAACGGAGTTTCTGGTGCTATTTCGTGGAATCTGGTGGTGGCAGCGGAGCGGAACTCCTTCTAGAAAAATGTCGAACCCCCCGAAGTTTTTAGGTTAGAAGGCTCCTTATATGCGAAGAGAGAGGCCGAGGGGGTGCCTAGGGGGGCCACACCACCCCCTGGCGCGGCCTGGCCTGGCCCGCGCCAGCAGGTGGTGTGGCCACCCCTGGCTCTTCTCCGTCTCGTATTCTAGCTCCTGGAGTCTTCGGGTGAAATAGGATTTTTGGCATATTTTCCGGGATTTTTCCTGATAGTTGATTTTCTACATAAAAAGTAGACACCAAGGCAATTCTGCTGAAAACAGCGTCAGTCCGCATTAGTTGTATCCAAATCACACAAGTTTAGAGGAGAAACAATAGCAAAAGTGTTCGGGAAAGTAGATACGTTTTGGACGTATCAATAGCATCTCATGCTGACACGTAGGTCGTTATACAATAACAGTGACAGCACTTTGGCTCCAGCCGGCTGACAAACCCGTGATACACGGATCACATATGGATTACACACATCTCATGCATATAAGCCATACCATTCACAACTTCCTACAGAAACAAGTTATGCATAGATACGATATCTACCGGCGTTGTGAACCTCGTAACGACATCTAATGCGCTACGACAGGGCGAAGCCGGTGGTCCCGCTAGCCGGATAGCGGGCAGGGATCGAAGGGGCAGCACCCCTCGCGGGTGCGGGCAGCTGAAAGGATAGAGATGTCGCCTAGAGGGGGTGAATAGTAAATTTGAAAACTATTATGGTTTTGGCTTGATAGAATGCGGAATTAAACTAACGTTTATTTTACAAGCACAAAACCTAAATACACTAGGCTCAACTAAGTGCACCAACAACAAGATAAGCTAAGCAAGATAGCACAAGATAAATATACCACAAGTGATAAGAAAGATATAAGTACTTCAAGCTCGATGGCTATCACAAGGAAAGTAAGCTCGGGTATAGAGATAACCGAGGCACGCGGAGACGAAGTTGTCTTCCCGTGTTCCTTTACAAGTAAGGTATGTCACGTTGGAGAGGTGTGGGATTCCACGATGGATTTCCCAACGCCACGAAGGCTCACCTTCTTCTCCGAGTCTATCCCACGAAGGAATAGGCACTTTCCTTATGGCTAGCTTTTCCGCCACTCCGGAGATGGCAAGCTCCACAACCACTTCACAAGCTCCACGAAGGAGAAGCCCGGCTCTCTTCACAATCTTCCACGAAGAGGACACCGTGGCACCAACCACCAAGCCAACTAGGAGGTCACCCTCCAAGAGCAACAAGCTCACGGTCTCTTACTCGAACAAATCATAGTGGAGAGCTCAACACTTATTCAAGAATGCAAAGCAAGAACACCAGGGGCATTCAAATCCCTCACTCTCAAATCCCACCAAAGCAACAAGTGCTAGGGAGGAATTAGAGAGGAAGAACAATGGTGGAAGTCAACCAATGACTCCAAGATCTAGATCCAATGGGTTCCTCTCACTTTGAGGAGGAATTGATTGGTGGGGATTGTAGATCTAGATCTCCTCTTCCAAAGCCCTCAAAAAGATGCAAGAATCATAGGAGGGAAGGGAGAGGAAGCAAGCTCAAGAGGTTCAACAATGGAGGTCAATTTCGTGGTCAAGAACACCCAAAAACATTGTGGGAAGAACCCCCTTTTATAGGGAAAAGCAAATATGGCTGTTGGAGAGAAAACAGCGAAAACTCGGTTCCAAAGTCGGTTGGACCGGCCCCAGAACCGGGAAACTCGGTCCCTAGACCGGAGGACCGACCTACAAACTTTGGTGACGATCACCACTTGATGTCATCCTCTCATGGGCTATATGAGATATTCACTTTTGAAGCATTCCCATGGAAAGATACCTATCCCATATGGAAAACGCAAAGGCACATATATAATGGGTTAGTTCATGATGCATAAATGACAAGGCTTACCATACCGCAAGATCCATGTGGTACATTCTTTATGCTTCATGTGTTGACCAACTTGAAATCACTCTTTCACTCTTTGTATTGGTCAACCAAGTATCTTCTCATGCTCCATCTCAATATCTTGAGGTACATAAAGAATTCTTCATTTGATTACATGCTCTAAATCTTAGTCAACCATATCTCAACTAATGAGGCTATCATGACACCGGCTGAGAGCCATATCTTGAATTCTTCTATTGAGATCACACTCTCAAGATCTTGAACATATCATATTCTTCTCTTCAATTTGATGATCTTGATGCCAAAACTCAAGGTATATATTTATCTTCATAGCATCCATACTTGAATCCAACACATGAACTACAAGCATGACCTATGGAATATTCCTTCATATAAAACTCAATGAAAACATTAGTCCATAGGGATTGTCATTAATCACCAAAACCACACATAGGGGCGAACCCTTGTCAATTGGCGCCGTCTGTGGGAACTGGGAGTGCTGATGTTGCGGCTTCTTCGGCCCCATCAACCGCGATCTACAACTCCGCAACAGCGGAGATTCGCCAGCTCTTCGGCGCCTTCGACTTCACCGTCCACACGCCGGCCACCCGCCCGGCCTTCGAATCCGTGGGCGACGGAATCAGCCTGGCGATTGGGAACTTCCGCTTCCAAGTTGGTTAGATGGGCACGCTTCGCATGCCCGATCAACCGACGACACCGGCGATTGCCCCGGCATCATGGTTCCCTCAATCAATCGGCACCCTCAGTGAACTCAATGCTCCGGTGGCAGTCGGGAACACGATCAGCGACAACAGTCACGACTCCGATCTGAGCGATCTGGCCATAGAAGATGGAACCTACGGTTCTGAATCTGAAAGTTGTGGAAGCAGCAGCTTCCCCAATCACTTCATGTGCGCCGTCATTAACGCAGGCGACACCTCCGCCAATCGCGGCAATGGCGGCAACGGCGGTAACGGCGCCAACGGGGGAGCAGTCGAACCTCCCAGTATAATCAATGAGCAAACCGGTGAACGCGTCGTAATCAAGCTCAATGAGCAAGAGTGGGAGCGCTGCCGCGAGGCCCTACGAGGTACACCGCTACCCCTAGGGTCCCCACAGGAACTACTGATGGGCTACCACTGGCTCCTAAAAGAGGAATTCACGCGCCAAAAACAAGCAATCGCGCAACTTGAGGCGCGTAAAAAGGCGGCGGATGAGTCGAGCCTTCGTCGCGCTGGGCTCTCCTCCTACGGAGGATCCTCCTCACGAGGCAACGAGTACATCGCCAAGAAAAGGCAGTCGCGAATGGCTCACCTCACCGAACAAGAGCGCATAGACGCTGCGAAAGTCCTCGACTTCGGCTCTATGACAGTCGACACGAGAGGCAACGTGGTCCCCAGGACGCCGCAGGCCGCGGTGACAGCAGCCACCATGTACTTCCTCAACAACCAGCCACCGGCTGGAGATCCCCGAACCGCCATGCACCGATCTACGATCGCAGGTTTGGAGCTAATCGAGGCCGCCCTCGACAAGGAGCCGGTACCAAACCCAAAAAAGGGCAAAGCGCTAGCAAAACGCTACTCCTCACCCTCATCCAGCGATGACTGTCACGACTTGTCTCGACGCCGTCGTTCACGGCGACACGATCGCGACTACGATGCGCGCAACGACCTCACACAACGCAAGATCGACAAGTCAAGAGCACGACGTGCTCGGTCGACTGACTCGGAAGAGGAAGACGGGGAACTCTGCGGCGCCAGATGCTTCAGTAGATCCATTAGGCAGAAGCGAATGCCTAAGGGGTTTGAACTTCCGTCAGAAAATCCGAAGTTCGACGATCTACAGGACCCTAAAATCTGGCTAGAAGATCACATCTCCTCCGTCAGGCTCCACGGCGGCAGTCGAAGTACTGCCATGCAATGCTTGCAGCTACAGCTGCAGGGCGCCGCCCGAGCATGGCTCAATAGCCTCCCACGTGGATCCATTCGCAGTTGGGATGAGCTGGTCTACAGCTTCGTGCGCAACTTTAAAGGCACGTACAAACGTCCTACATCAATCGAAGAACTGAGATGCTTCTAGCAAAGATCTGGCGAATCGCTGCGCTCATACATACGAAGGTGGTCCATCATCAAGAACTCCGTGGAAAACATCTCGGAAGACCGCGCGATTGATGCATTCCACGGTGGCGTCCGTCGTCTAGAGCTCAGGGAGGAGCTGGGCCGCTCAAAGCCCCAGACCATCGACCACCTGATGGAGATCGCGAATCGGTGGGCTGATGGAGAAGATTCGATGAAGAACCGCGCTCACTCCGACGAGGAGGCAGAACTCGAACGCAGACGCGACCGCCGAGGCAAACGCCACATGCGCATCTACGACGACCGTGATGACGTCAACATGGTCACAGCCGGCTACACCGATAGACGTGACGACAACCGCAACAACGGATACCGCAGCGGTGGATACCGCAGCCATGAAAGTATGGCAACGCCGCACTCGCGACGAGGCACCGGCAACCTCCATCGAGGAAAAACTGTCTGGACAATGCATGGTACACTTCTACATCGACAAGCATGACGGCAAGAGAAAGTCCAACTACCTCCTCAAGGACTGCCGCGAGTTCCTCAAACTACACGAGGGATTGGTTCGAATGAACCGCAACGCAGTCGAAAGAGGCTACGGGGCCGCTCCAGGCGCCGTGGCACATGGCGCACCGCCACCTCCACCAGGGCCACCACCGAACGGAGCTGCACCGGACCAACACCACGGAGGAGAACCGTACCAATGGGCCATGTGTACCATGATGATCCAAAAGGGACGCCCCTCCAACAGGGTGCAGAAAGCCATCACTCGCCAAGTCAGCTTGGCCACGCACTCACCACCATCCACCACTGAGTACCTCAGAGGCAGTGAGTCGTGCATCACCTTCGATAAACGAGACCACCCGCCTCAAGTACCTCGCCCAGGCCATTGCCCCCTCGTACTCGAAGCGCAAATTGGAGGCTTCGACATGAGTCGCGTCTTCATGGATGGTGGAAGCGGCATCAACCTCATATTCGCGAGTACCTTGCGAGCAATGAGGATCCCTCTAACTTGCTTGGAGGCATCGGACACAACATTCCACGACATCGTCCCAGGGAAAGGCGTATACCCCCTGGGCAAAATCAACCTCGACATCATATTCGGCACGCCAAGGAACTTCCGACACGAGCGCATCGATTTTGAGGTCGTCGATTGGCCCTCGCAATACCACTGCATCCTCTGACGTGTCGCGTTCGCTAGGTTCATGGCGGTACCCCACTACGCCTACCTGCAGATGAAAATGCCAGGTCCCAACGGCGTCATCACGATCAACGGAAGCTTTGAGTGATCTGACAGCTGCAACAGGGAATTCAACAGAATCTCCCAGTCCTTCGGCATGCAAGAAGAGCTCGCGCGATTGAAGGAAACGACAGACAACAGCCTGCCTCCCCCGAGCAGGCCAAGCTCACCTGATGTCTCCTTCGACTCATCTGTGCACACAAAGAAGGTGCAGGTCCATCCGACAGATCCCGCCAAAATGGCCCTCATCGCCAACAACTTGAGTCCCGCATAGGAACTCGCGCTCATCGAATTCCTCCGTGAGCACTAGGAAATTTTTGCCTGGTGTCCTGCGGACATGCCAGGAGTTCCCAGGGAATTCGCCGAGCATGCACTCAACGTCAACCCCGACGCAAGACCAGTCAAGCAAACAATCAGGCGACTATCTGAGCCACGAGCGCAGGCAGTCGGCATGGAGATCAACAGACTCCTCGAGGCCAAATTCATATGCGAGATCAAGGAAAGCACTTGGCTCGCCAATACGGTGCTGGTGCCAAAAAAGGACACGGATATCCTACGGATGTGCGTGGACTTCACTTCTTTAAACAAGCACTGCCCAAAAGATCACTTCCCGCTACCATGGATTGATCAAATCATCGACTCCACCGCTGGATGCGAACGCCTCTGCTTCCTCGATGCCTACTCAGGCTATAATGAAATTCGAATGAAGGAGGAAGACTAAGAGAAGACCACGTTTACAACGCCCTTCGGTGTGTTCTGCTACAACACAATGCCCTTCGGGCTAAAAAACGCAGGAGCCAACTACTAGCGGTGCATGCAGGCTTTCCTCAAGGAGCAATTGGGTCGCAACATCCAAGTCTATGTCGACGACATAGTAATCAAAACCAAGGAGGAAGCCTCTCTAATCGACGACTTGCGCGAAACATTCGCCAACCTCGATCGTTACCGGATTAAACTCAATCCGGACAAATGCACCTTTGGCGTACCATCTGGGCAGCTGCTCGGGTATCTCATCTCCGCGAGAGGGATTGAGGCAAACCCAAAAAAGATAAAGGCCATACTGGCCATGGAGAAGCCAAAAAACATAAGAGGCGTCCAGCAACTAGCCGGACGAATCGCGGCCCTCAGTCGATTTATCAGTCGAATGGGAGAAAAGGCACTGCCCTTCTATCAGCTCCTCCGCAAAGCTGACAAATTCGAGTGGACCAAGGAAGCGCAAGAAGCATTCGAAGACCTCAAGCGCCTGTTATCCACCTCGCCAGTACTGGTGACTCCACGAGAAAGGGAGCCACTACTGCTATACATCTCCGCTACCAACCAAGTGGTTAGTACAGTGCTCGTCGTCGAGCGGGCCGAGGAAAACAAGGTCCATGGCGTACAACGCCCGGTATACTAGCTCAGTGAGGTCCTCACGCCAACAAAACAGCGGTACCCGCACTACCAGAAGCTGGCGTACGGCGTCTTCATGACCGCCCAGCGACTGCGCCATTACTTCTAGGAACACCCAATTGTGGTAGTCAGTGACGCCCCATTGGGACATATCCTCAATAACCCCGACGCCACGGGACGAGTCGTGCTTTGGGGAATCGAACTGTCTCCATGAGACATCACATACGAAAAGCGCGATGCAATGAAGTCACAAGTTCTCCCTGACTTTCTCGTGCATTGGATGGAAAACCAACTCCCGGACAAGCCAGATATGTCCTACCTCTGGACAATGCACTTCGATGGATCCAAGTGGAAAGACGGAGCAGGAGCAGGTGTCATATTGACGTCACCTCAAGGAGACAAGCTGAAATACATCCTGCGAATGCAGTTCACAGCCTCAAACAACGAGGCTGAATATGAGGCCCTGTTGCACAGGATGAGGATGGCAAAAGCCTGCGGCGCAAAGAGGCTCATCATATATGGCGACTCCAAGCTGGTCGTCAACCAAACAATGCACGAGTGCGACGCACTCAATGACAACATGATCGCATACCGCGACCTCTACGATACACTCGAGGGAGACTTCGATGGTTGCGAGTTGCGACATGTAGGTCGCGAAAGCAACGAGGAGGTGGATGCACTCGCCAACATAGGCTCTACCTGCGCCCCCATACCACCTGGGGTATTTCTCGAGCGCATCTGCGAACGCTCCATCAAGCCAAAGGCCGCAGAGAAGAAAACAAGCGCAGCAACAGACTCGGGGGCTATGCCACCCAATGAGCCAATGGCACTCGAAAACTTGGAGCCAGACACAGGACTCGAAGGGCTAATGAGCGTCATGATGATCGAACAATCCTGGACGCAGCCGTACATTACATATCTCCTCAGCAAGCGCCTACCGGACGACCCGACGGACGCACGGCACATCACACAACGCTCCAAGGCATTCGCTGTTATCAACGGCGAACTGTATAAACGTAGTATCACAGGCGTGTTACAACGATACGTCTCCCTGGCCGATGGAAAAGCAGTCCTCCTCGACATACATGAAGGAACCTGCGGACACCACGCCGACAGTCGCGCCCTCGTTGCCAATGCTCTACGAGATGGATTTTACTAGCCCATGGCCATGCGCGACGCCAAGGACATAGTCCAAAAGTGCAACGCTTGTCAGCGATTCGCGGACAAACCACACGCTCCAGGCGCAGAATTAAGGCCTATTCCATTGGCCTGGCCCTTCGCACAATGGGGGCTTGACATGGTAGGCAAGCTCCCAAGGTCCTCGCAAGGAGGCTACGTCTATCTTTTGGTTGAAGTCGACAAATTCACCAAGTGGATCGAAGCCATGCCGGTGACCAAGCAATCGGGTCACAACACGGTCAAGTTCTTCGAGTCCATCGTTTACCGCTTCGGCGTGCCGCACAGCATCATCACTGACAACGGGATGAACTTCACATCCAAGGAGTTCCAAGAATTCTGCGAAAACCTGGGGATCAACATCAGCTATGCCTCAGTCGCTCATCCACAGACAAACGGTCAGGTGGAAAAAGCAAACGGGCTCGTCTATAGTGGCATCAAGAAGCGACTCCTTCGACTGCTCGAACAAGCTGTGGGTTGCTGGCCAGATGAGCTCCAATCCATACTCTGGAGCCTACGTACAACTCCAAACAGCGCCACAGGCTACACGCCATTCTTTATGGTGCACGGCACAGAAGCGGTACTACCCGCCGAAGTAAGGTACAAGGCGCCGCGCATAGTCGTTTACAGCAAACAAGAGTCATCTCTTGCACTCGAAGACTCCGTTGACCTCCTCGACGAGGCGAGAGAAATCGCCGCAGAAAGATCCACGATCTACCAGCAGAACCTGCGCAACTACCACAGTAGAAGGCTTCGCCCCAGATCCTTCGTCGAAGGTCACCTGGTCCTGCGACTGAAGCAGCTGGGGCATCTCAAGCTCGAGTTCCCCTGGGAAGGACCATACTTGGTTACAGAAGTAATCCCAGGTGGCGCCTATCGCCTTCAAGACCTAGAAACAGGAGTCGCATACTCCAACCCTTGGAACGTCACACAACTGCGACGCTTCTACCCCTAGTTGTTTTACTTTTACATTGCAAATAAGGCTAACCAGCCAAGGCTACTTAGCCACACATTGTACCTCGTACTGTTCTCCAAATAATAAAAGCTAAGTGCCCCAAAACTCTGTGTTTTTTCTTTTCACTTCTGTTACTATTGTACTCGGGGGCTACGCCACCCTACACACACTTGTTCTTCGAACTAATAAACGCGACATCCTGAGTAGCTGGCACATCAATCGAACCCCTTAACGCAAATTCAACCCAGCTGCAACGCACCTGGCAGGTTGATAAAAGGGATGGCCAGGCTAACGAAAAGGACTCGCATAGTGCAACGCACCTTACGCTTACAAAAGCTATTTGTACGCGTTCAACAATAAATTACATACAAATATATATATATGAACTTTACAACACAAATACACTTATGTGCAGGATACAAATCTGGTTACTGCTGCAACAGAAGAACATTGGTTTGCTCCTTGAAGAAGTCGACAATCTCCTCTGCTGGGCGGTCCACCGCTTGATAGTGCGGCACCATATTCCAAGCAGATCCGGCTGGCGGCGCTGGCAGACCGGAAGCTATGACGGTGACATCCACGTCAGGCCTGTGCAATCGCACCATCGAGAGGGCAGCCTTGGCACCGGCCACCAACTGCTGCCTCACGCACTCGCGAACCGCGGACATATCTTGAAATTTGGCCAGGAGAGCCAACAGGCTTGATGGCGTGTCATCCAACGGGAACATCGCCCGGTAGATATTCTTCAAACATGACTGCGACTTCTTCAGGAAGAGCAGCACTCGCGAAGCGCGATCCTGCAGGGTCGCCAATGCAGTCGCACGATCATGATCCACCCAGAAGTATCCACTCTCTTGGAGTTGCCCCTGGGTGAGACCATGAAGGCGGATGGCAATCCTATCCCTCTCCTCCTGCGGACGGTGTGCGCTAACAACTACATGAAGTAGCACCAACAGCATGAGTACAACGTACCACTGCGACTATCTACAAAGGAAAAAGATGAGGATGAGCAAACTAACACTTAAACTGGTCGCCCAGCTGCGTCACCTCGCCAAGCAGATACTGCTCGCGGGCGGCGGCTTTTTCCGCCTTTGACTTCCACACATCTGCATTACCTCGGATCAGGGGCAACTCATGCTCCAGCTGCTTCACGCGGTCACGAAGTCGCGACAGCAAAGACAGCTCCTCTACCCTGGAGCGCGGCGGTGCCACTGTCTCATCAAGAGATGATGGATCCTGGTTTCCCCCTACGGGACCACTCGATGTGCCCTACCACAGATCAAGACAGAAGCAAATAAGGCGACCAAACTAACACAAAGGCAGGGATAGCAGATGCATTCAGGATAAGCATAAAAAATATTCACAAGCACATCTCGCCAGCAGGCATGTTCTTAGAGCAAAAGGACAATTCATCATCTACTACACAAGCTAACTACGGAGCAGCTGGCTTCTTCGACTTCGACGCCTTCGGAGGCTTCATCAAGTCCGTGGCAGTATCAGACGCCACTGATTTTCCGCCTGCCCCTGAAGCCGAAGCTTTCGTCGCCTTCTTAGCGCGCCGGAGCTCCTCCGAATACTTGGCAACGGTATTAATCAAAGAATGGCCATATTTGGCATAGGCAGTCGCAAAGGGAGCGAAAACTACCTGCTGACCATCCGCGCCAACAGGCATTGTCTTCGACACCGCAGAGGGATCTATCTCGACTCCGTGGGCCTGCACCATGGCGAGTGACATCGTTGCACCAGCCGCCCGGAGGGAGTTCTTGTAGGTAGAAGGCATGCCCCCGGCGAGAGACTCCACCAGCTCGCCCATAGTATCGACCTGCTCCGCCTTTGGCATCAACTCCTCCCGGAGGCGACTAAGGGCGACCTTGGCCTTGGATAATGTATCCTGGACGGCCGCGCTTCGGTCTTCGACCGCGGACACCGCGCCGGCCAGAGCGTCATCACGACGAAGGGCCTGCGGGTCAAAACTCAAGTCGCCAGCATCTACACCAAAAAACATGGATCAAATTTCTAGAGCCACCGGTAAAACTCCAGAAGCAGAGAAAAGCATCAATAAGAAATCCACCAGTAAAAGGTACCTGAGAGGGCCTTGGCGACTGAGAACAGTTGCTCCTCGAACAACTTCTCCTTGGCCGCAAAAGAGGCGCGCAGATCCTCTTCGCGCTTTCAGGCATCATCACGAGCCGCGATTGCCTCATCGCGCCCCTTGACAGCTGCGGCCAATGTCTTCTCCAAGGATGCGACATTGCGCAGAAGGGCGTTATGCTCAGCTACATGGCAGTCAAAATAATTGGCTATTAGTCGAACATACCAAAACAGAGAGAAGATGAAAGGAACAAGCATGGAAGCACTCACTTTCGACCACGCGGTGACGCATCTCCAGCATCGCATACTGACGACCCATCGCCATCACCTGCTCCGCCACTCGCGTGGCCTCCTTTACAAGGAGCTGTTGCACCAATCAAGGAATCAGAGAGGGCAATAGAAGGCGTTGACTGCCAAAATACAAAAGAAGGAAAGATATACTCACATGGTCCTCTAGCGACTCCGAAGAAGTCTGTTGAGCTGTCATCCGAGCAACTATTCGATGCTCCCCTCCGTGAGGAGGGCTCGAAGAATTGTGCCCGGAGTGGGCCGCCATCGGAGGAGAAGGAGCGCGCTCGACCTCTACCTTGGCCCTTGAGGTCGCGACTCCTGATTCCTTCAAAAACTCAACGTCGCTAGAAGATGACGACGCCTCTTGACTGCAAGACTAAATTCGCATTAAGAAAAGGCAAAACTCCAGGGCAAAGCCAACAAATAGAAAACAGAAAAGAATGAATGACCTCTTAAACTTACCAGTCAAACTTGTCAAGACCAAACGTGGCCTCCGCCGACTCCGACGAAGACTCCTTGGGGAATCGCATCTTCTTGCGAGAAGATGGTGCTACAGCCCTCACAGGGACAGCGGGAATTGGTGACTCCGCGCCAACAACTGTGCCTTCTGGAGTTGAAGGAGTCGACGCATCGGAGTCCTTGCTGCGCGAACGCTTGCGAGTATCCGGGCTCCCGGACTCGGGGGCTTCCTCTTCCACGTTAGAAGGGATGGTCGACTCAGACTCATCCTCTTCAAAAGCTTCGCGAGGAATAATGCCCTCAGGGAGAGGAGGCATGCAAGGCGACACCGCCCAATCCTGCATACAAACAGCAAAAAGGAGCAAGTAAGCAACAGAAAAGCAATCGCGAACATAAGCTACTGCGTAGCACGACTGTACCTCGGGAGGAGGATTCGAAGCATCGAAGGGAGGAACAACTGGCTCATTTGGAAGCACATCCTTGAAGGTGTATTTCGTGACCAGTCGCACCCTCTTATCTACCTCACTCGTGGACATGCCATCAGCAGACACACGAGTGACATCATCAGCACCACCCCATTGAAAGATGGGATGGACCCTAGCCTGGAGAGGCTGGACGCGACGACGCAGCCAAGTCCTGACAAGGGCGGAGCCTCCCTCTTCTGCGCCTATGCGATTCTCGAGGTCGCAGACGCGTTGATATAATACATCTGTCTCCGCGAGTTCGGAAGGCATGATCACGTTCTTCCAAGAACGCATCTTCTTGCAGGGGGTCGCGGGGTCGAAAGGCGCGAGCCCAAAATGCTCGTCCTGGGCCTTCTGGTCGTGAACATAAAACCATCTGTCCCTCCATCCCTTGACAGACTTGGCGAGCTTGATGTCGAAGTAGGTGGCGGATGGGTCGACATGGATACCATAACCACCTACATCGTAGACTAAAGAGCCAGATGCGGACTGACGCTTTAGCTTAAATAAGCGTTTGAAAAGGCCAAAGTGCGGCTCGATTCTGAGCCAGCCCTTGCAAAGGGTGATAAAACAAGAGATGTGAAGAATCGAATTTGGGAACAGCTGATAGAGCTGGAGCCCGTAGAAACAGAGGAGACCCCTAAGAAAGGGATGGATAGGCAAAGAAAGGTCGCGAATGATGAAAGCAAGAAACATCACTCGAAACCCAGCAGGAGGCACAGGAATGGTCTCACCGCTAGGAACACGCGTGTCGGCGACTGCTGCGGAAATAACTCCATCTTGGCGAAGAAGACGGAGATCGGATGCCTTGATGATTGAAGGGCACCAAGCGCCATTGGTCACACAGGTGCCCGTGACTTTCTTTTTCCCGCTGGCGGCGGCACTGGTGCCCGCAGCAGCGGAGCCACCCCTCTTCTTCGCCGCAGCAGTGGTGGTGGCGGATTTAGCGGCAGCGCCTCCTTTCTTCTTTCCCATTGCCCGGTGGCGATGAGAACGCAGAAAATAACTTGGAATTGAGCGGAGATGGTCCAGAGCTGAGGAGGAGATAAGCGCAGGAGAAAAGCAGAGGGGCAGCGGCAATGGCGATGGCAGCAAGGAAGAAAAGGGCGCAGATGGAAATTTACCGCCGTAGCAATCCAACGGCTCGCAAAAACCCTATTGGACGCATGGCACATATCGCGCTCGACACGTGGGGAAGAGGAAGCGCGAACCGTCCCTCCACTGCGCGGAAATCGAGGAGGCACAGTTAATAATAAGATTACGCACGCCCAGTCAAATCAAAGTCAGAAAGTGGGACCCACCGCTCGTCACGTCCCGTCAAAGCCGCTCACGCGGGCAACTAAGGTCATGAAAGAGTTAGCAATGACGTCATCAACAGCTACGCAGCGGAAAACTACGACTACTTTAGTCCTTGCTAGAGTCTTCGACTCCACCAAGCACTCGGGGGCTACTCCCATAGGGAGTGCTGGCCGCGCACCCTATGATTTTTATTTTCTTATTGCAGGGATACAAGCAATCGCAATTAAACCCAGCCACTCGAAAAACGATTCGACTATGGACGTGGGTTACTCCCATAGGGAGCGCTGGAAACAATTTCGACTGAAAAAAGCAAGCAAAAGACGACAGCAGTCGCAACCCAAGTTTTCGACTCAGACAAACACAAATGACAATAGTCGCAAAATTTCTTTAGTCCCTGCCTGAGTCTTCGACCCAACCAGGCACTCGGGGGCTCCTCCCATAGGGAGCGCTGGTCGCGCACCCTATGGTTATTTGCACGAAAGCTGTGCGTCGATTACATCAGCACTCGCAGATCATGGCGACACCGCCTCATATTTTTCCTACAAAGAGATTACGTCTCCTGGGTTGCCCGAATCATCTCCGCGATGATAAAATTCGGATGCCGCGCTTACAGCGTGAAGGTAAGAGCTGAATAAAGGCCTGGCAACGCATTTAACTGCGCACTACTAGAAACATATCCATGCTTACAGGCACGATGAACATGCCTTGACGGACGCGTTAAGTGCTTACACCCATATAAGTGGAATTCGACTCCTGTAAGACCTCCGCGGCCTGAGTCGAATTACGCCAGCACTTTTCCGGATTCGAGTCTAGGGACTCGAGTTCGAGTAGATTGCGTTGTTTCACCCTAAGGTGGTTAACTGATACCGATACTTCAGCTACATCAGGCACGTATATCAACAATCCCTATGACATAAATGAAAGTGGTCAGAAAACGTACTCATTCAAGCACTCGAAGACTTCAAAAAGTACCCAGTCAAATCTGCGATTCCACTGGATACTCGGGGGCTACTGACATGGGTATACCCTACAGGTACTCGAGCTTGGTATATACGGTCTAAATACGTATAGGCCCACGGTGTCGCCAAGGCCCAGACGAATGGACTCGAGTGACCTGCGGACTCTCGATTGCTTGAGAGGCAAGAAGCTAAAGATAGAAAGTTTGAAGGGGAGAACCCTAACTTGTAACCAACTCGACCTGCTCCCCGAGACCTAGCCTATCTATATAAAGGCTAGGAGGGGGCGGCGAGGAGGACACACGCAACCCTAGTTTCCACAACTCTCGCCAGATTGCATCTGCGCACCATTGTAACTTTCGACTCCTTTGATAATTCCACGAGCAGACAAGCAGGAGTAGGGACCTCTACGAGGCCTGAACCTGGGTAAATCCTGTGTCCCCTGTGTGCTTGTTTGCTAGCCGATAGATGTCTCCAGCACTCCCTCCTTCTCCAAAACCCAAGTCCATAACAATGGGCATTGATGAGTTAAACCCTCGTCACCCCCATTTTGGTAATTGATGGCAATCACAACAAGAGGGTTTATATAATGAATATTAGAAACAAGTATGCAACTTATCCAAGAATAAGTTGTATACAAGAGGTTGTATTTCATATGGTTAAGTAACACAAAGATACTAGTCCATATCAAAACCAATTCTACTCACACAAACTACAACTAATGCAAGAGATGTGAGTAGAACCAACATATATAGAGCAAACTCTCCCACAATATATGCACGTGTGATGAACTTGAATTTCATTGCATACATTGTCAAGCATAACCTTTGGGAGAGTTTCCACTATATATTCAACCATGCAATACATAATAAAGATGAAAGGCAAACACTTAAGAACAAACCAATCTTAAGTAGAAAACCATTTCCCTTAAAACCCTCTAAACTTCTCCCCCATTGACAACAAGTGCCAAAATGGATGACAAATTTAGAAGGCCAATATAGTTCAAGTTCCTCCCAATGTGTGCATTTCTCATAATATGAGTGAAATCATATGCACATATCCAATGACGAATACTTGGAGGAAATCAACTATATTGAGGATCAAATATTGCTAAAAGGATAACAAGGTGAAGATACTTCAACGGATGAAGCAAGCAATCAAAAGATCCAAATAATCAAATGGACAAATAGTGATCTAAATGAAATAAGGAAGCTCCCCAAGGTTTGTGCATAAATGAGTTGTTTCATTTGAATACAATATGCACAAACATGGAATCCTCACTCCCTCTATATCATTTAGAACACAACCAAGATACAAGGAGTGGAGATATAAATCAATACACTTGTTAAGACAAGCTTAAGTCAAAAAGAAACCAAATATGAGATATGAGTGCGCGAAGATGCAATAAAAGTAAACCGAGCACTCATAAATCAAGACCTTACCAAAACCATTAAAAACTAAGCGGATAAGTGAGATGGTTGGCAAAAGGCGAGGATATCAAGGCGAGAGATTAACACTCTTGTGTATATAAGTTTCTAAGTGGAAAAACAAGAGAATAATCCACAAAGAAACATCCACACACAACAGGTTAATAAAAATAATAAAACATGATATCCAAGAGGAAGTCATAAGATATACCAAAAAAATGATATTTTGCTTAAGTGCGTATATAGCACATGGCTCTATTTTCTCTCATGGTATATCAAAGAACTTCACCAAAGAAAAAGAAAAACCTCAAAAACATCACAACTAACACTAAGGGAACTAATGCTAGTTGGGAAATTTTGAGAAAGGCAACAAGTATCAAAAGGAAGGATTCAATGCAATTTCAAGAATATTGCACATGAGAGTACCCTGAGGAATTGATATGCAATAAATTGCTAGAAGGCATATTTTGGATTGGTGAATCATGAGCATGATTTTATATACTCCCCACTATATGCATCATCTCGAATTACTCACATAAGCAATAAGGATAGAAAAGTCTTTCAAAGATCTTTGCAAGAACCACAACATTTACAAACTAATAAATTCATGCCAAGATGTAACCTACAAGAGATTGGATGGAAGAATAGTATGCATGAATAGGATACTTGTTACCGAGAGAGCAATGGTATGATGTAGTAGATAAGAATTCTTCGATCATCCTAGCTTGGCTCCAATTATCATATGGTGACAACACCTTCCTTATAGATGAGACAAGCATCCATTGCATCTCCAATGTACCTAAAACAAAATTCAAGTACATCTTGGTCCCCAAACTTATTGGGTCCAAAGTGGTTAGACTAACCACAACACATAGGACATACTCCATAAAAATATGTGCATATTTAGATATGAAATTTGAATTTCATGCACATCATAGCCGTTTAAGGATTTGATGGAGTATACCCTATATATTGGATCGAAGAAAGCAAAACATGATATAAGATATACATTTAGTAAACATGCATGCACAAGACTTTAAAGAACCAACGAAGATATAATTTGGACAAACACCAAAATATTCAAGAAGGCATACAAGGTGTGACAAAACACATTTGTTGTCCAAACTATATCAAAAGAACCAAATCAACAAAAGATTTGTTCAACAAAGTTCAACAAATGAACCAAGCAAAAACTATTGAGCATAAAAGATGAGATAAAAACACAAATGCTCAAAGATTTATCTCATTCAAGAAAATAACATAGATAAGAAAGAATGAGATAACAAACTCCCAAAAGAGCAAGGTTTCAACAAATAAACCAAACCCTTAACACTTTTCACAATGGCACAAGGTTCCGAGAAGAAAAGGTTTGTCTTCCACTAGAAGCACATTTGATAATAATCAAAAACACCATCAAAGAGATGTTCAAAAGCCAAGGAAGACAATGGGAGCTACAACAATTTTTGGAAAGAAAAAAAGGCAATAGCAAGTGAAATCCAAGGTGAAGATGATCCACAAATGTTACCACACCCAAGTATATCAATTGTCGAAGACAATGAGTGTATTGGAATTTATTTCCGGTGGTATATTGCACGGATATTAAAGATAAATCGTCATAATAAAAAGCATAGGATAGGAATAAAAAAGATTAAGCACTATGCAAAGATAGAGATTCTTGATAGCTTCAACTAGTCACACAATCATGCAAAGCAATGATTATAATAACTTGAAGCAAATGGTCTCCCAAATAAGATATAGAGATATGCATTTGAGGAAGAGCCACACCAAGGATTTATTACTCAAGCAAAGACCAAAAATATGAGCAATAAAAGCTTCTAACAAAAATTAGGACCTTGTTTGAGCTAAGATGCCACCTAGATACAAGATAATCAACAATATCAACTCTAAGTGGCACCACCTCATATGTTCACATTTCCTAGGATTGTGATATGCAAAAGTAGCATATTACTCCCCCATAATGTGGTATCCATTTTTTCTTAATAAGAGGAAAAACAACCTCAACTAGAGATAATTAATGGACATTTAGAATTTGAATTTCTCATGAGTATGACACACCACATAGTGACTAGATAAGCTTGCAATATCAATACTAAGTGTTAGTACTCATGTACACACATTTATAGGTTTGAGAGATGCGTGAGGCATATCACTCTCCCAAATGGCATGTTCCATTAATCACTCGAAAAGAGCCCAAAAAGATATCATCAAGATGAATTAGAGGCTCAAAGAAAAACACACAAGTAAATGATGTGCCAAACACATATACATACTTGAATACACAAAATAATCAAGCATGAGGCACAAAAAATACAAACACATACTTGGTACAAAACCAAAACATGTAAAGGGGCAAGTAACTTTCAATATAAAAGAATTGAGTTTGAGTTACCGCAAAGAGGCACATTGGGTATATGGTCGGGAGACGATAATCCTTATAACTTGGCTTGATCAAATATAGTATATGAAGATCCCTTAATTCTTCATGAGTTAGCCAAGTCTCCAATGCCTTCCAATAACACCTATTGATCAAGCTTGAGCTTGTTTGTCCCCAATCAAGTTGGGTCCTAAGAGGTTAGTCACAATAGGCTTGGCAACCCAAATGGTTCGTTTCTTGACACCACTTTGAGTTCCAACAAACTTGGCAAACACATTGCCATCCTTATCCTTCCCAAGAGAATAATAATCATCAACAATGATAGGGTTAGATAAGGTACCATTTGAACATGAAGAGGCCAAGTACCCCTTCTCACGACCTATGTAGCAACAAGTGCTCCCCTTTCTCTTCTTTATTGATTTCTTATCTTGGGGAGCCTTATCTTGATTCTTCTTGGGAAGTGGCCTAGCTTTAACTTGAGGTTGATATTGGGCTTGACCTTGACCTTGTGGCCGCTTCCCTTGTTGCTTATCATTCAAGTGCTTTTTCTTCAATGGACAAGATCTTACATGATGTCCTACAACCTTGCACTTGAAGCAAATAATCTTGGCTGAATCCTTGACTTGGTCTTGGCCCTTCTTCTTGTTGCTCTTGGACTTGTTCTTGTTATTGGAGTTGAATCCAAGTCCACTTTTATCATTGGGGGTATTTTTGCACACTCAAAATATTATCGAGTGTGGATTTGCCTTCATGACTCTTTTTCAAGTCTTTCTTCAAAGAAGTGACTTGGGCCTTGAGCTCTTTGATTTCCTCTACATGGTTAGTAGAAATAGAGGTACTATAGGAAGTAGAAGATTCATTGTTAGAGGTGAAGGAAATATGCCCTGAGAGGCAATAATAAAGTTGTTATTATATATTCCTTATATATGATAGATGTTTATTTTACATGCTAGAATTGTACTGATCGGAAACATCAATACATGTGTGTTTAATAAACAAAAAGGGTTCCTAGTTATGCCTCTCTTATAGACTAGCTCGTTGATTAACAAGATTATCAAGGTTTCCTGATCATGGACATTGGATGTTGTTAATAACAAGGTCACACCATTGGTGGAATGATGTGATGAACATTCATCCGAAGTATAGCATTACGATCAAGTCATTATGTTTATATTGCTATAACATCATACGAAGTAATCTTTATCCTTAGACCATGAGATCATGTTAATTGCTAATACCGGAAAAGTATCTTGATAACATCAAACGTCACACCGTAACAGGGTGACTATAAAGATGGGTTCAGTACTACGAAGGTGTTATGTTGAGGCTCATGGATTAAGAGTGGAATTTGTCAATCCAGATGACGGATAGATATACTCTGGGCCCTCTCGGTGATATCACATTAAGATAGCTTGCAAGCAAGTGATGTGATCACTAGAATGTTATGTCACGGGAACAAGAAAAGAGTGCATGTCGGTAACGAGATCAAACTAGGTATGGAGATACCGATGATCGAATCTCGGACATGTAATATATCGAGAGACAAAGGGATTTAGTTACAAGCGTTAAAGGTTCTCACGATCACAGGAGTCATCGTTGAATGTGTAGGAGTCAGTACGGATCTCCAGGTCCCGCTGCTGATTATTGATCAGAGAAGGGTCTCGACGTCTACATTATTCGCGAACCATAGGGTGGCACACTTAAGAGTTACCGGACACCATTTTGGAGCACATATGTTTCAGACGAAAGAATTGCAAAGCACAGGAATTGTTTCAATAGAAACCGGAAATTGTTTCGGGTGAAATTGCAGAAAGTGGTTCTACATGTGATATTGAAATATTGCAAGGGGCTATATGTGAATGTTTGTTAATTAAAGTAATTAACAAAATTCTGAATAAATTTAATAAAAAGAGTTTTATTAAATGAGAGAGCATTAAATTTGGAGAAATTTAATGCATTTAAAGTGGAGACTTGAAAAGGGAATGTTAAGAGGCATTTTAATGTGGAGGGGTTACCACCACATGAATGGGGGAGGTGAGGGGTCACACCCCCATGCGCCGGCCATGGAGAGAGGGGGCACCCCCCCTCCTCCTATAAAAGGCCACCCATTCCCTCCTTCATCCTCAAACCTCCTTGCGAAGGATCTCTCTCCCCCACTAGAATTATTCCCCCATGGTCTCGGATTAGTGAGATACATGTTCCGGGTGGCATTTCGTCTGGAAGGAGTTGCTGCTTCCGCTGGATCGCTGGAGCGAGGAGGTGGAGGTTGTCCGGTGGCTTGAACGTGTGTGCGAGTGCGGATGCGATGCTCAGTTGCGGCGCTCAGACTTCCTCACGATCTTGAAATCGGAAAGTGTACGACTACATCAACCACGAGTTCCTACTCGTTAACAAAACTCGTTGTATTCGAGGGTAAGTTCTCGTTGGATGTATGTCCACCCGTTGCTTTGTACCTAGTAGATAGATCTTGTCGTGTAGTTCACACCGTAGGAAATTTTTTGTTTTCTATGCTGTGGACCCAACAGTGGTATCAGAGCCTGATCTATGCGTAGGTGCTTTGCACGGGTAGTACACATATGTTTATATGTGGGCGATGATGATCATGTTATTGCATCTTCTATGTATTTTGGATATTGGTGGCATAGTGGGATGAAGCGGCCCGGACCAACCTTACATGTCATCGTACATGAGACCGGTTCCACGACTGACATGCAACTTGTTTTGCATAAGTGGCTGGCGGGTGTCTGTCTCTCCTACTATAGTCAATTTCTGATTTACAACGAGTTGCTAATAACTTAGTTATCCTCGTTGTGGTTCATGTTCATAGGTGAGAACGGTTCTATCTCCGAAAGCCCTAAGCCACGTAAAACTTGCAATTGATAAATTAGAGGCGTCTAGTTTAGATCGTTGTTGGGCTAGTGTATTGATATGGTATTGTTGTAAGTAGATGTATGATAGATACTCTTACAACACACTCAACGTGTAAGTTCCATAGACCTTGGCCTTACACACAAAGGAATGATAGAGATCATACCACGATGCAAGTGATAGAGATCAAATGCATGGACCATATCATCTCACTTTACACATTAGATGTTAGCATCTTATACTGCTAGTTTGGCGCTTTTGGTAGCATTATAAGATGATCCCTCATTTAGATATCAAGATAAAAATGTGTTCTTCCTTAAGTATGCATCGTTCTGTGGATAATTGTTTCGAGACATCACGTGATGATCGGGTGTACTCGAATCTACGCTTTCATAGGAACGGGTGTAAGACAGTTTTACACACGCGAATACTAAGGTTCTTACTTGGCGAGCCTAGCATGTACAGACATGGCCTCGGAACATGGACCGAAAGGTTAAGCATGAGTCATATAATTGATATGATGCCCATATAGATGCTCGCCTTTGAAGCTACATCAACTCACGTGATGATCGGACTTGGTGTAGTGGATTTGGTTCATGTAATCACCAAAAAGACACGAGGGATGTCGTTTTTGAGTGGGAGTTCATTAGTAATTTGGATTAGTTGAACTCAATCTATCATAAACTTAGTCTAAATAAACTTTACAAATTCTGTTGTAGATGGCACCACCTGCTTTTAATTTCAATGTGTTCATGGAGAAAGAGAAACTTGCTGCGAATGGTAGCAACTTCACCAACTGGGCTATGAATTTGAGGATTCTCCTCACTGCTGCACAAAAGCAATATGTGCTAGATGCGCCGCTAGGCCCCCCACCATCTCCTGATGCCCCTAACGAGGAAAAGAATGTCTATGTGACTCGTTAGGAGGACCACAACTTAGTTCATTGCGGCATATTGTATGGGCTAGAGCCAGAACTTCGAAAGCGTTCCCGAAAATGGCAATGCCTTTGATACCCTGGGAGAATTGAAGATGATTTCCGATACCCATGCTACCGTAGAGAGTTATAATGCTACAGAAAAGTTCTTTAGCTGCATGATGGAGGAAAACAGCTCCGTTAGTGAGCACGTACTCAAAATGTCTAGGTACGCCGATAAGCTTGTGTCCTTGGGAATAACGATTCCCATTGACTTAGGCATACATCGTGTTCTCCAATCTCTGCCACCTAGCTACAAGAGCTTCGTGATGAACTATAATATGCAGGGCATGAAGAAGTCTCTTCCCGAGCTTCTGTCAAAGCTTAAGACTGCAGAAGTGGAGATTAGGAAAGAACATCAAGTGTTGATGATCAATAGTACCACCGGTTTCCAGAAATACAAGAAAGGCAAGCACAAGGGAAAGAAGGGTGGCAAGTCTATTGCCACACCAGAAAAGAAATCCCGAGCTGGCCCTAAGTCTGACACCGAGTGCTACTATTGTAAGGGGACTGGCCATTGGAAGCGCAACTAACCCAAGTATTTCGCGGACAAGAAGTCCGGCAAGGCAAACAAAGGTATATGTGATATACATGTTATTGATGTGTACTTGACTAGTACTCGCAGTAGCACCTGGGTATTAGATACGGGATCGGTTGCTAATATATGTAACTCGGTTCAGGGGCTACAGAACAAGCGACAACTAGCAAGGGATGAGGTCAGAATGCGGGTCGGCAATGGATCAAAAGTTGATGTGATCGCCGTCGGGACGCTACCTCTCCATTTGCCATCGGGATTAGTTATAGACCTAAATAATTGTTATTTAGTGCCTGCATTAAGCATGAACATTGTATCTGGATCGTGTTTGACGCAAAGTGGTCATTCCTTTAAATCTAAAAACAATGGTTGTTCAATTTATAAGAATGATATCTTTTAATGTCATGCACCTATGTTGAATGGTTTATTTCTGTTGGATCTCGGTAGTAATATTACACACATTCATAATGTTAATGCTAAAAAGATTAAACTTGATGATGATATGTCTACATATATGTGGCACTGCCGTCTAGGTCATATTGGCGTTAAACACATGAAGAAACTCCATTCTGATGGACTTTTGGAATCACTTGATTTTGAATCATTTGATACATGTGAGCCATGCCTTATGGGCAAGATGACTAGAACGCCGTTTTCCGGTTCAATGGAACGGGCGACAGATCTATTGGAAATCATACATACTGATGTGTGTGGACCAATGAGTGTGTCGACGCGAGGTGGATATCGTTATTTTGTTACTTTCACAGATGATTTGAGTAGATATGGGTATATCTATTTGATGAAACACAAGTCTGAAATTTTTGAAAAGTTCAAGGAATTTCAGAATGAAGTGGAAAATCATCGTAATAGAAAGATCAATTTTCTACGGTCTGACCGTGGAGGAGAGTATCTAAGTTACGAGTTTAGCACACACATGAAAGAGTGTGGAATAGTTTCACAACTCACGCCTGCCGAAACACCACAACGTAATGGTGTGTCGGAACGTCGTAATCGTACCTTATTGGATATGGTTCGATCTATGATGTCTCTGACTGACTTGCCACTGTCATTTTGGGATTATGCATTGGAAACAGCTGCATTCACTTTAAATCGGGCACCATCTAAATCCGTTGAAACGACACCGTTTGAATTATGGTTTGGAAACAAACCTAAGCTGTCATTTCTTAAAGTTTGGGGATGCGATGTTTATGTGAAGAAACTTCAACCGGATAAACTCGAACCCAAAGCGGAAAAATGCGTCTTCATAGGATACCCTAAGGAAACAATTGGGTATACCTTCTATCACAGATCCGAGGGCAAGGTTTTTGTTGCCAAGAATGGATCCTTTCTTGAGAAGGAGTTTCTCGTGAAAGGTGTGAGTAGTCGGAAGGTAGAACTCGAAGAGGTTATTGAACCTTCTCTTCATGGAATGGCGAGTGGCGCAGCACCGGAAGTTGTTTCGGAGTTGACTTCACCTGATGAAGAGAGAGCTAATGATAATGATCATGAAACTCCGAAAGAGGACACTACCGAACCTCGCAGGTCAAGCAGGACACGTGCAGCTCCTGAACTGTACGGCAATCCTGTTGTGAATTTCATGGTTGATGAAATGGATGACCCTGCGACGTATGAAGAAGCGATGATGAGCCCGGATTCAAACAAATGGCTAGAAGCCATGAAATCCGAGATGGAATCCATGTACGAGAACCAAGTTTGGAACTTGGTGGACTTACCTCACGACCGAAAGGCCGTTGAGAATAAATGGATTTTCAAAAGAAAAACGGATGCTGATGGTAATGTGACCATCTATAAGGCTCGACTTGTCGCAAAGGGGTTTCAACAAATTCAAGGAGTTGACTACGATGAGACATTCTCTCCCGTAGCGATGCGTAAGTCGGTTAGGATTATGTTAGCAATTGCTGCATATTTCGATTATGAAATATGGCAGATGGATGCCAAAACTACGTTCCTCAATGGTAATATTGAAGAAGAGTTGTATATGATACAACCTAAGGGTTTTGTCGATCCTAAGGATGCTAATAAGGTATGCAAACTTCAGCGATCCATCTATGGACTGAAGCAAGCATCCCGGAGTTGGAATCTCCGCTTTGATGAGGTGATCAAAGAGTTTGGATTTGTCCAAACTTATGGAGAGGCTTGTATTTACAAGAAAGTGAGTGGGAGCAATGTGGCATTTCTGATATTATATGTGGATGACATATTATTGATTGGAAATGATATAGATCTTTTAAACAGTGTTAAAAGTTATCTAAACAGCAAATTTTTGATGAAAGACCTTGGTGAAGCATCATATATATTAGGCATTAAAATCTATAGAGATAGATCAAGGCACCTAATTAGGCTATCACAGAGTACATACCTTGATAAGATATTAAAGAAGTTTAATATGGACGAAAGTAAGAAGGGGTTCTTACCTATGTTGTAAGGCAAGACATTGAGTAAGACTCAAAGTCCGGCAACGGTGGAAGAAAGAGAGATGATGGATAAGATCCCCTATGCCCCGGCCATATGCTCTATTATGTATGCCATGCTATGTACAAGACTGGATGTGGCACATGCTATTAGTTTGACTAGTAGGTACCAATCTGATCCAGGTTCGGAACACTGGATAGCGGTAAGAAAATCCTCAAGTACTTGAGAAGAACTAAGGATATGTTTGTTATATACGGAGGTGAAGAAGAGCTAGTCGCTAAGTGTTATGTCGATGCTAGCTTTGACACCGATCCAGATGACTCTAAGTCTCAATCTGGATACGTATTTCTCTTGAACGAAGCAGCAGTTAGTTGGAGGAGTTCCAAACAACCTATGGTGGCTGGATCAATGACGGAGGCGGAATATGTTGCTACTTCAGAAGCGGCGCAGGAGGCAGTTTGGATGAAAGAGTTCATTACGGAACTAGGTGTGGTTCCCAGTGCGTTGGACCCAATGGTGATCTATTTTGACAATAATGGAGCCATAGCCAACGCAAAGGAACAGAGGTCTCACAAGAATTCCAAGCATATTAAGCGCCGATTTCACTCCATCCGCGAGCATGTCAAGGATGGAGATATAAAGATTTGTAAAGTACACACGGACCTAAATGTAGCAGATCCGTTGACTAAAGTTCTCCCTAGGGCAAAACATGATCAACACCAGAACTCCATGGGTGTTAGATTTATCACTATGTGAACTAGATTATTGTCTCTAGTGCAAGTGGGAGACTAAAGGAAATATGCCCTGAGAGGCAATAATAAAGTTGTTATTATATAATCCTTATATATGATAGATGTTTATTTTACATGCTAGAATTTTATTAATCGGAAACATCAATACATGTGTGTTTAATAAACAAAAAGGGTTCCTAGTTATGCATCTCTTATAGACTAGCTTGTTGATTAACAAGATGATCAAGGTTTCCTGATCATGTACATTGGATGTTGTTAATAACAAGGTCACACCATTGGTGGAATGATGTGATGAACATTCATCCGAAGTATAGCATTACGATCAAGTCATTATGTTTATATTGCTATAACATCATACGAAGTAATCTTTATCCTTAGACCATGAGATCATGTTAATTGCTAACACCGGAAGAGTATCTTGATAACATCAAACGTCACACCGTAACAGGGTGACTATAAAGATGGGTTCAGTACTACGAAGGTGTTATGTTCAGGCTCATGGATCAAGAGTGGAATTTGTCAATCCAGATGACGGATAGATATACTCTGGGCCCTCTCGGTGATATCACATTAAGATAGCTTGCAAGCAAGTGATGTGATCACTAGAATGTTATATCACGGGAACGAGAAAAGAGTGCATGTCGGTAACGAGATCAAACTAGGTATGGAGATACCGATGATCGAATCTCGGACATGTAATATATCGAGAGACAAAGGGATTTAGTTACAAGCGTTAAAGGTTCTCACGATCACAGGAGTCATCATTGAATGTGTAGGAGTCAGTACGGATTTCCAGGTCCCGCTGCTGATTATTGATCGGAGAAGGGTCTCGATCATCTCTGCATTATTCGCGAACCGTAGGGTGGCACACTTAAGAGTTACCGGACACCATTTTGGAGCACATATGTTTCAGACGAAAGAATTGCAAAGCGTAGGAATTGTTTCAATAGAAACCGGAAATTGTTTCGGGTGAAATTGCAGAAAGTGGTTCTACATGTGATATTGAAATATTGCAAGGGGCTATATGTGAATGTTTGTTAATTAAAGTAATTAACAAAATTCTGAATAAATTTAATAAAAAGAGTTTTATTAAATGAGAGAGCATTAAATTTGGAGAAATTTAATGCATTTAAAGTGGAGACTTTAAAAAGGAATGTGAAGAGGCATTTTAATGTGGAGGGGTTACCACCACATGAATGGGGGAGGTGAGGGGTCACCCCCCCATGCGCCGGCCATGGAGTGAGGGGTCACCCCCCCATGGTTACGACTACATCAACCACGAGTTCCTACTTGTTAACAAAACTCGTTGTCTTCGAGGGTAAGTTCTCGTTGGATGTATGTCCACCCGTTGCTTTGTACCTAGTAGATAGATCTTGGCGTGTACTTCACACCGTAGGAAAATTTTTGTTTTCTATGCTGCGGACCCAACAAGAGGAACAAGGCAAAGCAAGTAATCCAACACAAGGTTTATCACTAGTATGAGTAGAAGGATCACTAGGACTAGCACATGGCAAAATAGCATTTTGATTAGAAGTTGTGCTAATGTCCAGAAGAGGCTCACAAGATGTTAACTTAGTGATTGATGGCTCAATGCACGGCGCCCAGAAAAATGCTTGATGGCGGTGTTGATGTAGAGCTCGTTGGGAACCCCAAGAGGAAGGTATGATGAGCACAGCAGCAAGTTTCCCTCAGTTATGAAACCAAGGTTTAATCGAACCAGTAGGAGCAAGGAAACACCTCAAAGGTGTTACTAGCTGAGCTTTGGCAGGGCGCACTTCCGGTGTTAATAGCAACATGGAGACCTGCACAACACAACCACAGAACTTTGTCCCCAACTTGCGATGAGGTTGTCAATCTCACCGTGTTTTGCGGAAAACAAAGGATTAAACGTATCGAATGGAAAGAAGTAAAAGTTTGCAGAAAGTAAACACAAAGCAGTAAAAGATTGTAGATTGTATGTAAAGTAAAAGGACCGGGATCCATAGTTCACTAGAGGTGGCTCTCCTTAGATAGATAACATGCTGGGTGAACAAATTACAGCGGGGCAATTGACAAACACCGAGAAAGCAATACATGCATATACTAATCATCTTGACTCCTTTGAGACTTGATTGGGCATTACAACATAATACATAGACCGCCATCCAACTACATCTATGACTAATAATCCACCTTCAGGTTATCATCCGAACCCCCTCCAGTATTAAGTTGCAAGCAACAGATTATTACTTTACGAACTGCGTGTAAAGTAAATAATACAATTGTTCTATGAACAAAGGATCGTTGTTTTCTCCCTAGTAGCAACAGCACATCTAGTACCTTAGAGATTTCTGTCACTTCCCCAGATTACCAGAGGCATGAACCCACTATCGAGCATAAATACTAACTCTTGGAGTTGCTAGCATCTACTTGGCCAAGATAGCTACTAACAACGGAAAGCATGCAAGATCTCAAATAACAAAGACATGATAGAATCAATAATCAATCTGAAATAGCATCTCAATATCCATCGGATCCCCACAAACACAACATGTATGAATTAAAAATAGATGATCTTGATCATGAACGGAGCTCACAAGATCTAAACATGAAAGCACAAAGGAGGAGAAACCAGCCATCTAGCTACTACATGGATCCGTAGTCCAAGGACGAACTACTCACGCATCACACCGGAGGCTTGCATGGTGATGAAGAAGGCCTCCAGGGTGAATTCCCCTCTCCGGCAGGGTGCCGAGAAGAGCTTCAGATCCCCCCCGATCTAGGGATAGAGACGACAGCGGCTACAGACTCTTTCGTGGATTTTTGATCGGGTACCTAGGGTTTTTGTCCCGAGGGCAACTTATAGGCGGAAGGAGAGGCCGAGTGGGTGCTGGGGTCGGCCAGACCACCCCCTGGCGCGGGCCAGGCCTGGCCGCACGGCCAGGTGGTGTGGCCAGCCCCCAGCCCTTCTCCGTCTCGTATTCTGGCACTTGATCCCTTCCGGAAAAATAAGCACTTTGGCTTTTGTCCCGTCCAATTCCAAGAATATTCATTTTCTGACTTTTCTGGAACCAAAAACAACAGAAAACGGTAGCTGGCACTGTGGCTCTTGTTAATAGGTTAGTCCAAGAAATCATAAGAAAAGTACTCCAAAGTTGGAACAAAACACAAGAAAGTGGATAAAACCAAGCATGGAACATCAAAAATTATAGATACATTTGCAATGTATCAACATCCCCAAGCTTAACTCCTGCTCGTCCTCGAGTAGGTAAGTGATAAAAAGAAATAATTTTTGAGGTGACATGCACCATCAAAACTTGATCAAAGTATTTGCAAAACTCAAAGCTGGGAGCATAGTACTTCAATCATAACATGAAAGAAAAAGTTCTAGCAATAAGCAAACAAACTATGAGACAACATGAAAAGGCACAAACAAAAGATTCATGAATAACATGCTTTGCAAGACTTTTTTTGTTTCACATAAAGAAAATATAGCATAATAGTATTCAGCTTGTCCCTCAATAGAGTAGCAAATATAAATGCATAGGACACCTTCAAAGTTCATTAGAGTGACTAGATACAATAGTTTCAAACAAGCAATAACAAGTTATGCATCAATCAAATAGTCTTGGGACAATGCACATAGAACTAAGAATTAGCCACTATGCTCACAAAGTAGTGCATAAAGATAGAAGGTGGAGACTCAATATAATGGTGGATGAAAAGGCCTTTGTAAAAGGAAGTAGGGATTCAAGTCTCATAAAGAGCTTCCAAAAATTATGGTACTTATAGCTTTCAGCTCTCATTGCCCCTATCATAAGCATCTTGAAGGTGATTAAGTAAAGTGACACAACTAAGAGGATATGCTTGACAAGTTATAAACCAAAATCTCATGCCCCTTACTTACGAAGACCGATCCTCATGCTACTCAACTTCAGTCACGAGTAAGCTCTTGTCATTGTAAGTATATGTGTATCATTAAGAACCGCCAACGGGGTACCCCTTGCACATGATACGGGAGCTTTCCCATAATCAAAAGGACAAGGCAAGCAGACAATGAGCATCTCAGCGATCTTTTTATTTGCTATTTGCATAGGTTTTTATTGAGGATGCTTCATAGAGTGCTCATTATGGTGATGCTACAAGTTTCCACCATGATTAGGCATGGCTTAGGCTAGCGGCCCAGGCGTTTCTCTAACACACATACAAACTCCATGATCTTACAAGTTCCACATTTATTTCACACCGCCGGGATCCGTAAGCAAAAGAACATGATATCAACGGGGTACAAAGTACAAGTGCAATGTTGAAAGCGTTCCCCATGAAACATGGTTCTGCTAATTTCAACTTATAAAGCGCAAGCATATGCGCAACAAAGAAGGACCCAATGGTTCAAGCTTATTAGAGGCAATAAAGTAAAGTGTGCCATCAAGTTCGTGAGAGCTTTAATCACAAGTTTTCTCATAACAAGTGAAAGGTAAACAAAAGCACGAATATACTTGGAATAGCATAAGCTAGTAGGTAGGTATGGTAGACTCTTTGGAAAAACTTGGTTTAGGGAGTTGGATGCATGAGTGGAACTCATACTTTGTCGTGGAGGCTAGCAAAAGACTGGGAGCGACAAACTAAGAGAGCAATAATGGCCATAATCATGGAGAGCAACAAAACATTATTGATCAAAGCATAAAGTGATACTACAAGTTGAAAACTAAAGGATCATAAAGGCTATGGTGACTTGAGATAGTCATAACATGGTGTGAGCATGCGCCAAGTCAACCCAAATAAAGCATCAAAGGAGAATACCACTATACTATGCTTTAATATGCTAAAACAACGCATGATTCATCCAAGGCACATTAAGCAATCTCAATTGTTTATAAAAATTCATGCTACAACAAAGTATACTAAGCATAAAGCCAAAACGATATCAAGCATGGCATGAAAAAGCATAGGCCACAGTCAAAAATGAGCTCTTTTTACCACATAAGCATAAACTTTCCTACTCTTTTCCAAACCAAACCAAACTATTTGTAAACCAAAGTGTGAAAGAGGGGGTCCAACCAACTTATTAAGAAAACTAAGCAAACCAAGCAAACTAAAAAAACCAAAACAAAAACGAAAATGAAGACACTCCAAGAGAAACACAACTGTGCACGAAACAATAAAAATGAAGCGTTTGGAAGAAACCTGGAATTTTTATTGATGAAGAAGGGAATGCCTTGGGCATCCCCAAGCTTTGACGCTTGTACTTCTTGGATATTTCTAGGGGTGACACGCGTGGCATCCCAAGCTTGAGCTTTAGTCCATCCTTCATCTCATTACTCATTCCTTCCATACACCTGAAATTTTTCCTTCATACAAAACTTCACACAATCTCATTAGCAACATTAGTGCTCTTAAGATAAACAAGTCTCAAGGTTCAGTTCTAACACCAAATAAACTTCCATTAGAACACTAGCTACTGTAGCACTTCCCTCAAAAAGCTCAATTCCCCAAAGAAACTCAAGAAGGAACTAACAAGAAGCAAATGCAGAAAATGGCAGAAATCTGTCAAAACAGACCAGCAGGTAAAGACGAATTTTTTAGAAGACCTTCTGTTGCTCAAATCAAAACGTGTTGAACTAACGAAAGTTATATAACAACCTGGGGCAGAAGCACAAAACATTACAGCTCAATCCGACTTACAGAGCTCTCTCAGGATTTTTTATGGTGAAGCACAGAAATCTGTTTCGGGACAACAACTTTCCCAATCATTACTTCACTCTCATTAGAGGTTACTCTTGGCGCAAAAAGCAAATTAAAAGGATAAGGAGAGGTTATTATAGAGGTAATAACTTCCAAGACTCATCTAAAACTCTTGGTTTATCTTCCAACAAGTACTTTTCTTTAACGCCTTTAAGTTAGGCATAAGAACCAAAGAAAGAATCAAGTGTTCTCGAATGAAGAAGCATTAAGATCAATACCAGAAATATTTTCAACAAGGCATGGTATATCATCCAAATAAGTTCTAGATGATCCTCTCTCAATGCTCTTGGGTTCACTATTCTCATCAAAAGGGTTTGCAGGAACAATCCAATCAAGATTCTTTTCTATGGCATCATGTATTGCTACTAGTTTAAAGGGTATTGGTATCTTAGGTTCCCCCCCATCAGGTTCAGTTTTGTTCATCTTTTCTCGCGTACCAACAACATCTACACATGAGCCTAGCATATTGAAACATTCAAAAACTTTTCTAGCTTCCTTGGCAACATCATAGAACTCCTTAAACAAAGTTTCTAGAATAAAATCCCTCTTTTTAGGATCCTCAATTTCTTTAAGCTTAAGAAACATTACTTGCATTAAGGGGTTGAGGTTAACAAACCTAGCTTCTAACATGTGAATTAAAGAAGCTGCAGCAATCTCATAGTTTGGAGCAAGTTCTACAAGGGATCTATCCTCAGTATCTTCATGTTTGCTAACATGATGAAAGAATTCTTCAATATTGTCTTTCCCAATTATAGAACCACTACCAATTGGAAGATCTTTCATGGTGAATGTAGGGATCAACATGGTGAGCTAAGGGAGAGGTGAAAACTAAAGGAGACTTAATTTTTTTGTGTTTTCAAATAAGAAAGCAAAACAAGTAAAACTAATTTTTTTTGTGCTTTTTGAAGAACAAAACAAGCAAACAAAGCAAAAAGAAACTAAGAAAAACAAAAACAACAAAGTAAAGAGATTGGTTATGAGGGACTCCCCTTGTGAAGATGTCCTTGACTCCCCGGCAATGGCGCCAGAAAAATCTTTAATGGCATGTAGTTGATGTGGGAGTTTCTTCTTCTTCGTTCCCCGGCAACGGCGCCAGAAAAATGCTTGATGGCTCAATGCACGGCGCCCAGAAAAATGCTTTATGGCGGTGTTGATGTAGATCTCGTTGGGAACCCCAAGAGGAAGGTATGATGAGCACAGCAGCAAGTTTCCCTTAGTTATGAAACCAAGGTTTAATCGAACCAGTAGGAGCAAGGAAACACCTCAAAGGTGTTACTAGCTAAGCTTTGGCAGGGCGCACTACCGGTGCTAGTAGCAACGTGGAGACCTGCACAACACAACCACGGAACTTTGTCCCCAACTTGCGATGAGGTTGTCAATCTCACCGTGTTTTGCGGAAAACAAAGGATTAAACGTATCGAATGGAAAGAAGTAAAAGTTTGCAGAAAGTAAACACAAAGCAGTAAAAGATTGTAGATTGTCTGTAAAGTAAAGGACTGGGATCCATAGTTCACTAGAGGTGGCTCTCCTTAGATAGATAACATGCTGGGTGAACAAATTACAGCGGGGCAATTGACAAACACCGAGAAAGCAATACATGCATATACTAATCAGCTTGACTCATTTGAGACTTGATTGGGCATTACAACATAATACATAGACCGCCATCCAACTGCATCTATGACTAATAATCCACCTTCAGGTTATCATCCGAACCCCCTCCAGTATTAAGTTGCAAGCAACAGATTATTGCTTTATGAACTGCGTGTAAAGTAAACAATACAATTGTTCTATGAACAAAGGATCGTTGTTTTCTCCCTAGTAGCAACAACACATCTAGTACCTTAGAGATTTCTGTCACTTCCCCAGATTACCAGAGGCATGAACCCACTATCGAGCATAAATACTAACTCTTGGAGTTGCTAGCATCTACTTGGCCAAGATAGCTACTAACAACGGAAAGCATGCAAGATCTCAAATAACAAAGACATGATAGAATCAATAATCAATCTGAAATAGCATCTCAATATCCATCGGATCCCCACAAACACAACATGTATGAATTACAAATAGATGATCTTGATCATGAACAGAGCTCACAAGATCTAAACATGAAAGCATAAAGGAGGAGAAACCAGCCATCTAGCTACTACATGGATCCGTAGTCCAAGGATGAACTACTCACGCATCACACCGGAGGCTTGCATGGTGATGAAGAAGGCCTCCAGGGTGAATTCCCCTCTCCGGCAGGGTGCCGGGAAGAGCTTCAGATCCCCCCCGATCTAGGGACAGAGACGACGGCGGCTACAGACTCTTTCGTGGATTTTTGATCAGGTACCTAGGGTTTTTGTCCCGAGGGCAACTTATAGGCGGAAGGAGAGACCGAGGGGGTGCTGGGGTCAGCCAGACCACCCCCTGGCGCGGGCCAGGCCTGGCCGTGCGGCCAGGTGGTGTGGCCGGCCCCCAGCCCTTCTCCGTCTCGTATTCTAGCACTTGATCCCTTCCGGAAAAATAGGCACTTTGGCTTTTGTCCCGTCCAATTCCGAGAATATTCATTTTCTGACTTTTCTGGAACCAAAAACAACAGAAAACAGGCAGCTGGCACTGTGGCTCTTCTTAATAGGTTAGTCCAAGAAATCATAATAAAATTACTCCAAAGTTGGAACAAAACACAAGAAAGTGGATAAAACCAAGCATGGAACATCAAAAATTATAGATACATTTGCGATGTATCAGTGATACTTGCCTCACGAGCTAATTTTAGCCCATCATAGGAGATTAGAAGATCATTATGAGAGCCCGAGAGCATTTCATGACTCTCTTCCAATTTCCTATACTTGCTAGTTAGCAACTCAAGTTGAGCCCTTAGCTCATCATTCTTCTTTAGGGTAGATGCTTCACAAGAAGTAGAGTTAGTAGCACTAGCATCATTAATAGATTTTTCCTTTTCAAGCTCACAAGATTCAATTTTTTGTATGAGGAGACAATTAGTGTGCTTCTCCTCGGCAATCTCTTGCTTAAGGAGATTGAATCTCTGACTCCCATCATCAAGTTGGAAATCCAACTCCTGTATGGTTTCCATTTGTTTAGTTATGGTGTCCATAACGTGTTTGATACAAGCAACAACCTTATTGTTACCATGAAGGGAGGTACACAAAAAGGTTAGCTCAAGCACAAGAGCTCTAGTATCCTCATCAAGGTCATCATCACTATCATCATTATCATTGCTATTATCTAGAGAAGATATCTTTGGATCCAAAGTAGGAGATACCTTTGATCCTCTTGCCATAAGGCACATGTGAGCATGGGAGGATGAAGATGAGGATATTCTTGAATCTTCATTCATGATCGTGTCTTGCTCCATAGGGAGTTTGATTTCCTCTACATTGTTAGATACACAACTAGAGGAAATAGAAGCATTTTGTTTATTGGAACAAGCCAAATCAAGCATATCATCTACACTAGTACTCAAATAATTTCTAGACAATATGCATGGACTAGCAACACAAGGGGATATATAATTATCGTTGCAAGAAGTGCTTAAGTCCAAACTCTCTACACCAATAGCATTTATAGAACATGAATCATTGGTGTAAAAAGAACTACTACCATCATTACAAATGATTTCTCCACTCACCATGCCATTACCTTGTGACTTGTCACATGTAGGTGAAGTGGAGGGAATTGAAATCTCATTGCGGCTAGAGGTGGAAGCCACTTGGAGCTCTTCATGATGTGAAGGAGAAGAGAGATCCTCCGAGATACCACCGACCCTATGAGAAATGGACCCACCAAATATTTCTTTAAGCTTGGTCCACATCTCATGAGATGACTTGCGTTTTACATTTGTCAAGCACAAATTAACTATGGGGCTCAAAGAGAAAATAAGCTCATTAGATATTTGAGCTTCGAGATGTAAATTTTTCTCATCCTCTAAAGATAGATTTTGAGGATCCATCGGAGGAGAAAAACCTACATCTAGAAATCGCTCAATATTTGGACACAAGGTCTGAAGATTACAAAGCAAGCAATTTCTCCACAAAATATAATTTGTGCCATCAAAAATAATTGTGTCATTGTGCACTATACTACTAGCCGACATCTTTACACTCTAGGCGGTGAAGCCTAAACAAGGAGAGACCTTACTCTGATACCAATTGAAAGGATAGAGATGTCGCCTAGAGGGGGGGTGAATAGGCAATTGTAAAACTATAACGGTTTTGGCTTAATAGAATGCGGAATTAAACTAACGTTTATTTTACAAGCACAAAACCTAAATACACTAGGCTCAACTAAGTGCACCAACAACAAGATAAGCTAAGCAAGATAGCACAAGATAAATATACCACAAGTGATAACCAAGATATAAGTACTTCAAGCTCGATGGCTATCACAGGGAAAGTAAGCTTGGGTATAGAGATAACCGAGGCACGCGGAGAGAAAGATGTATTCCCGTGTTCCCTTAAAAGTAAGGTACGTCACGTTGGAGAGGTGTGGGATTCCACGAAGGATTTCCCAACGCCACGAAGGCTCACCTTCTTCTCCGAGTCTATCCCATGAAGGAATAGGCCCTTTCCTTATAGCTAGCTTTTCCTCCACTCCGGAGATGGCAAGCTCCACAACCACTTCACAAGCTCCACGAAGGAAAAGCCCGGGTCTCTTCACAATCTTCCACGAAGAGGACACTGAAGGGTTCCGTAGCAGAAAACAAAAAAAATTCTATCTACTCAAACACTAATACCAGGATCTATACTATGTAGACATAAGTAACGGAGAAGGAATACAGTATTCATACCTTTGCAAAGAGTGGCACGCTTCACGCAGGAAGGAGTATATTGATGAAGACGAGCAGCACCCCAAGTGTGGTGCCTCCGAAGTTCGTCACACGTCCGGTGTAGTGGACGTCAACCGGGCTCCGATCCAGCCGAGTAGCGGAAGAAGTAGATGCTGGATCGCCAATCACACAACAGTAGTGTGAAGGTGGAGAACTCAACTACGAAGTCCTCCCCAATATTACGGGGAAGCCCTCAGCAGATGAGAGAGAGAGAATGAGAGCAATGGGTGTATCCCAAGGGGAAGGGGGACCCCTTTATATAGTGGGTGGGGGGCGCACCACCCAGGGGCCAGGCGGTGTGGGACTAATGCCCACACCCGCCGGCCACCTTGGGGCAGCCGCCAGCCCTAGGTGGGCCCCACTAGGGTGGCCCACTAGCCCTAGGCCGGTTGGCCCCCACTCCCTAGGCGCCTTGCCCACTTGGGCCTCCCCTCGGGTGAGGGCCATTAGCAATATAGTGCCTTTTAAAATAAAATAAAAAATATATATTTAATATTAATTCTCCAATTAACATTCAAATATACATATTATATTATTCCTTCACTCCGGAACATCTTCCGGACCCCTTCCGATCTCCATCAGATGTTACCGAAACTATTCCGGTTTCTCTCTCTCTATTTCTCATACGATACCTCATCTACCCTAAGCGTCCCCACCCTTAAGCGTGACATCCTTCGGTTCGGAAACACTCCGGACATGATAGATACCACTCTCATATCAATGATCAACAGAGGGACCTGGATGGCCATGTGACCCCCGTGTGTTTCACGAATACAATCGCTCGAACCGTGAGATAGTCGTTCCCCATTCCCTTTGTCATACGATACCTAATTCATCCGAGACTTGATCTTCGGTATCTCTATACCTTAGTTCGATCTCGTTACCGATGAACTTGTTTTCTTGTTCTCATGTCATTGCATTCCGTGACCTAGTCACATGCTTGCAAGCTTCATTAATGCAACGTCACCGAGATGGCCACATGTATATGTCCGTTACATGGACTAGACAAATCCTGTTCTTGATATGTACTCCTCTACGCATTCCTTCGGAAAACCTGAGTGGCACCTTTTTGATCACCTTGTTACGAGATGATTCTTGATAACCATCTAAGCTTCTTTCAAAATGGTGATTTGCATTACCTCACAGTCAAAGGATCAGGTTGCGAGGTTCTCTGTGTTTTATCATCAATGGTGAACTTTGTAACTAGATCTCATTACGATATAATGGTCGGATGTTTGTCTATCATGTTATTCAACTAATAACATGACCTCATTGTTAGTTGGCATAAATTCCCATGATCTTGAAACACAGACCATCCTCATGACCAATGAACTAGTTCACTAGAGGTAACTAGAGACATGGTTTGTTTACATACCACACGTGTATTAATGTTTTGTATTAACACAGTTATAGCACAGTATGAAACGTATTATGAACATACAGGAGATATATCAAATAATACACGTTATTATATGCCTCTAGGGCATAACTCCTTCAGTCTCCCACTTGCACTAGAGTATATAAAATTAGTTTACAATAGGCAGGAACCTAACACCAATGGAATCTCGGTGTTGTTCGTGCTTGTCATGTTGGAGAGCTTTAGTCAAAGGATCTGCTACATTCAGTTCCGTATCTACTTTGCAAATCTTGACTTCACCTTCGTTAACAATCTGCCGGATGACGTGAAATCTAAGCTTGATGTGTTTGGCTGTGGAATGAGTTCTTGGTTCCCTTGCATTTGCAATGGCTCCCGTGTTATCACAATAGATTGTCACGGGGTCTTGTGCATTGGGAAAAACTCCTAGTTCGATGACGAAATTCCTTAGCCAAACAGCTTCATTTGTTGCATCTGCTGCAGCAATGTATTCAGACTCCATTGAAGATTGTGCCACCACAGGTTGCTTCTTACTTTTCTAGCTTACCGCCCCACCATTCACCAAGAAAAAAAATCTTGTTTGAGACTTAGAGTCATCATGATCTGAATTCCAGCTCGCATCTACGTAACCTGTTACGTTCAGAGCTTCATCATTTCCTCCATAGATTAGGAACATATCCCTTGTTCTTCTCAGATACTTTAGGATATTTTTCACAGATGTCTAGTGATCCGGTCCTAGATTACTCTGATATCGGCTCGTCAAACTAAGAGCCAATGCTACATCAGGTCGGGTACTAAGCATTGCATACATGATAGATCCTATTGCAGAAGCATAGGGGACGTCAAACATCTTCTCTCTATCATTGTATGTTACAGGACATTGAGTCACACTCAAGTTGCAATTCTTCATCATAGGTGTAAAACCCCTCTTGGTGTTTTCCATTTTGAACCTCTTCGAAATCTTATCTATGTAAGTACTCTGACTCAATGCTATTAGGTGCCTTGATCTATCTCTATAGATCTTGATTCCTAATATGTATGCAGCTTCACCTAGATCCTTCATGGAAAATTGGTTGCTCAAATACGCTTTCACGCTATTCATAAGATCCACATGGTTTCCCATGAGTAATATGTCATCCACATATACTACTAAGAAAACTACCGAGCTCCCACTCGCTTTCTTGTAAACACAGAACTCTTGTTGGTTTTGGACAAATCCAAAACTATTGATCACTTGATCAAAGCATTGGTTCCAGCTCCGAGATGCTTGCTTCAACCCATAAATGGACCGTTGGAGCTTGCATACCTTTCCAGCATCCTTAGGATCAACAAAACCTTCTGGTTGCATCAGATACAACTCTTCATCAATGTGACCATTGAGGAACGCGGTCTTGACATCCATATGCCAAATTTCATAGTCGAAATGTGCAGCAATTGCTATTAAAATCCTGACAGCCTTAAGCATCACTACGGGAGAGTAAGTCTCGTCGTAGTTAACCCCTTGAATTTGTCGAAACCCCTTTGCGACAAGTCGAGCTTTGTGAATGGTTACATTACCATTCGCATCTGTCTTTTTCTTAAAGATCCATTTATTTTCCACGGCCTTGCGACCCTCTGGAAGATCCACCAAGGTCCAAACTTGGTCTTCATGCATGGATCCTATTTCGGATTTCATGGCTTCTAGCCATTTCTCGGAGTCAACACTACCCATAGCTTCTTTGTAGTTTGCAGGTTCTTCCTGATCATCTAAGATGATAGACATTACAAGGCTACTATACCAATCTGGAGTGGCACGAACCCTTGTAGACCTGCGAACTTCAGGAGTCTCAATGTCGTTGTTTTGATCAGCATCAATAGACTCTTCCTCCATGTTAGAGATCGGTTTCGGAACAGCTTCCGTTGCGCTACTCGGAATTCAGAGAGAAGGATCAACAATTTCATCTAACTCAATTTTCCTTCCACTCACCCCTTTTGCAAGAAACTCTTTCTCGAGAAAGGTACTGGTTTTTGCGACAAGTGTTTTGCCTTCGGCTTGATTGTGGAAGGTATATCCAATAGTTTCCCTTGGATATCCTACAAAGATACATTTTTCCGATTTGGGTTCGAGTTTGTCAGGATGCAGTTTCTTAACTACGCCTCACATCCCCAAACTTTCAGAAAAGACAACTTTGGCTTCGGCCCATACCATATCTCATATGGTGCTGTCTCCACGGATTTGGATGGTGCTCGGTTTAAAATAAAAGCGGTGGTTTCTAACGCATATCCTCAAAAAGACACAGACAAATCAGTTAAAGACATCATGGACCATACACTATCCAATAGGGTTCAGTTACGGCATTCCGACACACCATTACGTTGTGGTTTTCCGGCTGGCGTAAGCTGTGGGATGATCCCATAGTCCTTCAAGTGCATGTTAAACTCATAACTCAAATACTCGCCTCCCCGATCCGATCGAAGGTGCTTGATTTTCTTGTTAAGTTGATTCTCTACCTCTTTCTGAAATTCCTTGAACTTTTCAAAGGTTTCAGACTTGTGCTTCATCAAGTAGATATATCCATATCTACTCAAGTCGTCAGTAAAGGTAACAAAGTAACGATAACCATTGCATGTTGAGACACTCATTGGTCCACATACATTTGTATGTATGATCCCAAGTAGGTCTACAGCTCTCTCCACTATGCCGGAGAATGGTGTCCTGGTTATCTTGCCCATGAGGCATGGCTCACATGTATCAAGGGATTCGAAATCCAATGATCCAAGAAGCCCTTCTGAATGAAGCTTCTTCATGCGCTTTATGCCAATATGACCAAGATGGCAATGCCATATGTACATGGAATTATTGTCACTGTGCTTACAACGTTTAGCATCAACACTGTGGATGTGTGTAGCACAATCAAGATCAAGTAGGAATAAACCATCACATACAGGAGCATGAACATAGAAAATATCATTCATATAAATTGAACAACCATTTGTTCCTGATTTAAACGAATAATGGTCTTGCAACAAGCAAGACCCACTCACAATATTCATACTCAGTGCGGGTACATAATAGAATTTATTCAAAACCAACAATAATCCTGACGGTAGACGGAGATGCAGGGTGCCGACGGCCATCACTTCGACTCTCGAAGCATTGCCGACGCGCATCGTCACCTCATCCTTCCTCAGGCGCCTCCTACTCTGCAGATCCTGCTGAGAGTTACAAATGTGAGCAACAGATCCGGTATCAAATACCCAGGTGTTACTCCTGGCGCTTATAAGGAATACATCAATAACATGTATATCATATATACCTTTGTCCGGGATGGCTATCTTGCCAGCTCGCTTGTCTTCAAGGTATTTAGGGAAGTTGCGTTTCCAGTGCCCATCCCCTTTGCAGTAGTAGCATGAAGTGCCGGGCTTAGGGCCAGGCTTCACAGTGTTTGGGGTGATAGGAACAAACTTGCCATCCCTCTTAGACTTCTTACCCTTGCCTTTTCCCTTTTTCCCCGGTTTCTTAAAGTTGGTAGTCTTGTTGACCATCAACACCATGTGCTCCTTCTTGATTTCAACCTCAGCAGTTTTGAGCATGGCGAACACCTCAGCAAGGGTCTTGGTCATCCCTTGAATGTTGTAGTTCATCACAAAACTCTTATAGCTAGGGGCAGCGAGTGCAGCACCCTATCTATGGCGAGCTCCTCCGGGATTTTGCAATCCAGGGCGTTTAGGCGCTTAACGTAGCCAGACATTTTGACCACGTGCTCACTAATACTGTTGTGCTCTTCCATTTTAGCAGAGAAGAAGAGCTCGGAAGCATCATACCTCTCTGCACGAGCCTGCGGAGCAAAGATGGCTTTGTGATCCTCAATGATCTCAAAAGCATTCATTTTCTCAAAACGCTTTTGAAGCTCCGGCTCCATGGCATAGAGCATTCCACTCTAGATGAGGGAGAAATCGTCCGCCTTGGACTGCCAGACATTCTTTTCGTCCTGAGAGGCGGAATCTGCAGGCTTAGCCGGAAGCTTAGCCTCGATGACATAAGTCAACTTGTAGGGGACTAGGAGGATCCTAACATTGCGGAACCATGCGGTGAAGTTGGTTCCATCAGTTTTTAGGTTGTCCTTCTCGAGGAAAGTGCTTAGGTTGAAGGTGGCTGGGCGAGACATCTACAAAGGATTTGCAAAGTGTTTAGACTATGTTCATAATAACGAGTTCAAATTTTAATAAAGGAACTCCCACTTAAACAAACATCCCTCTACTCGTTTAGTGATCACATGATCCCTATCCCCTGCACCTCCCCCGATCATCACGGCCATCACTGCATCATCAAAGGTGGGCATTCCCTAATGTCAATCACATCAACTATGTGATTCATGCTCGACTTTTCAGTCTCTTGTATTCCGAGGCCATGTCTGTACATGCTAGGCTCGCCAGTTCTAACTCGTGTGTATTCACAGTGCAACATGGCTTGCACCCACTATATGCGAACGTAGATATGTCTGACCCCCCATCATCATGGCCGACCTCATACCGAAGAACTTTCTTGGTGGTGCACACACAAGGGGAATACGATAACTGGAATACTACGAGGGATTATCTTATCATGCTACCGTCTAGTAAGTATACTAGCATAATAAGTAATGCTTCTAAAGTGAAGTGCTATGACATGGTTATAGCTTTATGATCATTATCAACCACTTCAATGAGAGTTTCACAAACTTTTCATTGCCATGTTATAATACTTGCCCCTATGGAATAACGAAGATAGACGCTTCTATATTGACTATTGCATGTTTTACGCGGCTTTAGGGCTTTCGCAGTAGAACCCCTTCCCACCTACGAACGTCGAGCCACAAAATGGATTCAATGATTGTCGTTCTTCTTCCCTTTTCAGGGCCTTCCAGTTTCAATGCCATATCAACTACTGTAGAGAGACAGACACCCCCCTAAGCCACTTTGATTTGTGGACAAGTCTCGTGAATCACCACGTGAGGTCGGTTGGGGGCCGCTTCATCAAACAGTGTCGCGATATGAACAATAACACTAAAGAGGGTAGCAACTAGAGAATAAATGCCCACATATTGCTATGTGTTCTATCCGTACGACATGTCTACCCATAGACCCGCTCTGATACCACTAAAGGGTTCCGTAGCAGAAAACAAAAAAATTATATCTACTCAAACACTAATACCAGGATCTATACTATGTAGACATAAGTAACGGAGAAGGAATACAGTATTCATACCTTTGCAAAGAGTGGCACGCTTCACGCAGGAAGGCGTATATTGATGAAGACGAGCAGCACCCCAAGTGTGGTGCCTCCGAAGTTCGTCACACGTCCGGTGTAGTGGACGTCAACCGGGCTCCGATCCAGCCGAGTAGCGGAAGAAGTAGATGCTGGATCGCCAATCACACAACAGTAGTGTGAAGGTGGAGAACTCAACTACGAAGTCCTCCCCAATATTACGGGGAAGCCCTCAGCAGATGAGAGAGAGAGAATGAGAGCAATGGGTGTATCCCAAGGGGAAGGGGGGCCCCTTTATATAGTGGGTGGGGGGCGCACCACCCAGGGGCCAGGCGGTGTGGGACTAATGCCCACACCCGTCGGCCACCTTGGGGCAGCCGCCGGCCCTAGGTGGGCCCCACTAGGGCGGCCCACTAGCCCTAGGCTGGCTGGCCCCCACTCCCTAGGCGCCTTGCCCACTTGGGCCTCCCCTCGGGTGAGGCCCATTAGCAATATAGTGCCTTTTAAAATAAAATAAAAAATATATATTTAATATTAATTCTCCAATTAACATTCAAATATACATATTATATTATTCCTTCACTCCGGAACATCTTCCGGACCCCTTTCGATCTCCATCGGATGTTACCGAAACTATTCCGGTTTCTCTCTCTCTATTTCTCATACGATACCTCATCTACCCTAAGCGTCCCCACCCTTAAGCGTGACATCCTTCGGTTCGGAAACACTCCGGACATGATAGATACCACTCTCATATCAATGATCAACATAAGGACCTGGATGGCCATGTGACCCCCGTGTGTTTCACGAATACAATCGCTCGAACCGTGAGATAGTCGTTCTCCATTCCCTTTGTCATACTATACCTAATTCATCCGAGACTTGATCTTCGGTATCTCTATACCTTAGTTCGATCTCGTTACCGATGAACTTGTTTTCTCGTTCTCATGTCATTGCATTCCGTGACCTAGTCACATGCTTGCAAGCTTCATTAATGCAACGTCACCGAGATGGCCACATGTATATGTCCGTTACATGGACTAGACAAATCCTGTTCTTGATATGTACTCCTCTACGCATTCCTTCGGAAAACCTGAGTGGCACCTTTTTGATCACCCTGTTACGAGATGATTCTTGATAACCATCTAAGCTTCTTTCAGAATGGTGATTTGCATTACCTCACAGTCAAAGGATCAGGTTGCGAGGTTCTTTGTGTTTTATCATCAATGGTGAACTTTGTAACTAGATCTCATTACGATATAATGGTCGGATGTTTGTCTATCATGTTATTCAACTAATAACATGACCTCATTGTCAGTTGGCATAAATGCCCATGATCTTGAAACACAGACCATCCTCATGACCAATGAACTAGTTCACTAGAGGTAACTAGAGACACGGTTTGTTTACATACCACACGTGTATTAACGTTTCGTATTAACACGGTTATAGCATAATATGAAACGTATTATGAACATACAGGAGATATATCAAATAATACACTTTATTATTTGCCTCTAGGGCATAACTCCTTCAGACACCGTGGCACCAACCACCAAGCGAACTAGGAGGTCACCCTCAAAGAGCAACAAGCTCACGGTCTCTTGCTCGAACAAATTGTAGTGGAGAGCTCAACACTTATTCAAGAATGCAAAGCAAGAACACTAGGGGCATTCAAATCCCTCACTCTCAATCCCACCAAAGCAACAAGTGCTAGGGAGGAATTAGAGAGGAAGAACAATGGTGGAAGTCAACCAATGACTCCAACATCTAGATCCAATGGGTTCCCCTCACTTAGAGGAGGAATTGATTGGTGGGGATTGTAGATCTAGATCTCCTCTTCCAAAGCCCTCAAAAAGATGCAAGAATCATAGGAGGGAAGGGAGAGGAAGCAAGCTCAAGAGGTTCAACAATGGAGGTCAATTTCGTGGTTAAGAACACCCAAAAACGTTAGGGCAAGAACCCCCTTTTATAGGGAAAAGCAAATATGGTCGTTGGAGAGAAAACAGCGAAAACTCGGTTCCAAAGTCGGTTGGACCGGCCCCAGAACCGGGAAACTTGGTCCCCAGGCCAGAGGACCAACCTACAAACCGAAATACCTCTATTTGCCAACCCGAATAGACTCGGTCGCAAAAACCGAAAAATCCGGTCTGAGAACCGGTCTACCGGAGCTGGAACCGGACCGTCCGGTGTGGGGCTCGGTTGAACCGGATCCACAACCGGGATGAAACTGACTTCACGAAAAACGCAATAACTTTTGCATCCAGACTCTGATTTCGATGATCTTGGGCTTGTTTTGACGAGGACAACAAGCTCTACAATATGGTGCATGAAAAAATCATAGTCCAACAAAGGAAGATAGAACCAAATGAGGAAAGGTATGGAGCCTCCCTATAAGAAGAACCGGTAAAACCTTCAAACTTGAAAACGCCATATACGATGCATACGAATTCCGTTTTTGATGAACTTGGGCTTGTTGAAGAGCTAGCAACAAGCTCAAGAACCTCACATAGAGAAAATACCAAGAAGCAACAAAATAGGAAGATGCAAAGTATGCAAAGGATTGAGCTCCCTAAGACAATGTGATCAAGTTACCCAACCGAAAGCCCCTCTTGATAGTGCGGCTATCTATCCTATAACCCGGTCTCCCAACAACCACCTTGAGACCGGTAAAAGGAAAACCTAGCAAGGCCATACCTTTGCCTTGCGCATCCCGCTTGATCTTGATGACAACGCTTCAAGCTCCATCCAAGCCGGAATGCATCACTTGATCATTGTTGCTTCGTGAAGACTCGTAATATGCTCCCCCATACACCACTATGGGATAGCTTCATTAAGACACATCTTCACATGCCCATTATCACCAATATGGATGGCAAGCTTCAAGCAAATGATCTTCTCAAGTTGCTTATTGATACATTGCAAATGTATCTATAATTTTTGATGTTCCATGCTTGGTTTTATCCACTTTCTTGTGTTTTGTTCCAACTTTTCAGTACATTTCATATGATTTCTTGGAATAACCTATTAACAAGAGCCACAGTGCCAGCTGCCTGTTTTCTGTTGTTTTTGGTTCCAGGAAAGTTAGAAAATGAATATTCTCGGAATTGGACGGGATAAAAGCCAAAGTGCCTATTTTTCCGGATGTCATCAAGTGCCAGAATACGAGACGGAGAGGGGCCAGAGGGTGGCCACACCACCTGGCTGCGCGGCCAGGCCTAGCCCGCGCAAGGGGGTGGTGTGGCTAGCCCAGGCACCCCCTCGGCCTCCCCACTACTAGGAAAACGGCTATAGGTAATCCACACATCCGTGGCGCACGTGCTAGTGGTGCCCCACGGGTAAAATAGGCGTGGCGCACTGCCTAAAAGTGCCCTATGGCTAACTGCCGTAAGCGTGGCGCACATGGGGGTGGTGCGTCACGGCTACTTGTGGGCCAGGGCACAGGTGGCCGCAGACAACCTAGCCGTAGCGCACCTGCGCGCGGTGCGCTACGGGTGTGAAACTTAGTTATAGCGCACTCTGACATAGTGCGCTACGGCTATGTGGGTTACGGACTGTTGTGTAGCTGGGCAAACTTACCCGTAGGGCACCCTAGCCTAGTGCGCCACAGGTAAGTTTCTTGCACCAACCCCTCCCCCCCCCCCCCCCCCCCCCCCCCCCCCCGTGGATCACCTTTTTAGCCTTGCAAAAAATAAAAGAAAATGATAAACAATTCAAAAAATAAAATCCTTTCACATGTATGTAGGTAATGTGGTCTAGTGTGTAGGAAAATTAACAAACATGAATTTTGACTTTTTATGCAAAAAATGATAATGCCACGGTAAAATAGCCGTAACTTTTGCATACGAATTCGAAAAAAAAACGTTTAATATACACTTTATTATGAACATACAGGAGATATATCAAATAATACACTTTATTATTTGCCTCTAGGGCATAACTCCTTCAGACACCGTGGCACCAACCACCAAGCGAACTAGGAGGTCACCCTCAAAGAGCAACAAGCTCACGGTCTCTTGCTCAAACAAATTGTAGTGGAGAGCTCAACACTTATTCAAGAATGCAAAGCAAGAACACCAGGGGCATTCAAATCCCTCACTCTCAAATCCCACCAAAGCAACAAGTGCTAGGGAGGAATTAGAGAGGAAGAACAATGGTGGAAGTCAACCAATGACTCCAACATCTAGATCCAATGGGTTCCCCTCAATTAGAGGAGGAATTGATTGGTGGGGATTGTAGATCTAGATCTCCTCTTCCAAAGCCCTCAAAAAGATGCAAGAATCATAGGAGGGAAGGGAGAGGAAGCAAGCTCAAGAGGTTCAACAATGGAGGTCAATTTCGTGGTTAAGAACACCCAAAAACGTTGGGGGAAGAACCCCCTTTTATAGGGAAAAGCAAATATGGCCGTTGGAGAGAAAACAATGAAAACTCGGTTCAAAGTCGGTTGGACCGGCCCTAGAACCGGGAAACTTGGTCCCCAGGCCGGAGGACAAACCTACAAACCGAAATACCTCTATTTGCCAACCCAGAATAGACTCGGTCGCGAAAACCGAAAAATCCGGTCTGAGAACCGGTCTACCGGAGCTGGAACCGGACTGTCTGGTGTGGGGCTTGGTTGAACCGGATCCACAACCGGGATGAAACTGACTTCATGAAAAACGCAATAACTTTTGCATCCGGACTCCGATTTCGATGATCTTGGGCTTGTTTTGACGAGGACAACAAGCTCTACAATATGGTGCATGAAAAAATCATAGTCCAACAAAGGAAGATAGAACCAAATGAGGAAAGGTATGGAGCCTCCCTATAAGAAGAACCGGTAAAACCTTCAAACTCGAAAATGCCATATAAGATGCATACGAATTCCGTTTTTGATGAACTTGGGCTTGTTGAAGAGCGAGCAACAAGCTCAAGAACCTCACATAGAGAAAATACCAAGAAGCAACAAAATAGGAAGATGCAAAGTATGCAAAGGATTGAGCTCCCTAAGACAATGTGATCAAGTTACCCAACCGAAAGCCCCTCTTGATAGTGCGGCTATCTATCCTATAACCCGGTCTCCCAACAACCACCTTGAGACCGGTAAAAGGAAAACCTAGCAAGGCCATACCTTTGCCTTGCGCATCCCACTTGATCTTGATGACAACGCTTCAAGCTCCATCCAAGCCGGAATGCATCACTTGATCATTGTTGCTTCGTGAAGACTCGTAATATGCTCCCCCATACACCACTATGGGATAGCTTCATTAAGACACATCTTCACATGCCCATTATCACTAATATGGATGGCAAGCTTCAAGCAAATGATCTTCTCGAGTTGCTTATTGATACATTGCAAATGTATCTATAATTTTTGATGTTCCATGCTTGGTTTTATCCACTTTCTTGTGTTTTGTTCCAACTTTGGAGTACTTTTCATATGATTTCTTGGAATAACCTATTAACAAGAGCCACAGTGCCAGCTGTCTGTTTTCTATTGTTTTTGGTTCCAGGAAAGTCAGAAAATGAATATTCTCGGGATTGGACGGGATAAAAGCCAAAGTGCCTATTTTCCGGATGTTATCAAGTGCCAGAATACGAGACGGAGAGGGGCCACAGGGCGGCCACACCACCTGGCTGCGCGGCCAGGCCTGGCCCACGCCAGGGGGTGGTGTGGCCAGCCCAGGCACCCCCTCGTCCTCCCCCTTCCGACTATAAGATGCCCTCGGGACGTAAACCCTAAGTACCCGATCAAAATCCACGGAAGAGTCTATAGCCGCCGTCATCTCCATCCCTAGATCATGAGGGATCTAAAGCTCTTCCCGACACCCTGCCGGAGAGGGGAATTCACCTTGGAGGCTTTCTTCATCACCATGCAAGCCTCCGGTGTGATGCGTGAGTAGTTCATCCTTGGACTACGGATCCATGTAGTAGCTAGATGGCTGGTTTCTCCTCCTTTGTGCTTTCATGTTTAGATCTTGTGAGCTCCGTTCATGATCAAGATCATCTATTTGTAATCCATACATGTTGTGTTTGCGGGGATCCGATGGATATTGATATGCTATTTCAGATTGATTATTGATTCTATCATGTCTTTGTTATTTGAGATCTTGCATGCTTTCCGTTGTTAGTAGCTATCTTGGCCAAGTAGATGCTAGCAACTCCAAGAGTTAGTATTTATGCTCGATAGTGGGTTCATGCCTCTGGTAATCTGGGGAACTGACAGAAATCTCTAAGGTACTAGATGTATTGTTGCTACTAGGGATAAAAAAAAATCCTTTATTCATAGAACAATCGTATTGTTTACTTTACACGCAGTTCGTAAAGCAATAGTCTGTTGCTTGCAACTTAATACTGGAGGGGGTTCCGATGATAACCTAAAGGTGGATTATTAGTCATAGATGCAGTTGGATGGCGGTCTATGTATTATGTTGTAATGCCCAATCAAGTCTCAGAGGAGTCAAGATGATTAGTATATGTATGTATTGCTTTCTCGGTGCTTGTCAATTGCCCCGCTATAATTTGTTCACCCAGCATGTTATCTATCTAAGGAGAGCCACCTCTAGTGAACTATGGATCCCGGTCCTTTTCCTTTACATAGAATCTACAACTGTTTACTTCTTTGTGTTTACTTTCTGCAAACTTTTACTTCTTTCCATTCGATACGTTTAATCCTTTGTTTTCTGAAAAACAAGGTGAGATTGACAACCTCATCGCAAGTTGGGGACAAAGTTCTATGGTTGTGTTGTGCAGGTCTCCACGTTGCTACTAGCACCGGTAGTGCGCCCTGCCAAAGCTCAGCTAGTAACACCTTTGGGGTGTTTTCTTGCTCCTACTGGTTCGATTAAACCTTGGTTTCATAACTGAGGGAAAACTTACTGTTGTGCTCATCATACCTTCCTCTTGGGGTTCTCAACGAGCTCTACGTTGAAAGTCAAGCGCATCAAGATCTTTTCTGGCGCCGTTGCCGGGGAGTCAAGGACATCTTCACAAGGGGAGTCCCTCATAACCAATCTCTTTACTTTGTTGTTTTTGTTTTGCTTTGTTTGCTTGTTTCTTTATCAAAAACACAAAAAAATTAGTTCCTACTATAGTTGTTATTTTCATTGGTCTGTTATTGCCTTGCTTTGTCATGCTTCCTAGCAATGGTTGGTTTCTTTGAAACTGAATCTTATTGGCATGGTGGGTTCACGGAAGAACAAAAATATTATTATAAGGAACACCGCTTGTCACAAAAAGGGAAACACTTATGGAAACAAATTGATAAATTGAATACCATTGCTAGAAACGTGTGCTCTACTTACAATGTTACTTATTGCTTTGATAAATCTTGTTGCTGTAGGAGGTATAAACACCTCCATTTTCAATGTGAGTATAATGATAATGTTACCATATCTTCTTATGTTAAAAGGAATTATGACTTTTATGATGTGGAACAAATTGAAGAATTTATTGCTTGGAAGGGTGCATTTGAACTTGCTAGTTTGCTTGAAAATATTGATGATTCACCTTATAAATATGAGGTTTATGTTATACTTAAATTTTGCTTTGATAATTATAAGGTAGAAAATGGCTATATTCTTAATATCTTAATAGATGCTCTCCACCAATGGAAGAGACTAATGCCTTGCAGGAGCCTATGGAAGAAGAAATTGCTGAAACTGGAAGCTCATTGGATGAAAAAGAGAAGAAGAGTGACGATCAAGAGGAGGAAGAATGTATCTACCCATACCTATCTTCTAATGAGAGTAACTCTTTACCTCTTACATTATTTGATTGTCCCCCATGCTTACCAAGGGAGGACGAATGTCATGTTCCTGAGGATTCTTTTGAAAATGTTTATAATAAAGCTCTAGTGCTTGAAGATCATGAAAAGCATGCTTTACGTGATAGTTATATTGTTGAGTTTATTCATCAGGCTACTGAAAATTATTATGAGAGAGGAAAATATGGTTGTAGAAGTTTTCATGGTAATGAAACACCTCTCTATGTACTGAAAGTTTTGAATTTGCTCTTATTTTATCTACCCATTCTTGATACTATGTGCTTCTTTGATTTATTTTCTTACAAGATTCCTATGCATAGGAAGTGGGTTAGACTTAAATGTGTTTTGAATTTGCATCTTGATGCTCTCTTTTACTTCAACTCATATTTCTTATGTGAGCATCTTCTCAAATTATCATGCCTAACTTAAAGGCGTTAAAGAAAAGTACTTATTGGGAGATAACCCAAAAGTTTTAGATGAGTCTTGAAAGTTATTACCTCTGTAATAACCTCTCCTTATCCTTTTTATTTGCTTTTTGTGTCAAGAGTAACCTCTAATGAGAGTGAAGTAATGATTGGGAAAGTTGCTGTCCCGAAACAGATTTCTGTGCTTCACCGTAAAAATTCGTGAGAGGGATCTGTATGTCGGATTGAGCTGTAATGTTTTGTGCTTCTGCCCCAGGTTGTTATATAACTTTAGTTAGTTCAACACGTTTTGATTTGAGTAACAGAAGGTCTTCGAAAAAATTCGTCTTTACCTACGGGTCTGTTTTGACAGATTTCTGCTATTTTCTGCATTTGCTTCTTGTTAGTTCCTTTTTGAGTTCTTTTGGGGAATTGAGCTTTTTGAGGGAAGTGCTACAGTAGCTAGTGTTCTAATGGAAGTTTATTTGGTATTAGAACTGAACCTTGAGACTTATTTATCTCAAGTGCACTAATGTTGCTAATAAAGATTGTGTGAAGTTTTGTATGAAGGAAAAATTCCAGGTGTATGGAAGGAATGAGTAATGAGATGAAGGATGGACTAAAGCTCAAGCTTGGGGATGCCACGCGTGTCACCCCAAGAAATATCCAAGAAGTACAAGCGTCAAAGCTTGGGGATGCCCAAGGCATCCCCTTCTTCATCAATAAAAATCCCAGGTTTCTTTCAAACGCTTCATTTTTATTGTTTCATGCATAGTTGTGTTTTTCTTGGAGCATCTTCTTTTTCGTTTTAGTTTTGGTTTTTCGTTTGCTTTGGTTTGCTTAGTTTGCTGAATAAATTGGTTGGACCCCCTCTTTCATACTCTGGTTTGCAAATAGTTTGGTTTGGTTTGGAAAAGAGTAGGAAAAGTTCATACTTATGTGGTAAACAGAGCTCGTTTTTTACTGTGGCCTATGCTTTGTCATGCCATGCTTGATATTGTTTTGGCTTTATGCTTAGTACTCTTTTCTGTAGCATGACTTGTTATAAACAATTGAGATTGCTTAATGTGCCTTGGATGAATCATGCGTTGTTTTAGCATATTAAAGCATTGTATAGTGGTATTCTCCTTTGATGCTTTATTTGGGTTGACTTGGTGCATGCTCACACCATGTTATGACTATCCAAAGTCATCATAGCCTTTATGATCCTTTAGTTTTCAACTTGTGGTATCACTTTATGCTTTGATCAATGATGTTTTGTCGCTCTGCATGATTATGGCAATTATTGCTCTCTTAGTTTGTCGCTCCCAGTCTTTTGCTAGCCGCCACAACAAAGTATGAGTTCCACTCATGCATCCAACTCCCTAAACCAAGTTATTCCAAAGAGTCCACTATACATACCTACTAGCTTATGCTATTCCAAGTATATTCATGCTTTTGTTTACATTCCACTTGTTATGAGAAAACTAGTGATTAAAGCTCTAACGAACTTGACGGCACACTTTACTTTACTTGCCCTTAATAAACTTGAACCATTGTGTCTTCTTGTATATGCTTGCACTTATTTGTCGGGAATTAGCAGAACCATGCTTTCATGGGGAACGCTTTCAACATTGCACTTGGTACTTGTACCTAGTTGATATCATGCTCTTTTGTATATGGATGTCGTCAGTGTGAAATGAAAGGGGAGCTTGTAAGTCCATGGAGTTATGTATATGTGTTAGAGAAAAGCCTAGGCCGCTGGTCTAATCCATGCTGACATGGTGGAAACCTCCAGCATAACCATAATGAGCTGTCTATGAAGCATTCTTCTTATAAAAAAAGAGTCCTATATTGAGAAAAAAAAGATACTATGAAAAGAGGAAAGAGAGAAAAAAGCACCATATTCCCATGGTAAATAAAAAGAATGCTGAGATGCTTGTTGTCTGCTTGCCTTGTCATTTTGATATGGGGATTCTTCCGTATCATCGGGCAAGGGATACCCCGTTGGCGGTTCTCTATGATGCACATGTACTTACAATAACAAGAACTTACCGGTGACTAAACTTGAGTAGCATGAGGAGCGGCCCTCGTATACAAGGGACATGAGATTTCTGACTTATACTTCGTCAAGCATGTACACATAGTTTGTTCACTTTAACCTTAATCACTTCAAGATGCTTATGATAGGGGCAATGAGAGCTGAAAACTACAAGTACCATAATTTTTGGAAGCTCTTTATGAGACTTGAATCCCTACTTCCTTTTACAAAAGGCTTTTCTTCCACCATTATATTGAGTCTCCACCTTCTATCTTTATGCACCTACTTTGAGAGCATAGTGGCCATTCTTAGTTCTATGTGCATTGTCCCAAGACTAGTTGATTGATGCATAACTTGTTATTGCTTGTTTGAAACTATTGTATCTAGTCACTCTTATGAACTTTGAAGGTGTCCTATGCATTTATATTTGCTACTCTATTGAGGGACAAGCTGGATATTATTATGCTATGTTTTCCTTATGTGAAACAAACAAACGTCTTGCAAAGCATTGTTATTCATGAATCTTTTGTTTGTGCCTTTTCATGTTGCATCATAGTTTCTTTGCTTATTTCTAGAACTTTGTCTTTCATGTTATGATTGAAGTACTATGATCCCAGCTTTGAATGTTTTGTAAATACTTTGATCAAGTCTTTGATGGTGCATGTCACCTCAAAAATTATTCTTTCTTTTTATAACTTACCTACTCGAGGACGAGCAGGAGTTAAGATTGGGGATGTTGATACATTGCAAATGTATCTATAATTTTTGATGTTCCATGCTTGGTTTTATCCACTTTCTTGTGTTTTGTTCCAACTTTGGAGTACTTTTCATATGATTTCTTGGACTAACCTATTAACAAGAGCCACAGTCCCAGCTACTTGTTTTCTGTTGTTTTTGGTTCCAGGAAAGTCAGAAAATGAATATTCTCGAAATTGGACGGGACAAAAGCCAAAGTGCCTATTATTCCAGATGTCATCAAGTGCCAGAATACGAGACGGAGAGGGCCAGAGGGCGGCCACACCACCTGGCCGCGCGGCCAGGCCTGGCCCACGCCAAGGGGTGGTGTGGCCAGCCCAGGCACCCCCCTCGACCTCCCCTTCCGACTATAAGATGCCCTCGGGACGTAAACCCTAAGTACCCGATCAAAAATCCACGAAAGAGTATGTAGCCGCCGTCATCTCCATCCCTAGATCGGGAGGGATCTGAAGCTCTCCCGACACCCTACCGGAGAGGGGAATTCACCCTGGAGGCTTTCTTCATCAACATGCAAGCCTCCGGTGTGATGCGTGAGTAGTTCATCCTTGGACTACGGATCCATGTAGTAGCTAGATGGCTGGTTTCTCCTCCTTTGTGCTTTCATGTTTAGATCTTGTGAGCTCCGTTCATGATCAAGATCATCTATTTGTAATCCATACATGTTGTGTTTGCGGGGATCCGATGGATATTGAGATGCTATTTCAGATTGATTATTGACTCTATCATGTCTTTGTTATTTGAGATCTTGCATGCTTTCCGTTGTTAGTAGCTATCTTGGCCAAGTAGATGCTAGCAACTCCAAGAGTTAGTATTTATGCTCGATAGTGGGTTCATGCCTCTGGTAATCTAGGGAAGTGACAGAAATCTCTAAGGTACTAGATGTGTTGTTGCTACTAGGGAGAAAACAACAATCCTTTGTTCATAGAACAATCATATTGTTTAATTTACACGCAGTTCATAAAGCAATAATCTGTTGCTTGCAACTTAATACTGGAGGGGGTTCGGATGATAACCTTAAGGTGGATTATTAGTCATAGATGCAGTTGGATGGCGGTCTATGTATTATGTTGTAATGCCCAATCAAGTCTTAGAGGAGTCAAGATGATTAGTATATGCATGTATTGCTTTCTCGGTGTTTGTCAATTGCCTCGTTGTAATTTGTTCACCCAGCATGTTATCTATCTAAGGAGAGCCACCTCTTGTGAACTATGGATCCCGGTCCTTTTTCTTTGCATACAATCTACAATTGTTTACTGCTTTGTGTTTACTTTCTGCAAACTTTTACTTATTTCCATTCGATACGTTTAATCCTTTGTTTTCTGCAAAACACGGTGAGATTGACAACCTCATCGCAAGTTGAGGACAAAGTTCTGTGGTTGTGTTGTGCAGGTCTCCACGTTGCTACTAGCACCGGTAGTGCGCCCTGCCAAAGCTCAGCTAGTAACACCTTTGGGGTGTTTCCTTACTCCTACTGGTTCGATTAAACCTTGGTTTCATAACTGAGGGAAAAGTTACTGTTGTGCTCATCATACGTTCCTCTTGGGGTTCCCAACAAGCTCTACGTTGAAAGTCGAGCGCATCACTTATCTTGAACTTGCCCTTCTCAAACTTTGATGACGATCACCACTTGATGTCATCCTCTCATGGGCTATATGAGATATTCACTTTTGAAGCATTCTAATGGAAAGATACCTATCCCATATGGAAAACGCAAAGGCACATATATATTGGGTTAGTTCATGATGCATAAATGACAAGGCTTACCATACCACAAGATCCATGTGGTACATTCTTTATGCTTCATGTGTTGACCAACTTGAAATCACTCTTCACTCTTTGTATTGGTCAACCAAGTATCTTCTCATGCTCCATCTCAATATCTTGAGGTACATAAAGAATTCTTCATTTGATTACATGCTCTAAATCTTAGTCAACCATAGCTCAACTAATGAGGCTATCATGACACCGGCTTAGAGCCATATCTTGAATTCTTCTATTGAGATCACACTCTCAAGATCTTGAACATATCATATTCTTCTCTTCAATTTGATGATCTTGATGCCAAAACTCAAGGTATATTTTTATCTTCATAGCATCCATACTTGAATCCAACACATGAACTACAAGCATGACCTATGGAATATTCCTTCATATAAAACTCAATGAAAACATTAGTCCATAGGGATTGTCATTAATCACCAAAACCACACATAGGGGCAATTACCCTTTCAGCAGCGCCCGAGGATTTTCCGAAAACGCAGATCTAATCTGCATTCCGAACCATGGATTCCTTCATTGGATAAAACACTTTTACCCAAATCTGATCCCTGTGCAGATCTGACCAATCTCATTGATCATCCGCACTTGATCTTCCATGCACCCCCGAGTGCGATTGATCCAATCAATCTTGCACAAAACCAATCTATCTCATAGATCGACCACCGAAACCCTAAGTGGATCTCATCCACCACCTCGTGCATATCACATACGCACAGATCTAGAGCCTAAAACCAGAAGCTTTCGCTCTGATACCACTGTTGGGCCACGCAGAAACAAAAAAAATTCCCTAACACGATACTCCCAAGATCCAGCTCAAGTAATAGGCCACGAGATTACCGCTAGACGCGCAGATGCGGAAGTTGATGTAGTGCATCGAAGCAGTGCCGAACGATCCCACGGACAGCCCTTTCGAATCCCACGAACTCCTTCGTCAGATCCCCACGAGCTTCCCCGTCTCCAGCGCCGCACGTGCAACGCCTCTACCGGTATCCACACATACAGGAAGGAGCTTCGGATAGAGGACTGCTAGATCCTGTCTAGCCCGAAATGGAAGTGGAGAAAGTGACGGCTAGGTCAGGGACTATCCCTTGTTACTCCACTTATATACACTCCTAGTTGAGCTCAACGCTTGAGGCCCATCTAGGCTACTGCAATCTATACATGGATCTAATCCACATGGGCTCCTTACCCTTAAGTGTGTGACCCTGTAGGTTCACATACATCTGGACACGACATGAGCTACTCCTCCAAGTATCCCGTCATGGCTTTGAGTCCAACTCACTTCCATGAACACTCGGTCTCAAGTCGATAGATGGTAGCGGCCTCTAGCAAGGCGTGCCAACTCCCAAGTACCGTAAAGTCAAAAGACGAACCTTCAATGTGACTTTCGTCCAAGTCCCTTTGTCTCACGATATATCTGTTAAGCTATAGGCGAGTAGTTGCCATTCCTTAAATAGCTTAACTCTCTTCTCGTACCATGATATGTGATTCACTGGACTAACTCTTAGTCCGACTCCTCAGTTAACACTTAACTGAGTAGCGCATGGCCATGCTTCCGAATCATATCACACAAGAGGGCCCAGAGAATATCTCTCCATTACGGATTTTAAGAGGGGCAAATCCCATCTTGGTAATCCATGTCACGCATCTTGCTTCATAACCAACCCGAACTCTACCTTTATAACTGCCCATTTACGGAACAACGTTTGATAGAACCTAAGTTGGCGATCCACAACTCGGATCATGCAATCACCTCAGGTCGAAGGATTCCATTGCTTGAGACTGCAAATGACAACATGCTCGTTGCATCTCAACTGTGGGTCAGTCCGATTTGCTAAACTCTTTAGCCGGACCAGTGTAAGTCGGAATAGCATCACCATGCCCATGACAAGTGGAACCGTGTCATCAGCCGACTTGCACATTGGTCTAAGTTGTGTGTCGATCACAACTTCAACGACCAAGGACAATCTAGTATGAACAATCATGAACATATAGTTCCACAACTGAATCACGTATTAAGTGATACATGTCTGATGTTCATACAAGGACACCTTTACTTTATGCATACTTTGGGAAATATCATCAACCATGATTGCCTCTAGGGCATATTCCCAACAGCAACCCAGGGCGTCGGCTTACTCCCACCCTACCTAAAATCGTGCCACGCGTCCTGGGACCGCACCCGCCTCTCTTTTATTTTCTCTCTCTCCCCGTCTCTCTTTTCTTTTTCTCTCCCCCGTCTCCTCAACCTCCCAGCACCGCATCGATGGGCAGCCCCCGTCGCCGCCTCCCAGTCCGGTGAGCCGCACGTGGAGGGAGAGGTGGAATAAGGGCGCGAGGTGAAGTTGGCGTCGATGGCCCACGGACACGGCACCGCTTCCTCCAGAAGATAAGGCGCCCGAGGGCATGGTTTGGGCGGCAGCGTAGAGGAGCAAGGCATGCACCGCCCTGCCCCGCCTCCTAGCGCATGGACACGCCTCGTCGTGCCTCCCTGTCCGTGCGCGCCGCCCCGCCCGCCCCCGTGATGTTGCTTCGACTCGGCTAGGTGCGACGCGCATGCTGGTTGTGTCGTCGTCGGCGGCAGCGCGCGAGGTTCTCAAGGTGCACGGCGTGGAAGAAGCACTTCTAGCTCGTGCTCGGCGAGGCCATGGACATACTGGCCACCTTCTCTGTGGAGGACTACTTCCCCAACACCGTCGGCTGCCTCGTGGACGTCCTAATCGGCCTCTGGAAGCAAGGGCACCATGGCTTCTCCAAGGACCATGTCAAGGTTATTGGGGTGCGGCTGCGAACATCTTCACCCCAAATTCACAAAACAACCGGCCTCCCCCCGTATGGGGGTACGAGTGGAGATGCTCTGAGGCTAGTCATAGTGGGAGTAACTTGGGTAGTAACATAGTGCTATATGTATTGTCAACTAAGCATTTAGATGACATGGCATGCAATTAAATGATGAGAGAGGGCTTGTGGTAACTAGCTATGTTACCATAACATCACACATTTCAAGACAAAATGAGTTTATATTACAATAAATGAGCATTTGCATGATACCATACTGTTAGAGTATGTCACGGTTTGGACTATATTTGGTAGTTTAAGTTTGTAATCCAATTCTATCTCTATTAGGCTTCTTGCCCCCCAAGTCTTATAGTACTATATAAACAGCCTAAGGGCTCACGATGTAATCACCTCTTACAATATCAATACAATCTCTACTTCCGCAATCTTTCATGGTATCAGAGCGGTTCGCTCCGCCTAGGGTTTAGCCACTGCTTCCGCGCGCCGCCCCCGGCGAGATCGAGCTCCATGATCTCTGCCGGGGCACCAAATCTCGTAGCTAGTTTTTCTTCCAACTCCCTAGATCGATTTAGTAGTTTTAGCAAATTTCTTTTTTCTATTAGATCTAATTTTCTTTTAGCAACCAAAAGCATCGTCCACAGCCGCATGTCGTCATCGCGCGCCTCTACTTCAACCTCGGCATCGACTCAACTTCGGCAAATCATCGTCAACGATCGTGACAAGGAGGCTCCGCGGGACGCCCCAAGGGACGCCTTTACACGCTGCGTCGGCTGCTCCGTCCTCACGTCATCTCCACGCCGGCCCGTCTTCGCCAATATCTACCGGGACGCACGTCCCTGAGTACGCGCCTCGCCGTCAACAAAGGACTGCATCTTCATCACATGTGATCATCATCACCGACAATCATCTACACCAACAACAGTGCCGCCATCACCAATCATGGTCATCGTCAACGCCAACAAGTTCTTCTCCACGAGCGATGCCACGCTCACACAAGCGTAAAATACGGTCTAAATCCCCGAAATCAACTACCGCTACAGCAAATCTCCATCAACAACTACCTCTTCATTTTCGTCCACCACGACCTCGCCGCCAGAGTCGCAGTCTAATTTTTTTTTTACTTAATTAATTTTCTTCTTGCAACTACTTCATCTACTCCGACAAATCGGCGGACAACTTCTACGCATCGACCGTTCACGGAGAATTTCTTTGCTGCTCCCTCCGGCTCTAGCTCGCATGGCTCGTGATGGTCCGTGTCTTCGCACATCCGGTATTGGCAACACCGACGCGTGCCTTCGTCCCCGGCGCGCTCCTGAGTTTGGCAAGCTCGGTAAGGCGTGTCGCCTACCCCGACTACTCCGGATCCAACTACATCTACGTCAACTACTACGGCGAAATCTCCAGGCTCAACGATGACATCGACCACAACACCACGACAACATAAACATCATCAATTTCATCAACGACGACTACATCACCAACGACATCATCGACCACGACTACAGCACCCTACTTCTGGCTACATCAACATCGACATCCACCGACATCCTCTACAGTTCGTGCCTTCGGATTATGCTCCAGTTAGTCCGCGACGCTCCGGCTGTTCTCATCATTATCAATCCGACTGCGGGGGGTGTTAGAGTATGTCACAGTTTGGACTATATTTGGTAGTTTAAGTTTGTAATCCAATTCTATCTCTATTAGCTTCTTGCCCCCCAGTCTTCTAATACTATATAAACAGCCTAAGGCTCACGATGTAATCACCTCTTACAATATCAATGCAATCTCTAATTCCGCAATCTTTCACATACTTATATAACTTTTTACTATGAAGGTAATAACTTAGACTAATAACACATGCATGTTACTATTATATGTTACTTTGCACTATGATCGGCCCGAGGGAACTACATAACTAAGGTCTCCGATCGACTCGATCTAGTTATGGGTTACAACTAATAATTAAGCCCGCCCCATTCTAATTATAGACCGGAGGATGCTGCGTCAGAATCGACATACGGCCCACTTCGTGCGCCTTAAAAAATTGGAACCGATCGAGGACATGTATTTATGGAGAAAACGTACACGAGACAGCGTCACGTAGGCGTCAGACTTCAAACTTTTGTGTGTGGGGTCAACCCATTCGGAGCTGTCAGTTCCAAACAAACAAAAAACCGTTCAAAATTAGTACTGTTAGCAAATTATAGTTAGTTCCCCCAAAAATGGAAATTAGTCATCTCTACAAAACTTACACCCACAATTCAAAGTTGAGTCCTTCTTTGGGTCACTGGCTCTAGCTAGTAGTACGTGCTAATAAACCAATATACTCAAGGTAATACAACAGCGTCTGCTCCGTACCACCAAAACAAGACTGCATCTCGTTTGTACCTAGGCCACGATTACCCCGCAATTTTTTTTAATCTGGACAACGAAATATCAACTTTGTGGCAGCAAGATTTTGCAGCCAGTTCTATGGCTTAGTGCGAGCTAGAGTATCGACTCGCCCGCTCCCCGCTATGTGGCTCTGCGTGGGCCGGCCCAGTTCTATCGTTTTTTTGTTTTTCTGCTTCAATGTTTTTATGTTTCTTTTTTTTTACATTTCTTTTTTCTCTTTCCTTTTTAATTTTCTGTCTCTGTTTCTTTTTTTGTTTCTTTGGGTAATACATGAATATATAAATATGAACACTTGAACATTATTTTCGAACTACCATTTTAAAAAAAACTTTTGAATCTATGAACATATCTTAAAACCATGTGAACATTTTTACCCGATGTTTTTTTCTAAATTAGGATCTATTTAAAACTATGAACATTTTTTAAATTATGAACTTTTTCCGAATGTAAACCTTTTTTATAAGTCATGAATATTTTTTTAAATCCAAAACTTTTTAAAATCATGAACTTTCTCCCAAAATCTGAATGTAGATTTAAATCTATGTAATCCAAGTTTCGTCCATGAACTCGTATGATCCTTGCGCCAAAATCTCCCACGATTGTTTTTAAAAAATATACAGGATCGAATTGCGGTATCTATTCCGCGGCAACTTAGTTCGAACCGCGGAAACCATTTTCTAGCTCCCCCGATCCACGTTTTGCAAGTTCCATTTATCGGATATGTGCTGCTGGGCATGCTCCTGCCACGCGCATGAGGCACCTATTATTCGAATTGGAATACGCCGTGTCGAAATCAAAGCAATCCAAATTAAAAACTGGAGCTTGCTACCCTGCTAGGGACCTTATAGAGACAAAGACGACCCGATGCAAATCGCAGTATCAGGGTTTTAAATGGGGTCAACTCGCTCCAAACGATATCGGCAGACCATTTCTGTGCAGAACTGAATCCAGAAGCGTACGGAGAATCGACGTTCGGATCGTGAGACAGCTGGGTTGCGAGTCATCTCTAAACAGGTTAGTGAAAATATAGAAGTGTCAATAGCTGGGTTCCGCGACAACATAGAAGTTGCAATGAAAATAATCAGGGATGAGCCCTTGCAACTTTGTCATACGGCGATCCATAAAGGGGAAGTTGCCTTTCGTCGTTTTCCCCTCCATTCATGAATAAGCGTACTTTTAGAGTTTAATATTTTAATGTTCTGATCAACTTTATATAAAAAAATAAGTAGTAACAATATTTATGGCACCAATTTAGTATCAGTGGATCAATCTTAGAATATAGTTTCATTTATACCGATTTAATGCCATTTTGGTTCCAATAAGCAAAAGCAAACCATTTTTGTGAAAAAAATATGTTGCTATTATTTCCATTAAGTTGGTCAAACTATATTTATTTGATTAGAACAAGAGCTAGAGGTACCGTAAAATTTGACGGTTAATGATATGTTCGCTACGGGAAGCTAAAATCCTAACGTTCACTTTTTTTTTTTAAATTAATCATTATCAAACTAAGTTTTCTAAACTTGCGTATATACTCCTTTGGATTCTAAATTATGAGATGTAATAGGCTGTGTTTGTTTGGGCTGCAGCTGCGAAGAATCAACAGTTGTACGAAGCAGCCGTTGCAAGGAGAGATTTGGTGTTTGGTAGTGCTTTTGATAACTGTTGTTGTCGATTTTAGGAGTAAGATGTCTGAAATACCCCGAGTGCGGAGAAAGTTGGATAAACGATTGATTTGAAATGAATTATCTGTTTTTGACCCTTTTTCTACCTAAGTATCATTTTAAGGGCTAGATTTCTTCAAATTGTATAATTTTTGGGCTAAAATAAGTGTAAGCACATTTTTAAGGGCTGCATTATCTCATCAACCACACGTTCAGGAATCGCCGCCGCCCCACGCGTAGGCACCCTCGCCGCCACCCCACGCCTTCCCCAGGCCTTCCCGTAGTCTCCGCGCTCTAGGGTCGGCCGGACGCCGACGAGCTTGAGCCTCGGCGGAGGTGGAATACGAGGGCGTCGTCTCCACGCCCTCCGCGGCAGGCGTTGCTGCGGGAGGTGGAACCCCCAAGCCGGCGAGGAAGCGCCGGGAGGCGGTGCTGGCGCGGCTCCAGTCGGCGCTGCTGGCCGGGCCCCGTCGATTGGGGGTGGGAGGTCTAGACCGGAGCGGGACGGAGACGACGACCGGCGGGGACGGCGACGGCAACCGGCGGCGTGGAGGCGGCGGGGGCGGAAACCCTAACCCTCCAGCGCGGCCATGGCGAGGAACGAGAGGTCGAGAGCGAGCGAGTCAAGAGTCAGGACAGGGGTCGAGATTTTCTCTGGGCACGGTGAAGATACGTGTAAATTCGTCAAAGTGGGGAGGGCTGTTTGGTCCGCTGCAACTTGGAAATCAGTAGAAGTGGTCCTCCTCAGTCCTCCCGCTTCCGCCTGCCCGCGCTCAGCAGGCTATTTTCGCTTGCCACTTCTCTTTCATGTGGCCCAAAATTTGGCTATTTGTTTTCTCCAGCGATTGCAAAACGCTGTAGCCACATCGCTAACAAACAGAGCCTTAGTCTTTTTATGAAATTTATGTATCTAGACGAATTTTATTGTGTAGGTTTGAGAAAAAAACTTTCACACAAAGATAACTTTTTTTTTTGCGAAACATACACACAAAGATAATTGGCTACATATATTTCAGAAGAGCCTAAAATACCGTATATTTTGCAAGGAAAAGAGTAGTAGTGCACTACGAGTAGTTTATTTATTATCACGAGCGTAAAATATACTTTTGTTTTTCTTCTCCGCATACGGGAACTTCCGCGTATCGTGCGATCCATGTACGTTCTCGACAGCTACGCTCCAATTCGACGGCACGCGGGAGACGGTTCAAATCGAAATACCATCTACTACAGTAGTAGCACTGCTGTTCAACTTGTCCTCTTCCACCATTGATTCACCTACCACTATGCGTGTAGTAATATACGCCTGCTCAAGCATACTCTACGTATATCTGCAACCGCACGCTGGCTCCAGCAGGCATTTAATAGCAACAGAAAAGCACGCGGTTTCAGGAAACAGCAGTAACACTTTATTTCCATTTTCGTACAATTGTTTTTGATTTTTCAGTATTCTTTTTTCAACAACAAATTGCGTAGTTAGACTAGCTCCAATAGAGGTATCATAGGTAGCATCATACATGCTATGTTGGTAAAATTCTGACGTGGCATGCTAATTAATGATGAAAGAGATTGTGTGATATCATAGATAGATACGGTATCATAGCAGGTAAAACTAGGAAAACTAATCTTAAATGAATCTTGTCCATAATTTTGCATCGAGATTCTACAAAACAATAAATATACTAAGTCTATGATACTACTAAATGGTCATGTATTGTGGAGATGGTATCATATACTACCTCTGTTTGGGATTATTAGTCGTAAGAGCTTTTTTACTATATATTGTTTGAGATTATAAGGGCTATCTCATTTATTAGTCTCTATCGTCCAATGCATGTTCTCTTTTTTTTCACTTTTCTCATGCATGTAAAACTATTGGTGCATGCATATATTAATAAGAGGGGTTTATGGAGTGTCTTGGTATTAACAACTTGGCACTTAGGACCACTGTTCAAAAAAATCGTCCGAATCAGCGATTAATAGGCCGATTAATCACTACTAGGGACCTAACAGTGTCGATTACCACTAATCCTTTGTGTTAATCCTTTATCCCGACTAATAGCTCTGATAGACTGATTACTAGGTATATTTTCAATTAACTACTACACTTGGTCCAAAAATTTGCAAAAATTTCAACGATCGCCCGTCCAATCGCTAGCCCGCCCCAATGAAGTAGGGTTTGCGAAGCTCCCGCTCGATTCCTGCCTCCAAGAGCTCGGTTCCCTCTGTCACTAACCAGTACCCTAGGTAGGTGGTGGGAGAAGAGCAACTTCAGAGATCAGAGGAGAAACATATGTGTTTTAATGGGGTTTGGGCTCTAGATAAGTATGGTTGGGCATATAAAGGCCCATATACTATTTCTTTCTTATATACACGGGTTTTAGGTGCTAATTGATGTAGGTTCTACCGATTAATAGCCGATCGATTAAATCAGTTAATCATCCGAATTCCGATTAGTCGCTACTCCCAAGCCGACCGAGCAGTTAACGATTACCGATTTCCTCACCATTACTTAGGACTAATAATCTCGAACAGAGGTAGCACATGATACTACTATATGATACTCCCCATTGTGACTAGTCTTAGTTCCACTTTGTCAAATATCTCATGGGTTATGACTTATGAGGCGACCCGGTCGTGCATGTCACAAATGTGGAATTAAGCCAATCGAAGGAGGCAGATGAACTTTTTTTTTTGTGAAAAGGCCAAAGGACCGAGAGCGTCGTTCAGAAGGACGGGCTTCAGCGAGGACTTTTTTTAATGTATATTAAATTTAAATGTTTAAAAGATTCGAAAAGATACCGGGATGCAATATGTAATGATTTGTAATACACGCAGGTAAGTAATGTGAAAATACTTTGTATTCTAGCCTCAACAGAAAAGAGAAAAAATCATATCTAGACGTAAACACTGCAAATTTCAATGGGCCTCCATTTCCCAATTTTTGTCATATTTGTCTTTTTTGATGCACCCGAAATACGAAGTATTTTTATTAAAAATTTGCAGACTTGTATTTCGTGTTGTTGTCCACATGTATGTATTTAATTTTTTTTTGATGATTTTTGAAAAATCAAAAACAGACTCCATAGAGTCCATCCTCTATATTGATTTTTCGCCAAAGGACAAGGACCGGCCACGGTTTACCGCGCATACCATTTGCAAAGTATAGCTAGACACCCATGAAATATATTTCTCACAATCGGTTAAACACTAGAGCTCCCCCCATTAAAAAAACACTAGAACTTTTCGCTAGGCCTAAAATATTTGTTGCTAAATCCATAAAAATAAAGCTGAGTATTCTCATGGTAATCAAATTGAAAATCGGAGTATTTGTTTTCTTGTAGACACCCTTTTGGCTCATATACTCCCTTTGTTCTAAATTATAAGATGTTTTATCTTTTTTCTGAAACACATGTATCTAAACATCTTCTAATATGTATAATTTCAGCATAAAATAGCTGAACATACACATTAAAAAACGTCGACATACATGTGTGTTAGAAAAAAAGCTAAGACATCTTATATTTTTCGACGAATGGAGTAGAAATGAAGCTATAACAAAAAATTCTTCGGGCCATGTATCAGTTTTCCTGCAAAATTTCCCAAACATCTTGTAAGCTAAAGCACACATACGGAATTGATGGAGCGGCGGTCCAGTCATTTTAGGCATCATAACGTAGCAGTCTCGATGATTTAAATTGGTCGTGAATACCTAAAAAATGGGTCATAAGCCATATCGACCATGTTTCGACGATTTTATCTAATAAAAGCCATCAGAATGCTACGGAGTTTTGACACCCCCTGAACGGTTTTATGATCATTTGGTGCTACATCGTCATAGATTTATTACGAAAAGGTGATAAATCAATTCATATCTTGTAGTGCCACGTGGCAAATACATGAGTTTACACATGTAACATGTCCTATAGATTCGACAAGTTATGATTGCATAGAATGAAATAATAATTATTCGCTATGTCGTTTCATTTGACATTGTATGGATTCTCCTAACAAACACATTTGAGTTTATTGAGCCGGAGATTTTTAGATATTTCACAAATATCGTCCAAATCTAGCATCTAGACATTTATTAAAATTTGTGACGGTATATATATATATATATAGAATAAATGTGCAATTATGGAGTAGATAAAACTGATTGAAATCACCGAACGCATACTAGTACCTCTAGTCAAACCTGGGCATGCCTGGCCGGCCCAGCCGAAAAACCCAACGGGCCGGGCTTTTTGGCCCATGGGTCGTGCCTAGGGCTGGGAATTGTGGCCCGGTGTGCAGCTCGGGCCGGGCTTTCTATAAGAAACAGATAAGCGCGGGGTGTAATTTGAAACATATGGAGTAGTAGTATATCTTTCTATAAGAAATTTATCATTTTCTATTTTCCAAAATACAACGTATTTTTTAACGGAACTTTTTTCGTGCACTCTTTCTGCATATACCTATCTATATATTTAACCGGCATAATTTTTAAAGACATAAAAATATGAGATTTTGAAATTTTAAAAAATGTAAAAGTGAATGAGCACTCGTGCCCATGTGGGTCTACTACTACTGCTTTTGCTCTCCGTTTGACACTTGCACGAAGAGTAGCCGTCCGGTCCTGTCATGTGTGCGTTGGTTGTTCTAGAAGGGAAGGAAGAGTAGAAGGTGGGAGGAGCTGAGGAGAGAGAAAGAGAGATAGATTGCCCCCGAAATAACTCGAAAATTAATTCCTCCTCGTTTCGCTCTCCTCGCCTTCTTCCCCACGCGGACGCGGCGCACACTCAAACCCCTCTCCCTCCCTCCCTCTCTCTCCATCTCTCTGGTCTCGAGGGTCGAGGGGCTCCGCCAATCCGCCATGGACTGCTGCTTCTCCTGCCTGGGTGCCAAGAAGAAGAAGAAGCCGCTGCCGCCGATGGAGAAGCCGCAGATCCCTCCCGCCGCAGGTGATCCGCCCGTGCCAGCGATTCCCTTTCATGCTGTTGTTTTTCTCGTTCTCGTGCTCTTCGACCGCCAGAGATTTGTTCAAACTCCACCCGATTCACAGAGTACTCTGCCGATTCCGCCGAGTAATATGTGGCTCCGCCTCCCCGCTGCTACCTGTTCTTGGTTCACCACTTGTCCTGCCAGTCTAGTTCGCCTGCCCCCACAATTTAGCCGTTCTGCTCGCGAACTCGGCCCGGAACCAGAAACGCGAGATTTCCTCAAAATACGGCCACCTGCTGCTGGAATTCCGGTCGGGGATGACGCGTGCTCTGTCTGTTCCCCTTTTTCCGCCAGACAACCCGCGCACTCCTTTTTTTGCCCTAAATTCCTTTTGACTGACCGATTCTGACGGAAGCACGCGTGGTGTCTGCACTGTTTCTTTCTTCAGAGAAGGCGAAACCGGCGGGGTGCTCTTCCTCGGCGGCGGCGGCGGGCGCGGCGCGGCAGGACTCGCTGTCGGAGGCCAGGAAGGAGTTCGTGCTCAGCAACGGATCCGAGCAACGCCACGTTGCCGCGCAGACCTTCACCTTCACGGAGCTCGCGGCCGCGACCAACAACTTCAGGGCCGACTGCCTCCTTGGGGAGGGCGGCTTTGGCCGGGTCTACAAGGGATATCTGGAGAGCGTCAACCAGGTCAGGTTCTTTCTTGGCTTCTTGCTAAGTCGCTATCCTGCTTCCAACTCGTCGCTTTATTTGTTTATTTGTTTGTGTCTACTTAAACTGTCTGTCTATTACTGAACGTGCCCCATTGTCTGAACCCGAGAATCGGTGCACACTGCTGGTTTGTTATTATCAAAGTATAATAGAAATTGAGGGTAATCCCGGCTAGAATAAAATTGAAACAGCAACTATAAAAAAATGCTTATAATTCTTCCATTGATTTACATCTACCTGTGGAGCGATAACGTGTGGAAGAATGTTACTCTCATGCATAATAATTTGTCAAACTATTTCCCCTAGCTGACTAACATGGTGAGTATTTTGTTACCATCTGTAGGTTGTTGCTATAAAGCAGCTTGATCGTAATGGACTGCAAGGCAACAGGGAGTTTCTTGTTGAGGTTCTCATGCTGAGCTTGCTGCACCACCCGAATCTAGTCAACCTCATCGGCTATTGCGCCGATGGTGATCAGAGGCTTTTGGTTTACGAGTATATGCCGCTAGGTTCTTTGGAAGGCCACCTTCATGGTACGCTACTGAAAAAAAAATAGAGTTCCTGTGTTGGGTACAGCTTTTATTGGATAATTTAAGTTTTGTATGCTCACAACTGGATCTTATTTTACTCAGATCCTTCCCCAGATAAACCCCGTCTTGACTGGAATACAAGGATGAAGATAGCTGCTGGTGCAGCTAAAGGGTTGGAGCATCTGCATGATAAAACCAATCCTCCTGTCATATACCGGGACTTGAAATGCTCAAACATCTTACTTGGAGAGGGCTATCACCCCAAGCTGTCTGACTTTGGACTGGCAAAGCTTGGCCCAGTTGGCGATAAAACCCATGTTTCCACTAGAGTGATGGGTACATACGGGTATTGTGCCCCTGAGTATGCTATGACTGGCCAATTGACTCTAAAGTCAGATGTTTATAGTTACGGTGTTGCTCTGCTTGAGATCATCACGGGGCGAAGGGCTATCGACAACACCCGAGCTGCAGGAGAGCAAAATCTTGTTGCCTGGGTAAGCTGCTGAATTCTTTTTTCATTACATTTGTTTCTTCTCTTCTCCGTTATGATATAGGTTACTATAGTTTGGCTATGGAAGACATCAGATTTTGAAATCTGCTACCTATTGTGAGTATTCATTGTTAATTTATTCTGGAAAAATCACCAGATATCAGCCTCTTAGCCGGGAAGTTGCGTAAGCTGAGTCTTAGCGCATCAATCTTTCGTATCACCTGGAGGGGAACTATAGGAGGTTAATTTTCAGTTCCTCTCCTTGTTTCTTTCCTGTTTTGGATTTTGTATTTTATTTTATGAACTTCTTCCTTAGTCTTCAACTAATTTTGCTTGAAGACCATTCCACCCCTTTCTATTTTCGAGCCAAAGCTTCTCCTCTGTGGTGTAACTAAACTAAAAGCTATTAGAATGAAATAGTAGTATCATAATATGTTGATTTTTCCACGGTCCATTTGGCCAAAGTTTGCTTTCCCAAAAGACATTATTCTAGTCTGTTGAATAGAAATCGAAACAAGAGGGCCATGATTCACCAAAGACTTCGCTAAACATGGCGTATACTATTTTGCGATCAGTATTGATATAATTATTGTTGCTGCACAATTTCAGGCCCGACCCTTGTTCAAAGACAGGAGGAAGTTTCCCCAGATGGCAGACCCGGCACTCGAGGGCCGGTATCCAGCAAGGGGATTGTACCAGGCTCTGGCTGTCGCTGCAATGTGTGTTCAAGAACAGCCGACCATGAGACCGGTGATCGGCGATGTTGTGACAGCCCTGAGCTACCTTGCCTCCCAGATTTACGATCCAGAAGTGCATGGCGTCCATCGCATGTCGCGTTCGGCGGCACTTGGCACACCACCCCGAGCAAGGAACCATGGCGCGGATCATTAGCGAGGAAGTGTGTGAGGTGGTAATAATACTATTTGTAGAAAAGCAACATGAGGGGCTCTGGTAAAGCCCTGAATTTTGTCGATGCTGTATCTGGAAGAGCTAGGAGTCCCAAATGGAAACTGAGTGAGATTTTGTGGATAGCAATGCGGTTGGGTTTACATGTTAATGTTAGAGAAATGATGATCGGTGATGTATGTTGATCTGTCTTAGAGGTGATCCTATAGAGATGATGCATGCATGTGTTCTCAGGTCAAGGTCGCATCTGGTGTAGCTAGATGAGTCGGTGTAACCCATGGCATTACAGTTCGATCGGCTTATGAATTATTATTTCTGCTTTGAAAGACAGAATTTATCAAGTGTGTCATTGTCTGTTTATATCCAGAGTCTGAGAGTTCTGTTGAATGGCTGACTCTAAGGTCAGGTGTTTGTAGTGTTCCTGAATGTCTGAATCTTTTTTTGGGGGGTGGGGGGTGGGGGTGGGGATGGGTTCCAAAAAATAGGAATAGCGAGAACACATGACTAAACAGGATTGCTTCTGCAGAACATATGATTGTGAAAATTTAGGTTTTTGTGAAATTTGGTGTTCGATTCACAGGAATAGGAACAGCAGATTATTCTCAAAAGTCATAGTCAAACCAAGATTGTAACATATATGCAAAAGTCGGATTAGGTCACTAGAGCATCTCCAACAAGCGTCGCAAATCGCGCGCGTGGCAGCTCTAGCGGAGGCGGAAAAATGGTGCGTACCCTAAAACTTTTGTCACGCGCGGGATATCACGACATTTGGCATGGGATATTTTAGGCCCTGGTTGGCTTCAGCGCACGCTATAAACCAAGTGTCGGTGGCACCTGGTGAAGCGTATGTTCTGTGATTTTGCAACGTGCTGCAACATAGCGCGTCTGGGAAGCGCCACTGGATAGCGCGCGCGGTATGTCACAAACCCGCGTTGTAAACCAGCTTTAGCGTGCGTGATTTTGCAGCGTTTGTTGGAGATGCTCTTACGACGTACTGAGAAGAAGCTTGAGTGGATTGTATTATTCCGTTGTTGTTGTTTTTTTGCTTTGGAAACCCACCCAAAGAATAAAATTCCGAACACGCTGTCCCTTTAACTCGAAATGGATAAATAGTGTTACCATAGGAAATTTTCATGTTTCTATAAAGTTCGGCTATCTACCCTCTGAACCAAACAAAAACTGCAAACGTAGCTCGGGTTACATATAACCCATTTCTTAAAAAAGTACTCCCGGTCTATATTAATGTTTTCAACTTTGTCTAGATTTGGATGAATCTAGTCTAAATCATTAACTAGGTACATCCGAATCTAGATAAAGTTGAGAACAATAATATGGGCCTGAGGGAGTATGAAAATGACATTTCGAAGTTTTAAAGAAATCTGAAAATAATCCTAAATGCTTATAATGATGTATTCTACCAATGGGCAAAATCTCAACTTGAAACACTGTATTTAGGGCCACACGAAAATGATCTAACAAATTTATAAGTTTCAAATTTTATATTTTCCAGCTACTTCAGATCCACACTTTTATCATATCTGGGCAACATAAAATACGAGGCATTTCAAGTTGAGGCTTTGCACGTTGTAGAATACTACTACATCGTACAGTATATTATAAAAAAGATGATGCAGTAACTATTACAATTGGAAGTGGACAACGACGAGAGAGACAAATAGATTGAATCAGTGTTCTTATTGATTGAGGATTGGATCCTTATATAGTACATCAAGGGACGCCTCCAACAGATGCGTCGTTTACAAAAGGCGGTTTCTGTATAGTCGGTTCCTGGAGGCAACGCTCTAGGGCCTAACTACTATGTCGGTTACAAGTGGGGATTATCTCATAATTAATGTAATTAATTATTTCTAACACTCCCCCCTAATCACCACTTGAATGTATAAGGATCCATCATCTTGATTAAGTCTCCTCCAAAAACCCTATGGGAAAAATATGAGGAGTTGTGTGTATGATATGTTGCTAAAACTCCTTTAAACCTAGTGGGAAAATAAGGAGAAAATGATGCAACATATAATGGTTGGATATGTCGTTAAAACTCCTTCAAACCCAGTGGGAAAATAAGAAGAAAATGATACAACATATTATTGTTATTGTCTCTTCGTTAACTCCATATGAGAAAAACCTTATCGAAGGGAAAAATCTCATAGAGTTTAGAGAGCAATATATATGTCGTGTATACTTTCCTAAAAACCCCGGTGGGAAAAACAGAAAGTATGACATATGATCTTGTGTTGATATTACCTCATTAAAAACCTTGATGAGAATCAGGATAGTAAACTCATAAAGGGAAAAAGAGTGTAATATGATGCTTTGAATAGGAGTAGTCTAGGGAGATACTCCTCCTGATTCTTGCAAATCCTAAAGCCGTCGAATACCAATTCCATGAAAATATTTCTGAAATGTTAAAGTTGGTAGAGACTTCGTGAATAGATCAGCGAGGTTATCGCATGATTTGACTCGCAAGATGTTTATTCCCCGACTCTTCTAGAGTTCATGGAGATAAAACAATTTAGAGGCAATATGCTTGATGATATTGCTCTCGATGTATCCTATTTGCATCTATGCAACACAAGCAACATTACCTGTTTAGATAATGGTCGATGATTCAAGAGAATCAATACCACATGACTCATGTATGTGGTTTATCATTCCTTAAAGTTATACGTGTTAACACGACTTTGTATTTCAGAATGATTGGTAGGTGTAGTCACTGGAGTCCGTTTCAAAGACATCAATGGAGTGACACTTCTACCATGTAGGTACACATTATGGGGATCATTCAAGTAGCCAACATTAGTGTATTCTGATGATATTGGAGTTCAAATTTCTTTGAAATTACAAGAACATGTCAAATAATGTGTGGTGCCTTGGAGATATCGAAAGATATTCTTGATTCCCAACCAATTATGTTGGTGGGTCCAATGGCACTAGGATATGGAACTTCAAGTCCCAACATCCCTTCTACATCATCCCGTGGTTTGAGTGAATCTTTCTCTATGTCTAGAGACCGAATAACCAGCATGGGAGATGGATATGACTTGTCCATTTAGGTTTCTCCAATATTTATAATATAGGCAGCTCGGTGTACCAAAATACTTGAGTGAAATATCCCGACTTGCGGTATCAAGCACTGTTTTGGGTTCAACCAAATCCTTCATCTCAAATTCCGTCTTTTAGATGATCACGTGCTTCATCGTTCTAGGAGTAATCCTTGTGTATGACAAACACGCATGGATAATTATCATTGTAGGAGTAATCCTTGTGTATAAGGAACTCACTACGTCGGTTGTACCAAAATATACCGACAATAATAAGCCATGTAATGACTTAATGATTTTACACAATACAAGATGCATTTACATTTCGATTCGGATAGAGATTCCATCGGGAACCATACATGTCCAAATCTAGTGATCCACATGAAATGTAGTCACTACATCTATCAACTACATAGATAGATGATTTTGCAATGCCAATGATATAATTATCGGAAAATTTTGAGGATTCCAATCCTGTCTAGAGAGTAGGTCTCGGATCTCTGCGGAAACCCGACCTTATGCTACAAGCCTTGCTTTCTCACCACCTTGTTGTTCTCATTCTGTTGCTAGAAGAGAACATATTGAATCCTATAAGGAATTCATAAGGAAGAGCGGGGCTAATTCTGCTTGGATTGCATCCTTTGTTTGTTCTAGTCCAAGCGAGTGGTTTACACTCTGCCACGGCCATGGTCTTTGGATCTGAATCACTAAAGGATGTTTGCAATCATACAAGAGAAATGTTTGTCGATAATTGTAGTCTTGGTTATAATTCTCTAGAATCGATATTGTTGGAGGAAATCTCATACACCCATGATGACTCTTCGTGATTTCCCAATACGTGTGAGTCAAGGTGTTCCGATGTCCCAGCCAGTGTGTGCAAGCTGAAGCTAGGGTTGTGGAGGTTTCCCTTCCACTGGGTGTATACTACCCATAAGGTGTTTATCAACGCTAGGTTGACTTGCATTTACTGAATTAGAGGATATCTCCTCAATTTCCTTTGTTGCTTGCGGGAAGCTAGATCCTGGTTAGAGGTCGTACTACTCCCCCTCTTTTCAGGTAAGGGGAGTTGAGTGGTTTTTGATTGGTACCTCCACTCTTTCGGACGCATTTCTAGCCGGACTAAAGGATTTTGTAACACCTTTGAGATCCGTAAATGAATCTGGCAGGTTATTTGCAATTTGTTGCAAATATGTGAATCCCGGACGTAAAGTCCAAATTCTTGAATACGTGGATATGAGGTGGGACATGGAGTCCCAATTGATTACCTGGCATTCTATGTGGTACATGAAATATCCCCCTAATGCCTGGAAATAATCCATCCTTCAATATCAGCAATCAGCATACTAGGCTATGAATGGATCCCCAATGAGGGATTTTCAATGGTATGTGTTGATCGACGGAGATCTGTACCCCATATAGATCCTTAGTCAGTGGGCCCAATCATGTATGTTGCGGTGGTGAGATCGGTACGCATGAAGCGCTTCCGAACTTACACATATGGGAAATTCTCGGAGGATTTCCATGTATCAATTGCAGAGGAGGAGTACTACGATATGCAGTTAGTCATTGAGCAGTGTGTAAAGCTGCATGACTCCAACGTCTAGTTGGTAATTGCAATTCATTAATAAAGGTCTTTCAATGAGTTTGATCCTCTTAATTATGGATCAAACCAAACCATTTTGAGTATAGACTAATGGGACAGAATGCTGAACTTCAATCCCAAGGCCATGCAAGTCATTGAAGCCACATGAGGAGAATTCGGCATCGTTGTCCATGCGAATTGATAAAATTCTACTTTTAGAATAATGGGCATGTAACTTAATTACTTTCCTCATTATCGTGGTAAATGCATGGTTTCGTGTGGACATAAGGCACACGTGTGACCATCGTTTAGATGCGTCAATAAATACCATGAAAATACCTAATATGATCCACACAATGAATGCGTTCAAGGAACCGAAGTGGTTCAACTTGTATTTAGAGGTGCGAGGGCCTCAAAATTAGCTTCCCTACAGTGGCACACGTGGTGCACACAAAGTCTAATGAGGGAACTTGAACTTGAGAAAGTTTTGACCAATGGAATTGTTTTATATGCAACATGTTCTACGGGTTGGATGCATGTGTAGTACAATCCAAATAATAGAGAGGGGTACTTTTTCAAATACTTGTTCCTCACCCATTGGATTGAGTCCCGTAGAAATCTATATGTCGAGTTGGAGAGTTTTTGCTATGGAAATCTTTTCTGATATATATAGAATACATTCAATCTTATTTGTATCAAAGTGCTGATACAATATATTGTGAAATGCAATATATATGTTCTATTACAACAATGTAAATGGACATGAATAATCGATCACTAAGGAGATAGTGGGACTAGCTAAAGTCTCCAAACATGTTAATTGAGGCAAACCCAACCATCATGTTCTCCGTGCCCATAGGGTCCAGTGACTGCTGGAGAGTCATGATGTTGCAAGGTCCAAGAGAAACATCTTGCGAACAACCAGCTCAATCCATGCTGTATGGATGAAGGTTGAAGTGATTTTCAAACCTTTACCCCTGAGGTCCTTTTGCGTCCTTGGGATAGCTGGTAGAGAATTGCCAGATGCTTTGGGGTCTTGCACTTGTTAGTAGAATGCGTGTAGCATCCATACTTGTCATAAAGCTTAGTTTTATAAAACATGGGCTTTGTGGTGCCTTCCCTAAGGTCTGAGTTTCTATGTATGTTGTTCCGATTGTGCGTTCGCTTACCATTGAACTTCGATGGTTTGCCTTTGAAGGAACCATTAAAATTATGTCCGTTCACGACGTTCATATGAACTTTAGGTAGAGGTTGGGAAGTAACCAGGCGCTGAGAGCTATTCTTAGCAAGTAGCTCATCATGCTTTTCAGACTGAAGTAGAATATGAATGAGGTCGGAATAGACTTGGTAGTCGCGAGCACTATATTGCTGGAGGAGCCTTTCAAATGGGATCATAGTAGACAAAGTCTTTTTCTATTTCCTCCATATCAGTGGGTTCCTTTCCGTAAAAGAGTAGTTTGGAACTTATCTTATGAACCTCATGATTGTATTATCCAATGGACCTGAAGTCAAAGATCGGTCCAATCATGTATTGCTTCAGGCAAGACAATTGCCTTCTACTGTTCATACCTCGTTTTGAGAGCCTGAAACAAAGTAAGTGGGGATTTCTCCTCCAAATACTCAGACTTAAGATCTGGGTGAGGATATGGTGCCTTATAATGTATAAGACATCATATTTCTGCTTTTCTCTCAGTGGTGCGACTCCAGCCGGAAGGGGGTCCTCCGGGTTCTGGATGGCACAAACTATCCCATGGGACACAAGGGCGATCTTGATGTCCATGACCCATGTAGGGTAGTTGTGGCCATTAAGCTTGAGTACATCGAACTCTTTTCCAGCCATCAGTTACCTACATAGGTAAACCAGAGATTATTTAATTTACTCATGGTAAATTAAAACCATCATGGTTATATTGTAATGAACCATGCAAAATTAATGATGATTTCAAGAATTGGGCTCGAAATCATTAGTGTGAACTTCAAATTGTTAAGTTTGACATGTTGTAGATACTCCCCAAAAGAAATTTCGGGGTCCATCTCTCAGCATTAGAGAGTATAATCCGATGAAATCAGTAGATACTCATGTTTCTAGTACCTTATGTCATCACTTAATAAAATGTATAAGAGATCACTTGTTAAAGTAATCCTGGTAGCAAATCTGCAATGCATGCAGTAGATCCATGCACTATCCTTGATCCCAAAAAATCAACTTAAAGAAGTCACTTAGAATTTTGCATATCAATTCGTGCTTGTATTAAGTCAAAAGGCTCAGTTAGGATGATGAATTGATTCTTGTTGCAAGAAATTGAAAATCTCAATTGCAAACAATAGGTATAATTATCTCAATATGTAGGAAACATGGAAATATATTACATCACATATGGATTCTGGAATACATGGTACTCAATAGAAATACAGTACTAAACTAGAGTACTGTAGTAACAGTGTCTACAACAGTATAGAATATTGCTAGATCTAATGTTAAGTAACTGATTTGAATTAACTGAAATACATGCACGTATCACAGTTAATAGGGGCCAGGTTGCTGAACTATTTGCACATGAGCCACGTTGAGGAATTGCAGCCCATTTTGGACCAGCCTCAAGTACGAGAGGATAAGGTAGGAGCAGATATTTCACCACATCGCTCTATCCCCAAATCGACTCTCGTCCATGGCGGTCAACACCCCGTCCTCCAAGCTCCACGCGCCTCTACCGTTGCGCGAGCGGTCTTCACCGGCGGCCATAGTTACTTCCACCATAGGCGTCCTAGATGGAAAAGTCGTCGGAGAGGGGAGTGCCGGGCATGACGTCGGAGAGGGCACAACTGGGCTCCTCCAAGTGCCGCTGCGGCATCAGCGGCCGCCTGACGGCGGGCTGGGAAGCAGGAGGAGGCGGCGGCGAGCGCCGTTGCATGAGCTGAAGGAGGCAGGGTCACGTGCGTCGGAGAGGGCACGCACGGCGTCGCGGCCGCATCGACAACCGCGGGGGTCGGAGATGGCGATGGCTTGACCACGGCTACTCGACGGCCGGCTACAGAGTGGTAGCCCCAGGGCGACAAGGCGGAGTCGGTGACGGCAGGCATGATGCCACGACAGCATCGACGGCCGCGGCGCTTGGGAAGCTGCTCACGCCGAAGCCAAAACCGAAGGCGAATGCGGAGGCTCCCATAGGCATCGGTGACACGAGGGGCGCACCGCAAGGATGCAAGCCGTGCGACGCCACACGCATGGCCACCGCCGCGTCCTGGATTTCATCGAGAACTGCACGGTTCCTGGCATCTTGAAGAACGCGTGCTCCCAAGTGCAAAAAGGTACAAGTTCCTGATAGTATTTGTTGGATAAACAAAATTGGAAAGAAGCACCTTGTTTCCAGTAGCACTCCAGCAATCTGATAGATTTTTCGTCAGTCTGTATGCACTTCATGTATTCGGGCTTATCTTTCCAGTTGAGCGCTTTATCTTTCTTCTGTTCTGTGATTATGTCGCTCGATTTCTCCTTGCAATGCTCTCGGCAGAGCATGCTGATAACGTATTACAATTGAAAGTGGACAACGACGAGAGAGACAAGTAGATTGAATCAGTGTTCTTATTGATTGAGGATTGGATCCTTATATAGTACATCAAGGGACGTCTCCAAGGGATGCGTCGTTTACAAAAGGCGGTTCCTGTATAGTCGGTTCCTGGAGGCAACGCTCCAGGGCCTAACTACTATGTCGGTTACAAGTGGGGATTATCTCATAATTAATGTAATTAATTATTTCTAACAGTAACGACGAGTGTTTTATGTGAAGGGTGATGACGTGAATCCAGATAGTAGTGATATCTGTCGTCGGCTAAACAAATGCATGGATGACTTTGACAAAATGCGTGTGAATGAAACGTGGTCACTCATACCGGCCGAAAGTAGAAAGTAGCTGTCTACCTGCTAACAACAGTCGGTGGTCACTGGTCACTGGTCACCACTCACCAGCTGCACTCTACAAATGCACGCTGCCAAAAGGTAAGGCAGACTTAGAAGAGGGGTTGCTAGCTCGCTGTCAGGGCATCTACAGCGACCCAAGCGGCCGGAGCCTGTTCCGTTTAGTGCGGACACGAGGGCGGGGCGCATGCATCCAAACGGCAATGATGCGTCAAGCGTGATTCATTCCCGCACCAAATTTAGTTCACGAATGGTCAGATATGCCGCGGACCGCGTGCATATTCGGACTGTTGTTGAGGCCGTGTGAAAGTGGAACATTGGATCCAAATAACTTTTTCACTACACTGATATACATCAAGCCCTACCGATAATTAAACTAGACCGGTACAAAACTCGTGCGTTCTTACGGTGTCATGTTTAAATCAAATACACATTAATTTACTATTTTTAAATTCATCCGTCAGTCGAATCTAAATTCATTTTTAAAAACACACACGCCACACTGCTGCCGCGCTCGCATTCACGCAAACCACACCCCGACCGGACACACACCACACACGCAGCCGTCGACCCACACACCCAACCAGTGCACCAACACACGCACGCCAACACGACACAACTTGCACGCACGCACGCATACGAGCTTGACCCAACACAACACCACACGGCAACACACACATCCCCACCACGACGTACGCCACCCACCACGCATGTGACCCCGACGCTTAGGCTGATCCCCTCGACCTCGACGTGATCCCCTCGTCTTCACCGCGCCGCCGCCCCGCTCGTCTGCAAGGTCCGCGCCGCCGGCCGCGCAGGCTCCTCCCTCCCGGAGTTTTCCCTCTCCCCGTACTTCCCTAGCCGTGGCCTCCAGCGCCGGCCTGCGCGTGTCCAAGCACGTCCCCGAGCGCCTCCCTCATCCTCCTCTCCGGCCACCCAAGGTCGCACTGGTTAGGCAGTAGCTCGCGCTGGTGGCGGGGGCGATGACGGGCAACATGGCGCTGGGGCAACGCGTGGGATCGAGGCCCGATGCAGGAGATGATGCCGCGGGGTCGGGGTCGAGGGCCGAAGGAGAGCACGGGGAGGAGGTCGTCGTGTACGGCGGCGGCACACATGTCTTGGCGTTGAGGCGGCTCGGAGGTCTGGTTTGCCGGGGCAGCGCCTAATGAAGGGCGACGAGGGCGGGCTTAGCGTCGAGGAGGAGCCCGAAGCGGCGGCCAGTGTCTGGCGCGGGGCAAGGCACTGGCGGGAGCGCATGCGGTGAGACAAGGCGGCGGCACTAGGAGCATAGCAGGGGCGCGCAGGCCGGGCGCACGCATGGAACTCGGGATCGGGGCGGCGGTGAGGTCCTAACGGGGATGCGAGCTCGAGGACGAACTCTTGCTCGGGATAGAGGAGGTTAGGTGAAGAAGGGCTTGAGGGTGCAGGGGCAGCGTATGCTCTTTATCTAAAAAGAAAAAAAAATACATTACGGTACATAGAGGAGTAAAGGAATACTAAAAGGAAACTGAATTGTTCGAAAAAAAAAAACTGAATAAAGGGCCTAACCTGTAATGTGCAGCGGACACACAGCCCACGGCCAGGAAGTAAATACACAGAAAAAAAAGCTTAAAACGGCCCGAGAGCTGCAGTATTCCCGTTTACACGGCAGGTCGCGATCTGAGCCGCCCGCTCTGATGGACGTTTTACCTTGACCTCATCCCAAATCCCTAATTCCTCAATTCCCAATTTCTCCTCTCCAGGCACGCACTTGTACAGGGAGAGCACGGCGGCGGGGCGCGGAGCTGAGCGCGGCGGCGGGGCGCAGACTAAGGAGCGGTGGTGCGTGCAATGCTGGTGCACAGGGAGAGAGCTCCCAGTGGCTCTGCTCGTCCGGCGCATCCTCCGACGCTCAGGGAGGGCGACACGCGAGTGGCAGCTTAGGCTAGCGCGACAGCGGGGCGCAGTCTGAGGCGGCGGGGACACGCGGGGCGCGGACTAAGGCTTCCCCTTGGGAGGAGCACCCGCTGTTGCTACAGACCTCGCCGGGACAGGTCGCCGCTGTCTTGGAGCCAACGGCGGGGAGCATGCGTTCGCGATTTGGGATCTCGTCGGCGAACTCGGAGACTGGCGCGATCGGGTAGCTCGAAGGCTATGTCTCCTGCATCTGGGAATTCCCAGGAGAGGGCGGTGGCGTCCGGTAACGCACAGGCAATAGGGTATGGCGTGGTCATGGCGGTCGCGATGCGGGTTGTAGCCTGTAGGAGTTCGGCGAGGAGCCGGCGCTACAAGCTCGGTCTCGTGCGGTGCAGGCCGGGAGGTGGAGGGGGAGCGCGTAGTAGTGGCGGCGCTGGTGCTACAGCGAAAGACCGTGAGGATTGCCTGTCTAACTGATCCTGTAGTTTAACTTGGCGGTGGCACCTTTAGTAATATCCTGAAGCTCCCAGGGGTAAAACCGTCAGTACGTGGGCAGACGGAAAATTGAGGGGTCAGGTGACGAACGACGTGAATCTTTTCTATTTAATAGTATATATTACGATGGCGCGTCTACTCATCATCATCCTGTGCCCTACTCCTCGTCGTCCCTGACACCCGCGGGACCGGAGGTTCAACCCACTGATTGCGTGACACGCTCTCTAGATGGTGTGTTGCTGCTGGCATTGCACGATGGTGGTGCAGTGGCGGTCTCTGCCGCCAGCATCGCCCTCTCCTACGCGTCGGAACGGCGGGCCAACGCCGCCTCCAGCTCGGCCATCCAGTGGTTCCTTCCCTCCTGCCCTACCTGTTCAGTCTCTGACACAGCACGCACCTCCGTCCCGCGCACCGCCTCCGCCTCGCGTACCTCCAGCTGTCGCACCGCCTCCGCAACGCGAGCCTCCAGCTCGTGCGCCTGCATACGACGCATTTGCTCCTCCACCATCTCGCTCTTATGAAATTTATTAAAGCAGCATGCATTCATCCTCTACTTCTATTTTCAACCAAAATAATTGTTTCAAAATACCTAAAATCTATTACATTGATTTTATTAGAATTGTTGTTTGTGCTAACTAGAACGGTGGCCCTCGCAACTTCGAGGATAGCTCTTTATAGTATTGTAGTGTCTAAGATTTTTTTTTGTAGGTGTACTGTATTTGTAAGATTCTTTAACCACCCAAGATTTATGGTAAATAAAATATCCTATTATGGGATGCATTTTATTATTTGTGGCAGAATTAGTAGTAGACAACATTACTGACCATATATGTTAATTTTCACATGATGCTAAATCATTTTGTATAGTTACAATCAGACCACACCTAGGTCATAGTTTTGTTGCCTTCATTAATAATTATGCGAGGTTGTTAGTCACGCCTGATGAGCATTATCATTCAAGGTCCACACGAGCAATGGCCATATGATGTTTAATGATATATAGCTTAGAAACTAATTTTTCTTAATGAAGTAACTTATCCTTGTTAATGTTGAAAATATAAGCAATAATCTATATAATTTAATCCGAATAAATAATTGATAAAACATGATCATAAATAGCAATTAAATAGATCACACAAACTAACAAGTAGATAAACAAATTACATCTAAATAGGATAGACTAATCACATCTACTCCAAACGCTAGAATAAGAAAGTCTAACAAAATCTGAAAGAAAGAGTTCAGGATCATGTACAGTGAAGGCTGAGTAGCAGCAACGGCAGCAGCAGTAGCCGCTGTGGTTACAGCAGCAATAGCCACATCGGTAGCAACACCGTTGTCGCCCATGTTGAGGTTGCGGAAGAGGTCGGTGACGTCCGGAAAGAAGTCATCATTCAGGAATTCATTATCGGACGACATCATGGATACCCGTAGTCTTGCTTGAGCGCTTCCCAAAAACCCGATCGCCCCTCATACGTACAGGTTCACAAGATGTGGGGTTCCGGAGACCTACTGTCCTGATAATCGGTGCACGCCGCAAGCAGGGATGGGGAAGACGAAGGCGGCGATGCAATAGACTGGAAGGAGGTGCGTGTAACGAGTTGTAGTCACGTAGGGTTTGCGGGTCGTTTATATAGTGCCAGTCGGGTAGGTCGTGGGGCGCAACTCACGTCCAAGTCAACACAGCCCATGACAAAAAGATCTAGCTAATTAACGTATCCGTTAATGACTCGTAATTAATTTTCCCAAACAATAAAATAAAGCTCGGCTCGGCGAGATTCCCGCAACCCGTAGTGCGTCGTGAAGAGTCGTGGTGTGGCATTGGAGGAGGAGTGCACGAGAGCTGCTTCTCTTCTCACTCACTTAGTAGTGTTAGAACAGGCTATTATATAAAGTGGTGCAACCCCCTCTCAACTAGCAATGTGGGACTAAACTTTAGATCCACTACACATCCACATGCTGTCATGTACTAATGGGCCAAAGAGAATTTCAGAATTGTTAGAACAGGTTATTATATAAAGTGGTGCAACTCCCTCTCAACTAGCAACGTGGGACTAAACTTTAGATCCACTACACATCCACAGGCTGTCATGTACTAATGGGCAAAGAGAATTTCAGAATTTGTATTTTTTATGGGCCAAAGGCTCAACGCTAAAATATCTCAAATTCCAACAATCCCCCACAAATCTCATTGGCGCATCACATCACTTTGATTCCAGAACATTGTTTATATTCCGGTGTTTAGCAGAGACTGTTAAGTTGAACTTTGAAAGGACATTTATTGTCCTAATCTGTTTTGTTGCCCGTTAACAACATAAGGATCATTTTACTGTGTGAATATCTATAGTCAATCTAATGAAAAGAGATAAGTCCATGGCATAGTTGAAAAGTTCCTGGAAGAAACAGTGGCTTCCTGAAGATTTCAGACCGGAGTCTCCGGTGTGCAGACACCAGAGTCTCCGGTGTGGTCCGGAGTTCCCCCACAATTCTCCAGAGTGGATTTCAGGAGATGCCTAGGGACAATCTGATAGGGGGTTCGGAGATGAGCCGAAGACGGATCTGAGTTCCTAACAAATCCCCGGTGTGAATGACAAGACATGGCCTAGGATAGTCTGATAAGCGGTCCAGAGATGGACCGGAGACGGGCCGGAATCTCCGGTGTAGACCGGAGTCTCTAGTATGAAAGTTCCCCAATAGGCAAAAAACGGTCAAAAACAGTGGAGGCTATAAATAGAGGACCTCATATTCTACCTCCACCTACTCGCTCTAGAAAAAGAAAGCACCACCATTAGAGACACCAAAACTCCAAGACCTCTTCATCCAACCATCCAAAGTCGCTGAACTTTGGGGAATCGGAGGAGGAGTAGGCCTTGATCTACTACTTCACCAAGAGAGATATTAATTTCCCCCTCATTCACTTGAGGGACCCTTGCTTTAGGGTTTCATTGGAAACCCTAGGCCTTGTTTTGGTCCTTACAAGCTTGTCTTTAATTGTTGTGACAACTTACTTGGATTTGGGAGCCTCCAATTAAGTTGTGGATGTGTGCCTCGAACTTGTTGTAAGTGTGCCGGCTACCACCTTGAAGGTTGCCGACACATTGGAAGCGTGAACCGGTCCCTTTGGGGTGACAAGGGAGGCCTCTCGTGGCGTTGGTGGTTTGATAACACCCCTTCTCCAAACACAGACGTACTTCCCCTCAAAAGGAAGGAACTGCGAGAAATAATCCTTGTGTCCCCGCGTGCTTCACTTCGGTTACTTCTATCCTTTACTACACCTTACTTTATCTTGTTCTTGCCTAGTTAGTAGTGCTAGTGTGTCATATAGGTAAATTCCCTTAGTTGCATATCTAGAGAATTTACCTTTTGTGTCAAATCCTAACTTGAAAAAGAGTAAAATTTAAAGTAACACCTATTCACCCCCTTTAGGTGACCTTACGATCCTTTCAATTGGTATTAGAGCCCCGGCTCTTTATTTGGGCTTAACCTGTTGGGTTCGTGGCATAGAAAATAAAAAAGTTCCTATGATGGGAACTACTAAGCGTGAAGATCTATGTACTAGATACAAGCAACGGGTGGATATACATCCATAGAGATTATACCCTTGAAGACCGAAAAAGTGTAACGAGATTTGACTCGTGGATTATGTAGTCGATCGCTTGCCGATCTCAAGATCGAGAGGAAGTCCTAGCGCCGCAAATCAGCAGCGCATCCATGCTCACACACACGTCCGGACCACCGAACAACCTCCGCCTCCTTGCTCCAGTGATGCAGTGGAAGCAACAACTCCTTCCAGATGAAAAGCCATTTGGAACATGTATCTGGCTAATTCGAGACCATAGGGGAATAATTCAAGAGGGGGAGAGAGATCCTTCACGAGGAGGTGTGCTTTGTGAGGGAGGAGAGGGAGGCCTTTTATAGGGGAGGGAGCATCCCCTCCCATGGCCGGCGGCCATGGAGGAACCCCTCCACCTCCTCTCATTCATGTGGGTGGAAGCTCCACTCACATAAACATGCCTCCACTCAAAATTCCACTCACATGTATTAAATTTCCACCAAATTTAATGCAACTCTCATTTAATAAAACTCTTTTATTTATTTTATTCAGAATTTTTTAATTACTTTAACTAACAAACATTCACATAAAACCCCCTGCTATATTTCAATATCACATGCAGAACCAATTTCAGCAATTTCACCCAAAACAATTTCGGTGTCCATTGAAATAATTCCAGCGCTTTGTAAATATTTTCTCTGGAACACATTTGCGCCAAATGGTGCCGGTATCCCTTAAGTGTGTCACCCTATAGTTCATGAATAATGCAGACATGATCGAGATCCTTCTCCGATCAATAATCAATAGCGGGACCTGGAGATCCATAGTGACTCCCACACATTCAACGATGACTTCAATGATCGTGAGAACCTTTAATGCTAGTAACTTAATCCCTTTGTCTTGCGATATATTACATGTCTGAGATTCGATCATTGGTATCTCAATACCTAATTTGATCTCATTACCGACATGCACTCTTTTCTCGTTCCCGTGATATAACATTCTAGTGATCACATCACTTGCTTGCAAGCTATCTCAATGTGATATCGCCGAGAGGGCCAGAGTATATCTATCCGTTATCGGGATGGACAAATCCCACACTTGATCCATGAGCCTCAACATAACACCTTTAGAGTATCTGAACCGACCTTTATAGTCACCCTGTTACGGTATGACGTTTGATGTTATCAAGTTACTCTTCTAGTGTTAACAATTTACATGATCTCATGGTCTAAGGACTAAGATTACTTCGTATAATGTTATAGCAATATAAACACAATGACTTTGCTCATAATGCTATACTTCAGATGAATGTTCATCACATCATTCCACCATTGATGTGACCTCGTTATTAACAACATCCAATGTTCATGATCAAGAAACCTTGATCATCTTGTTAATCAACGAGCTAATTTATAAGATAGGCATGACTAGGAACTCTTTATTTGTTTATTAAACACACATGTATTAACGTTTCCAATCAATACAATTATATCATGTAAAATAAACATCTATCATATACTTGGAATAGGATAATAACAACTTTATTATTGCCTCTCAGGGCATATTCCCTTCATAACCGCCTAAGAGAATATGGTCAACCCAGAGGAAGGTGGAGAGGGTGAGGCTAGTACTTCGTTGACCATGGTAAATCTCAAGAAGTTGGAAACAAGCTTGAGCTCTACCTTGGTCAATGAAATCCAACAGTTGCGTCAATTAGTTGAGCAACTTGTTAAAGAGAAGTCAGCCTCACCACCTCCCTCTCCTGAGGAAACACCTCCCAACCCTAAGGTAAATGCTCCGGCTAAGCCAACGGGTGAAGAAGTGGGGGATGAACATAATTCCACTATCTCCTTCACTAAAATAGGTGATGGAAAGGAAGAGCACAATGCGGTTCCCGGATGGTACTCTCCCGACCCTCCGATCCCTCATCCCCATATAAATAATAGAGGTGACCCACCTAAGTTAGCTACACATACTTTTGCTCAATGGCTAGTCTTAATGAAATCTCATGTGCACAACTCTTGCATTGACTTGTGGAACATCATTGAAGAAGGACTCGAAATTGAGGATCCAACCAACTTAACAAGAAGAGAAGTGGTCAATAGCCAACTCAATGCCACCGCCTTGCACATGATTCAACTTGGGGTGGGACCAAATGACTTTCCACACATTGAGCACTTCAATACCACAAGGAAGCTTGGGATGCTCTCATTGACTTGTTTGTTGGAAATGAGAGCATGGGAAGAAATAGATATGATGCCTTGAGCAATGAAGCTGAAGGCTTATTTATGAAGGATGGTGAGGATCATGAAGATATGTATCGGAGACTCAAATCCATTGCCACCGACTTCAGAAATGTTCGTGCCTCTCATATTGATGATGCATGGATAAAGAGGAATTATGTGAGTGCGCTCATGCCCTTAGAGCCCACTAACTTGAAGAGTCTTCAAGGAAGACACAACTACCATCTCATGACCTCAAATGAAGTTATTTAAGAGATGTCCGCCTTCAAGGTTGCTAGCAAGAATGCTAAAGATGCCCGGGCTTGTGCCATTGGGATGAGTAGTGGTGTCAATATTGCCTTGAAGGCCAAGGTTGTGGAGTATGAATAAGAAGAAGGAAGTGATGATTCTCTATGAGCCACCCCAAAGATGTCAAGGTTGCTCATGGTGAATACATGGCCTTCTATGTGAGAAGATTTTGGAAAGATCCCGCCAATGACAAGATGGAGATGCAACAAAGAAGAAATCCAAGTGGTAGAAAAGAAAATGCTTCAAGACTAAGAACTTGCTTCAACTGTGGTGACCGCTATCATTTGTAGCCGGATGTACATATGAGAAGAGAGAAGATAATGGTGGTGCACTCATATTGAAGATAAATCCAAATGCCCTTTTCAAGAAGCCTTTTAACAAGAAGAATGCCACCAACAAGAAGTCTGGTGACATTGCATTGATAGCACATGAATAGTTCTCTTCCGATGATGAAGAGGAGGAGGAGGAAGAAACAAGCAATGGTGTGGTTTCTATTGCCACTACCTCTACATCCATCTTCTCCCTCTCCGATTCTCCAAATGAGAATATCTCCAACTAGAATGTCACTTGTCTTATGGCAAGACCTTCAGAGGTATCATCATTCCCTCTCTCCACCTCTAGTATCAATGATGAATTAGATGATGATATAACTCTTGAGGTGAAGGAGGAATTAGTTTCTTTCGATATCGTCATGATTAACTTGCAAGGGGAGCATAAGAAACATTTTGTGAACCTCTTGAATCAACTTGCCCACACACAAGAACTTCTTTACGAGAGATGTAAACTTGGGAGAGAGCACATGCTTGATATGGATGCTCTTACTAATTACCTAGAAGAAGAGCAATATACTAGAGTGTCTCTTGAAGAAAAACATGAAGGCCTTGATGAGGCAAATGATCAAATTATTGCTAAACTCATTAAGGAACATGATCATGCCATCGCTAAGTATAAAAGGCTAAGAAGAACAAGACTGAGTTTGGTGTGGTTCATGACAAACTTGCCGAGGATTTTGAGAAGCTTAAAAGGACTCACAAGGTCTTGGAGAGTGAACTCTTAACTCTCACAAAGTCTCGTGAACAACTTCAAACTCAATTGACTAACGTTGATTCACCTAGTATTTTCATTCCCTCTAGTAGTACAAACATCCTTGAAGAAAATTCTAGGTTGAAGGGAGAGCTTGCAAAGGCCACCTTTCCCCAAGGTAACAAGTCTCTTGATGACCTTTTGAGTAAGCAAAGGTCAAAATAATGAGAAAAGAGGTCTTGGCTATGTGTCTAGGGCCAAGAAGAAGAACACCAAGAATAAGAAGGCCAATCCCACACAAGCAAAAGATAAGACCATTATGGGTAGTAATACCTCAAGTGGCAAAACTATGTCACGCGATGATTTTGCAAGAAGTGCTAACCCTCACTATGTATTAATACGTAATTTATATGGTGATGTTTATGCACAATATGTGGGTCCATTTTATGGTTATATTGCTTGGTATATTTGGGTTCATAAGACCCTCTTCACTAACAAAAGAGGACCCATTGAAAAATGGGTACCTAAAAACTAGTTTGATCTTTTGTAGAACTATGCTTCCGGAGGGTCAAAGTGGGTGCTTGATAGTGGTTGCACAAGTCATATGACCAGGAGCAAGGAGATGATGACGGAGATGAGGGAAAATCAAGATCATATAACCGTCACATATGCTGATAAGTCAAAATCTCAGGTAATGGGTCTTGGCAAAGTTGTGGTTGCACACGATGTTACTCTCGTGGACGTCATGATTGTTGAGACTCTTGGCTATAACTTACTTTCAGTCAATGCCCTTGGCAAGATGGGTTTCACCATCTTTATTGATAATGATATTGTGGTTGTCTTGTGGAGCAAGACTCTAAAGGTCGCTTTCATTGGGTACATAGAAAATGACTTGTATGCGATGGCTCAATGCACGACGCCTAGAAAAATGCTTGATGGCGGTGTTGATGTAGAGCTCATTGGGAACCCCAAGAGGAAGGTATGATGAGAACAGCAACAAGTTTCCCTCAGTTATGAAACCAAGGTTTAATCAAACCAGTAGGAGCAAGGAAACACCCCAAAGGTGTTGCTACCTGAGCCTTGGCAGGGCACACTACCGGTGCTAGTAGCAACGTGGAGACCTGCACAACACAACCACAGAACTTTGTCCCCAACTTGCGATGAGGTTGTCAATCTCACTGTGTTTTGTGGAAAAAAAAGGATTAAACGTATTGAATGGAAAGAAGTAAAAGTTTGCAGAAAGTAAACACAAAGGAGTAAAAGATTGTAGATTGTATGTAAAAGACAAGGACCGAGATCCATAGTTCACTAGAGGTGGCTCTCCTTAGATAGATAACATGCTGGGTGAACAAATTACAGCGGGGCAATTGACAAACATCGAGAAAGCAATACATGCATATACTAATCATCTTGACTCCTTTGAGACTTGATTGGGCATTACAACATTATACATAGACCGCCATCCAACTGCATCTATGACTAATAATCCACATTCAGGTTATCATCCGAACCCCCTCCAGTATTAAGTTGCAAGCAACAGATTATTACTTTATGAACTGCGTGTAAAGTAAACAATACGATTGTTCTATGAACAAAGGATTGTTGTTTTATCCCTAGTAGCAATATCACATCTAGTACCTTAGAGATTTCTTTCACTTCCCCAGATTACCGGAGGCATGAACCCACTATCGAGCATAAATACTAACTCTTGGAGTTGCTAGCATCTACTTGGCCAAGATAGCTACTAACAACGGAAAGCATACAAGATCACAAATAACAAAGACATGATAGAATCAATAATCAATCTGAAATAGCATCTCAATATCCATCGGATCCCCGCAAACACAACATGCAGAATTAAAAATAGATGATCTTGATCATGAACGAAGCTCACAAGATCTAGACATGAAAGCACAAAGGAGGAGAACCAGCCATCTAGCTACTACATGGATCCGTAGTCCAAGGATGAACTACTCACGCATCACACCGGAGGCTTGCATGGTGATGAAGAAGGCCTCCAGGGTGAAATCCCCTCTCCGACAGGGTGCCGGGAAGAGCTTCAGATCCCTCCCGATCTAGGGATGGAGATGACGGCGGCTACAAACTCTTTCGTGGATTTTTGATCGGGTACTTAGGGTTTACGTCCCGAGGGCATCTTATAGTCAGAAGGGGAGGCCGAGGGGGTGCCAGGGCTGGCCTCACCACCCCCTAGCGCGGGCCAGGCTAGGCTGCGCGGCCAGGTGGTGTGGTGGCCCCTGGCCACTCTCCGTCACGTATTCTGGCACTTGATGACATCCGGAAAAATAGGCACTTTGGCTTTTGTCCTGTCCAATTCCGAGAAATTCATTTTCTGACTTTCTTGGAACCAAAAACAACAAAAAACAGGCAACTGGCACTGTGGCTCGTGTTAATAGGTTAGTCCAAGAAATCATAAGAAAAGTACTCCAAAGTTGGAACAAAACACAAGAAAGTGGATAAAACCAAGCATGGAACATAAAAAATTATAGATACATTTGCAATGTATCAACATCCCCAAGCTTAACTCCTGCTCGTCCTCGAGTAGATAAGTGATAAAAAGAAAGAATAATTTTTGAGGTGACATGCACCATCGAAGACTTGATCAAAGTATTTGTAAAACATTCAAAGCTGGGATCATAGTACTTCAATCATAACATGAAAGACAAAGTTCTAGTAATAAGCAAAGAAACTATGATGCAACATGAAAAGGTACAAACAAAAGATTCATGAATAACAATGCTTTGCAAGACGTTTGTTTGTTTCACATAAAGAAAACATAGCATACTAGTATTCAGCTTGTCCCTCAATCGAGTAGCAAATATAAATGCATAGGACATCTTCACAGTTCATAAGAGTGACTAGATACAATAGTTTAAAACAAGCAATATCAAAGTATGCATCAATCAACTAGTCTTGGGACAATGCACATAGAACTAAGAGTGGCCACTATGCTCTCAAAGTAGGTGCATAAAGGTAGAAGGTGGAGACACAATATAATGGTGGAAGAAAGGCCTTTTGTAAAAGGAAGTAGGGATTCAAGTCTCATAAAGAGCTTCCAAAAATTATGGTACTTATAGCTTTCAGCTCTCATTGCTCCTATCATAAGCATCTTGAAGTGATTAATGTTAAAGTGAACAAACTATGGTGTACATGCTTGACGAAGTATAAGTCAGAAATCTCATGTCCCATGTATACGAGGGCCGCTCCTCATGCTACTCAAGTTTAGTCACCGGTAAGTTCTTGTCGTTGTAAGTATATGTGTATCATAGAGAAACGCCAACGGGGTACCCCTTGCCCGATGGTACGGAAGAATCCCCATATCAAAATGACAAGGCAAGCAGACAACGAGCATCTCAGCATTCTTCTTATTTACCATGGGAATATGGTGCTTTTTTCTCTCTTTCCTCTTTTTATAGTATCTTTTTTTTCTCTTTTTTTTCAATATAGGACTCTTTTTTTATAAGAAGAATGCTTCATAGACAGCTCATTATGGTTACGCTGCAGGTTTCCACCATGTCAGCATGGATTAGACCAGCGGCCCAGGTGTTTCTCTAACACATATACATAACTCCATGGACTTACAAGCTCCCCTTTCATTTCACACCGACGACATCCATATACAAAAGAGCATAATATCAACTAGGTACAAGTACCAAGTGCAATGTTGAAAGCGTTCCCCATGAAAGCATGGTTCTTCTAATTCCCAACAAATAAGTGTAAACATATACAACATAGAAGACACAATGGTTCAAGTTTATTAAGGGCAAGAAAAGTAAAGTGTGCCATCAAGTTTGTGAGAGCTTTAATCACTAGTTTTCTCATAACAAGTTTAATTTGGAAGGTAAACAAAAACATGAATATACTTGGAATAGCGTATGCTAGTAGGTAGGTATGGTGGAATCTTTGGAATAACTTGGTTTAGGGAGTTGGATGCATGAGTGGAACTCATACTTGGTTGTGGAGGCTAGCAAAAGACCGGGAGCGACAAACTAAGAGAGCAATAATGGCCATAATCATGCAGAGCGACAAAAAAATCATTGATCAAAGCATAAAGTGATACTACAATTTGAAAACTAAAGGATCATAAAGGCTATGGTGACTTGAGATAGTCATAACATGGTGTGAGCATGCACCAAGTCAACCCAAATAAAGCATCAAAGGAGAATACCACTATACTATGCTTTAATATGCTAAAACAACGCATGATTCATGCAAGGCACATTAAGCAATCTCAATTGTTTATAACAAGTCATGCTACAACAAAGAATACTAAGCATAAATCCAAAACAATATCAAGCATGTCATGACAAAGCATATGCCACAGTCAAAAACAAGCTCTTTTTACCACATAAGCATGAACTTTCCTACTCTTTTCCAAACCAAACCAAACTATTTGCAAACCAATGTATGAAAGAGGAGGGGTCCAACCAATTTATTCAGCAAACTAAGCAAACCAAAGCAAACTAAAAACCAAAATGAAAATGAAAAAGAAGACGCTCCAAGAAAAACACAACTGTGTATGAAACAATAAAAGTGAAGCGTTTGGAAGAAGCCTAGGATTTTTATTGATGAAGAAGGGGATGCCTTGGGCATCCCCAAGCTTTGACGCTTGTACTTCTTGGATATTTCTTGGGGTGACACGCGTCGCATCCCCAAGCTTGAGCTTTAGTCCATCCTTCATCTCATTACTCATTCCTTCCATACACCTGAAAATTTTCCTTGATACAAAACTTCACACAATCTTTATTAGCATCATTAGTGCACTCAAGATAAATAAGTCTTAAGGTTCAGTTCTAACACCAAATAAACTTCCATTAGAACACTAGCTACTGTAGCACTTCCCTCAGAAAGCTCAATTCCCAAAAGAACTCAAGAAGGAACCAACAAGAAGCAAATGCATAAAATGGCAGAAATCTGTCAAAACAGACCAGCAGGTAAAGATGATTTTTTTAGAAGACCTTATGTTGCTCAAATCAAAAAGTGTTGAACTAACAAAAGCTAGATAACAACCTGGGGCAGAAGCACACAAATTCATGCCTCAAAAATACGTTCAGAGATTTTAGACGAATGTTTACGGTGAAGCACAGAAATCTGTTTCGGGACAACAACTTTCCGAATCATTACTTCTCTCTCATTAGAGGTTACTCTTGGCACAAAAAGCAAATAAAAAGGATAAGGAGAGGTTATTACAGAGGTAATAACTTCCAAGACTCATCTAAAACTTTTGGGTTATCTCCCAATAAGTACTTTTCTTTAACGCCTTTAAGTTAGGCATAAGAAGCAAAGAAAGAATCAAGTTTTCTCAAATGAAGAAGCATTAAGACCAAATTTTGTTTTCATAGGAGAAGCAAAATAAATCTTTTCTCTCTTTTTAGGGAAGTGTTCTATACCTTTCTTGAGTGGGAGTTGATATTTAATGGTGCCTTCTTTCATATCAATGATGTCACCAACAGTTCTAAGAAAAGGTCTTCCCAAAGTAATAGGACAAGAAGCATTGTATTCAACATCCAAAACATAGAAATAAATGGGGACATAGGCATTGTTAACCATAATAAGAACATCATTAAGACTCCCCATGAGTTTCTTTTTAGCATTATCATCAAGTGGGACATTCAAATAACAATCTTCAAGAGGAGGCAAATCAAGCATATCATAAATCCTTCTAGGCATAATAGAAACACTACTATCAAGATCACATAAAGCTTTGAAATCAAAGTCATTCACTTTCATATTAATGATGGGTTCCCAACCATCTTCTTGTTTTATAGGAATAGAAGCTTTATGTTTCATATTTTCTTCTTTAATCTTTATGAGAGCATCAGTAATGTGTTTTGTAAAGGCCATGTTCATAGCACTAGCATTATGACTTTTAGCAAGCTTTTGTAGGAACTTAATAACTTCAGAGATATTGCAACCATCAAGATCAAAATCAACTTTATCATCTAAAGTAGTAGAACTATTACTGTCCTCAACACTAGTGGTGGTGATAGTAGAAACACTAATGTTTCTAGCAATTTCATCTTCTCTTTCCCACTTAGCATGTAATTCAGCTAATAGTCTAACATTTTCATCAATTCTTACTTGTATAGCATTAGTAGCTGCAAAGGGATTGCCATTAGTTCCAGGTTTAGCAGCCATTTTATTAATCAATGAAGATTGAGCTTCAGACAAAGATGATATATTTCTTTCAGCATTAGAGAGTTTCAATTGTAAACTAGGAATTTCCCTATTTAGACTCTCAAGTTGATGGCTAATGTTCTTCAAAATGGTAGATTGTTCCTCCATAGTTTTAGTGAATAGTTTATTTTGCGCATATTGCATTTGCATGAAGTTTTTAGTGGCTCTTTCAACTTCTAAAATTCTTCCTTCACTATGTAATCTAGGTTTACCATTATGGCCATAAGTATTATTAGGAGGGTAGGGCCTATAATTTTTATTACCATAAGCATTGTTGCTAAAATTATTATTTCTTATGAAGTTCACATCAACTTGCTCTTCTTGAGCAACCAAAGAGGCTAAAGGAACATTATTTGGATCAATATGGGCTTTCCCATTAACAAGCATAGACATAATAATATCAATTTTATCACTCAAGGAGGAGGTTTCCTAAACAGAATTTACCTTCCTACCTTGTGGAGCTCTCTCGGTATGCCATTCATAATAATTAACCATCATATTGTCTAGAAGTTTTGTTGCAGCACCAAAAGTAATGGTCATAAAGGTACCTCCAGCAGCAGAATCCAATAGGTTCCTTGAAGAATAATTCAATCCTGCATAAAAAGTTTGGATGATCATCCAAGTAGTCAGTCCATGAGTGGGACAATTCTTAACCAAAGATTTCATTCTTTCCCAAGCTTGAGCAACATGTTCATTATCAAGTTGTTTAAACTTCATTATTTCACTTTTCAGAGATATAATCTTAGCAGGAGGATAGTATTTTCCAATGAAAGCATCTTTGCATTTAGTCCAAGAATCAATAATATTCCTAGTTAAGGAATTCAACCATTCTTTAGCTTTTCGTCTCAAAGAGAAAGGAAACAATTTTAGCTTAATAATATCACCATCTATGTCCGTATGCTTTTGCATCTCACAAAGTTCAACAAAGTTATTTAGATGGGAAGCAGCATCTTCATTACCAATACCAAAAAATTGTTCTCTCATAACAAGATTGAGTAAAGCAGGTTTTATCTCAAAGAAAGTATCTTCAGGCATAGGTGGAGCAATAGGTGTGCTCATAAAATCATTGGTGTTGGTGCTAGTGAAGTCACACAACTTAGTGTTTTCAATAGTAGTCATTTTTGTGTGTATTCAAATAAGAAAGCAAACAAAGCAAAAAGAAACTAAGCAAAACAAAAATAATAAAGTAAAGAGATTGGTTATGAGGGACTCCCCTTGTGAAGATGTCCTTGACTCCCCGGCAACGGCGCTAGAAAAATGCTTGATGGCTCAATGCACGACGCCCAGAAAAATGCTTGATGGCGGTGTTGATGTAGAGCTCGTTGGGAACCCCAAGAGGAAGGTATGATGAGCACAGGAGCAAGTTTCCCTCAGTAATGAAACCAAGGTTTAATCGAACCAGTAGGAGCAAGGAAACACCCCAAAGGTTGCTAGCTGAGCCTTGGCAGGGCGCACTACCGGTGTTAGTAGCAACGTGGAGACCTGCACAACACAACCACAGAACTTTGTCCCCAACTTGTGATGAGGTTGTCAATCTCACCGTGTTTTGCAGAAAACAAAGGATTAAACATATCGAATGGAAAGAAGTAAAAGTTTGCAGAAAGTAATGTTTTGCAGAAAACAAAGGATTAAACGTATCGAATGGAAAGAAGTAAAAGTTTGCAGAAAGTAAACACAAAGCAGTAAAAGATTGTAGATTGTATGTAAAAGACAAGGACCAGGATCCATAGTTCACTAGAGGTGGCTCTCCTTAGGTAGATAACATGCTGGGTGAACAAATTACAGCGGGGCAATTGACAAACATCGAGAAAGCAATACATGCATATACTAATCATCTTGACTCCTTTGAGACTTGATTGGGCACTACAACATTATACATAGACCGCCATCCAACTGCATTTATGACTAATAATCCACCTTCAGGTTATCATCCGAACCCCCTCCAGTATTAAGTTGCAAGCAACAGATTATTGCTTTACGAACTGCATGTAAAGTAAACAATACGATTGTTCTATGAACAAAGGATTGTTGTTTTCTCCCTAGTAGCAACAACACATCTAGTACCTTAGAGATTTCTATCACTTCCCCAGATTACCAGAGGCATGAACCCACTATCGAGCATACATATTAACTCTTGGAGTTGCTAGCATCTACTTGGCCAAGATAGCTACTAACAACGGAAAGCATGCAAGATCACAAATAACAAAGACATGATAGAATCAATAATCAATCTGAAATAGCATCTCAATATCCATCGGATCCCCGCAAACACAACATGCCGAATTACAAATAGATGATCTTGATCATGAACGGAGCTCACAAGATCTAAACATGAAAGCACAAAGGAGGAGAACCAACCATCTAGCTAATACATGGACCCGTAGTTCAAGGATGAACTACTCACGCATCACACCGGAGGCTTGCATGGTGATGAAGAAGGCCTCCAGGGTGAAATCCCCTCTCCAGCAGGGTGCCGGGAAGAGCTTCAGATCCCTCCCGATCTAGGGATGGAGATGACGGCGGCTACAGACTCTTTCGTGGATTTTTGATCGAGTACTTAGGGTTTACATCCCGAGGGCATCTTATAGTTGGAAGGGGAGGCCGAGGGGGTGCTGGGGTCGGCCAGACCACCCCCTGGCGCGGGCCAGGCTGGGCCGCGCGGCCAGGTGGTGTGGTGTCCCCCTGGCCCCTCTCCGTCTTGTATTCTGGCATTTGATGACATCCGGAAAAATAGGCACTTTGGCTTTTGTCCCGTCCAATTCCGAGAATATTCATTTTCTGACTTTCCTAGAACCAAAAACAGCAGAAAACAGGCAGCTGGCACTGTGGCTCTTGTTAATAGGTTAGTCCAAGAAATCATAAGAAAAGTACTCCAAAGTTGGAACAAAACACAAGAAAGTGGATAAAACCAAGCATGGAACATCAAAAATTATAGATACATTTGCAATGTATCAGTATGTGGTAGACTTTTCGTGGAAAACTACTACAAGTGCGATGTGCTTATTCGGAAAGAATGATGTGGGGTGGTTATGGCATCGCCGACTAGCCCATGTCAATATGAGAACTTTGCAAAGCCTCCACAAGGGTGGCCATATTGTGGGACTAAAGGAAAATGTTTGTTTTGCCAAAGGTCGTGTTTGCAGGGCTTATGTTGAAGAAAAGATGCATGATTCTCCCCACAAGCCAAATAACATTATAAAGTCCAAGAGGATTTTGGAGCACCTTCATGTGGATCTCTTTGGTCCTCCATCTCATGCTAGCCTTGGTGGGAAGAAATATTGCTTGGTGATTGTTGATGACTACTCAAGATATTCATGGGTATACTTCTTCAAGTTGAAGAGTGAGACTCAACAATACTTCATTGACTTCGTCAATATGGTTCAATGTTAATACAATGTGCCTATGCTAACAATAAGAAGTGACAATGGCACCGAGTTCAAGAACTGCACCTTAAATGGATTTCTTAATGATGAGGGGATAAAACATCAATATTCCGCTGCATATACCCTCAAAAAAAATGGTGTAGTTAAGTGGAAGAACCAGACATTAATGGATATGGAAAGGTCCATGTTGGCGGAGTTTATGTCTCCATACAATTTTTGGGCTGAGGCAATCTCCACCGCATGCCATGCATCAAACCGGCTCTACCTCCGCAAATAATTGATCAAGACGTCATATGAAATACTTACTGGTAACAAGCCCAACATTTCATACTTCTAGGTGTTTGGTTATAAGTGTTTCTATCTCTTAATGTCCATTTGTCCAAATTTGATTCCAAAGCTTTAGTGGGTATTTTTTTGGCCATGGTATCGATTCCCACACTTATAGAATCTATGATAAACTCTCCAGAATTGTCATAGAATCTTATAGTGTGGTTTTCGAAGAATAGGATGGTCCCTAAGCAGGGTGTGTTGATGTTTGTGATGTAGATGGTGAAATACCTCAAGATGCCATAAGAAGAATGGGTGCGGGATTCATCAGCCCTGTTGAGGAACCCCTTGTGGTAGATCAAGAAAAACTATGCTCTACTCAAGTGGAGCCAACATCTTCACAACTTCAACAAGCTCCCATTATTGAGGACAATGATGATCCAAGCCAAAGACAAGCTGAGAACCCTCACCAAGTTGATCAGGCAGAAAACTCTAGGCTAAAGTGTCCTATCTCTACATTGACTGGATTGTCCAGCCCTGCTCAATCAGTTGCACAGGGGAGATTCATTTAGTCATCCACAAGACCATATCAACGCCTATCAAGTAGTTTCCCTAATCTAGATCAAGATCAACATGTACCTCATGTTGATGAAGATGAACCTGTTGTTGGTCAAGGTCAAAGTGATGATCAAGACGAGGACCAAAATGATGAAGAGATCCCCACAAGAAACAACAAGGAGATCGAAACTCGTCGCAAATCTAGAGTGGATAGAATGTTGGAAAGAAGAGACCACACTCTTGAAAATGTTCTTGGTGATCTAAGGAGTGATATGTCTATTCGAGCCCAACTAAAGCATTTTGGTGAGCATCAAGCTCGTATATCCATGGTGGAGCCAAAGAAAGTGTGGGAATCTCTTGAAGACTCAGATTGGCTAGAAGCAATTCATAAAGAGCCCAACAACCTCGAGAGAAACAAAGTTTGGAAGTTAGTAGAAAAGCCCAAGGAGTGTCGCAATGTTATTGGCACTAAGTGGATATTCAAGAACAAGCAAGATGAACATGGAATAGTTGTGAGGAACAAGGCAAGATTGGTAGCACTGTAGGGGTTCCGCGCATGAAGACAATAAATTTTTACCCTACGCCCCCTGAACCCCTGATGTTGCCAGGACCTATCTATTAGTAATACAGTAACGGGGGGGGGGGGGGGGGCTTTTCGCGAACTTACCCTCGAAGACCGAAAAGCATTGTCAACGCTCAGGAGAGCGTGGTTGATGTAGATGAGCCGAAGCCGACCTCAAGGTCGTGATGAAGTCCTTGCGCTCCTTTGGATCCAACAACTTGAATGCCTAAAGTGTGACACCTCGCGGGGAGTTAAACACGTCCGGTGCCTGGCGATGACTCCCGCTTCCCTGATCCAGCAGTAGTTGCAGAAGTAGAGCTCCTGGATTTGAATCCCGCAGCGCGACGGCGCTCCGCGGTGAAGATGTCTCTCGTTCGCACAGTCCGAACTTGGGACCATGGTCATGAGAGAGAGAGAATATCAATTAGAGGTCTTCTCAATAGTGAGAAGACCTTTATTGAATATTGTGTGTATTTATCTGGCCAAATACCCCCACTATATATAGGGGGAGGGGAGGTACTACCTCCCTCAAAGTCCCGGGGTGGGACTAAAGGAGAGAAGAGGGGGAGGGGGTGGCGCCGCCAGCCACCCCATGGGCCCCGCACGCGGGGGTAGGGGGGGGGGGCTGGCCCACTAGGGCGCCGGCCTCCCCTCTTGGCCCTTCTCCCTCTTGCCTTTTCCCTAATGGGCCTCCTTCCCTCCGAAATTGGCCCATTAAGCCTTTGACCATTTAAATTGATTTTCCCTTTTATTAAATAATTATGAATACATGATTAAATCAATATTTAACATTCATTCACATATTATTCAACCTCCGTGGCTATGGAAGACCTTCAACCTCCATTGCGGACATCCTCCGGACTTACCGAAACCCTTCCGGTTTTCTCTCTACTATTCTTCGGCGATTCTTCCGATCCTATAAACACTCTCTAAGCATCATAAAGCCCTTAAGCGTGATACCCCATGGTTCGGGAACACTCCAGACATGGTCAGGACACTCCCGCACCAATGATCGACAGAGGGACCTGGATGGCCATGTGACCCCTTGTTCCACGAAGATCTTTCGTCGTTTGAACCGAGAAAGTCGTGTCTTATTCCCTCTGTCTCTCGATATTTGCATTTCCCGAGATCTGATCAATGACATCACCATGTCGTGTTCAATCTCGTTACCGAACAATGCTACTTAACTCGTTCTGACAAATGATATCCCTATGATCAAATCACACGCTGTGCAGCTATTGGATATAACTTCTCCGAGTGGACCCTTGAGTATCTTTCCATCACATGGACAGACAAATCCCGCTCTTGACATATATTGCCTCTACGGTTTCCTCTGAGTACCTGAACACACCTTTATAACCACTGTATTACCAAGTGGCGCTTGATGCTATCTAAGCACTCTCGGGAGACAGTGATTGATATAGCCTCACGGTCTAAGGAATAGTCTACGAGGATCCATTTCTAATCATCGTAACTTGAATTTCGTGACATGATTGGGTCACGATGTTTAGGTTGGGTATTAGTTCATAATCTCATTCTCAGAATGAGTTGACTCCATTTCCAACTGGCATAAATGCCACATGATCAGGAAACTTGATCATCTGTTGACCAATGAACTAGTGACTAGAGTTTCACTAGGAACCCCTGGTTGTTTATATATCACACGTGTATTGATGTTTCCACTCAATATAGTTATAGCATGATATAAAACTTAATCATAAACTATATGAAATATGATAATAGTCCTTATTACTATTTGTCTCTAGGGCATATTTCCAACAGTCTCCCACTTGCACTAGAGTATAAATACACTAGCTGCATTTGTTCTTAATCATTGGCACCATATATCCGTTACCTGAACATGCTTGCTCATGGAAGAGGCTGAGTCTTGGGTATGTACTTTACAGTCCCAAATCCTTTGCAACTTAGTAATGTCACCTTGATTAACATTAATACTTTATCATCACATGATAACATCTATGTGTATGCATCGTCGCTATGGCAACAAAACGAGGCCTGATTCCAGGAGCCTACAGTGACTTTAGATCAACTTCGAGGGCTTTCTCATGGGCACTGTGCCCTGGGACACATCATTCTACGTTAAAAGCGAACTAGCCCCACCATAACATTATACAACACTTTAGATGGTACCCTTATCTATTATTATAAATGTAACCATCGAAACACTAGTGCACTCTGTACAACTTTCGATGTTTTGTTCACCTCGCTTCCTACTTTACTTCAATCGGTATTTACAGGAGTTTCCATCATATTTCCTTATAACATAACCCTTTATGCTTTAAGATATGTCATAGTTTATGGATTTGGAAAACATGTCTGCAATTCTCTATTAGACACTGCGGACAAACTTAGCTCAACGTTCTGTGATTCAAACTTTATCACCTTTTAGACGTTCATTCTTAGATCATATATTATGTTAAGTTATCATCATGGTTTTCTAAGATAGAACCTATGTCTCAACATAGTGGATGATGATCATCCTTTTCTCTCTTTCAACCATTGATGTTAAACTTAATACTATTCCTAATCTGAGTTAGTAAGAACCAGTTCCTTGATTAACTTCTATTCCAAAAACCTTTTCAGAATCCCTTAAGGAATACTACATAATATCATAATACACTTATTATCAACTTCCACACCTCATAAATCATTATTTATTGGTACTTGCGCTTTTATTCTTAACACACTTAAGAATCACTCCTATAAGCTCCCACTCAAAATATGTTCCTACATATTTGAATTTGAGTCTGATATTGCTCTCACTAAAAAATATGTCATTCACATTGGTTTAGGAAGACTTTCATAGCTTCCACTCAATTTCATGCAAATTGCACATTTACTCACTATTTTGAACAATTTCAAAATCTTTTGACCAAATATCAAAATTGGAGTTTTACTATGAGATACTAGTACTTTTACTAGTTTTAAATCCACTGGACATTTAGTACACTTGAATCAAATTCATTTGAATTCATCCAATACTTGAAAAAATGTGCTTTTGTCATTCACCCCCTTTTCCACTATGGCTTTGCAGTCAAATCCAAGTAACCCCTTTTACTTGTGAGATTCAGCAACGAATTGCTTTCTAATATCAAGGGAGTTTTGCTTCTAGGATTTCTCATAATTCTAGTTTACCATTATTTCCTTAGTAGTTCGTAGGTATGTCATATTCCAAGAATCATGACAAATGATTCACAAATGTCTCCATACAAGATATGGATTATTTTGAATCCTATTTCATGTAGTGAAAACACCAGTGGGGAAACACAATGATCATTATCATTGATTATTTCCTTTGTGAAGAGAATCGTTCAGGAACGTTGTCTATTGTGCTTCTCAACACTCTGATGCAGGGTTTTGAATCCTCATCGTGTTTTTCACTATCTTCCATTTTCTCCATAATTGAGAAATATCACTAAAAGTGAGCTTTCTCAAGAATGCACAAAAATCCAAGAAATACAAGTTTTGCTTCTCTTTTGGTTTCAGCTATGGATTTCGTATTCAAAGTTTCCAATGAATACTCTACAAGGACTTATGCACTATTGTTTTGGTTATATCGAATAACCCCAAAACTTTTATGCTGATCCATACTAGATATGGAGCCATTCTCACGAATTCAAATGGTTCACTACATTCTAATTGAGTGCTAACTATTTCTAACTAATGGTCTCTACATCTACACTACAACGATTTATTTGGTGCCATCTATACACCCACTTTGATATCTAATATCACATTGTGATGCTTTGCATTTTGACGTTTCAAATCGCTTTGCATTTCACAATTTCTTTTATGCCAATCTCATAAAGTTGAATTTCATTACTATTGATCAAATCATAGTAATTAGATTCTATTTTATATTTATACCCTTTGTTGATGAAACACTTTGATCAAATCAAATAGTTTCATATTCATGTTTCCTTTGATTACCATTGTTTCATATTCACAACTTAATATGTATTTTTATATTACTATTGTTTTTATATTACCATTACCAAAGGAAACATGAATATGAAACTTAATATTCATAAAACTTAATACATATTCATTGTTAAAAATAAATACATATTATCACATAAGTTTGAATTTTAAACAATGGTTTCATTCATTAATGAATATATCGTTAAGTTGGGTATTTTTAAGGCATTTCAGTATTTTAAAATGTTCATGCATTATCAATTTGTTTCAAACAACAAGGATAATTCACATATAATCAAACAAGATATGAACACAAATAGAAATTATTCATAAAAGTGGAACAAGTGTTTGTTACAAGCTCATATGAATAACCGTCTCACAAAGTGTGAGACACACTAAAGAAGTTCATAATATTTTGATTACAATAATCATCCTAAACATAAACTAAATGATAAATGTTGAGGGAGAGCGTCATTGGCCATCATCATCATGCTCGCCATCAACACGCAACGTCACCTCCTCTCCAGCAAGCACCTCTCATGCAGAAGGACCTATTTTCAGCAAAACAGAACAAGTATCAAATATACTTAACACTGCAAATGTGTTTGCAAGATTATAACATTTATAAAATTGTATATCAAATATATACCTTTGTCATTGATGACTTCAGCGACAATGGGTTCAACCAGCACATCTCTGAAATGTGATATGAACTCGTGGAAATCATGTGTTTCCACGTCGCCTCTCATAATGCAAATCCTGACTTGTGCTTGGAAGCTTGGTGGCAGCGACCGCAACACAACTCCTATTGCAAAAGAGCTTGCGAACTAGTTGTCCAGGAAGTATGCCAGACTCATGTATGCATCATATATGCTCAACAAGTGATCATCCAGTGAGGAGCCTTCCTCTATCTTTATGGAGAGGAAGTCCCCCATTAGCTCATACTCCCATATGCGCACTTGTTCCACGAAATGTGATCTCAGATGTGCCATAACCGTTCGGGGATTAAGACTTCCCACCATCAACCATAGCCCATCTTCCATCCCGAGGCGCATCGTTACTGATATGAATGTGGCCATCACACAACGATGGCAGCGGAGATCCCGCTTCTCCTACGTCTCATGAGAATAGGGTGGCTCCAAGTACATCTCGCAGATCATGTAGTCAGCCACTTTGTTCTCACCAAGGAGATCATAAAGGCGCATGACCCATGCAGAAAAGTTGGATCCATCTAACTTGAGATTTTCTCCTTTTAACCAATTGTCAATAGGGAAGGTAATCTCGGGGAGAACCATTTTCTACATATATAATTGCAAAAGGAATTTAGACTAAGTTTATAATTAAATGAGTTAATAATAACTCCACTCAAAAACACCTATCCCCACAAGGGTTCCTAGTGATAACACGACCCCTATCAGCCACATCTCCCTCGATCGTCACGGCCATCAATGTGGGTTCAAGGGTGGACGCTAAACGTCGGTCACATCATTCATGCGACTCGTGCTTGATCTTTTGACTATCCGCGTTCCGAGGCCATGTCTGCACATGCGAGGCTCGCCAACTAAACCTTAGTGTATTCGCTGTGCAACAAGGCTTACACCCACTGTATGTGAACGTAGATATGTCTGACACCCACGCCTGTACCGTGGATCGCCTCATACCGAAGAACTTTCTTGGTGGTGCACACTAAGGGGGAACACAATCGTTGGTAATTTTTAACAGGGATCATCTTATTAGGCTACCGTCGAGTATCTAATACTAGCACACAATAAGATATACAAACAATAACATTGAATGTAATTGCGATGTGATATGGTCCTGCACGTCGTGATCTCCATCCGTCGTCACCGGATTTCGGCGCCAGGGTTCCGATGCCGTAGACACCAGGGTACCGGTGTCTTTCCGGCGTGGTAGTCCGTCACGTCCGTGACTATCTACTACTACGTAATATAACGTAATCACTTTACCTTTGCCTCAACCGTATCACAAAGCAACGTTGTTGGGTTCGCAGCATAGAAATCAAAATTTTTCCTATGATGAGAACTATACACCAAGATATATCTACTAGATATAGAGCAACGGGTGGATATACATCCATAGAGAACTTACCCTTGAAGACAACAAAGTTTTGTTAACGAGTTGGAACTCGTGGATGATGTAGTCGTACGCTTGCCGATCTCAAGATCGTGTGGAAGTCCTAGCGCCGCAAATCAGCAGCGCATCCGTCCTCGCACACACGTTCAAGCCACCGGACAACCTCTACCTCCTCGCTCCAGCAAATCAGCAGAAGCAGCAACTCCTTCCAGACGCAAGGCCACAGGGAACATGTATCTCGCTAATCCAAGATCATGGGGGAATATATCTAGAGGGGGAGAGAGATCCTTCACGAGGAGGTGTGCTTTGTGAGGGAGGAGAGGGGGGCTCCTCCCCTCCCATGGCCGGCAGACAACGGGGGTGCCCCCACCTCTTCCTCATTCATGTGGTGGAAGCTCCACTCACATCAATTCAAGCTCCACCCAAAATTCCACTCACATGCATTAAATTTCCACCAAATTTAATGCAACTCTCAATTAATAAAACTCTTTTATTTATTTTATTCAGAATTTTGTTAATTACTTTAATTGACAAACATTCACATAAAACCCCTTGCAACATTTCAATATCACATGCAGAACCACTTTCTGCAATTTCACCCGAAACAATTTTGGTTTCTATCGAAACAATTCCTGTGTTTTGCAATTCTTTTGTCTGAAACATATGTGCTCCAAAATGGTGTCAGACAACCCTTAAGTGTGTCACCCTATGGTTCGCGAATAATGCAGACAGGATTGAGACTCCTCTCAGATCAATAATCAGAAGCGGGACCTGGAGATCCATACTGACTCCTGCACATTCAATGATGACTTCTGTGATCGTGAGAACCTTTAATGCTAGTAACTTAATCCCTTTGTCTCATGATATAATACATGTCCGAGATTTGATCATCGGTATCCAAATACCTAGTTTGATCTTGTTACCGACATGCACTCTTTTCTCGTTCCCGTGATATAACATTCTAGTGATCACATCACTTGCTTGCAAGTTATCTTAATGTGATATCACCGAGAGGGCCCAGAGTATATCTATCTGTCATTGGGATTAACAAATTCCACTCTTGATCCATGAGCCTCAACATAACACCTTCGTAGCACCGAACCCACCTTTATAGTCACCCTGTTACGGTGTGACGTTTGATGTTATCAAGATACTCTTCCGGTGTTAGCAATTAACATGATCTCATGGTCTAAGGACTAATATTACTTCATATGATGTTATAGAAATATAAACATAATGACTTTGATCGTAATGCTATACTTAGGATTAATGTTCATCACATCATTTCACAAATGCCGTGACCTCATTATTAACAACATCCAATGTCCATGATCAGGAAACTTTGATCATCTTGTTAATCAACGAGCTAGTCTATAAGAGAGGCATAACTAGGAACCCTTTTTGTTTATTAAACACACATGTATTGACGTTTCCTATCAATACAATTATAGCATGCAAAATAAACATCTATCATATACAAGGAATACATAATAACAACTTTATTATTGCCTCTCAGGGCATATTTCCTTCAGTCTCCCACTTGCACTAGAGACAATAATCTAGTTTACATGGTGATAAATCTAACACCCATGGAGTTCTGGTGTTGATAATGTTTTGCCCTGGGAGAACTTTAGTCAATGGATCTGCTACATTTAGGTCCGTGTGTACTTTACAAATCTTTATATCTCCATCCTTGACATGCTCGCGGATGGAGTGAAACCGATGCTTAATATGCTTGGAATTCTTGTGAGACCTTGGTTCCTTGGCGTTGGCTATGGCTCCATTGTTGTCACAATAGATCACCATTGGGTCCAATGCACTAGGAACAACACCTAGTTCCCTTATGAACTCCTTCATCCAAACCGCTTCCTGTGCCGCTTCTGAAGCAGCAACATATTCTGCCTCCGTCGTTGATCCAGCCACCACAGGTTGTTTGGAACTCCTCCAACTAACTGCTGCTCCGTTCAGGAGAAATACATATCCGGATTGAGACTTAGATTCATCCGGATCGGTGTCAAAGCTAGCATCGACATAACACTTAGCGACTAGCTCTTCTTCACCTCCGTATACAAGAAACATATCCTTAGTTCTTCTTAAGTACTTAAGGATATTCTTGACCGCTATCAAGTGTTCTGAACTTGGATCAGATTGGTACCTACTAGTCAAACTAATAGCATGTGCCACATCCGGTCTTGTACATACCATGGCGTACATTATAGAGCCTATGGCTGAGGCATAGGGGATCTTATCCATTATCTCTCTTTCTTCCGCCGTAGCCGGACTTTGAGTCTTACTCAATGTCTTGCCTTGCAACATAGGTAAGAACCCCTTCTTACTTCCGTCCATATTAAACTTCTTTAATATCTTATCAAGGTATGTACTTTGCGATACCCAATTAGGCGCCTTGATCTGATTAATGCCTAATATATATGAAGCTTCACCAAGGTCTTTCATCGAAAATTTGCTGTTTAGATAACTTTTAACACTATTTAAAAGTTTCCAATCAATAATATGTCATCTACATATAATATCAGAAATGTCACATTGCTCCCACTCACTTTCTTGTAAATACAAGCCTCTCCATAAGTTTGAACAAATCCAAACTCTTTGATCACCTCATCAAAGCGGAGATTCCAACTCCGGGATGCTTGCTTCAGTCCATAGATGGATCGCTGAAGTTTGCATACCTTATCAGCATCCTTAGGATTGACAAAACCCTTAGCTTGTATCATATAAAACTCTTCTTCAATATTACCATTGAGGAACGCAGTTTTGACATCCATCTGCCATATTTCATAATCGAAATATGTGGCAATGGCTAACATAATCCTAACTGACTTAAGCATCGCTACGGGAGAGAATGTCTCATCGTAGTCAACCCCTTGAATTTGTCACAACCCCTTTGCGACAAGTCGAGCTTTATAGATGGTCACATTACCATCATCATCAATTTTTGTTTTGAAAATCCATTTATTCTCAACGGCCTGTCGATCGTGAGGTAAGTCCACCAAGGTCCAAACCTGGTTTTCGTACATGGATTCCATCTCGGATTTCATGGCTTCTAGCCATTTGTTGGAATCCGGGCTCATCATCGCTTCTTCACACGTCGCAGGGTCATCTATTTCATCAATCATGAAATTCATAACAGGATTGTGGTACAGTTCAGGAACTGCACGTGTCCTGCTTGACCTGCGAGGTTCGGTAGTGTCCTCTTTCGGAGTTTCATGATCATTATCGTTAGCTCTCTCTTCATCAGGTGAAGTCAACTCCGAAACAACTTCCGGTGCTGTGCCACTCGCCATTTCATGAAGAGAAGATTCAATAACCTCTTCGAGTTCTACCTTCCGACTACTCACACCTTTCGCGAGAAACTCCTTCTCAAGAAAGGATCCATTCTTGGCAAAAAAAACCGTGCCCTCGGATCTGTCATAGAAGGTATACCCAATCGTTTCCTTAGGGTATCCTATGAAGACGCATTTTTCCGCTTTGGTTTCGAGTTTATCTGGCTGAAGTTTCTTCACATAAACATCACATCCCCAGACTTTAAGAAATGACAGCTTAGGTTTGTCTCCAAACCATAATTCGTACGGTGTCGTTTCAACGGATTTAGATGGTGCCCGATTTAAAGTGAATGCAGCGGTTTCCAGTGCATAACCCCAAAATGTCAGTGGCAAGTCAGGCAGAGACATCACAGATCGAACCATATCTAATAAAGTACGATTACGATGTTCAGACACACCATTACGTTGTGGTGTTCCGGCAGGCGTGAGTTGTGAAACTATTCCACAGTCCTTCATATGTGTGTTAAATTCGTAACTAAGATACTCTCCTCCATGATCGGACCGCAAAAATTTGATCTTTCTATTACGATCATTTTCCACTTCATTCTGAAATTCCTTGAACTTTTCAAAGGTTTTAGACTTATGTTTCATCAAATAGATATACCCGTATCTACTCAAATCATCCGTGAAAGTAACAAAATAATGATATCCACCTCGCGCCGACACACTCATTGATCCACACACATTAGTATGTATGATTTCCAATAAATCTATCGCCCGTTCCATTGAACCGGAAAACGGCGTTCTAGTCATCTTGCCCATGAGGCATGGCTCACATGTATCAAATGATTCAAAATCAAGTGATTCCAAAAGTCCATCAGAATGGAGTTTCTTCATGCGTTTAACGCCAATATGACCTACACGGCAGTGCCACATATATGCAGATATATCATTATCAAGTTTAATCCTTTTAGCATCAACATAATGAATATGCGTAATACTACTATCGAGATCCAACAGAAATAAACCATTCAACACAGGTGCATGACCATAAAAGATATCATTCATATAAATCGAACAACCATTGTTTTCAGATTTAAAGGAAAAACCACTTCGTATCAAACACGATCCAGATACAATGTTCATGCTAAGTGCAGGCACAAAATAACAATTATTTAGATTTATCACTAATCCCGATGGCATATGGAGAGGCAGCGTTCCAACGGCGATCACATCAACTCTTGATCCATTGCTGACCCGCATCGTGACCTCATACCTTGCTTGCTGTCGCTTGTTCCGCAACCCCTGAATCGAGTTACATATATTAGCAACTGTTGGGTTCGCAGCATAGAAAACAAAAAATTTCCTACGATGAGAACTATACGCCAAGATCTATCTACTAGATACAAAGCAACGGGTGGATATACATCGATAGAGAACTTACCCTTGAAGACAACAAAGTTTTGTTAACGAGTTGGAACTCGTGGATAATGTAGTCGTACGCTTGCCGATATCAAGATCGTGTGGAAGTCCTAGGGCCGCAAATCAGCAGCGCATCCATCCTCGCACACACGTTCAAGCCACCGGACAACCTCCACCTCCTCGCTCCAGTGAATCAACGGAAGCAACAACTCCTTCCAGATGCAAGGCCACCGGGAACATGTATCTCGCTAATCCGAGACCATGGGGGAATATATCTAGAGGGGGAGAGAGATGCTTCACGAGGAGGTGTGCTTTGTGAGGGAGGAGAGGGGGGCTCCTCCCAACCCATCGCCGGAGGTCAAGGGGGGGGGGGGGGGGGTGCCCCTACCTCTTCCTCATTCATGTGGTGGAAGCTCCACTCACATCAATTCATGATCCACCCAAAATTCCACTCACATGCATTAAATTTCCACCAAATTTAATGCAACTCTCAATTAATAAAACTCTTTTATTTATTTTATTCAGAATTTTTTAATTACTTTAATTAACAAACATTCACATAAAACCCCTTGCAACATTTCAATATCACATGTAGAACCACTTTCTGCAATTTCACCCGAAACAATTCCGGTTTCTATCGAAACAATTCCTGCGCTTTGCAATTCTTTTGTATGAAACCCTTAAGTGTGTCACCCTACGGTTCACCAATAATGCAGACATGATTGAGACTCATCTCAGATCAATAATCAGAAGCGGGACCTGGAGATCCATACTGACTCCTGCACATTCAACGATGACTTCTGTGAGCGTGAGAACCTTTAACGCTAGTAACTTAATCCCTTTGTCTCATGATATAATACATGTCCAAGATTCGATCATCGGTATCCAAATAGCTAGATTGATCTCGTTACCGACATGCACTCTTTTCTCGTTCCCGTGATATAACATTCTAGTGATCACATCACTTGCTTGCAAGCTATCTTAATGTGATATCACCGAGAGGGCCCAGAGTATATCTATCCATCATCGGGATTGACAAATTCCACTCTTGATCCATGAGCCTCAACATAACACCTTCGTAGCACCGAACCCACCTTTATAGTCACCCTGTTACGGTGTGACGTTTGATGTTATCAAGATACTCTTCTGGTGTTAGCAATTAACATGATCTCATGGTCTAAGGACTAATATTACTTCATATGATGTTATAGAAATATAAACATAATGACTTTGATCGTAATGCTATACTTAGGATTAATGTTCATCACATCATTTCACAAATGCCGTGACCTCATTATTAACAACATCCAATGTCCATGATCAGGAAACTTTGATCATCTTGTTAATCAACGAGCTAGTCTATAAGAGAGGCATAACTAGGAACCCTTTTTGTTTATTAAACACACATGTATTGACGTTTCCTATCAATACAATTATAGCATGCAAAATAAACATCTATCATATACAAGGAATACATAATAACAACTTTATTATTGCCTCTCAGGGCATATTTCCTTCAAACGCCCCCTGCAAAACAAAGTTAGACGCCTCTACTTTATCTTTGCATGTTTTACGTGGCTGAATGGGCTTTCGCACAAGAACCGTTCTTACCTACGAACTTTCAGCACAACGGTTATCAAGTAGTTGTCTCTACTACACCCCTTTCGGGGCCCTCCGTTGTAAATGGCATACCAACTAATGCGAGAGAGACAGACACCCCGCTAAGCCACTTTATACGGTACAAGCCGTATGTCAAGCATGGACCAATCTCGCGAATGAACGCGTAAAGTCGGTTGGGGGCAGCTTCATCAAGCTTTACTGCGGTATACACAAGTACATGTGGGAGGGTAACAACTAAATGATCAACGCCCACACGCTATCTCGTGTGTTCTACTCGTACTAGCATTACTACGCATAAATCTAGCTCTAATACCACTGTAGGGATTCCGCGCATGAAAACAATAAATTTTTACCCTACGCCCCTGAACCCCTGATGTTGCCAGGACCTATCTATTAGTAATACAGTAACGGGAGGGGATTTTCGTGAACTTACCCTCGAATACCGAAAAGCGTTGTCAACGCTCAGGAGAGCGTGGTTGATGTAGACGAGCCAAAGCCGACCTCAAGGTCATGATGAAGTCCTTGCGATCCTTTGGCTCCAACGACTTGAGTGCCTCAAGTGCGACACCTTGCGGGGAGTTACACATGTCCGGTGCCTGGCGATGAATCCTGCTTCCCCGATCTAGCAGTAGTTGCGGAAGTAGAGCTCCTGGATTCGAATCCCGTAGCGCGACGGCGCTCCGTGGTGAAGATGTCTCTCGTTCGCGCAGTCCGAACTTGGGACCACGGTCACGAGAGAGAGAATATCAATTGGAGGTCTTCTCAAAAGTGAGAAGACCTTTATTGAATATTATGTGTATTTATCTGGCCAAATACCCCCACTATATATAGGGGAAGGGGAGGTACTCCCTCCCTCAAAGTCCCAGGGTGGGACTTAAGGAGAGGAGAGGGGAAGGGGGTGGCACTGCCGGCCACCCCATGGGCCCTGCGTGGGGGGGGGGGGCTGGCCACTAGGGCGCCGGCCTCCCCTCTTGGCCCTTCTCCCTCTTGCCTTTTCCCTAATGGGCCCTCTTCCCTCCGGAATTGGAGAATATCATTTTGCGGCTCGAAAGTTGGGGTGGCCAGGCAACGCGGTACCCGTGTTCCATGATATCATCCGCGATGACTAGAGTTGGCATGCCAAATACTCAGAGGGTCCTTTTTGGCACGAATTCAACTTTACTTTCAATACAAAAAATCAGGCTAACGGTCGTCAAGTTGGGTCCCCCTGTCAGCTTTCGCCGTTATGTCGCTGCCATGTAGGCTTGCAGCGTTGGCGCATGCATGTAGCATCCCAATTGTCTAACAATTGTAATGCTACTTGGTCTAGTAATATAATGGCTACTTCCTATATAAAATTGCTTCATCATAATTATATCATGCTCATGTCATCATGCCACCTTGCATTTGAGCATCATATATACCCTTTTTCTTTGGTTCTTCTCTCATATGCATTATTAATTGTATTTGCCTCTTGATATTGTTTTGGCTATTGATATATTGTTTAATGCCCAAATTGAGTTGGGGGCATATCTTTTATTCAACTCCTTCACCTTTCTTTTCACCACCTTATAATTCCACCACCCTATTTACCCATGGGCTTTTATTTTATTCTTGCCACTTAATTTAGGCCTTTATTTCCACATGTTGGTAATGCATGGGATCATGCCATGTTATAATATGATTGTTTCACAAGAATAAAACATGGAATTAATTATTTTGCATGGGCCATGCAAGAGCACCACCACCTTTAGCCCATTTGCTTTTTCTCTTGGTTTTAGTGGTTCTTTTCTTTGTGGGATCATCTCCATCCATCTCCACCATCCCCATGTTCTTATCAACACCATTTCTTTTTTCCATGCATGATGCAAATGAGACCTTTGTCCATAAACCTCCTTCTCTCTCTTTTCTTGGGTTCACCTCCACCTCATCTCATGCTAAATCAAAGCCTCACCTTTCATCTTGGTTTGATCTTAAAAATATGTTTTAAAACCTAAACACCTAATTAAACCCTAACCTAGTTTTCTCTCTAATTCCCTCTAACCCTAGTTCTACCTGAAACCCTAATCCTCACCTCACCTCTCTATCTTTCTCTCTCTCTACCATGCTGGCCCCACCTCAGCTACCCTCCTACCCCAACCCTAACAAAACCCTAACCGAGCCCTCTACCTAGCTAACCCGAGCCCCTCTCTAAGCTAACCCTAGCTCGCCGAGCCACCCCTCTCCTCTCTCTTTCTCTATCTCTGCCGAGCTAGCCCCACCCCGAGCTCCTCTCTGCTGTCCCACCTGCCAGGCTCTACCTGCCCCTGCCCTGGCTGCTCACGTCGAGCACGTGATCGAGGAGGAGGAGGAAAGTGGCCGAAGCCACTTTATCTCTGCCTGCTCCCACCCGGCACGCTCCTCCCTCTCCCTCGCTTTATCCTCCTCCCCACGCCTCCTCTGCCTCTCCCAGGTCCCCCAGTACCCTGCCCTCTTCCCTCCTTCTTCTTCTTCCACGACGACGTCTCCCTCTCGCCGGTCACCGCCAGTACCACCGGCGTCTCCTCATTTCGGTCAACACGCGCAAGGTGGAAGTGGTCGAGGAGACCGAGGAGGACCCTCTGCTTTGCCCCGTACCCGCCAGCGAGGAGGAGGAGCACCAGGACCGCCAGTACCCTCGCCGCCTCGACGAAACCCTAGATCTCCGGCCACCAGCCTCGTCGTCGATCTGCTGCGCCCCACCCTAATCCGAGCCCTCCATCGAGCCCGCGGTGAGCCCCTCTACCGCCTAGACATTCTCCGCCTCGCCGTAAAATCCTAGCCGCGGCCAGCGTTTCACCGAGCACTCTCAGCACGTCGTGGACGGGCGCGTCTGCACGTCGCCGCGACGCACCACGACCTATCTAGCCGCCTACCCCTCGTATTACAACAACCCCCAGCTACCGCAGTGGCTACCGCCCCCCAGCGCATGCCCAGATCCCCGGTTTGATCCCCCGCTCCTCACCGCCACTGCCACGCGTGGATCTGGTCGTCAGACCGAGAGGAAGATCCACAGTGCGCCTCCTCTTTTTGCACTTACCCCCTGTGTCTTTTACCGCTCAACCCGCGCCCCTCGCGACCCCACCTGCCAGCCGCTGCGTGCTTTTGACAGAAAGGCACTCCAGATTTCGTAGCCTCAACTCGTGCTCCAGCACGCGCCCCACCCGTCAGCCGCTGCGGGGATCGGCCTCTGGCACATGGGCCCTAGTCCGCTGGCCCACCTGTTAATCGCAGCGGCTAGGCCAACCCGCGGTGTAAAAAGGATTTCTGCATGCTGCGCCCCAGTCAGACCGGCCCCACCCGTCAGCGTCTGGGGTTGGGTCTGTCTGAGTATAAAACGTTTTCTGTTATTCTGTTTTTAAAATAAACATTTCCAGAAATTGTTTAAATTCAAATTCAAATTATATTTTAAATAACTTTCAAATTATAAATCCAAACAATACATATAATATATGTTTTTGAATCAGAAAAATGTGAGGAATTCAAATATGCCATTCAAATTAATGATTGAGCACTTTAAATTTTGGAGATGATTAAAATTACAAATAAAATGCCCTTTTCTTAATAAATTAATAACTTTAATTTTAGAACTCCAAATTTGGCAAATAATATGTCTAAATCGATCAGCGCGACGAGCCCGTTCTATCTATGCACTTCTTGTTCTGAATTGTAGCATGCATCATGCCATGTTTAAAAATCAGAACTGTTTATGACAATAAAACTTGGCTAAATCATTAATAAAATGCTTTATTCTTGCACCCCACACCTCACCATGCCTTGCTACTTTAATGCCATGTAAATTGTGCATCATTCATCATGGCATGTTTGTTTGCTTGTCGCATTTTATTTCTTATGCTTGTGCACTTTATTTATGTTGGCCCTTGTTTGTTTGGTTCTTCTTCGAATAGACGCCCAGCAGGAGAATTACCAGGAATCACAGGAGTACTACCCAGATCCATCTCTCGCTTCAACTAAGCTGCCAGGAAAGCACTACCTCATGCTTGCATACATATAGTACCTATTGCCTCTATCTTATTCTTGCATCATTGAGTCGAGATTGCATTAAATTGAATCCCAAGCACTGCATAGCCTTTACTTTTAAACCCCACCGAAGCTTGTTCCTCCATCCCATGAGCCATTACTACCGAAGTTGTTTGAGCCATGCGAGTCGTAGAAAAGCATGTGCAGGGTATGTGAGTGTCTGATGAATAACGAGGTACCTAAACAACATAACCTGAGTAGTAATGGGATAACTAATGAAAGAGGCACCGGTCAGCAATATCTGATATTTGGTTTTTCATGCTCACTTGTGTCCCGTAGGACCCCGAGTACTTGATTCCTGTTCCTTGTTTATTCGCACTATCCATATCTGGGAGGCCTTATGGACCCTCCTGAGCCAGAGCTTGATTCATTCTTATTTCTTGGGGCCACAATTAGTTTGGGGCTTTGTTACTATCCTGTACTTATGGCATGTTACTGCTTTATTTAAGATTGTGCGAGGAGCACCTGTACTGTTTTGGATCGCGCCATGTTTTCGCGGTATCGACAAGTCCAGTCACATTTTCGGGTTCCCAGTCGTTTATAGCCGTCGTCGCAAACCCTGGGCCCATCTCGGAGCCGGCCAACTTCGTTGCGGGTAGCTTATTGGGGTGGCCCCCTGAAATATTTCTGAATCCTGTGATTGCTGTGTCGTGAATGCCTCGTTGGGTTTTGAGTTGGTTTTTCCGAGGTTGATCGAGTGTGTGTTGCTATTCGTGCACCCCTGCAGGGTAATTCTTTCTGAAAGCCGTGTCCGCGGTTATGGACGACTTGGAGCACAGTTTCTCGATCATAGACAATTATAATTAAAGTACCGCTTTTAATTTGACTAAGTGCTTGACTAGTAAGTAGTGCAATACTCATGGAATGATTAATAAAACTGCCAACGGATGATGGGGGTTGTTTGTCCTCTTCCTCGTTGGTAAGCGAGGAGGAGGATGGATCTGTTAATTATACTGTTATAACTGTTATTTTTAATTCACGGACATCCGTCTATCATTGGTTAGGCAGATGGTTAGCGAGTAACTATAGAATTGTTAGCTATTATCTTTTGCTGCAATTGCGTCACCCCAGGTTGTGTCCCCTTTAGTGGCATAAAGACTTGCTGAGTACCCCTATGGTCTCACACGATAAATTGTTTGATTCAGATGAACAGGTGTACTCGCAAGATGGATACTGGGTGGAGGAGACAGATGATGTTGGCAACGATCACTCGGTGTAGAGATTCCGGGAACGGGGATCCGTGAGATTTGTGGGCGGGATGTGTTTATTTATGTGGCATCTTATGCCGATTTGCTTCTTATCCGTACTCGGATCTTGTTTCCCGCTTCCGCCTGATACTCTGATGTTTGTTGTATGAGGAGCTATCCTAAATTATTATCTCTATCTAGGATATTTGAATCTTGCCGTATGGCGTTGCAATATTTCTATTTCTTTTAGATGGAATGGGTCTGAGGACTGTTGTATGTGGCTTGCATACATGCTCATTTGTGTATGTAGTTGATCCCTTCGCCTGCCGATTACGCCGCTCGTTCTTGTCCCGATGGTCTGAAAGTGGTTAGGACGGCCGAAAGGTCTACCGTGAGTGGCCCCGGGCCCCACCGTACTATTTTAACAACTTTCGCTCATCCAGGCATGCAACTAAGAGCGTAATTCACCGAGGTAGTTACAATTGGTATCAGAGCCATCCCGCCCTTCAGGGTCTCAGCCAAAATGGTCGTTGTCAGTCTAGAAAATATTTTTGGTAGTTATGTATACTAGGGAAAAACAAACATGAGAGTAGGACTGCTTCCATTTTTCTTCTTACCCACCCACCCACCCTTTTCTGGTAAGGAAGTGTAACGTTTTCAATCCTCTTCTAAAAATTCAAACTAGGATTCACGTGTTCTGGGTTCCGTAGTACCATAGGTTTTGTGTGTGTGTGTGTGTGTGTGTGTGTGAATTCCTTGTCTATCTGTTGCATCCAAATGTTATCACTATCTGCCTTTTGGTTATCAACTATTGGTACATTCCATACCAACAGGCCTTTGTAAACCGACGCGAGCCATTCTGATTCGTTGTATACCGATGCGATCTATCTTACTCTTTGTTATCCGACGTTTCTTGTTGGGGTGTTCTTTTTCATAGTTACCAATCTTTAGTTTCATCTTAAGAAGAAGGTGTTGGGATATGTCTTTTACTGATTCATGTGCAGAGTAATGATTTGAGTGCGGGATGGAGTCGGGACCATACCACTACTTTTATCATTTGCTCTTGTATGTTGAATTAGTAGAGTTACTAATCTTGATTCGTTAAGTGGTTTGCGCATATAGTGGTATTTTAATGCCAAAATTTGCGAATTTTTTTCTTTGTAGTTTGTGTACCACACTCCTTGTTCAGTCGTGTGCGTTATGCTTAATATCTTCTAGTTGCCTTTAACTGTGTTGGTATTTTAATATCATCTCAGTGAATTGCATCCTTCAATCTTGGTTAATTCCATTTTGGTACTATTTTGGATTATTATCATTCTCCATTATAGTACTGACTTGTGTTTTATATCAATCACAGGATGGCACCACCACGCCGTTCTGAGGAGGACATACCACCTGAACTTGGGGCTGCTTTGGCAAGTATTGCAAATGCTTTGGGCACTATGCAGCAGAACCAGCAGCGCTTCGAGGAAAGCGTGAGAAGGAATGAGTTTGTTCCGCTACCTCCACCTCCCAAGCGAGGAGACATCAAGAGTTTTCTCAAGTTCAACCCACGCCAATTTGAGGTGTCTGATCAGCCACTTGATGCGGATGATTGGCTGCGCGAAGTGTCAAGGTTGCTAATGACTGCGAATGTTCCCGAGCAAGAATGGGTCAAATGTGCCACTCACCTTATGAAGGGAGATGCAGCTCTGTGGTGGGAAAATTACCTCAAGGTAGACCTCTCTGGTTTTCAGCCTACTTGGGAACAATTCACTGGGGCTTTCAAAGAGCAATATCTGTCAGAAATTGTCATGGAAAGGATGAAGGAAGTGTTTCTCAACCTCAAGCAGGGCACTGACAATGTCAACACCTACATCAGAAACTTCATGAACCTTTCTCGTTATGGTGGCGATGAGATCTCTGATGACAAGAAGAAGCAAAAGAGGTTCTAGCAAGGCCTCAATGCTTCCATCAAATATGCAATCACTCATGCAAGGCCGGCGTCTTTTCTGGAACTCCAACACACAGCTCTGTAGGAAGAAGCAAATAGGCAAGTGTTTGAGGAGTCAAAGAAACACAGCCGTGATACAGCAAGTTCTTCTGCTATGACAGCTCCTTCTAAGCGTCGTGTCTGGGTTCCTAACACCCCACCATCGCTCCCTGCTCCACCAAGACCGTCAAGCTACGCAGCAAGGCCACCAAACTCCTTCACTGCGGCTCCCAGGGGCTACAACCACAACTACCCTGGAGCGCCTGGCAGAGTCCCTGGCTATGTTGCTCCACGTCCACCTGGTGCTTGCTATACTTGTGGAAACACTGGGCATCGGCACTGAAATTGTCCAATGAACAACAAAGCTCTTCCACCACCACCTCCAAGACCTACGGCATGTTCTCCTATGGTTCGTGCACCTCCACCTCGGGCTCTCAACATCAACACCAAGCCTGGTTCTACGGTTGCTCGTGCCAACTGTGTCAACGTCGCTCAAGCTGAGCATGCACCTGGAGTTGTCATGGGTATGCTTCCTGTTAACTCAGTTCCTGCACGAGTTTTATTTGATTCTGGTGCTTCACATTCTTTCGTGTCATACAAGTTTGTGGAGAGTAATGGGTTACCTTCTGATGCTTTACCAACTCGCCTCATGGTGCAATCTCCTGGATCAAATATGAGGGCTTCCAAAATCAGCCATGGCAATCAAATTGAGATTGGTGGTTCTTCGTTTCCGGCTTCCTTAATTATTCTGGGTAATTCTGATATTGATGTTATCTTGGGCATGGATTGGTTAACAGCAAATGCAGCTGTGATTGATTGTGCTAAACGTTCGGTTTTTCTGAAAATTCCTGAAGGCCATATAGTCTATTCTCCAAGTCTGACTCCTGCAATTCAGCTTTATTCTTTGGCAGCTCTGAATGATGATGCTATGGAAGGTATTCAGAGTGTTCCTGTAGTCTGTGAGTTCCCAGATGTTTTTCCTGAAGAATTGCCAGGTATGCCTCCGGATCGTGAGGTTGAGTTTGTCATTGAACTTGAACCTGGTACCGCTCCTATCTCCAAGCGGCCTTATAAAATGGGTCCTGCTGAGTTGGCTGAACTCAAACGCCAGCTGGATGAACAAGAGAAGTTGGGTTTCATTCAGCACAGTACTTCTTCTTGGGGTAGTCCAACCATCTTTGTGAAGAAGCGAGACAAGACTGATAGACTTTGTGTTGACTATCAGGCACTCAATGCTAAAACAATCAAGAATAAATATCCCCTTCCGCGGATTAATGATCTCTTCAATCAGTTAGCTAGAGCGGTGGTGTTCTCTAAGCTTGATTTGAGAAGTGGTTATCATCAAATCAAGATTCGCAAGGAAGATGTTCCCAAAACAGCTTTCACCACCCGTTATGGCTTGTATGAGTACACAGTCATGTCTTTCGGTCTCACCAATGCACCTGCCACCTTCTCCAGGCTTATGAACTCGGTTTTCATGGAGTATCTTGATAAGTTCGTTGTGGTCTATCTGGATGACATTCTAGTCTATTCAAAGTCGAAGGAAGAACATGAAGAACACCTTCGGTGTGTCCTAAACAAGCTTCATGAGAACCGCCTGTATGCAAAGTTCTCCAAGTGTGAGTTTTGGCTGCCTCAAGTCACCTACCTTGGTCACGTCATCTCTGCCAAGGGCATTGCCATCAACCCAGAAACTATTAAGACAATTATGGACTGGCTTCCACCCATAAATGTCAAAGAAGTCCGGAGTTTCCTTGGTTTGGCCAATTACTGTCATCGCTTCGTTCAAAACTTCTCGAAGATTGTGAAGCCTCTTACCGATCTCCTCAAGAAAGGCAAGAAATACCTTTGGACTCCTGCATGTCAAGCAAGCTTTGAAACACTCAAAGAGAAGCTCACTTCCACACCAGTCTTAGTTCCTCCACATACATCAAAGCCTTTCCAGATATTCTGTGATGCCTCATTGCAAGGATTGGGTGCGGTCCTTATGCAAGAAAAACAAGTTGTTGCTTATGCATCTCGTCAGTTGAAGACGCATGAGATCAACTATCCTACACATGACCTCGAACTCGCAGCAGTTTTCTTTGCTTTGAAAGTATGGAGGCATTACTTGCTTGGCAACCATTGTGTGATCTTTTCTGATCACAAGAGTCTGAAGTATATCTTCACACAACCGGATCTCAACCTTCGTCAGAGGAGGTGGATTGAAACAATCAATGATTTCAATTTGACCATCAACTACACTCCAGGCAAAGCTAATGTCATGGCCGATGCTCTCAGCCGAAAAGCTTATGTCAACAACCTCATGGTGGAAGAACAACAACCTCTCTTGTGTGAGGAATTCCGCAAGCTCAACCTTGAAATTGTGGATCAAGGGTATCTTCTGAACCTTCTGGCAACACCTCTCTTGGAAGAAAAAGTTCGCTCTATTCAACTTGGTGATCCTTACACTAAAAAGATCATCTCCAACATTCAGCTTCCGAAGTATGAGTCTTTCCACGTTGACGACCAAGGCACTCTTTTCTTTGAACACCGGATGTTTGTTCCGAACTACCCGGGTTTAAGAGACCAAGTTCTCAAGGAGGCGCATGATTCTGTTCTTTCTATCCACCCTGGCAGCACTAAGATGTACATAGACTTGAAAACACAATATTGGTGGCCTGGTTTGAAACGATATTGTGCCAAGTTTGTCTCGGAGTGTGATGTTTGTCGCAGAGTTAAAGCTGTCCATCAGAAACCTTCCGATCTTCTACAGCCATTGAAGCCTCCGGAATGGAAATGGGAGAAAGTAGAGATGGACTTCATCACTGGTTTTCCAAGGTCGCAGAAGGGCAACAATGCAATCTTTGTTGTCATCGACAGGCTTTCTAAAGTAGCTCACTTCTTTCCAGTCAAGGAAACAATTTCTGCAATTCAGTTAGCTGAGCTCTATATCAACAGAATTGTCTCTCTGTATGGAGTTCCTCTTGAGATCAGTTCAGACCGTGGAAGCATCTTCACTTCCAAGTTCTGGGGAAGTTTCCAAAATGCTTTGGGAACAAAATTGAACTTCAGTACAGCTTACCACCCTCAGTCGCAAGGACAAGTTGAAAGGATCAATCAGATTCTAGAAGATATGCTCCGTGCTTGCGTTATCTCTTTCGGCATGAAGTGGGAAGAATGTCTTCCTTATGCTGAATTCTCTTACAACAACAGTTTCCAGAAAAGTCTAAAGATGGCACCATTTGAGGCTCTCTATGGTTGCAAATGTAGAACTTCGATTGTTTGGTCGGGCGCAGGTGAAGGAATATTGTTTGGCCCAGACATTGTAACTCAAGCGGAAGAGAAAGTTCACATCATTCTTGAAAACCTGAAGATTGCTCAAAGTCGCCAGAAGAGCAATTATGACAGGAAGCACACGGACATGGAGTATGTCCCTGGTGATCTCGTTTACCTTCGTGTCACTCCCATGAGAGGCACGCACCGCTTTGGTATCAAAGGAAAGCTGGCTCCTAGATACATCGGTCCTTTCAAAATTCGTGGAAGAAGGGGAGAAGTTGCTTATGCTCTTGAGCTCCCTGAAAAACACAAGGTCCATGATGTTTTCCATATCTCTCAACTCAAGAAGTGCTTCAAGGATCCCGGCAGGACCGTGGACCATGAACTCATCAATCTCCAAGAAGATCTGTCTTATCAAGAACACCCCATAAAAATTCTTGAAGTCGCAGAAAGAAGGACTCGCAACAAGTCCATCAAGTTCTGCAAGGTGCAGTGGTCGCACCATTCCGTTGATGAAGCCACTTGGGAACGTGAAGATGAGGTCCGTGCCAAGTACCCTACCCTCTTTGAGTCTTCTTCTTCTTCCTAGAATCTCGGGGCGAGATTCCTGTTTAGTGGGGGAGAGTTGTAGCATCCCAATTGTCTAACAATTGTAATGCTAATTGGTCTAGTAATATAATGGCTACTTCCTATATATAATTGTTGCATCATAATTATATCATGCTCATGTCATCATGCCACCTTGCATTTGAGCATCATATAAAACCCTTTTTCTTTGGTTCTTCTCTCATATGCATTATTAATTGTATTTGCCTCTTGATATTGTTTTGGCTATTGATATATTGTTTAATGCCCAAATTGAGTTGGGGGCATATCTATTATTCAACTCCATCACCTTTCTTTTCACCACCTTATAATTCCACCACCCTATTTACCCATGGGCTTTTATTTTATTCTTGCCACTTAATTTAGCTCATGTGGTGTAGTGTGGATCCAATCCCTTTTCCTTTTGCTTGGCCTTTATTTCCACATGTTGGTAATGCATGGGATCATGCCATGTTATAATCTGATTGTTTCACAAGAATAAACATGGCATTAATTATTTTGCATGGGCCATGCAAGAGCACCACCACCTTTAGCCCATTTGCTTTTTCTCTTGGTTTTAGTGGTTCTTTTCTTTGTGGGATCATCTCCATCCATCTCCACCATCCCCATGTTCTTATCAACACCATTTCTTTTTCCTCCATGCATGATGCAAATGAGACCTTTGTCCATAAACCTCCTTCTCTCTCTTTTATTGGGTTCAGCTCCACCTCATCTCATGCTAAATCAAAGCCTCACCTTTCATCTTGGTTTGATCTTAAAAATAAGTTTTAAGACCTAAACACCTAATTAAACCCTAACCTAGTTTTCTCTCTAATTCCCTCTAACCCTAGTTCTACTTGAAACCCTAATCCTCACCTCACCTCTCTCTCTTTCTCTCTCTCTACCATGCTGGCCCCACCTCAGCTACCCTCCTACCCCAACCCTAACAAAACCCTAACCGAGCCCTCTACCTAGCTAACCCGAGCCCCTCTCTAAGCTAACCCTAGCTCGCCGAGCCACCCCTCTCCTCTCTCTTTCTCTATCTCTGCCGAGCTAGCCCCACCTCGAGCTCCTCTCTGCTGTCCCACCTACCAGGCCCTACCTGCCCCTGCCCTGGCTGCTCACGTCGAGCACGTGATCGAGGAGGAGGAGGAAAGTGGCCGAAGCCACTTTATCTCTGCCCGCTCCCACCCGGCACCCTCCTCCCTCTCCCTCGCTTTATCCTCCGCCCCACGCCTCCTCTTCCTCTCCCAGGTCCCCCAGTACCCTGCCCTCTTCCCTCCTTCTTCTTATTCCATGACGACGTCTCATTCTCGCTGGTCACCGCCAGTACCACCGGCGTCTCCTCGTTTCGGTCAGCACGCGCGATGTGGAAGTGGTCGAGGAGACCGAGGAGGACCCTCTTCTTCGCCCTCTCCTTCACCAGGACCGCCAGTACCCTCGCCGCCCCGACGAAACCCTAGATCTCCGGCCACCAGCCTCGTCATCGATCTGCTGCGCCCCACCCTGATCCGAGCCCTCCATCGAGCCCGCGGTGAGCCCCTCTACCGCCTAGACATTCTCCGCCTCGTCGTAAAATCCTAGCCGCGGCCAGCGTTTCACCGAGCACTCTCAGCGCATCGTGGACGCGCGCGTCTGCACGTCGCCGCAACGCACCACGACCTATCTAGCCGCCTACCCCTCGTATTACAACAACCCCCAGCTACCGTAGTGGCTACCGCCCCCCAGCGCACGCCCAGATCCCCGGTTCGATCCCCCGCTCCTCACCGCCACTGCCACGCGTGGATCTGGTCGTCAGACCGAGAGGAAGATCCATAGTGCGCCTCCCCTTTTTGCACTTACCCCCTGTGTCTTTTGCCGCTCAACCCGCGCCCCTCGCGACCCCACCTGCCAGCCGCTGCGTGCTTTTTACAGAAAGGCACTCCAGATTTCGTAGCCTCAACCCGTGCTCCAGCACGCGCCCCACCCGTCAGCCGCTGCGGGGATCGGCCTCTGGCACATGGGCCCTAGTCCGCTGGCCCACCTGTTAATCGCAGTGGCTAGGCCAACCCGCGGTGTAAAAAGGTTTTCCGCGCGCCTACGCCCCAGTCAGACCGGCCCCACCCGTCAGCGTCTAGGGTTGGGTTTGTCTGAGTATAAAACGTTTTCTGTTATTCTGTTTTTAAAATAAACATTTCCAGAAATTGTTTAAATTCAAATTCAAAATATATTTTAAATAACTTTCAAATTATAAATCCAAACAATACATATAATATATGTTTTTGAATCAGAAAAATGTGAGGAATTCAAATATGCCATTCAAATTAATGATTGAGCACTTTAAATTTTGGAGATGATTAAAATTACAAATAAAATGCCCTTTTCTTAATAAATTAATAACTTTAATTTTACAACTCCAAATTTGGCAAATAATATGTCTAAATCGATCAGCGCGACGAGCCCGTTCTATCTATGAACTCCTTGTTCTGAATTTTAGCATGCATCATGCCATGTTTAAAAATCAGAACTGTTTATGACAATAAAACTTGGCTAAATCATTAATAAAATGCTTTATTCTTGCACCCCACACCTCACCATGCCCTGCTACTTTAATGCCATGTAAATTGTGCATCATTCATCATGGCATGTTTGTTTTCTTGTCGCATTTTATTTCCTATGCTTGTGCACTTTATTTATGTTGGCCCTTGTTTGTTTGGTTCTTCTTCGAATAGACGCCCAGCAGGAGAATTACCAGGAATCACAGGAGTACTACCCAGATCCATCTCTCGCTTCAACTGAGCTGCCAGGCAAGCACTACCTCATGCTTGCATACATATAGTACCTATTGCCTCTATCTTACTCTTGCATCATTGAGTCGAGATTGCATTAAATTGAATCCCAAGCACTGCATAGCCTTTACTTTTAAACCCCACCGAAGCTTGTTCCTCCATCCCATGAGCCATTACTACCGAAGTTGTTTGAGCCATGCGAGTCGTAGAAAAGCACGTGCAGGGTATGTGAGTGTCTGATGAATAACGAGGTACCTAAACAACATAACCTGAGTAGTAATGGGATAACTAATGAAAGAGGCACCGGTCAGCAATATCTGATATTTGGTTTTTCATGCTCACTTGTGTCCCGTAGGACCCCGAGTACTTGATTCCTGTTCCTTGTTTATTCGCACTATCCATATCCGGGAGGCCTTATGGACCCTCCTGAGCCAGAGCTTGATTCATTCTTATTTCTTGGGGCCACAATTAGTTTGGGGCTTTGTTACTATCCTGTACTTATGGCATGTTACTGCTTTATTTAAGATTGTGCGAGGAGCACCTGTACTGTTTTGGATCGCGCCATGTTTTCGCGGTATCGACAAGTCCAGTCACATTTTCGGGTTCCCAGTCGTTTATAGCCGTCGTCGCAAACCCTGGGCCCATCTCGGAGCCGGCCAACTTCGTTGCGGGTAGCTTATTGGGGTGGCCCCCTGAAATATTTCTGAATCCTGTGATTGCTGTGTCGTGAATGCCTCGTTGGGTTTTGAGTTGGTTTTTCCGAGGTTGATCGAGTGTGTGTTGCTATTCGTGCACCCCTGCAGGGTAATTCTTTCTGAAAGCCGTGTCCGCGGTTATGGACGACTTGGAGCACAGTTTCTCGATCATAGACAATTATAATTAAAGTACCGCTTTTAATTTGACTAAGTGCTTGACTAGTAAGTAGTGCAATACTCATGGAATGATTAATAAAACTGCCAACGGATGATGGGGGTTGTTTGTCCTCTTCCTCGTTGGTAAGCGAGGAGGAGGATGGATCTGTTAATTATACTGTTATAACTGTTATTTTTAATTCACGGACATCCGTCTATCATTGGTTAGGCGGATGGTTAGCGAGTATCTATAGAATTGTTAGCTATTATCTTTTGCTGCAATTTCGTCACCCCAGGTTGTGTCCCCTTTAGTGGCATAAAGACTTGCTGAGTACCCCTAGGGTCTCACACGATAAATTGTTTGATTCAGATGAACAGGTGTACTCGCAAGATGGATACTGGGTGGAGGAGACAGATGATGTTGGCAACGATCACTCGGTGTAGAGATTCCGGGAACGGGGATCCGTGAGATCTGTGGGCGGGATGTGTTTATTTATGTGGCATGTTATGTCGATTTGCTTCTTATCCGTACTCGGATCTTGTTTCCCGCTTCTGCCTGATACTCTGATGTTTGTTGTATGAGGAGCTATCCTAAATTATTATCTCTATCTAGGATATTTGAATCTTGCCGTATGGCGTTGCAATATTTCTATTTCTTTTAGATGGAATGGCTCTGAGGACTGTTGTATGTGGCTTGCATACATACTAATTTGTGTATGTAGTTGATCCCTACGCCTGCCGATTACGCCGCTCGTTCTTGTCCCGATGGTCTGAAAGTGGTTAGGACGGCCGAAAGGTCTACCGTGAGTGGCCCCGGGCCCCACCGTACTATTTTAACCACTTTCGCTCATCCAGGCATGCAACTAAGAGCGTAATTCACCGAGGTAGTTACAATGCATCCTTTACACGTCTGCTTCTTCCTCCGGGGCGGCAATCTGTGGTCACGGCCATGGCGCGGAACTAGGAATTGGAAAAACCTACTCGGCCCGTTCTCCTCCCCATCCCGAATCGGAGGTCGCCCTCACCATGACCGCACCATTGGCACGACACGGGGACGGGAATTCATTCCCGGGTGAGATCTGTCACCATGCCGACCATGCTCGGTCCTGTTGGTCTCCTCCAGAATCCGAGCTCGCCGTCGCCGTGGTCACACACACACCAGCCACGATGCCTTCCTCTCCGAACCCCAAAGCCACATCCACCCAGTTCGGCACAACGCCAACAAGGTGAAAATGCATCAAGTTTTCTTCTTGTGATTGTAGAAAAACATGTATGTACCATGGCCGTAGCATACTCTAACAATGAACACATATATTGTTCATTTGAAATTAGTAGCTCGATGTTGACAAAACATAGAGAACCTAAATGGAATGACGATGACGACCATGTTCTGTACTTTGCATTGCATCAACAAGTGCTCGCTGACGAAGAAAGTTACCAAGAGAGTGGAGTTCATCAGCCATTGCCAAAAAATATGTGAACAAATCAATGAGCGATTCAATGCAAATAAGTGCAGAAAAGCTAGATCCATGTCATCAATCATCAATAGGTGGCACATTCTAGTGATGCGTTCAAATGCGTACACGATGTATCATTTGCTTGAAGTGGTTGTTATCCTCAACAAAAATGCCTGGTGTGCACATTACATTTGTATGTTCTATGCTGCAATTCTGTTGTTATGGGCATGGAAAGAAAAGCTGGGCTTCACTGAACATTACACAGTTAGGCCTAACTTAGTCTTACACAAATAAGCACATCTTAGTCTTTACGCACATAAGCGTAACTAATGAGGATAAAGACAAATGGTTCATCGGATCTGCCAGTATGAGCACTAGGTCCCTGGAGCTGGTGGTATCGTCGGAATGAACCAGAATGCTGCGTTTGACCGTCTTTAATTCTCCTTCAAATAGTACGACCCCACTGATGAGCCAATTGTAGGCCCCCTCCCCCTGACGTGGATTCGGCTCCAGGTCGGATCTGGAGTGTCAACATGATAGGCGCGTGAGTGTGCAGCAAACACACAGTCTGCTATCAACACTGGAAGTGATGGAACCTCAGCAACGACACCAGCATGTTCTTCCTGGACTCCGGCAGTAGCCTCAGCAGGTATTTCGTCAGCTTCACCAGAAGCAGCATTAGCAAGTATTTTGTCAGCTTCACCAGCAGCAGCATCACCAAGTATTTCGTCAGCTTCACCAGGAGAAGCAGCAGCTAGTTCTTCATCATCTCCACCACCACTAACTCCACCACCACCACCACCACCAGCAGCAGCGTCAGGGCCAGGGCTGCCTGAGCAATTACAGGTTCAACAGCTCCAGGGGCTCCGACAAAGAAAGGGTAGTTGATCCCAAGAAACACAGATTGTCCCTTCAGATTGTTGACTCTGCTATAGACTTGCTCTACTGGATCTTAGGATGGGCATGCGGACCTCGAGAAAACGTGACACCGCAACGATGGGTATGAAGAAAGTTGTGTCCCCATATGTTCTATTGTATCACCAAAGCTGTTTAGTGCTCCCCTGATATGAATCCACAAGAGTTCATCATCCTGTTCCGTGTTGCCTCCGAGAGGTGCCAGGAACCAGCGCCGTGTCCGAAGTTCAGCATCTGCTACTGCATCTTCGATGACCGAAGCTGTACAATAATCACGGTATCAAATAATCGCTAGGGATTATTTGATCCCGCCTAGCTTGATTCCAAGCTTGGGGAGATCTTTAATACCTTGTAATCTATCTTATAAGTTCTACATTACTATTTTAGTTTTGCATTAGTTCAAATTAGAAATAAAGTTTGCATCATTAGAATTCCCTTCAGGAATAGTTGATTCCTTTTATGAAATTCTGAGTTTATTATCATATATAGAGAAATATTGAGTTTGTGATTGTCCTATTGGATATTGAGTATAATTTTACTTGCACTTGATGATAGGAATAGGAGTCTTCCACACCGTTGGTATTAATGGAACATACAAAGATAATTTGGTCAATATGTTGTAAGTTCATGGTTTGATTTACAAATAAAAAATTATCTAATCAGTTAAGTTGAAAAAGAAACCTTGAACAAAGGTAAATTAAAAGGGTTATCAAATTAGAGTGAGAACAAGACGAGGTAGAATATTCAAGCTATAAAGATTGCTTCATATACAATTGAAATTTGGTAATTGAGATCGTTAAACTTTGAATTCCTACATGAAGTGGAAATTATGGCTAGCTCCTTTTCACAGCACTTAAACAAAAGTGTGAGCATATATATATATATAAGAGAATAAAAAGAGTGAATGTGCCAAGAGCAAATAGGCATACACCACTATATTGTAGTAAGACAAAGAGAAGTTTTGAGATTTTTAATCCCAAGTCAATATATTAATCCTAAAACACTTGGGACTACCTCGCTAACTCATTCGGTCGAATCGAATACTTTTACATCATGTTGAGATTCATATTTTTTGAACAGTTGATCACTAAGTGAAATGGATCGTATGGGCACCTAGAGGGGGGGGGGGTGAATAGGTGCTACACCAATTTTTTATACCTTTTCAATTTTAGGCTTAGCACAAAGGGTAAATTCTCTAGATAAACTATTAGGTGGAATTTCCCTATATGCAAACATATCTACTAGCGAGTAAAGAGCGAGTGGAAGAGGAACGGGCAAACCGAAGTGAAGCGTGCGGAGACACATGATTTGTTTGACCGCAGTTCCTTCCTTGTTAAGGGAAGTACGTCTGCGTTGGAGGGGTGGGCGGTACTAAGACCACCACGCCACAATAGGCCTCACCCTGTTCTCCAATGGATCTCGCCACCAAAGGCCTAATCCACCTTTCCACTATAGGTACCCTTCAAGGCGGGCACCGGCGCCTTTACACAACTAGCGGGGCAACAACTCCACAACAACTTGGAGGCTCCCGAAATGACAACAAGCTGCCACAAGAACAAAGTTATCAAATACAATAAACAAGTTTTGGTATTGACAAGAATACTAGATCAGGGATTTCTCCAAGTTAATGGAGAGGAGTTGAAGCGCTTGATTCATGATGATGAACTTCTCCTCCTTCAATTCCCCCAAAGATCAAGACCTTCGGGTGGTTGAAGTGGGAGATCGAGAATGAGAGCTCTTGCACAATGTCTGGACAATTTCAAATGAATCAAGCATTCTGAACATTGGGGAAGAAGGGGTATTTATAACCCCTTTAGAAACCAGCCGTTGGACACTTTGGGGGCCGGATTATCGGGCCCAAGTGAGGGCCGGATTATCCGGCCTGGGGAAAACACCGCCCCAGACTCGGAATATCCGGCAGATAGTCCGCCCCCTATCAGAGCGTCCTGGCGAGCTTGCCCTTGATCAACTTCTGGGGGCTGGATTATCCGGTCCTATGCGAGGGCTGGATTATCCGGCCTGGGGAGAAAAACCACCCCAGTTCGGATTTTCCAGGAGAAAATCCGACCGGATACCGAGCGACGCGCATTGGCTCCTTTTGCTTGAAAACTAGGGGCCGGATTATCCGGCCCATGCGACAGCCGGATTATCCGGCCTGGGGAGGAAAAACCGCCCCAGTTCGGATTTTCCAGGAGAAAATCTGACCGGATACTGAGCGACGCGCCTTGGCTCCCTTTGAGCAATGAGGTAGGCCGGACTATCCGGCCCTTGGTGGGGCGGATAATCCGCCCCCCCTCAAAGCTTCCTGCACACTTACGCACATGAATAATCTCCACAGTATTGTTATCTAACACGCAAAACATAGGAAAACATGAAATGTTGTTTCAATCTCCCCCTTTTTGGTGTTAGATGACAATACCAGGATTTGCAGGAGAAAGTCACAAGATGTTGGGGGGATACCCCGGGGTAGGGTCATGCCGGGGTATAAAGGCCTAGTTAGCCGAGGTATGGCAAGGTCAAAGCAAGTGCTGGCCGAGTCACCTCAAGGCAGGCCGGATCACGGAATAACCCGGACCAGGGGCGTCCACCTAACTTGGTCTCAGCTGACTTAAGCCATATGTCGATAAGCTGTATCTATCTTGTATGCAGGAACAGGTGTGGCCGGATCAACTAGGTGGGATCCGGGTTATATCAAGCTTGTAAGGGAAGGAAGGTATCTCGCTGGTCAAAGGTGACCACTGTACGCAGAGCATGAGCGAAGCGGACAGAGGCAGGACCACCGAGGTGTGGCCAACAGAGGTGACAAAGCCTATGTCGGATGACGCAGGCGCCGCAGAGGCTCACGTAGGCTCTGCATGGATGACGCGGGGAAAAAGAGACCCGGTCGGCTTACTATTTTGGGAGGAGGCATATTCCCCGGAATATGCCTCCACGTATGCCCTAAGTGGAGACCTAACCACCCCTATATAAGGAGGGCTAGGGCTTCTGAAGAAAGGGTTGGTCTAGACTGGGTTGAGCTCGAGGGTGTTGAGATTTACTAGTGAGTTCCTGAGGGCTAGCTAGTGGTGAGGGTAAGAGAGTCCCTTCTTCCTCCTCTCTCCAATACAGCTCTAGGAGCACTTGTAATCTGCGAAGGTGAATATTATACAAAGCTTCCGTGTGTGGAGTCACCAAACTATCCCTCCCTGGATTCCCCTAGTGCATTTAGTCCCCACATTTAGCCTATCCATGGCATCTGCCGTGACACCACCACGACAGTTGGCGCCCACCGTGGGGCTAGCGGCGTGTGGCATCCCGCAAAACCACTACTAGAAAATCGCATTGTTTTTGTGCATTTGAGCATCATCATGTCATCGTGCATATGTTTGTCTAAAACTATTTTCTAAAAGCCTACTTTGATTTTTAAATATTCCCCCGTCTTTATTTCAAATCAAAACCCCTGTCTCTCGCCCGGGTCTTTTATTTGCCTAAAAATTATTTGTAAAAGTATTTTTAAAATAAAAGTTATATAAAAATGTTTTACCGGGGAGTCCGCCAGCCTGCCAGGCCAAAAGCCCAGCAAGGCAGCAGCCTACTACCTGGTCCAAACAAAACCAAATCCTATCCTACCCTAACCGGCTACCCTAACCCCAACCATCTCCCCACCCTGACGTCTCTCTCTCTCTCCCCCCACCTGTCCACATCACCTCCTGGCCCACCACCTGCCTCCACCCTCCACCTCACCCCGGCCACTCCCTGTGCGCCACCTCAGCCTCCTGGCCCCACTCCCCTCCACCTGCCCACCCTCCCACACACACAACCGGCACACACGCACTCACACACGCACGCTCCCTCCCCTGCCCACCGTTTCCCGCCTCCCACCTGTCCCACACCTGCCACCTCACCCCTGGCCCGCGTCCCCACCCCCTGTATCGATCCCCATGCCGAGCCCCACCCCCACCTGTCGCGCGGTCGACCACCGCCAGCCGACAACCTGCCCCAGATCCCGCTAAGCCAGCCCCACCATGACGCGTCCTCTCGTCCCCAACCTCCCGCACAACCTTTCACCCACCAACCCCACTCGCCTCCATTGCCTCGCGTCGCCGCCGCCTGGCTCGGGCCGCCGCCACCGGTCCGTCCTCGCCCTCCCCTTCGGCCGCTGACGCGCCTCACCGTCCTCCTTCCTCGTACCCACTTCCGCCACCGTCACGGGCCCGTCTTCCCGCACCCTCTTCCCGGAGCTCCGCCCCGCCTCCGACCGTACTCCGCCTCAGCCACGTCCCGCCGTCTCCGCTCCGCTTGCTCTGCCTCCGGCCGCCCCTGCCTCACCTTCGCCGCCGACCGAGATCGACGCGTCGCCGCCAGAGCGCGCCTCCGCCTCTGCGCGCCGCCGGGACCCTCTGCGTGCTCCGCCGCCCGACCTCTCTCTCTCCCGCCGCTCTTCTTTCGGCCTCCGCGGTCCTCGTCCGCGCCCGGCCACCGCCAGGGCCACCCTCTACTTCCACGTCCATCGATGCCGCGGATTCTCCTGTCGTTCGGTCGCAGCTCCAAGCCGCGTCCGAACTCGTCCTGCCGCTCAGCGTCTCTGACGGCCGGGCCCCCCTCTACCCGCTCTGGCACCCGAACCGATGAACCCGCTCGTGTCCTCTCTGCCGTTGTAAGGCCACGACCTCCTCCCCTGCGCCTAGGCCACCTGCAGGTGTCTCCCGTTTGAATGATGAGTGCAGGTATACCCATCATGTGTGTTGTTGTGTCGCTTAGGATCCCCGACTCCGCTCGCCATCGAGTCGACAAGGTCTCCTCATTGACAAACAAACCGAGCCCGACACCGGTGGTCGAAGCGAAAAACCAAGTCCTCCATCATGGGCAAGATCTTCTTCATGGACCCGACTCAACGACCTTCGCCACGGAACCCAGAGATCTTCTACATGGAACCGACATACCATGCAAGACGACCGATGCCACATCCAAGTCCGGTACCGACGCCAAGATCTTCTACTCGATCCCCAAGACCGATCCAGACCACCAAGGCCTTCAACATGGAACTGACAAGATCTCCTTCCTAGAATATCAAGGTCTTCCAGCGCCGAGACCTAAGGCCGACACCGTCACCCGAGGACTACGACAAGATCGTCCCAACCCGCCAAGTTTGCCTACCCGGACACCGTGCGACAAGATCTAGTTCACGGACCCGAAAACCACCGGTACCTGATCCATTCAAGTTCGCCATCAACAGCAAGATCGATCGCTTGGAACCCAAGTTCTCCGTCACAACACGACAAGTGTCGTGGTGGTGTCACGGCAGATACGATGGATAGGCTAAAGGTGGGTACTAATACACGCTAGGGGAATCCAGGGAGGGATAGTGGAGTGATTCTCCACACAGAAGTTTGTATTGATTTTTTTCCAAGATTACAAGTGCTCCTAGAGCTGTATTGGCGAGAGGAGGAAGAAGGAGCTCTCTTACTCTCACCCACATATCACAACTGAAACCCTAGCCAAAGCAAAATAGTAGAGAGCCCAACCCCTTCTACAGAAGCCCCAACCCCCCTTTTATAGAGGAGGCTCAGTTTCTGCCTAGGGCATACATGGAGGCATATTCCTAAGAATATGCCTCCTCCCAAAGTGGTAAGCCGACCGAGGTGCTTTTTCCCCCGCGTCACACTTGCTTTAGCTACGTGAGCCTCTACGGCGCCCGCGTCAGCCGACATGGGCGTCGTCACCCCTGTCGGCCATGACCCAGTGGTCCTGCTCTTGTCTGCTTCGCTCATGCAGTGCGTACCGGGCCCTCTTTTTGACCAGCAAGATTCCTTCCTTCTCCTAGAAGCCAAACATGACCCGGATCACAGCTGATCCGGGCACCCCTGTTCCTGCATACAAGTAAACATATACTTCCGACTTATTGCTTAAGTCGGTTGAGACTTAGTTAGGCGAACACCCTCTGGTCTGGGTCACTCCGTGATTCGGCCGGCCTTGAGGTGACCCGGCTAGCCTCTACTTTGGCCTTGCCGAACCTCGGCTAACTCGGCCTTTATACCACAGCGTGACCCTACCCGGGGGTATCCCCCCAATATTAGTCCCCAAAGCTGGTGCGGTCTTAGCTGCTTTGGCCACTAAGGCCACATCAGGTTCAATTCTGTGTCCCGGTCGTTATTTCCGAGTTACCTCTTTACCTCGGATTATATGGATTTACGTTCCCTTCGCACATTCCAAGTTTTCACTTGCCGGCCGGGTTACCACAGTTTCATCCGGGTCTTGTTTCCTTCTCTCGTACGCTGGCCCATGTGAAAGGTAATCATTATGTTGTCTTATTTTAAGGGCCTGCACAGTAACCGTCGCAGTAATTGTCAGTTATCACTGTGCGCGGGTCACGTCATGCCTGCCTCCTCGTTTCTCGCATCACAGTGTCACGTCATAGGATTCTCTCCGCTCTGTGGCCCTCCGTGTGGCTCCCCGCTGATTGGTCTGGACAGGTGATACATGGCCACTGCGTGTGGCAGGTCAGTAGGATACGATCCCACTCACCGCTGGTGGGAGTGGTTAAATAGCGGAGGGTGCTTCCCTTAGGGTCTTTCTCCTTCCGCGCCCCTCTGCCCGTTCCTCTTTTTCTTCATCTTCCTCGCGACCGCGCCGCCGCCAGTGATACCAAATAGCAGCGTCGCTGCCGTGCTTCTCCGTCGCACCTCTGCGTCGATGCCACCGCGACGCAAATCTCTCACCACGGGTCCTCGTCAATCCTGGCCACTGTCTCCGTCGCCTCTAGCGCCAGCGAGGGCCTCGAGGACCAGATGACGGAAGAAGAACTCATTGTTGCTGAGCAGGAGATGGAAGAGGACGCCGTGGCGGCGGACCGTAGCGCGTGGGCCGGGTCATGGGTCTGTCAAGATGATCTTGACTGGCTTTACCGAACCAGGCGCATCCCCGCCGGCGTCGCCACTCGTCTCCCTTCTAACAAACTGGCCCCCTCACCCAATCCGGGTGAGTTCGTTGTATTTTTGTCCCACTTCCAACGGGGCTTCGGGTTGCCGGTTAGTGATTTTTTCCGGGACTGGCTCAGTACATACCAGCTCTAGCCGCACCATCTTCCAGCCAACGCCATCACTTCTCTCTCTGCCTTTGCTTCTACGATCGAAGGCTATGCCGGACTGTGGCCCAAGAAGGAGCTATGGATCCGGTTCTTCGGCCTTCGTCGCAATGTCATCCCCAACATCCACGCTGATCCGGAGGACAAACAGCTCACTCAATTCGGAGCGGCTTCCATTTCACCCCGGTGGTTTTCTGTTTTCCCCCGGGTCACCGGGTTAGAGTCCTGCAAAGGATGGGCCCGGACCTTCTTCTATGTCTGGAATACGGGCACTGAAGACTTGATCCGGTTGCTCCCCTATACTCCGGGTCCACCTAACCCGGATTTGTGGGATGAGATCCCCAAGAAGCCCACTGCCTTGGCCAATCAAGTCAACAAGATGTTCGTGGAGCTGAAGAAGCTCGGGCTGCGCAACGAGGATGCCATGATCACTTTCGTGCGCAACCGGATTTCCCCCCTCCAGAAGCGCACCCACAAGGTGTGCCACATGAGCTTTGGCCGCGATCCCAACCGGACTTCCTCCTTCGAGCTGAGCAACACGGAGATCTATCGCCGGGTTAAGGCTCTTTTTACCACCCACAAGGACTTCTCCTCCGAGTGGACTTGGGGAATGGAGCATTACTGCCGCGATAGGCTTCCTCCCATGGTAAGCTTCATGTTGCGAACTTACTCCGGACCAATTATATGTCAGTTATTGTTGCATTTTTGACTCTTTCGTTCATTTCTTTCCTCGACAATTTCTTCAGCAGACCATTGAGGACGGCACCGATCCGACCCTTAAGTGGGCGCCGGACCGGGAGAACCCGGATGAGGAGGAGCCGGACCAGGAGATGTTCCTCCCAATGACCGACGCCACGAAACGACCCACGGGTAAATCCTCTTCCATTAGAGATTGGTCCGATGATGAAGATGACTCGGATGTCGAGGTGATTGAACCTATTGAGGCTGTCCCCCTTTCTTTTGCTTTTCCGCCATCAGCTCACCCCGGTGGTCATATCCACGAGGATCCTCCCCTCGCTACGGGCAAACCTGTTCCGGTGGCTCCGAAGAAGAAGCGCGGGGCTGCTTCAAGTTCATCCTCTGGACCTTCTCAGCCTGCCAAAAGGCGAAAGAAGTCCGGGGACAAGACTGCCTCCAAGCCAGCAGGCAAGGCCCCAGCACGAAGGGCTCGGAAACCTAAGGAGGCCCAAACCTCGGATGCATAAGTTGTTTTGCCTTCTGTAACTTGCTCTCCCTTGCATCGTTATGATTTATCTTCTAACATTGTTCTCTTTTGCAGGGCTCCGGTGGAGGTCCCTCAAAGTGGATCGAGCATCTCTTCACCTCTCCGACCCAGCCCTTCTCCCCGTCGCGACGACGAGTCCCGTCCGCTGAGCCCTATTCCAGAGGGTTCTGCGGCCGCTCCGGGTTCTGCTCCACCTCGGCAAGAGGGGGGTAACCTTGGAGCGGGGGAGACCAGCCCGGCCGAGGTGACGGCATCCACCACTTCGGCATCACCGCAACCAGCATCCACTGAAGCAACTTCGGCTCCAGCACCAGTACCAACAACCAGACCCGTACCAACACCAACTCCGGCATCAGCACCAACTCCGGCTGCTAAAACGTCAGCAGCAGCACCAAGTCCAGCCCCAAGAGCATCAACGCCTAGCTCCTCTGCCTCGTCCGAGTCTTCTCAACCTCGGCGAGGAACCACTCTGGCCGCTCCTAAGGGAAAAACCGCTGCGCCGGCTTCCTCTTCCCAGCAAGCCAAGGGAAAGAAATCTCCGGACACTACCAAGCCACCATCCGTCAAAGCCGGGCAGCGTACCCTCGTGTCAATGCTTCCCAAGAAACCACCAGCAGCGAAGGACACGCCTGCTGAGCCAACTAACACACAGCAAATGGTTCTGCACACCAGCCCAACCTTTGCCTTGATCGAAAGGAAAGAAGCGCATGCGAAGGGCTTGGTGGCACCCCATATGCCCAGCGGTGAATGGTACCCTCCGAGCTTAATTGAATTCGTCATGAATTGGAATAAGGCAGAGGTGGTTAAGGACACTGATCTTCCGGAGAAGTTCGGCCCTACCGAGTTTTCCGCTCAGATGAACAGAGCCGCAAAGGCAATTAACCTCGCTGGGCGAATGATGGAGGTACGTCGCTTCCCCTTTACAAGTTGTAGATACTAACCATTAGTCCCCGAGCCTCCGGGGGAGTAACTCGTTACTTGGCCGGATGCTCTTTAGAAAACTAACGTAGCTCCATAAGAACTTCGAATATACATACACCTAAAGCCGGGTTAAGTTCCACTTGGCCCGGATTTTAGTACACTTCGAATATGCACACACCTAGAGCCGGGTTAAGTTCCACTTGGCCCGGATTTTAGTACACTTCGAATATGCACACACCTAGAGCCGGGTTAAGTTCCACTTGGCCCGGATTTTAGTACACTTCGAATATGCACACACCTAGAGCCGGGTTAAGTTCCACTTGGCCCGGATTTTAGTACACTTTCGAATATGCACACACCTAGAGCCAGGTTAAGTTCCACTTGGCCCGGATTTTAGTATACTTCGAATATGCATCGAGCTAACTTGTGTTTGTCCTTTTCAGGTGACCACCAATCGCCGAAGTGCCGAATTCCAACGCTTGCTAGATACCCACAAGCTGCTACGTGCAAAGCAGGCTGCACTTATTGCGGAATACGAGAAGAGGGGTAAATTTCTTCCTTAGCGCTTCTTCGTTTTGCTTCATTTTCCTTTGCCGGACTAACCTCATCATTCGGTTTCCGCAGCTGGGGTGGAAGCTGAGAACATCATTATGCGAAAAAATCTGGAGCAGATCAAGGGTAAGTCATTTCTGTCCGACTTTGCCGTACTTTCCATTCCCTTTTCTCCTTGGCTCGGCCAACATTCATACCTCGGCTCTGCCGGGCCAACACATTATTTCAGCATCGCTTGAAGATAGTGTGCCTGTGCCTGATATGATGCTGCATTTTCTCGAACAAGCAGGGCAGCACCAAGCCGAGCTTAAGAAGAAAGATGACGAGCTCGCCCTCCTCCGGACCAAGGACGATGAGATTTCTAGGCTCAAGGCTGCGATGGAGAAGATGAAGGCCCATCACCAATCCGAACTTCAAAAGGCTGGCCAGAACTTCACAGAAGAGCGCGAGCGCCTCAACCTCCAGATCGCCAAGGACCAGGATCTTCTCAAGGAGTCCGGCAACCAGCTTGGGTCGGCGCATGCTGAGCTTGAGCAGCTCCGGAAGAGACGCGATGACTGCACCAAGGAGTTGACCCTGATCCTCAGTCATATATCACGTAAGTTTCTTTCCCTTTTCCGACTTACTTCACTGGGTTACTTCATATGTCTTTTCTTGACCTTTCTCCTTTGTCTCGTTTCCAGGCAAATTTCCAGAGGGCACTTCTATCGCGAGCGCAACAGTTTCCAACTTCCGTCGACAAAGGGGTACTCCGGTCACTTCTGATAGTGAAGGGATTCCTTACGACCTGGAGGACCTGTTGGTCAGCTTATCATCTCGCGTGGAGCTCATCAAGAATTACGGCAAGGACATCCTCGGCGCTGCAGCTCGCATCTTTAACACTTTCTGGCCCGGCGAAGAAGCCCCGGACACCACCGCACTTCTCATTGAGAAGTTAATGGAAACCGAGACTCAGCTTGACCTCTGGAGAGAGTCCGCTGGACGTGCCGCAGCTGATACCATCCTTCACCGCATACTCACATGGTACGAGAAGATTGATCTCAATCTCCTGACACGTCTGCGCACAGGATCCTGATGGACCAATGACCCGGAGTGGGTAGCTCGGTGCCAGGCTTGTGCCTATAGCCTCATTGAATACGCTCCCATTCATGAATGGGTTGAGGGTCCGAGCTTCCTGGAAGCTGCTGGAGACGAAGAGGTTGAGCACGGTGAAGATGGTTCGGATGATGAAGGAGAATATGATGCCTCTGATATTGAGGGCAGCGAGGACGACGCCGAACTTCCTCCTCCTACTGCTCCTTGAGCTAAAACACTTAAAAAATTATCAGATCCCCGGTATGCCGGGTGGAGTTGTATTCCAAACATATGTGATATTTTGCTACTAAGTTCTTATGCCGAATTAACTTGGGTGTAGTCCCCGAGATTCTTTTTCTTGTTCGTTCAATCTCTTGGCTCGGTTCGTGTCTACCTTGATTCGGTTTGATGACTTATGAATCCAAGCTTCAAAAATTGTCTTAACAATACTGGGAAACTTTTAGACTTAGCACCAAAATAAAACTGCATAATAACTTGAAAATAAATGCAGGGTTGGTTCGAAAAAAAAACGTCGGGTTGACTAAATTCTTCTCCTTAGTCGTTTTTCATGTGCTACGCAATTCCAAACTTGTTCTCTTGCTTGCCATGAAGCCAATTTTTTTTGAACAACAGCAAGTCGAAGAGTTAGGTTTTTGGTGCTCGCACACTACTAATCCGAGTTAAGTAGAATAACTTATTCCAGCTGACGCGCAAAAAACAACAAACATTATTAAGGCAGTCCCCGAGTTACTGCTCGAGGTGCCAACATTTCATTGATAAGCTCATTGCCGACATACATACCGACATATGAGATAACTCGGATACATAGACTTCTTAGCTAAGTGTAGAAAGGACGAAGTAGAGCATTATTCCATGGTCGCTTGGATTCCTCTCCGGACCTGTCTGCCTTGTTCTTTTCCTGTGGCTTTGCATCTATAAGATAGTAAGAATCATTGTGCAATGCTTTGCTCACGATGAACAGCCCTTCCCATGGGGGGGATAACTTATGCATGCCCGTAGTACGTTGTACCAACCGGATCACCAGATCGCCTTCCCGAAAGACTCGGGGGCACACTTTCCGGCTATGATAGCGTCGGAGATTTTGCTGATATATGGCGGATCTGGACAGTGCCAGTTCTCTCGCTTCTTCCAGCAGATCAACATCATTTTGCCGGGCTTCTTGCACTTCGGCTTCTATGTATTGGGTAACCCTAGGCGAATCATGCTCTATGTCGGCTGGTAATACCGCTTCTGCCCCATATACCAAAAAGAACGGCGTATAGCCTATTGATCGATTCGGAGTTGTTCTTAAACTCCATAGTACCGCTGGTAGTTCTTCTATCCAGCACCCCGCTGATCTTTGCAGCGGCTCAATGAGCCGGGGTTTTATCTCGGATAATACTAATCCGTTGGATCTTTCCACTTGCACATTCGATGCGGGGTGGGCTACCGAGGCTACGTCCAGCCGGATCCTCTTATCCCGGCAGAAACGAGCAAATGCTCCTTTCACAAAATTTGTGCCATTGTCAGTTATGATACTGTGAGGATAACCGTACCTCAAGATGATATCTTTGAGAAACATTACGGCCGTAGCTCCATCACATTTTCTTATAGGCTTTACCTCAATCCACTTTGTAAACTTGTCCACCATTACCAGAATGTGAGTCATATTTCCCCTTGCTGGTTTGAACGGGCCAACCATATCCAAGCACCATACGGCAAATGGCCAAGTGATTGGTATGGTCTTGAGTTCCGACATTGGCATATGTGTCTTGGTAGCGTACCTCTGACAACCATTACATTTTCTCACCAGATCTTCTGCTTGCTCTAAGGCGTTTGGCCAGTAGAATCCGTGCCGGAAAGCTTTTGCTACCAAGGCTCAGGATGAGGCATGATGCCCGCATTCCCCCTGATGTATATCTCAGAGGATGTCAAGCCCTTCTTCCGGGTCAACACATCTCTGGAGGACATTGGTCACGCTCCTTTTGTATAGTTCGGAATTGATGATCGTGTAAGCATTTGCCCTCCTCTGTGTTTGCCTGGACAGCACTTCCTCAATGGGCAACGTTCCGTCCTTCAGGAACTGAAATATAGGTAATGCCCAAGCTGGTATCGTTCGCACAGGGAATACATCCTCATCAATCTCCATTTGATCCACCGGCATAACTTCAACCGGATCTCGCAGAGCAGTCCCCGGGTTTACTGAAGTAGTCCCCGGGTTTGCCAAGGGAGTCCCCGGGGTTCGCGCATCACTTCCCATGTCAATGTCCATGGGCACAGCTCCAGATTCCGTGTCCTCCGGGACATATATTGACTCAGATTCTGGGGATGGCCTGATGGATGGTTTCCTGAGGTGCTCTAATGCTACACCTAGTGGAATTGCTTGTCGGGTTGACCCGAGCTTTGACAGCATGTCGGCAGCCTCATTTTCCACCCGGGGTACATGGTGAAATTCGCATCCCTCAAAGTAACCAGATATCTTCTGCACATGAAATCTGTAAAGTGCCATGTTTGGATCAAGGGCGTCCCATACTCTCGACACTTGCTACATCACCAAATCCGAGTCGCCAAAGCATATGATCCGACGTATCCCAATTTCTTTTGCTACCTTGAGCCCATGCACAAGTGCTTCATACTCAGCGACATTGTTTGATGCGGTGAAATGGATCTGCAGCACATATTTCAACTCTCCTTCTTTGGCGATGTGAGTACAACTCCGGCACCTAGCCCGGTTTTGGTTTTTGATCCGTCAAAGTGCATTCGCCAATAGTTCGGATCTGGAAGTGCCGGTTTGTATTGTACCTTGGCCCAATCCACGAAAAGGTCCACCACATCTTGAGATTTGATGGCCTCTCTTCTGTCATATTGTGGCGCATAAGGAGCTAGCTCAATTGCCTATTTTGCAATTCTGCCGCTCGCATCCTTGTTACTCATTATCTCGGATATGGGGGCCTCACATATGACTCGGATAGGATGCTCCTCAAAGTAGTGCTTTAGTTTCTTGGCGGCCATGTACACGCCATATGCCACCTTTTGGTAATGTGGATAGTTCTGCTTTGAGGCAGACAACACCTCGCTCAAGTAATACACTGGCCTTTGCACCGACTTACCTTCCTTGTCGCGCTCCACCACTATCACTGCACTTACAACTCGGTTGGTTGCAGATATATAGAGCAACATTGGCTCCTTCGATAGTGGTGAGGCTAGCACTGGTGCCGTGGCTAACATTTTCTTCAGGTGGGTAAAGGCTTCATCGGCCAGTGGCGTCCAAACGAACTTATCCGACTTTTTCATGAGTTGGTAAAGAGGCAATGCCTTTTCTCCCAACCGACATACAAACCGACTTAACGAGGCCAGACAACCTGTGAACTTCTGGACGTCGTTAAGACACTTCGGCAGTTCCATTCGTTCGATGGCCCGGATTTTGGTTGGGTTAACCTCGATACCTTTGCTGGAAACAAGAAAACCGAGCAATTTCCCAGCCGGGACACCGAAGGTACATTTTTCTGGGTTAAGTTTCATCCGGAACCTCCTTAGGTTCGCAAACGTTTGCCTAATATCGTCAAGGAGCGTTTTGCTTTCCTTGGTCTTGATAACCACATCATCCACGTACACCTGTACATTTTGACCTATTTGGTCGTGCAAACATTTTTGCATACATCTTTGGTACGTTGCCCCTGCATTACGTAAACCAAACGGCATGGTGCGATAGCAATAAGCCCCATACGGGGTAATAAATGCAGTCTTTATTTGATCATCCGGATTCAGAGGTATCTGGTGGAAACCAGAATATGCATCAATGAATGACAACAGTTCACACCCAGTAGTTGAGTCTATGACCTGATCTATTCTTGGTAGTGGAAATGGATCTTTTGGACACGCCTTGTTCAGGTTCGTGTAATCGATACACATGCGCCAAACCACTGCCACATTCGGGTCATCCTTCTTCTTTTCCACCAGCACCAGATTAGACAGCCAATCCGGGTAAAGAACCTCCATGATAAATCCTGCAGCTAGCAACCGAGCTATCTCATCCCCAATGACTTTCCTCCTATCTTCGGCGAAGCGGCGGAGAGGTTGCTTCACCGGCTTAGCTCCGGGTCTCACATTCAAAGAGTGCTCGACCAACTCCCTCGGAACACCTTGCAAGTCCTGTGTGGACCAAGCAAAAATGTCCCGATTCTCACGGAGGAAGCTGACGAGCTCGCTTTCCTATTTATCATTTAACCCGGCACCAATTGTTACGGTGCGCTCTGGGAACATGTCATCAACAAGAACCTTCTTGGTATCTTTTGTGGCCTGGAAAGAGACACTTCCATGCGGGTTACTCAGCGCCGGCATATGCTGCTGCGCGGACTGAGCCAATGCCGCCACCTCTTGAATTTTCCTTTTTTCCTGCGCAATCACAAGTGACTCGGCTAAGTTCGACCCGGCCGGTGCACACTCCATCGAACGTCGGAAATCCCCTGCAATGGTTATCACTCCGTTTGGTCCGGGCAACTTCATCTTCAAGTAGCTAATATGACAACTTGCCATGAACTTGTTTAGCGCTGGCCTTCCGAGCAACACATGATACGCGCTTTCTAAGTTCACCACTTCGAACTCTAGATTTTCAGTTCGGCAGTTATCCCTCGTGCCGAACATGACGTCAACCCGGACCTTGCCTATGGGCTCACAAGAAATGCCGGGTACAATGCCATGGAAAGTTGTCCTCGTGGCCTGGAGCATGTTCTCCGAGATACCCAACTTGCGCATTGTGTCCGCATACATGATATTAATGCTACTGCCATTGTCAATCAACACCTTTGAGAATCTTACGTTAATGCTAGGTCCAATGAATGTCGGATCCAGCACCAACGCATATGAACCAGGGCTTGGCATTAGCTTGGGATGATCCCTGATGCTCCAGGTGATTTCCTGATCGGACCAAGGCATGTACCTCATCACTGCAGGCATTACTGCATTCACCTCCATATGCCTACGCTGCAAGCTTTTTCTATCGGTTTCCTAAGTGGTAAACACACAATAGCTCTGATGGTGTTCCCTGTACTCGTTTCTCCCCTCATTTCCGGGGTACCTCTGATCCGGCTGATGCTGATTTTCTACCTGATGCACTGCATCCCTTCTCTCATTGTTATCATACCTCGACGGAGGGGGAGGCAACATTAGCTATTGCGTGTTCGCTCCGGAGAGCAGTTGCTGCCGGGGTAACTCCTGCCGAGGCTGATCATTCCGAGGTGCCTGAGCATTCCCCGAACCACCTTGTTCGATCTTGCGCATCCACTCACATTGCCTCGTCATATGACCCGCTGGGTTGTTCGGATTTGGAGTATGAAACTTACACGGCTGGTCCAACATCGACTCATAAGTATACCTCGGACGGTCTTTCCTTTCTTGCCACTGCTTCTTTTGCTTTGGTGTCCAAGTCTTCTTGCCATCGTTTCTCGGAGTCCACTGCCCTCCAGTTTTTTGGCGTTGACTGCCCCCTGCCCCGGGCTGATCTTGACTCACAGCTGCAACTTGGTGCGAACCGTATCTATGATCCGGTCTATCATCTCTCCCTTTTCCTCTGTAGTCATTCCTTCGGGATGATCCGGCCCCATCTCTCTAATAGTACTCATCGTTTGACTCGTTTGATACTAGCCTAGGTTGAGTCGGATCACCCAGAGCATACGAATCTGCAATCCGGATCATCTCTGACAACGTAGTTGGCATTTTCCTTTGCAACTTCATCCACAGCTCGCTTCCATACCTGCACCCTTGTGCAAACCATGCTATGGCCTGTCATTCAATCATGCCCTCACACGAATTTCTCACAGTGCACCACCGGGTTAAAAACTCCCGATCCGTCTCATTTGGCCTTTGCTTGCACATAGCTAGGGTCTGTGGCCTATTTGGTCTCTGATACATACTCGAAAAATTGCTGATGAACATCTCCTCGAAATCTATCCAGCAGTGGATGCTTCCTGGTGGAAAATTGTTCAGCCATACCCTTGCCGGGCCTTCCAACATCTGGGGTACATATCGTACAGCCCATCTCAGGTTGCCAGTGGCAATTTTCACAGTCGTAGCATAATTTATCAGCCAATCCTCCGGCTTTGTACTGCCATCATACGTCTTCGTGCCCCTGGGTAGCTGAAAGTTCGGTACCGGTGGCTCCTTCATGATCCGGGGTCCAAAACATGCTGGGCCCGGTGGACCTTGACATTCAATTTGTTCTGACCTATACAGTCGATCCAGTTTCAACCTGGCGTCATCCGACATCAAATCCCTGCTCCCCAATCTTGACCCTATCACATGATAGTCCGTCCTTGGGTATCCCGCGTTTGCCATTTCCGAGTCTCCATCATTATATCTGTCTTTCTCTCTTGGAGCGCCTTTCTGTTGCAGACCTCGGCCGGCACTTTGCTCTTGCCTTGGCATATTCCGCTGCTGCGGTTGTCCTGCTCCAGCCGAGTTTTGCTGTCCGGCATTGCCGTTGACAACGTTCCCTTGACCGGCATTGCCTTGGTCGCGGTTACCTTGGCCAGCTTCACCTCGGCTCACACTTCGTCGATCATCATTTTTCTACGCTTCTTTTCCTTTCCCTGCTCGCGTCAGGTCATATGGGATGATCTGTTTGTTCCGTCTGGCCGAGGTTACCACCTCTTCTCTCCTTGGACCACCATGAGGAGACGATGCGGCTCCAGCGGATTTCTCTGGGTTACCCACCGCCGAATGGACGATCTTGGAGGCTCCAGCTCTCTCCGGGTTAGCCCTGAGTAGTTCCTCGTTTTGCCTGTTCGCAATCCGAACTAGCTCGTTAACCCTATCTTGTTGTCTTTGCCGGGCTTCACCTGTTAGACCCTCCAACTCGGATGCAGCTGCATCCGCTGCTTTGAGGTTCTTTGCTGGGGTACTGTACCTCGGCAGCCCCACGGACAAACAGTTTTCTGATACATCAATTCCAGTATCACCCTCTCTGTTCATCTCGCTCATGAGATTTCTCCCCTTCACTTTTACAACATAAACCTTGTTTCCCTTCGCGTACTCGCGCAGCGTCATATTCAACGACTGCTGCGCCGCGGCTATCTTTTTTGCACCCTCTAGGATTTTCTGCCTAGTTTCTTCCAGCTCGGCCTGCGCTCGAGCCGGATCTACCGCTGCTACTACAGGGTTTGTGAAGCTATCCATTGCTTCCCTCAACACGTTCTCTGGCCTCTCTAGTGGGGGACCTCTACCTTTCCTCGGTGCCTTAGGCGTTACCTCTAGATTTGGCGTCGGATCCTTGCTCGCGCCCGCACCTGGCGCAGTCATCATCACCTCTGCATGGTCCGGGGAGCAAGCGATACGTGTCCCGGGGACCACGGTGAGGGGAGGCTCCCCCGCGTCGACGACGTGACGCGGATGAACACCTGGCACCTCCACAGCAACATAGACCTTGTGCGCGCCGAGCCTAACGAAAAGGCCATTGCGCGGAAGAGGGCGCATGCCGAGGCAACATGCGTTGTCGCTGACGAAGTCCCACGCTCCAAAGCGCTGAACGAGCCCGGAGACGATGCGTTCGCCGGTGCCGATGATGTTTCCCGTCCGGATCTTGACCCCTGCTAGCGCCGCTAGCCCCACGGTGGGCGCCAACTGTCGTGGTGGTGTCACGGCAGATGCCATGGATAGGCTAAAGGTGGGGACTAATACACGCTAGAGGAATCCAGGGAGGGATAGTGGAGTGATTCTCCACACAGAAGTTTGTATTGATTTCTTTCCAAGATTACAAGTGCTCCTAGAGCTGTATTGGCGAGAGGAGGAAGAAGGAGCTCTCTTACTCTCACCCACAGATCACACCTGAAACCCTAGCCAAAGCAGAATAGTAGAGAGCCCAACGCCTTCTACAGAAGCCCCAGCCCCCCTTTTATAGAGGAGGCTCGGTTTCTGCCTAGGCCATAGGTGGAGGCATATTCCTAAGAATATGCCTCCTCCCAAAGTGGTAAGCCGACCGGGGTGCTCTTTCCCCTGCGTCACACTTGCTTTAGCTACGTGAGCCTCTGCGGCGCCCGCGTCAGCCGACATGGGCGTCGTCACCCCTGTCGGCCATGACCCGGTGGTCCTGCTCTTGTCTGCTTCGCTCATGAAGTGCGTACCGGGCCCTCTTTTTGACCAGCAAGATTCCTATTCTACCTATTTTGCATTTATAGTCTTTATTTCCTCCCGTTGATCTATTGCTATCCGTGTCTCGATGCTTTAGTGTTCCGTACCAGATATATCCCGTGCAGCCTCTATATTGCCATGGACACCTCCTAATACCTGTTGGTCGGTAGATAGCTGGCCTTGCGAGTCGTAGTTGCTGGCTCAGGTGCGATCTCGTGTTGTCGAGTACCACAGTTGTTGGAATGTTGGCAGATGTTTATGGTAGAGAGGATCATGACTTTAAATACAACTATTAAATTGCTGGGATAAGTAATGAAAGAGGCACCAGTGGGCAATATATGCTATTTGGTTTTTATGTCCACTTGTGTCCCGTAGGCCCCGAGTACTTGATACCTGTTCCTTGACTATTCGAACTATCCACATACGGGAGACTCTATGAATCCCCCTTAGCTAGAGCTTGATTCATTTCTTATTTCTTGGGGCCACAAACTAGTTTGGGGTTTTACAACTATCGTGTACCTCTGCCCTCCTTTACTGCTTTATTTAAGATGGAGCACCTATACTGTTTAGGATTGCGGAGTGTTTTTGCAGTATCGACAAGCACAGTCACACTTTCGGGTTCCCAGTCGTTTACAGCCATTGACGCAAACCTTGGGTCCGTCTCGGAGCCGGCCAACTTCGTTGCGGGTAGCTTAATGGGGTGGCCCCCTGAAATATTTTATGAATCCTGGGATTGCTTTGTCGTGAAAGCCTCGTTGGGTTTTGATTTGGTTTTTCCGAAGTTGATCGTGTGTGTGTTGCTATTTGTGCACCCCTGCAGGGTAAAACTTTCTGAAATCCGTGTCCGCGGTTATGGATGACTTGGAGCACAGTATCTCGATCATAGACAAGCATAACTAAAGTAGTGCTATAAATTTGACTTAATATGTGACTAGTAATCAGCTTCACTACAATGGAATGGATAATAAAAATGCCAACAACTGGTGGATCTGTGGTGATCTGTGTCATACTATACCTGCGTAGTAAGTATTGCAACTCCAATGGAATGTGATAAAAGTGCCAACAACTGCTGGGTTTTGGGGTTCCTCAGGACAATTATATCTGACTAGTAAATGTTCCAACTACCACGGAATGGTTAATTAAAACTGCCCACTACTTATGCTTCAGGATGACTCATGCTATCTATATCTGATTTGTAAGTGCTGCAACTATAACGGAATGAGTAAAACTGCCAACTGTGTGAGTTCCTCGGTTTGACTTCCTCGTTTGGTCTCGAGGTGGAATACCAGGATGGGTATGTTTGGTGTTACTATCAGGTTGGATCCGGATAGGTCTTTCTTATACCTCTCTAATAGCCGATAGTTGTATTGAGTCTCTATAGGTTGTTTAGTGCATGCTTCGCTGCCGCTTCAGTCCACCATACCTATGTAGGCGAGAGCCGCTGAATTCTAGCCTCGCCGTGTACTGGCCTCAGTAGTGACGCTCCTCTTTTTCCTTTGCCCTTTGTCGGCACCCCTTTTGTTTTAGCAGGTTTGAGATCGACGTAGTTAGCAGGGTTACCCTTCCGGCTTGGCCTGGGCAGGGTTATGGACGCCATTGGTTATTCTTCAGGGCTCTTAGCCCCATTTGTCTCTTGTCCGTAGTCGGACGCTCTATCGTTTTCAAGGTGATTTGAATCTTTGTATAGTATATCTGTATTCTTGACTCATGGAGTCGTTGTTGTATATATATGTTCTGTGGGTTCCATCGTGGACTAATGTGTAATGGTATTACTTCGTTTTCCACCCGCACGAAATTGCCTGGTGGGCGTCCTTGAATCGTTTCTATGCGGGTTTGGCAGGAAGCGCTGAAACTTGCATAGGGCCGATTCGAGGGTGTTACACGGTGCTAGCAGGGGTGAAGATCCGGACGGGAAACCTCATCGGCACCGGCGAGCGCATCGTCTCCGGGCTCGTTCAGCGCTTTGGAGCACTGGACTTTGTCAGTGACAACACTGGCTGCTTCGGCACGTGCCCTCTTCCGTGCAACGGCCTCTTCGTCAAGCTCGGTGCGCTCAAGGTCTACGTTGCTGTCGATGTGTCGTATGTTCATCCACGGCACGTCGTCGAAGGAGGCGAGCCACCCCTTAACGTGGTTCACGGGGCGCGTGCCGAGGTGATGATGACTGCGCCAGGTGCAGGCGCAAGCAAGGATCCGGCACCAGATCCGGAGGTAATGGCCAAGGCACCAAGGAAAAGTAGAGGTCGTCCACTAGAGAGGCTAGAGAATGTGCTGCAGCAGGCGATGGATAGCTTGGCGAACCCAGTAGCAGCAGTAGTAGATCCGGCTCAGGCGCGTGCCGAGCTAGAGGAAACTAGGCAAAAAATACTAGAGGGTGCGAAAAAGATAGCAGCGGCTCAGCAGTCGTTGAACATGACACTGCGTGAGTACGCAAAGGCAATTAAAGTAGATGCTGTAAAGGTGAAGGGGAGAAATCTCATGAGTGAAATGAACAGAGAGGGTGATACTAGGATTGAGAAATCAGAGAACTGTTTGTCCATGGGGCTGCCAAAGTATAGCACCCCAGCCAAGAACCTCAGAGCTGCAGATGCAGCGGCATCCGAGTTAGAAGGTCTGACGGGTAAAGCCCATCAAAGACAGCAGGATAGAGTCAATGAGTTGGTTCGGATCGCGAACAGGCAAAATGAGGAATTGCTCAGGGCAAACCCGGAGAGAGCTGGGGCCTCCAAGATCGTTCATTCGGTGGTGGGTAACCCAGAGAAGTCCGTTGGAGCCGCATCGTCTCCTCATGGTGGTCCTAGGAGAGAGGAGGTTGTAACCTCGGCCAGGAGGAATAAGCAGATAGTCCCATATGACCCAGCAAGGGCAGGGAAAGGAAAAGAAGTACAAAGAAATGAAGATCGAAGGAGTGTGAGCCAAGGTGAAGCTGGCCGAGGAAACCGCGACCAAGGCAATGCCGGTCAAAGAAATGTTGTAAATGGCAGTGCCGGACAGCGTAATTTGGTAGGTGCAGGTCAACCGCAACAGCGAAATATACCACGGCAAGAGCGCAGTGCCGACCAAGGTATGTAACAGATGCCTGATGACGCAAGGTTAAAACTGGATCGGCTGTATAGGTCGGAGCAAATTGAGTGTCAAGGTCCTCCGGGTCCAGCATGTTTTGGGCCCCGGATCATGAAGGAACCTCCGGTACCTAACTTCCAGTTACCAAGAGGCACAAAGACATATGAAGGCAACACTAAGCCGGAGGATTGGTTGATTAACTATGCAACTGCGGTCAAGATTGCCACATGAAACTTGAGGTGGGCTGTGAGATATGTACCCTAGATGTTGGAGGGGCCAGCAAGGGTATGGCTAAACAATTTTCCACCTGGAAGTATTAACTATTGGATCGATTTTGAGGAGATGTTTGTTGGCAATTTCTCATGTACGTATCAGAGGCCCAACAGGCCACAAACCCTAGCAATGTGCATGCAGAGACCAAATGAGACAGACTGGGAGTTCTTAACCCGTTGGTGCACTGTGCGAAACTCGTGTGAGGGTGTGATTGAGTCACAAGCCATAGCTTGGTTTGCGCAAGGATGCAGATATGCAAGCATGCTATGGCAAAGGTTGCAAAGAGATATGCCAACCACGTTGGCAGAAACAATCCGGATTGCTGATTCATATGCCTTAGGTGATCCGATGCAGCCTAGGCTCACCTCAAACGAGTCAAGCGAGGAGTATTGTCAGCGAGATGGGGCCGGGTCATCCCGAAGAAATGATTACCGAGGTAAAATAAGAGATGACAGACCGGATTATCGGTACAGTTCGCAACAAGTTGCAGCTGTGAATCAGGACCAACCCGGAGCAGGGGCAGTCAACATCAGAAAACTGGAGGACAACAATGGACACCCAAGAATGAGGGAAAGAAAACTTGGACGCCAGAGCAGAAAAAAAATGGCAAGATAAGAAGGACCGTCCGAGGTACACCTATGAGGCAATGTTGGATCAGCCGTGTAAGTTTCACACGCCTAATCCGAGTAACCCAGCGGGTCACACAACCAGACAGTGTGAGTGGATGCGAAAGATAGAACAAAGTGGTTCGGGGAATACTCAGGCACCTCGGAATGATCAACCTCAGCAGGAGTTACCCCGGCAGCAATTGCTCTCCGGAGTGAACACTCAACAGTTAATGTTGCCTCCCCCTCCGCCGAGGTATGACAACCATGAGAGAAGGGATGCAGTGCATCAGGTGGAGAACCAAAACCAACATGATCAGAGGTACCCCAGAAATGAGGGGAGAAATGAGTACAAAGAGCACCATCAGAGTTATTGTGTGTTCACTACGGAAGAAACAGACAGAAAGAGCTTGCAGCGCCGACATATGGAGGTGAATGCGGTAATGCCAGCAGTGACGAGGTATATGCCTTGCTCGGATCAAGAGATTACCTAGAGCATCAAAGATCATCCAAAGCTTATGCCAAGTCCTGGTTCATATGCACTAGTGCTGGATCCGACATTCATTGGGCCTAACATCAATGTGAGATTCTCAAAAGTGCTAATTGATAATGGCAGTAGCATCAACATCATGTATGTAGATACGATGTGCAAGTTGGGTATCTCAGAGAACATGCTCCAGGCTACAAGGACAACTTTCCATGGCATTGTGCTAGGCATTTCTTGTGAGCCCATAGGCAAAGTCTAGGTTGACGTGTTGTTCGGCACAAGGGATAACTGCCGGACTAAGAATTTGGAGTTCGAAGTTGTAAACTTGGAAAGCGCATATCACGCATTGCTTGACAGGCCAACTCTGAACAAATTTATGGCAAGTTGTCACATCAGTTACTTGAAGATGAAGCTGCCTGGGCCAAATGGTGTAATTACCATAGCTTGGGATTTTCGACGTTCCATTGAGTGTGCATCTCCCGGATCTAACCTGGCTGAGTCACTCGTGATTGCCGAAGAAAAGAGAAAGATCCAAGAAGTGGCGGCATTGGCTCAGTCCGCGCAGTAGTATATGCCGGCGCTGAGTAACCCGCATGGTAGTGTCTCATTCCAAGCGACAAAAGATACCAAGAAGGTGCCTGTTGATGATATGTTCCTTGAGCGTACTGTAACACTTGGTGTCGGGTTAGATGACAAATAGGAAAGCGAGCTCGTCAACTTCCTCCGTGAGAATCGGGATATTTTTGCTTGGTCTACACAGGACTTGCAAGGTGTTCCGAGGGAGTTGGCCGAGCACTCTTCGAATGTCAGACCCGGAGCAAAGCCAGTGAAGCAACCTCTCCGCCGCTTCGCGGAAGACATGAGAAAGGTCATAGGAGATGAGATAGCTCGATTATTGGCTGTAGGATTTATCATGGAAGTGCTTTACTCGGATTGGCTATCTAATCCAGTGCTGGTGGAGAAGAAGAAAGATGATCCGAACGTGGCAGTGGTTTAGCGTATGTGTATCGATTACACGAACGTGAATAAGGCGTGTCCAAAAGATCCATTCCCACTGCCAAGGATAGACCAAGTCATAGATTCCACTGCTGGGTGTGAGTTGTTGTCGTTCATTGATGCATATTCTGGTTTCCACCAGATACCTCTAAACCCAAGTGATCAAATAAAAACTGCATTTATCACCCCGTATGGGGCTTATTGCTATCGCACCATGCCTTTTGGTTTACGGAATGCAGAGGCAACGTACCAAAGATGTATGCAAAAATGTTTACATGACCAAATTGGTCAAAATGTGCAGGTGTATGTGGATGATGTTGTGATAAAGACCAAGGAAAGCAAAACGCTCCTTGACGATATCAGGCAGACGTTCGCGAACCTAAGAAGGTTCCGGATGAAGCTTAACCCGGAAAAATGTACCTTTAGTATCGCGGCTGGAAAATTACTCGGATTCCTCATCTCTAGCCGAGGTATTGAGGTCAATCCAACTAAAATCCGGGCCATAGAACGAATGGAACTGCCGAAGTGTCTTAACGATGTCCAGAAGTTCACTGGTTGCCTAGCATCCTTAAGTCGGTTTGTATGTCGGTTAGGAGAAAAGGCACTACATCTCTATCAACTTATGAAAAAGTCGGACGAGTTCATTTGGACACCACAGGCCAGTGAAGCCTTTACCCAATTAAAGAAGATGTTAACCACTGCACCAGTGTTAGCCTCTCCTCTATCAAAGGAGCCAATGTTTCTCTATATAGCCGCAACCAACCGAGTTGTAAGTGCAGTAATTGTGGTAGAGCGCGACAAAGAGGGTAAGTCAGTGCAAAGGCCAGTGTATTATCTGAGCGAGGTATTATCAGCCTCAAAGCAGAACTATCCTCACTATCAAAAAGTGGCGTATGGCGTGTATATGGCAGCTAAGAAGCTGAAGCACTATTTCGAGGAACACCCAATTAAGGTAATATGTGAATCTCCCATATCCGAGATAATGAGTAACAAGGATGCAAGTGGCAGGATTAAAAAATGGGCAATTGAACTAGCACCTTATGCGCCACAATATGACAGAAGAGAAGCAATTAAATCTCAGGCTGTGGCGGACTTTTTTGTGGATTGGGCCGAGGTGCAATATGAGCCACCATTGCCAGATCCGAACTACTGGAGAATGCACTTTGACGGATCAAAAACAAAAGCCGGGTTAGGCGCCGGAGTTGTGCTCACCTCGCCAAAGAAGGACCAGCTGAAATATGTGCTACAGATCCACTTCACTTCATTAAACAATGTTGCAGAATACGAAGCACTTATACATGGGCTCAAAGTGGCAAAGGAGGTTGGAATACGTCGGATCCAATGCTTCGGCGACTCGGATCTCGTAGTCCAGCAGGTCTCCGGGCAATGGGATGCTTTGGACGCAAACATGGCATTATACAGATTTCATGTGCAGAAGATATCTGGTTACTTTGAGGGATGCGAATTTCACCATATACCTCGGGTGGAAAATGAGGCTGCCGACGTATTGTCGAAGCTCGGTTCAACCCGACAAGCAATTCCACCAGGCGTAGCATTGGAGCACCTCAGAAAACCATCCATCAGGCCATCCCCGGAGTCCGACTCAATTTTTATCCTAGCAAATCCAGAATCAGAGGCTGTGCCCATGGACATTGATGTAGGGAGTGGTTCGCAAACCCTGGGGACTGCCACGACAAACCCGGGGACTGCACAACATGATCCGGTAGAAGTTATGCCGATCGATCAGATGGAAATTGATGAGGATGTGTTCCCAGTAAGAGCTATACTAGCTTGGGCACTGCCCATATTCCAATTCCTAAAGGATGGAACTTTACCCACTGAGGAAGTACTTTCTAGGAAAACTCAGAGAAGAGCAAAAGCTTCCACGATCATCAATTCCGAGCTATACAAAAGGAGTGTGACCAATGTCCTTCAGCGATGTGTTGACCCGGAGGAAGGACTAGACATCCTCCGAGATATACATCAAGGGGAATGTGGGCATCATGCCTCGTCCAGAGCCTTGGTAGAAAAAGCTTTTCGCCATGGGTTTGACTGGCCAAGTGCCTTGGAACAAGCAGAGGATTTGGTGAGAAAATGCAATGGCTGTCAGAGATATGCGACAAAGACACATATGCCAATGTCGGAGCTCAAGACCATACCAATTACATGGGCATTTGCCGTATGGTGCTTGGATATGTTTGGCCCGTTTAAACCAGCGAGGGGAAATATGACTCACATTTTGGTCATGGTTGACAAATTTACAAAGTGGATTGAAGTGAAGCCAATAAGAAAATCTGATGGAGCTACTGCCGTAACATTCCTCAAAGACATCATCTTGAGATACAATTATCCTCACAGTATCATAACAGATAATGGCACAATCTTTGCTGAAGGAGCATTTGCGCGTTTCTGCCGTGATAAGAAGATCAGGCTGGACGTTGCCTCGGTAGCACACCCCGCATCGAACGGACAAGTGGAAAGATCCAACGGATTAGTATTATCCGGGATAAAACCCCGGCTCATTGAGCCGCTGCAAAGATCAGTGGGGTGCTGGATAGAAGAACTACCAGCAGTACTGTGGAGTTTAAGAACAACTCCGAATCGATCAACAGCCTATACGCCATTCTTTCTAGTATATGGGGCAGAAGCTGTATTACCAGCCGACATAGAGCATGACTCACCTAGGGTCACCCAATACACAGAAGCCGAAGTGTAAGAAGCCCGGCAAAATGATGTTGATCTGCTGGAAGAAGGGAGAGAATTGGCATTGTCCAGATCCACCATATATCAACAAAATCTCCGACGCTATCACAGCCGGAAAGTAAACCCCCGAATTTTCTGGGAAGGTGATCTGGTATTCCGTTTGGTACAACATACTGCTGGCATGCATAAATTATCCCCCCATGGGAAGGGCCATTCATTGTGAGCAAAGCATTGCACAATGATTCTTATTATCTTATCGATGCAAAACCACAGGAGAAGAACAAGGCGGACAGGTCCGACGAGGAATCCAAACGTCCATGGAATGTAGCTCTACTTCGTCCTTTCTACACTTAGCAGAGAAGTGTTTGTATCCGAGTCTCTCATATGTCGGTATGTGTGCCGGCAATGAACTTATCAATGAAATCTTGGCACCTTGAGTAGTAACTCGGGGACCGCCTTAATAATTTTAGTTGTCTTCTTTGTTTATTGTTTATATGTCGGCTGGCGTAAGTTGTTTCTACTTAGGCCGGATTAGTAGTGTGTGAGCACCAAAAACCTAACTCTTCGACTTGCTACTGTCCAACAAGATTTGGCTTCAGGGCAAGCAAGAGAACAAGTTTGGAATTGCGTAGCACATGAAAAACGACTAAGGAAAGGGACTTAATCGAGCCGACGTTTGTTTTTTAGACTAATCTCATGTGTACTTTAATTTTAGCATGCTGAATTATTTTGAGCTAATCCTAAAGTTTCCAAGTACTGTTAAATCAATTTTTAAAGCTCGAAATTGTAAGTCATAAAACCGAACCAAGGTGGACACGGGCCGAGCCAAGAAATTGGGAGAACAAGAAAATGAAACTCGGGGACTACACCCAAGTTAATCCGGCATAAAAACTTAGTGGCAAAACATAAGTGATGTGCTTAATACAATTCCACCCGGCATACCGGGGATCTGATAAACTTTAAAGTTTTTTCGCTCAAGGAGCAGCAGGAGGAGGAAGTTCGGCATCATCTTCGCTGTCTTCGACGTCCGAGGCATCGTCCTCTTCGTCCTCATCCGAGCCATCATCAACGTTTGCAGCATTTTCATCATCGGCGGCACCAAGGAAGCTTGGACCCTCATTCCATTCATGAATGGGAGCATATTCAATGAGGCTATGGGCGCAAGCCTTGCGCCACGCAATCCACTCCGGGTCGCTGGACCATTTGGATCCGGTGTGCATGCGCGCTAGGAGGTTGAGGTCGATCTTCTCGTACCACGTAAGCACGTAGTCGTGAACGGTCTCAGCCCCGGCACGTCTAGCAGATTCCCTCCAAAGGTCGAGCTGGGTCTCGCATTCCATCAACTTATCGACAAGAATTGCGGTCCCCTCCGGAGTATCTTCATCATGCCAAAAGGCGTTGAAAATCCGGATCGCCACGTCAAGGATATCCTTGCCGTAGTTCTTCACGATTTCCACGCGAGAAGACAAACTGACCAACAGGTCCTCCATGTCATAGGGAATTTCTTCAGCGTCAGGAGCAATGGGGGTACCCCTATCTCGGCAGAACTTAGCAACATCGGTACTCGCAATGGCGTTGCCCTCTGGAAATTTACCTGAAAACAAGACAAGAGGAACAAGTCAGGAAAAAACATGAGAAGCAACCCGGAGAAGTATGCCGGACGAAGGAAAATAACTTACGTGAAATATGGATGTGGATCCAGGTCAACTCCTTGGTACAGTCATCACGCCTTTTGTGAAGCTGCACAAGTTCAGTATTCGCCGACTCAAGTTTGACGTCGGCCTCTTGGAGAAGTTCCTGGTCCTTGGAAATGTGGAGGTTGAGGCGGTCACGCTCTTTAGTAAAATCCTGGCCAGCCTTTTGAAGTTCGATTGGTGCTGCGCTTTCAACTTCTTCATATCTGCCTTGAGCTTGGCGATCTCGTCATCCTTGGTTCGGAGAAGGGCAAGCTCGTCGTCTTTCTTTTTAAGTTCGGCCTAATGCTGCCCTGCTTGTTCGAGAAAATGCAACATCATATCAGGCACGGGCACACTATCTTCAAGAGATGCTAAAATAGTTTGTTGACCCGGCAAAGCCGAGGTATGGATATTTGCTAAGCCAAGAAGAAAAGAGGATAGGGCACAGAGAGAGATTGAGCAAAAATGACTCACCCTTGATTTTCTCCAAGTTTTTCCTCATGATGGTATTCTCAGCTTCCACCCCAGCTGCGAAAAACCGAATGATGAGTTAGCTCGGCAAAAAGAGATGAAAGAAAATAGAAAAATACCAAGGAAGAAACTTACCCCTTTTCTCATGTTCAGCGAGTAGTGCATTATGTTTTGCACGCAGCATCTTGTGAGTATCAAGGATTCGCTAAAACTCAGCGCTCCGGCGGTTGGTGGTCACCTGAAAAGAGTACCAAAAGATAGCTTAGTCCTGTGCATATTCGAAGTGTACAAAATCCGGGCCAAGTGGAACTTAACCCGGCTCTAGGGGTGTGCATATTCGAAGTGTACAAAAATCCGGGCCAAGTGGAACTTAACCTGGCTCTAGGGGTGTGCATATTCGAAGTGTACAAAATCCGGGCCAAGTGGAACTTAACCCAGCTCTAGGTGTGTGCATATTCGAAGTGTACAAAATCCGGGCCAAGTGGAACTTAACCCGGCTCTAGGTGTGTGCATATTCGAAGTGTACAAAATCCGGGCCAAGTGGAACTTAACCCGGCTCTAGGTGTGTGCATATTCGAAGTGTACAAAATCCGGGCCAACTGGAACTTAACCCGGCTCTAGGTGTGTGCATATTCGAAGTGTACAAAATCCGGGCCAACTGGAACTTAACCCGGCTCTAGGTGTGTGCATATTCGAAGTATACAAGATCCGGGCCAAGTGGAACTTAACCCAGCTCTAGGTGTGTGCATATTCGAAGTTATCAAGGAGCTACGTTGGTTTTCTAAGGAGCATCCTGTTGGGTCCGCAGCATAGAAAACAAAAAATTTCCTACGGTGTGAACTATATGCCAAGATCTATCTACTAGGTACAAAACAACGGGTGGACATACATCCAATGAGAACTTACCCTCGAAGACAACGAGTTTTGTTAACGAGTAGGAGCTCGTGGTTGATGTAGTCGTACACTTGCCGATCTCAAGATCGTGAGGAAGTCCGATCGCCGAAACTCAGCAGTGCATCCGCACTCGCACACACGTCCAAGCCACCGGACAACCTCCACCTCCTCGCTCCAGGGATCCAGCGGAAGCATCAACTCCTTCCAGACGAAATTCCACCGAGAACATGTATCTCGCTAATCCGAGACCATGGGGGAATAATTCTAGAGGGGGAAAGAGATCCTTCACAAGGAGGTGTGAGGATGAAGGAGGGAATGGGTGGCCTTTTATAGGAGGAGGGGGGGGTGCCCCCTCTCTCCATGGCCGGCGCATGGGGGGGTGACCCCTCACCTCCCCCATTCATGTGGTGGTAACCCCTCCACATTAAAATGCCTCTTCACATTCCCTTTTAAAGTCTCTACTTTAAATGCATTAAATTTCTCCAAATTTAATGCTCTCTCATTTAATAAAACTCTTTTTATTAAATTTATTCAGAATTTTGTTAATTACTTTAATTAACAAACATTCACATATAACCCCTTTCAATATATCAATATGACATGCAGAACCATTTTCTGCAATTTCACCCGAAACAATTTCCGGTTTCTATTGAAACAATTCCTGTGCTTTGCAATTCTTTCGTCTGAAACATATGTGCTCCAAAATGGTGTCCAGTAACTCTTAAGTGTGCCCCCCTACGGTTCGCGACTAATGCAGACATGATCGAGACCCTTCTCCGATCAATAATCAACAGCGGGACCTAGAGATCCGTACTGACTCCTACACATTCAACGATGACTTCTGTGATCGTGAGAACCTTTAACGCTTGTAACTAAATCCCTTTGTCTCTCGATACATTACATGTCCGAGATTCGATCATTGGTATCTCCATACCTAGTCTGATCTCGTTACCGACATGCACTCTTTACTCGTTCCCGTGATATAACATTCTAGTGATCACATCACTTGCTTGCAAGCTATCTTAATGTGATATCACCGAGAGGGCCCATAGTATATCTATCCCTCATCTGGATTGAAAAATACCACTCTTGATCCATGAGCCTCAACATAACACCTTCGTAGTACTGAACCCATCTTCATAGTCACCCTGTTACGGTGCGACGTTTGATGTTATCAAGATACTCTTCTGGTGTTAGCAATTAACATGATCTCATGGTCTAAGGATAAAGATTACTCCGTATGATTTTATATCAATATAAACATAATGACTTGATCGTAATGCTATACTTCGGATGAATGTTCATCACATCATTCCACCAATGGTGTGACCTTGTTATTAACAACATCCAATGTCCATGATCAGGAAACCTTGATCATCTTGGTAATCAACAAGTTAGTCTATAAGAGAGGCATAACTAGGAACCCTTTTTGTTTATTAAACACACATGTATTGATGTTTCTGATCAATAAAATTCTAGCATGTAAAATAAACATCTATCATATATAAGGAATATATAATAACAACTTTATTATTGCCTCTCAGGGCATATTTCCTTCAGTCTCCCACTTGCACTAGAGACAATAATCTAGTTCACATAGTGATAAATCTAACACCCATGGAGTTCTGGTGTGGATCATGTTTTGCCCTAGGGAGAACTTTAGTCAACGGATATGCTACATTTAGGTCCATGTGTACTTTACAAATCTTTATATCTCCATCCTTGACATGCTCGTGGATGGAGTGAAACCGGCGCTTAATATGCTTGGAATTCTTGTGAGACCTTGGTTCCTTTGCGTTGGCTATGGCTCCATTATTGTCACAATAGATCACCATTGGGTCCAACGCACTGGGAACCACACCTAGTTCCGTAATGAACTCTTTCATCCAAACCGCCTCCTGCGCCGCTTCTGAAGTAGCAACATATTCCACCTCCGTCGTTGATCCAGCCACGACAGGTTGTTTGGAACTCCTCCAACTAACTGCTGCTCCGTTCAAGAGAAATATGTATCCGGATTGAGACTTAGAGTCATCCGGATCGGTGTCAAAGCTAGTGTCGACATAACACTTAGCGACTAGCTCTTCTTCACCTCCGTATATAAGAAACATATCCTTAGTTCTTCTCAAGTACTTGAGGATGTTCTTTACCGCTATCCAGTGTTCCGAACCTGGATCAGATTGGTACCTACTAGTCAAACTAATAGCATTTGCCACATCTAGTATTGTACATAGCATGGCATACATAATAGAGCCTATGGCCGAGGCATAGGGGATCTTATCCATCATCTCTCTTTCTTCCGCCGTAGCCGGACTTTGAGTCTTACTTAATGTCTTACCTTGCAACATAGGTAAGAACCCCTTCTTACTTTCGTCCATATTAAACTTCTTTAATATCTTATCAAGGTATGTACTCTGCGATAGCCCAATTAGGCGCCTTGATCTATCTCTATAGATTTTAATGCCTAATATATATGATGCTTCACCAAGGTCTTTCATCGAAAATTTGCTATTTAGATAACTTTTAACACTGTTTAAAAGATTCATTTCCAATCAATAATATGTCATCCACATATAATATCAAAATGCCACATTGCTCCCACTCACTTTCTTGTGAATACTAGCCTCTCCATAAGTTTGGACAAATCCAAAATCTTTGATCACCTCATCAAAGCGGAGATTCCAACTCCGGAATGCTTGCTTCAGTCCATAGATGGATCGCTGAAGTTTGCATACCTTATTAGCATCCTTAGGATCGACAAAACCCTTAGGTTGTATCATATACAACTCTTCTTCAATATTACCATTGAGGAACGCAATTTTGACATCCATCTACCATATTTCATAATCGAAATATGCAACAATTGCTAACATAATCCTAACCGACTTAAGCATCGCTACGGGAGAGAATGTCTCATCGTAGTCAACTCCTTGAATTTGTCGAAACCCCTTTGCGACAAGTCGAGCCTTATAGATGGTCACATTACCATCATCATCAGTTTTTCTTTTGAAAATCCATTTATTCTCAACGGCCTTTCGGTCGTGAGGTAAGTCCACCAAGTTCCAAACTTGGTTCTCGTACATGGATTCCATCTCGGATTTCATGGCTTCTAGCTATTTGTTGGAATCCGGGCTCATCATCGCTTCTTCATACGTCGCAGGGTCATCCATTTCATCAACCATGAAATTCACAACGGGATTGCCGTACAGGTCAGGAGCTGCACGTGTCCTTCTTGACCTGCGAGGTTCGGTAGTGTCCTCTTTTGGAGTTTCATGATCATTATCATTAGCTCTCTCTTCATCAGGTGAAGTCAACTCTGAAACAACTTCCGGTGCTGCGCCACTCGCCATTCCATGAAGAGAAGGTTCAATAACCTCTTCGAGTTCTACCTTCCGACTACTCACACCTTTCGCGAGAAACTCCTTCTCAAGAAAGGATCCATTCTTGGCAACAAAAACATTGCCCTCGGATCTGTGATAGAAGGTATACCCAATTGTTTCCTTAGGGTATCCTATGAAGACGCATTTTTCCGCTTTGGGTTAGAGTTTATCCGGTTGAAGTTTCTTCACATAAACATCGCATCCCCAAACTTTAAGAAATGACAGCTTAGGTTTGTTTCCAAACCATAATTCATACGGTGTCATTTCAACGGATTTAGATGGTGCCCGATTTAAAGTGAATGCAGCTCTTTCCAGTGCATAACCCCAAAATGACAATGGCAAGTCAGTCAGAGACATCATAGATCGAACCATATCTAATAAGGTACGATTACGATGTTCCGACACACCATTACGTTGTGGTGTTCCGGCAGGCGTGAGTTGTGAAACTATTCCACACTCTTTCATGTGTGTGCTAAACTCGTAACTTAGATACTCTCCTCCACGGTCATACCGTAGAAATTTGATCTTTCTATTACGATGATTTTCCACTTCATTCTGAAATTCCTTGAACTTTTCAAAAGTTCCAGACTTGTGTTTCATCAAATAGATATACCCATATCTACTCAAATTATCCGTGAAAGTAACAAAATAACGATATCCACCTCGTGCCGACACACTCATTGGTCCACACACATCAGTATGTATGATTTCCAATAGATCTGTCGCTTGTTCCATTGAACCGGAAAACGGCGTTCTAGTCATCTTGCCCATAAGGCATGGCCCACATGTATCAAATGATTCAAAATCAAGTGATTCCAAAAGTCCATCAGAATGGAGTTTCTTCATGCGTTTAACGCCAATATGACCTAGACGGCAGTGCCACATATATGTAGACATATCATCATCAAGTTTAATCTTTTTAGCATTAACATTATGAATGTGTGTAATATTACTATCGAGATCCAACAGAAATAAACCATTCAACATATGTGCATGACCATAAAAGATATCATTCTTATAAATCGAACAACCATTGTTTTCAGATTTAAAGGAATGACCACTTTGCATCAAACACGATCCAGATACAATGTTCATGCTCGGTGCAGGCACTTAATAACAATTATTTAGGTTTATAACTAATCCTGATGGCAAATGGAGAGGTAGCGTCCCGACAGCGATCACATCGACTTTTGATCCATTGCCGACCCGCATTCTGACCTCATCCCTTGCTAGTTGTCGCTTGTTTCGTAGCCCGTGAACCGAGTTACATATATTAGCAACCGATCCAGTATCAAATACCCAGGTGCTACTGCGAGTACTAGTCAAGTACACATCAATAACATGTATATCACATATACCTTTGTTTGCCTTGCCGGACTTCTTGTCCGCCAAATACTTGGGGCAATTGCGCTTCCAATGGTCAGTCCCCTTACAATAGTAGCACTCAGTGTCAGACTTAGGGCCAGCTCGGGGTTTCTTTTCAGGCGTGGCAACAGACTTGCCACCCTTCTTTCCCTTGTGCTTTCCTTTCTTGTCTTTCTTGAAACTGGTGGTCCTATTGATCATCAACACTTGATGTTCTTTCCCAATCTCCATTTCTGCAGTCTTAGGCATTGACAGAAGCTCGGGAAGAGACTTCTTCATGCCCTGCATATAATAGTTCATCACGAAGCTCTTGTAGCTTGGTGGCGGAGATTGGAGAACACGATGTATGCCTAAGTCAATGGGAATCGTTATTCCCAAGGACACAAGCTTATCGGCGTACCCAAACATTTTGAGTACGTGCTCACTAACGGAGCTGTTTTCCTCCATCATGCAGCTAAAGAACTTTTCTGTAGCATTATAACTCTCTACAGCAGCATGGGTATCGAAAATCATTTTCAATTCTCCCATGGTATCAAAGGCATTGCCATTTTCGAAATGCTTTCGAAGTTCTGGCTCTAGCCCATACAGTATGCCGCAATGAACTAAGTAGTGGTCCTCCTGACGAGTCACATAGACATTCTTTTCCTCGTCAGGGGCATCAGGAGCTGGTGGGGGTCCTAGCGGCGCATGTAGCACATATTGCTTTTGTGCAACAGTGAGGAGAATCCTCAAATTCATAGCCCAGTTGGTGAAGTTGCTACCACTCGCAGCAAGTTTCTCTTTCTCCATGAACACATTGAAATTAAAAGCAGGTGGTGCCATCTACAACAGAATTTGTAAAGTTTATTTAGACTAAGTTTATGATAGATTGAGTTCAACTAATCCAAATTACTAATGAACTCCCACTCAAAAACGACATCCCTCGTGTCTTTTTGGTGATTACATGAACCAAATCCACTACACCAAGTCCGATCATCACGTGAGTTGATGTAGCTTCAAAGGCGAGCATCTATATGGGCATCATATCAACTATATGACTCATGCTTAACCTTTCGGTCCGTGTTCCGAGGCCATGTCTGTACATGCTAGGCTCACCAAGTAATAACCTTAGTATTCGCGTGTGTAAAACTGTCTTACACCCGTTCCTATAAAAGCGTAGATTCGAGTACACCCGATCATCACGTGATGTCTCGAAACACGATCCATAGAACGGTGCATACTTAAGGAAGAACACATTTTTATCTTGATATCTAAATGATGGATCATCTTATAATGCTACCAAAAGCGCCAAACTAGCAGTATAAGATGCTAACATCTAATGTGTAAAGTGAGATGATATGGTCCATGCATTTGATCTCTATCACTTGTATCGTGGTATGATCTCTATCATTCCTTTGTGTGTAAGGCCAAGGTCTATGGAACTTACACGTTGAGTGTGTTGTAAGAGTATCTATCATACATCTACTTACAACAATACCATATCAATACACTAGCCCAGCAATGATCTAAACTAGACGCCTCTAATTTATCAATTGCAAGTTTTATGTGGCTTAGGGCTTTCGGAGATAGAACCATTCTCACCTACGAACATGAACCACAACGAGGATAACTAAGTTATTAGCAACTTATTGTAAATCATATATTGACTATAGTAGGAGAGACAGACACCCACCAGCCACTTATGCAAAACGAGTTGCATGTCAGTCGTGGAACCGCTCTCATGTACGATGACATGTAAGGTTGGTCCGGGCCGCTTCATCCCACTATGCCACCAATATCCAAAATACATAGAAGATGCAATAACATGATCATCATCGCCCACATATAAACATATGTGTACTACCCGTGCAAAGCACCTACGCAGAGATCAGGCTCTGATACCACTGTTGGGTCCGCATCATAGAAAACAAAATTTTTCCTACGGTGTGAACTACACGCCAAGATCTATCTACTAGGTACAAAGCAACGGGTGGACATACATCTAGCGAGAACTTACCCTCGAAGACAACGAGTTTTGTTAACGAGTAGGAACTCGTGAGGAAGTCCGAGCGCCGCAACTCAGCAGCGCATCCGCACTCGCACATACGTTCAAGCCACCGGACAACCTCCACCTCCTCACTCCAGCGATCTAGCGGAAGCAGCAACTCCTTCTAGACGAAATGCCACCGGGAACATGTATCTCGCTAATCCGAGACCATGGGGGAATAATTCTAGAGGGGGAGAGAGATTCTTCACAAGGAGGTGTGATGATGAAGGAGGGAATGGGTGGCCTTTTATAGGAGGAGGGGCGTGCCCCCTCTCTCCATGGTCGGCGCATGGGGGGGTGACCCCTCACCTCCCCCATTCATGTGGTGGTAACCCCTCCACATTAAAATGCCTCTTCATATTCCCTTTTAAAGTCTCCACTTTAAATGCATTAAATTTCTCCAAATTTAATGCTCTCTCATTTAATAAAACTATTTTTATTAAATTTATTCAGAATTTTGTTAATTACTTTAATTAACAAACATTCACATATAGCCCCTTGCAATATTTCAATATCACATGCAAAACCACTTTCTGCAATTTCACCCGAAACAATTTCCGGTTTCTATTGAAACAATTCCTGCGCTTTGCAATTCTTTCGTCTGAAACATATGTGCTCCAAAATGGTGTCCGGTAACTCTTAAGTGTGCCACCCTACTGTTCACGAATAATGCAGACATGATCGAGACCCTTCTTCGATCAATAATCAGCAGCGGGACCTGGAGATCTGTACTGACTCCTACACATTCAACGATGACTTCTGTGATCGTGAGAACCTTTAACGCTTGTAACTAAATCCCTTTGTCTCTCGATATATTACATGTCCGAGATTCGATCATAGGTATCTCCATACCTAGTTCGATCTCGTTACCGACATGCACTCTTTTCTCGTTCCCGTGATATAACATTCTAGTGATCACATCACTTGCTTGTAAGCTATCTTAATGTGATATCACCGAGAGGGCCCAGAGTATATCTCTCCGTCATCTGGATTGACAAATACCACTCTTGATCCATGAGCCTCAACATAACACATTCGTAGTACTGAACCCATCTTTATAGTCACCCTATTACGGTGTGACGTTTGATGTTATCAACATACTCTTCCGGTGTTAGCAATTAACATGATCTCATGGTCTAAGGATAAAGATTACTTCGTATGATGTTATAGCAATATAAACATAATGACTTGATCGTAATGCTATACTTTGGATGAATGTTCATCACATCATTCCACCAATGGTGTGACCTTGTTATTAACAACATCCAATGTCCATGATCAGGAAACCTTGATCATCTTGTTAATCAACAAGCTAGTCTATAAGAGAGGCATAACTAGGAACCCTTTTTGTTTATTAAACACACATGTATTGATGTTTCTGATCAATACAATTCTAGCATGTAAAATAAACATCTATCATATATAAGGAATATACAATAACAACTTTATTATTGCCTCTCAGGGCATATTTCCTTCACATCCGGCCGAGTAACAAGTTACTCCCCCGGAGGCTCGGGGACTAATGGTTATATCACTAATATCTACAACTTGCTAAGGAAAAGATGATGTAACGTACCTCCATCATCCGACCCGCAAGGTTAATGGCCTTGGCAGCAGTATTCATCTACGGAGAAAACTCGGCGGGACCGAACTTCTCCGGGAGATCGTCGTTGTAGACGAACTCCGCCTTGTTCCAGTTATTTAAAAACTCTATCAAGGCCAGAGAGTATCGTTCGCTGCTTAGCATATGGGGCTCCACCAAACCCTTGGCATTTGCTTCCCTCCTCTCAACTTGGGCAATGGCGAGGCTGGTGTGCAAAACAAGTTGCGCATCAGCTGGCTCGGCAGGGGCATCCTTCGGTGGTGGAGTTTGCTTTGAGAGCATGGACGCGAGTGTGTGCTGTCCAATCTCGATGGATGCTGCCTTGGTTGCGTCAGGAGCCTTTTTGCCCTTGGGCTGCTGCTGAGAAGTTGAGGTGGCTGTAGAGGATTTGCCCTTGGGAGCTGCCTTGGCGCTAGCCTTGGTGCTGCTGATGTCTTCTCGACGAGCCTTGGAAGAATCGGACGAGGTAGAGGGGCTTGGTGCTGCTGCTGTTGCTTTTGCTGCTGGTGCTGGGGTTGGTGCTGGTAGTGGTGCTGGTTCCTGCTTCGGCGGAGGTGCTGAGGGAACTTCGGTGGTAGCTGGTTGCGGCAGAGCCAAAGTGGTGGTTGTTGCCTCGGCAGAGCCAGTCTCCCCCGCTCTGAGGTTGCCCTCCGGAATGGGGCTCAACGGGCGTGAATCATCGCCACGAGGAGGAGAAGGGTTGTGTCGGAGCGGCGACGCAATGTCGGATCCACTCTGTGGGACCTCCACCGCGGCCCTGCCGAATCAAATAATGAATGATGAGAAACTATAACACAAAAAGAACAAGTGAATGGCAAAGAAATAACAGGCTTACTCATCAGAAGTCAGGGGTTCCTTGGGCTTCCGAGACCTCCGGGCCGTGGCCTTTGTAGGAGGTTTGGTGGTAGTTTTGTCCCCGGCCTTCTTCCGCCTTTTAGCCGGCTGAGAAGGTCCGGAGGAGGATGCAGAGGCAGCTCCCCTTTTCTTCTTCGGCACCACCGGCTCACCCACGGCGAGGGGAGGGTCTTCATGGATCTGCCCACCGGGGTTAGCTGATGCCGGAAAAGCATAAGAAAGGGGGACAACGTCAAATCCTTCCATCACCTCAACATCCGAACCATCTTCATCGTCAGGCCAATCTCTAATAGAAGAGAGTTTACCGGTGGGTCGTTTTATTGGATCTGCCATCGGAAGGAACATTTCCTGATCCGGTTCCTCCTCGTCCGAGGTATCCCGGTCAGGCACCCATTTGAGGGAAGGCTCGGTGCCATCGTCGATGGTTTGCTAAAGAAACATCTAAGGAAAAGGAAAGGCCACAGGATTAAAACCTACAGAAAAAGACCGACATTTGATTTAATTCAGGAGAAAGTTTGGGGCACGAGACTTACCGAAGGAGGAAGCCTGTCTCGGCAAAAATGTTCAATTCCCCACTTCCACTCAGAGGAGAACTCCTTGTGGGTGGTGAAGAGGGCCTTGACCTGGCGGTAGATCTCTGTGTTGCTCAACTCGAAAGACGAGGTCCGGTTGGGGTCGCGGCCCTTGGTCATGTGACACACTTTGTGTGTGCATTTCTGGAGGGGGGAGATTCGGTTGCGGACAAATGTGATCATGGCGTACCCATTGCGCAATCCGAGCTCCTTCAGCTCCTTGAACCTCTTGTTGACCTGGTTCGCCAAGACTGTGGGCTTCTTGGGGATAATGTCCCACAAATCCGGGTTAGGAGGACCCGGAGTATAGGGGCGCAGCCAGATCAGGTCTTCGGTGGTGTTGTTCCGGACGTAGAAGAAAGTCCGGGCCCATCCCTTGCAAGAGTCAAGCCCTATGACTCGGGGGAAGATGTATAACTTCCGGGGAAAGATTGACGTAGCACCGAACTGCGTGAGCTGCTTATCCTCTGGATCTAGATCTACATTCGGAATGACGTTCCGGCAAAGGCCAAAGAACCGGATCCCTAGCTCCTTCGTGGGCCATAGTCCGGCATAACCTTCGATCGTGGAGGCAATGGCGGAGAGAGATGTGATGGCATTGGATGGAAGGTGGTGCGGCTGGAGCTCATACGTACTAAGCCAGTCGTGGAAAAAGTCGCTCACGGGCAGACCGAACCCCCGTGGAAGTGTTATAGGAACACAACATACTCACCCGGATTGGGTGAGGGGGCAAGTTCGGCGGAAGCCAGGCGCGCGGCGACTCCCTCCGGGATGCGCCTGGTGCGGTAAAGCCAATCCAGGTCATCCTGGCAGACCTAGGATCCGGCCCACGCGCCGCGGTCGGCATGTGCCGCGTCTTCTTCCATCTCCTGCTCGACGACGGTGAGTTCCTCCTTAGTCATTTCGAGGTTGCTCTCCTCACTTGCGCTAGCGGCAGAGGGAGGCAGCGGCCTGGACCAGCGGGGACCCGTGGCGGAGGAGATGTGCGGAGGTGGCGGCCCGCTGGAGCACGTGGAAGCAGTACGGCGGCGGCGCTGCTGCTCAGATGCGGTGGCGGCGGCGCTGTTGACGGAGAAGAAGAGGAAAAAGGCAGAGGCAGAGGGGCACGGGAGCGGGGAAATGACCCCAGGGGCGCGCCCCTCCCCTATTTAACCACTCCCGTAAGGGGGTAGTGGGATCGCGTTTTGCGGGCGAGCCACACAGTGTGGCCGTGTATGGTCCGGATCAGCCAATCCGCGACGAGCCACACGAAGGGCCACAGGGCACAGAGGATCCCATGATGTGACGTTATGATATAGTTAACAAGGAGGTAGGCACGACGTGACGTGTGCAACAATGACTTCTGACAATTACTACGGCGGTTACTGTAGCAGGCCCTTAAAATGAGGCAACATTATGATTAGCCTCCACGTGGGGAAGCGTACGAGAGAAGGAAGAATGACCCGGATGAGTACGAGGTAACCCGGCCAGCAAGTAAAAACTTGGAATGTGCCAAGGGAAAATAAACCTATGAAATCCGGATTAGGAGGTAACTCGGAGAAGGAGCAAGAAGCTCAGTAAAATTGAACCTACTGTGGCCTTAGCGGCTAAGGCAGCCAAGACCGCACCAGCTTCGGGGACTAATGTTGGGGGGATACCCCCGGGTAGGGTCATGCTGGGGTATAAAGGCCTAGTTAGCCGAGGTATGGCAAGGTCAAAGCAAGTGCTGGCCGAGTCACCTCAAGGCAGGCCGGATCACAGAATAACCCGGACCAGGGGGTGTCCACCTCACTTGGTCTCAGCCGACTTAAGTCGTATGTCGGTAAGCTGTATCTAACTTGTATGCAGGAATAGGTGTGGCTTGATCAACTAGGTGGGATCCGGGTTATATCAAGCTTGTAACAGAAGGAAGGTATCTCGCTGGTCAAAGGTGACCACTATACGCAGAGCATGAGCGAAGCAGATAGAGGCAGGACCACCGAGGCGTGGCCGACAGAGGTGATGAAGCCTATGTCGGATGACGCAGGCGCCGCAGAGGCTCCCGTAGGCTCTACATGGATGACGCGGGGAAAAAGAGACCCGGTCGGCTTACTATTTTGGGAGGAGGCATATTCCCTGGAATATGCCTCCACGTATGCCCTAAGTGGAGACCTAGCCACCCCTATATAAGCAGGGCTAGGGCTTCTGAAGAAAGGGTTGGTCTAGACTGGGTTGAGCTCGAGGGTGTTGCGATTTACTAGTGAGTTCCTGAGGGCTAGCTAGTGGTGAGGGTAAGAGAGTCCCTTCTTCCTCCTCTCTCCAATACAGCTCTAGGAGCACTTGTAATCTGCGAAGGTGAATCAAATACAAACCATCCGTGTGTGGAATCACCACACTATCCCTCCCTGGATTCCCCTAGTGCATTTAGTCCCCACATTTAGCCTATCCATGGCATCTGCCGTGACACCACCAAGACAGAAGACAAACATTAATGTTCATGGAAGAGGCTCCCCCTCAATGTGTGCATAATAGTATTTTGCATTGAAATACAAATGCACACAAATAGGTGGATCTATTCCATATACATATGAGCAACATAAACATACCACCGAGGTAGAGGGAAGGCATCCTTGATATAAGTCACAACTATTACCGGATAACCAATATGAGCGCCTTCCGTGATAAACCTCCAGCTATAGGATATGAATAGATAGATCCATAAGCATAATCCATGAGATGAAATCCATAGGCATAATCCAGACAACCACATAAAGTCTCAAACAACCACAAATCAAGTTCAACGCTAAATGGGCATAAGCAAGAAAATGACAAATAGAAAAATGCAAGTGCTTATGCCCGACCCATGCAAATCCACGGACATCCTAATAGAACTACTTCTCCCCCTTGGCATCGAGACACCAAAAAGGGAGAAGAGCCAAACTGAGATGGTACTAGACACTCAAACTTGCAAGATCCAAATCAAATAAAAGCGAAGATTGAGTGTGATTCCCATAAGAACATGAGATAGCAAAGATCCGCCAAAAAGATCCAATTCTCCTCAAGGGAGAGGGCGGTGGCCGAGGCCACCTTGTTGGAGTGTATGGTGTGACACCGCGAAGATATATCTTGGGTTCACAACCAATACTCATCAATAAGCTCACATATTACAAAATGATATTAAGAGAATTGATTTATCTTGCTTTTGGCATTATGGGGGGAGGGTTAGCCCAATGAGTTAGGACCACACTCCCCCTCTATCCATGCCCACACCTAGACCAGAGAAGGATTGAGATGTACAAGTGAGTGCATGGGTAATCAAGACAAGCTCCTGGAACCAAGATATTTAGCTCATTCCTCAAATAGCAGAATCTTGCTTCATCAAGTGGCTTTGTAAAAATATCTGCAAGTTGGTTCTTCGTGCTCACAAAGGAAAGATCAATATCGCTGCGAGCAACATGGTCTCGAATAAAATGATTCTGAATCTCAATATGCTTCTTCCTTGTGTGCTGAACAGAATTGTACGCAATTTTGATTGCACTTTCATTATAACATAAAAGAGGCACTTTGTCACAAAGGACACCGTATTCCTTTAAAGTTTGCCTCATCCACAATAATTGAGTGCAAGCGCTGGCAGCAGCAACATATTCAGCTTCGGCGGTAGAGAGAGATATACAATTCTGCTTTTTAGAAGACCAACAAACAAGAGATCTTCCCAAGAATTGAAAAGATCCAGAAGTGGATTTCCGATCATCCTTATCACCAGCCCAATCTGAGTCAGTATAACCACATAAAGAGAAATTGGAGCCCTTGGGATACCAGAGACCAAAGTTAGGGGAATGAACCAAATATCAAAAGATCCTCTTGACCGCCACTAAGTGGCTTTCTTTAGGAGCTGCTTGATACCTTGCACACACCCCCACACTCAACACTATATCGGGTCTAGATGCGCAGAGGTAAAGAAGAGAGCCGATCATGGTCTAGTATACCTTTTGGTCCACATCTTTACCATGTGGGTTAAGTTCAAGATGACATTTTGTTTGCATCGGAGTGGCGACACCATTTAGATCCGTCATCTTGAATCTCTTGAGCATGTCTTGGATGTACTTTGCTTGATTAATAAAGGTTCCTTCTCTAAGTTGCTTGATCTCGAATCCAAGAAAGAACTGTAATTCCCCCATCATAGACATCTCAAACCTGTCAGTCATAAGCTTTGAAAATTTATCATTAAAAGCTTTATTAGTAGAACCAAAGATGATATCGTCTACATATAGTTGGCATACGAAGAGCTCCCCCTTAACCTTCTTAGTAAAAAGAGTGGGATCAATTTGCCAAACTTCGAAGCCGCGATCTAACAAAAGCTCTTTAAGGTGCTCATACCACGCACATGGGGCTTGTTTAAGGCCATAGAGTGCCTTATTGAGTTTGTAGACATGGTTCGGAAAGTTAGGATCCTCAAACCCCGGGGGTTCTTTACGTATACCGACTCATGTAGAGGGCCATTAAGGAAGGCACTCTTGACGTCCATTTGCTGCAACTTAAAATTGTTATGAGCAACATAAGCAAGAAGGATATGGATGGACTCAAGGCGAGCCACTGGAGCATAGGTCTCACCATAGTCAATGCCCTCAACTTGGGAGTAACCTTGTGCCACAAGTCTTGCCTTGTTCCTCACAAACATGCCATTCTCGTCTTGCTTGTTTTTGAATATCCACTTGGTGCCGATAACATTGTGGCACTCTTTGGGTTTCTCCACGAGTTTCCAGACTTTGTTGCGCTCGAAATTATTCAATTCTTCATGCATAGCAACAACCTAGTCTAGGTCTTCAAGAGCTTCAAAGACCTTCTTAGGTTCCACCATAGAGAAATGAGTTTTATGCTCACCAAAACTGGCCAATTCTCTTCTTGTCGAAACCCTTCGTCAAAGATCACCAACAACCTTGTCGAGAGTGTGACCCCTCAACTCAAGATTTCGATCAGCTCGAGCCTTGCGACGAAGTTCATTAAGTTTTTTGTCTCTTGGAGGAGTAGATTCATCACTTGAATCTTCATTGGAAGCATTTACTCGACCTTGTTCAGGAACTGGAATATCAGCAGCAGGTGGTGGTGACGCGTGCCCTTGAGGTTAGTCAGTAACAGGAGGCTGCTGAACTAGAGAGTCTGGGCCGGATAATCCGGCCGATGGAGAGGCCGGATAATCCGGCCTGGGAGTATTTATAGCAGCTTCATTAGGAAGCCTGGGGCTTGCTTGAACTGGCGAGGGGCCGGATAATCCGGGGCTTGCCAGAAAATCCGGCCTGGAGCATGCATTGATATCTTCACCACCAGGAGCAATATGGTCAGCTGGAGCGGGGTGGCCAGATAATCCGGTGTCCACCGGATAATCCGGCCTGGATTTTTCTGGAACAGCTTGACCTTCAGCAGTTGATGGTGATGGTGCAGAATTTGCTCCCGTGGTGGGAACTTGTTGGGCATGTGTAGATGAGGGCTCTCATGGGAAGAGCATTGTTCTTCCCGATCCACCACAAGGGGTTCCTCAATGGGGCGGAAAAATCCCACGCCCATTCTTCTTATGGCATCTTGGGGTATTTCAACATCTGCATCACAAACACCAACTTGCTCCACACGGGAACCGTCATTTTCCTCGAACACCAAACTACAAGATTCTACAACGGTTCCGAAGAGCTTATTGTAGACTCTATAAGTGTGGGATTCGGCACCATAACCAACAAAAATACCTTCTAAAGCCTTAGATTCAAACTTAGATAAACGGACACCTTTGATAAGAAATAAACACTTACACCCGAATACCCGAAAGTATGAGATGTTTGGCTTGTTACCGGTAAGTATTTCATACAGAGTCTTGTCCAAGATCTTGCGGAGGTATAATCGGTTGGATGAATGAGAAGCAGTAGAGATTGCTTTAGCCCAGAAGTTATATGGAGATTTAAATTTGGCTAACACTGATCTTGCCATATCCATTAGAGTTCGATTCTTCCTCTTGGCTACACCATTTTGTTGAGGGGTGTACGCAGCGGAATATTGCTGTCTTATCCCCTCTTCACTTAGGAACTCATTTAAGGTGTAGTTCTTGAACTCAGAGCCGTTATCACTTCTTATAGCCAGAATGGGGACGTTGTGTTGCCGTTGAACCTCGATGACAGTTTGTTGAGTTTCGCTCTTCAACTTGAAGAAATATACCCAAGTGTATGTTGAGTAATCATCAACAATCACTAGACAATACTTCTTCCCACCGAGGCTTGCATGAGATGGAGGTCTGAAGAGGTCCACATGAAGGAGCTCCAAAATCCTTTTTGAAGAGATAATAGTTTTCCTTCGATGAGGTGAGTCATGCATTTTCCCTTCAACACATGCCCTGCAAACACAATCTTTGGCAAAGGAGACATTTTCTTTTAGTCCAAGAATGTGGCCACCCTTGTGGAGGCTTTGCAAAGTTCTCATATTGACGTGGGCTAGTCGGCGATGCCATAGCCAATGCGCGTCAGCCTTTCTGAAGAGACACATTGGGCCTGTAGTGGTTTTCCGCGAAAACTCCACCACGTACAGGTCATTTTCGACATATCCAACGAAAGCGACTTTTAGAGACTTGCTCCACAAGAGTACCACCAAATCAACATCAATATAAACTGCAAAGCCCATCTTACCAAGGGCACGGACTGAAAGTAAGTTGTAACCGAGGGTCTCAACAAGCATGACATCCACATGAGAGATATCGTGAGCCACCACAACTTTGTCGAGACCCAATACCTCAGATTTTGACTTGTCACCATAGGAGACAGTTATGTGATCAAGGTTTGGCCGCATCTCCGTGATGATGTCCTTGCTTTCGGTCATATGACTCGTGCAGCCGCTATCGAGTACCCATTTAGAACCACTGGAAGCATACCCCTGCACGAAAATTACTTCTTGGTTTTAGGTACCCATTTTTCAATGGGTCCTCTCATGTTAGTAACAAGGGTCTTGGGAACCCAAATAGACCAAGGAATGTAACAATCATACGGGCCTACATAACTAGCATACACATCACCATAATAATCGCAATATAGTTCAAAGTTAGGATTGTTGGCCCCTGCAAAACCATCATAATTAGTCTTGTCATTGGTAATGTTGCTAGTCTTTGATTGAGCAGTCTTGTTCTTCTTCTTCTTCTTCTTCTTGTTTTTGTTTTTCTTTGTCTTGGGTATGTAACCAAGACCTTCTTTACTATTGTTTGTCCTTTTCCTGCTCAGTATCTCATCAATAACTCCTTTACCTTTGTGTTGAGAACTTCTCGCAAGGTCTTCTTTTCCAGAGGATGAAGTGGAGGTACTTGGCACATCATACCGTTTCAATTGAGTTTGGAGCTGGTCATGAGAGTCATTTAAAGTAGAATGATCACTCTTCAATGCCTTGTGAGCACTTTCAAGATTATCAAACTTCTCCAAAAGTCTAGCATGAACAACCCCAAAGTCAATCTTTTCTTTCTTTAGTTTCTTTACCTTGGCAAGAGCATGGTCACGTTCTTTGATGAGCTGAGCTACAGCTTCTTCTTGTGACTCCTCAATGGATTCGAGTCTCTCTTCCAAAGATACTCGAGCTTCCTCTTCGTCTTCCAAGGCATTCTTCAAAGAAGCTATTTCCAAGGCATCTTCTCTTTCAATTCTGCCCTTTCTTCAAGAAGATCTTCGTCTTGAGCAAGTTGGCTCATAAGAGCATCAAAATGGAGTTTGTGCTCACCTTGTAGGTTAGTGAAAAAGGTATCCAAAGCAATAACTTCTTCTTTCATTTTAAGACTGTCATGATCATCCATATCCAAAGTTATGTTAGTCTTAGGAAATGAAGAGCTAGAAGTTGATACCTCGGACCCTCTTGCCATTAGGCAAGTGGCGTCATTGTTGATGACGTTCTCGTTTGGGGAGTCGAAGAGAGATGAAGGAGTCGATGTGGTGGCTATAGCAGCCACCTCGCGGGAACTATCATCATCCTCTTCATCTTCACTTGAAGAGGAGTATTCTTCTTGTGCAACTAAGACGATCTTGGGTTGCTTCTTAAGGGGCCATTCTTCTTAATAAATGGCTTCTTCTTAGGTGCTTTAGATTTCTCTTTTAGAATGAGCCTGCCACCATTGTCTTCTCTATTTTGATACGGACACTCGGATGCAAAGTGCATTCTATCACCACAGTTGTAGCAAGTTCTCAATCTTGGGCCAATTTCCCTTCTTCCATTTGACCCGTTCTTGCGCTCTAGTTCTGACTTGGCTTTGGCAGGGTCCTTCCAAAAGTTCCTTGCATAAAACACCATGTACTCACCATGAGCACGTTTGACTTCATCGGGGCAGTCCATGGATGTCCCCTCAAAATCTCTTTCATCTTCCTCTTGCTCAACAACATTGGCTTTGAGAGCCACATTGACACCCTTTTGCATTCCGATGGCCCGAGCACGGGCATCTTCAGCATTCTTTGTTGCTACTTTGAATGAGGCAATTTCTTGCATGACTTCATTGGATGTCATTTGATGGTAGTTATGTCTACCTTGCAAGCTCTTCAAGTCCGTTGGCTCGAAAGGCATTAAGCCACTCACATATTTCCTTTTTATCCATGCATCATCAATGTGAGTGGCCCCATGCTTTCTAAATATTGTTGCGATGCCCTTGAGTCTTCTATACATGTCCTCATGGTTTTCACCATCCAACATGTAGAATCCCTCAACTTCATTACTAAGGTCATCATACCTATTCCTTCTCATGCTTTCATTTCCAACGAAGAGATCCGTAAGAGCATCCCAAGATTCTTTGGCTGTGTTGAGATGTTCAATGTGTGGCATGTCCTTGGGACCCACACCCAGCTGTATCAAGTGAAGAGCGGTGGCATTCAACTGGCTGTCCACAACTTCTCTTCTCGTTAGGTTGGTTTGATCTCCAATATGAAGACCCTCTTCAATAATCCTCCACAATTCAATAGAGGAGCTGCAAACATGAGATTTCATTACGAATTGCCATTGATTGAAACATGATGTAGTGAGCTTGGGTGGATCACCCCTATTGTTTATATGAGGATGAGGAATAGGTGGGTCGGGGGAATATACGTGGCGAACCTCACTATATTCCTCCTTACCACTTCCCTTCTTGGAGGTGGCACCATTAAGTTTTCACCTTTCGCATCATCATCCTTGGATCCAGTGTTACCCTTTTCCTTAGATGATGGTGTGGCAGCCTCAGAGGAGGATGCAGATGGGGCTATGGATGATGTGAGGCGAGCTATCATTTGATTCATCTCCTCCATCTTGGCCTCAAAGGATTTCAACAAGGTTGTTTCCAATGACTTGAGATCATCCATTGTGACCTTATCCATAGCCTCATTCCCATCATCCTTGGTACCCATACTACTCTTAGGCGGTTAAGCCCGAATTAAGAGCCCGAGCTCTGATACCAAATGAAATGGATCGTATGGGCACCTAGAGGGGGGGGGAGTGAATAGGTGCTACACCAATTTTTAATACCTTTTCAATTTTAGGCTTAGCACAAAGGATAAATTCTATAGATAAACTATTAGGTGGAATTTCCCTATATGCAAACCTATCTACTAGAGAGTAAAGAGCGAGTGGAAGAGGAACGGGTAAACCAAAGTGAAGCACGCGGAGACACAGGATTTGTTTGACCGCAGTTCCTTCCTTGTTAAGGGAAGTACGTCTGCGTTGGAGGGGTGGGCGGTACTAAGACCACCATGCCACAATAGGCCTCACCCTGTTCTCCGATGGATCTCGCCACCAAAGGCCTGATCCACCTTTCCACTATAGGTAACCTTCAAGGTGGGCACCGGCGCCTTTACACAACTAGCGGGGCAACAACTCCACAACAACTTGGAGGCTCCCGAAATGACAACAAGCTGCCACAAGAACAAAGTTATCAAATACAATAAACAAGATCTAGGTATTGACAAGAATACTAGATCAGGGATTTCTCCAAGTTAATGGAGAGGAGTTGAAGCACTTGATTCGTGATGATGATGAACTTCTCCTCCTTCAATTCCCCCAAAGATCAAGACCTTCGGGTGGTTGAAGTGGGAGATCAAGAATGAGAGCTCGTGCACAATGTCTGGACAATTTCGAATGAATCAAGCATTCTGAACGTTGGGGAAGAAGGGGTATTTATACCCCCTTCAGAAACCAGCCGTTGGACACCTTGGGGAACGGATTATCCGGCCCAAGTGAGGGACGGATTATCCGGCCTGGGGAAAACACCGCCCCAGACTCAGAATATCCGGCAGATAGTCCACCCCTTATCAGAGCGTCACGCCGAGCTTGCCCTTGATCAACTTCTAGGGGCCGGATTATCCGTCCTGGGGAGGAAAACCCGCCCCAGTTCGGATTTTTCGGGAGAAAATCCGACCGGATACCGAGCGACGCGCCTTAGCTCCTTTTGCTCGAAAACTAGGGGCCGGATTATCCGGCCCATGCGACAGCCGGATTATCCGGCCTGGGGAGGAAAAACCGCCCCAGTTTGGATTTTCCGGGAGAAAATCCGACCGGATACCGAGCGACGCGCCTTGGCTCCCTTTGAGAAATGAGGTAGGCCGGATTATCCGGCCCTTGGTGGGGCGGATAATCCGCCCCCCCCCCCCTCAAAGCTTCCTGCACACTTAGCGCACATGAATAATCTCCACAGTATTGTTATCTAACACACAAAACATAGGAAAACATGAAATGTTCTTTCACTAAGGTGTGGAAGCCTTCTAATATTATTTGGATGGTTCAAGTAAGGTACTATTCATGAACTTATTCATATGTATCATATATGATAAACACATGTTGCAACTGTCTCATTTATTTTATCGACTCAGCTTCATGAATATGAGGATCACATCCATTAAGGTAAACTGGCTCGGGACGAGCAAGAGTCTAATCTTGGCGAAGTTGATGAGTGCATAATTGCATCATGTTTTATATTATTATTTGCACTATAGTTGTAGGATCTTGGAATTATACGGTGTTCACGCGTGCATTTTATGTCTATTTTCACCAGTATCAGGACAAATGATGGATATAATGGACACAATTCTTAGAGCAGTTGTATTGGGGAGAAAAGGAGTCAAAAACAATGTAAATTGCTTATTTGGGAAATATCAATAACACCAGAATAAAACCCGAAGCGATCGAGGCATCTAGAGAGTTTGACGACCAACTATATGGTGGGAGTAATTTTCCGGCCGTATAGTTCCCGCCGTATAGTTGGCACCGTGCCTCCTCAAATAGTTTCACCCCGTGCAACTAGATCGGAGAGACAACATATAGAACAACCAGAGATCTCACCTCCAGAAGGCATCTAGAGGGGGAACTCGTCCACCGGGGATCGATATTTGCCCTGCACAGATCCGGGAGGCTAAGGCATCGATCTTCATCATCAACCGCTGCATCACCACCATCTCCATCCATCCCATCTACATCTTATCTAGATCTTGTTTTAATTTCCGTACTCGTTGTGGATTTATACAAGTACTATTCATCTATGATAGATTCCATTGTTATTGCCATGATGTTGATTGCCTCCATGTTTGACTAGATCATTAGTTCTTGGGGAGATGAAGAAACCCTAGTATGAGATTGAAATAAGATAAATTTTATTATGATATTCATCGCTGTGACCATGTGTTAGATTGTCTTTATCTTGATGTTGGGAGAAGTCGACCTCTCAATATTTTTCTCTTGTGGAGACTTGATGGAGGGAACTACTTGTTGGTAGACGGAGGTGTGTTAGCACTTAAAGTGACTATAAAGCTGCTGGCACACCTTACGTATCAACTTGGAAACCGATGAAACTCACGGAACACTATCCATGCCATGGGATATGTCCTACGGGATTAAGTCCCTTAATAGCGCAGTAATTCGATTGATGTCGATTGCTGACTGTGAGCAGTGGTTGCTACCTATTTGTCCAAAGACGGAGTTCCTCCCACACATACACAGTTGAGAATGTCAATGATAATAATCTTTACCTTAGTTCTTTATAGTGCTAGAGGTGTATCCGCTACTCCCTGAGAATGCCTTTTTCCCTATTGCAGTTCCAATCTCTTTTACAAACACGATACTTACTTTCTATATTCAGTTGTTTTACTTTACTTATTGTTCTCTTATACCAAAAATCCCAAAACACCTTTTTACACAATACTCGCATTTTATCTTGTTACTTACAACTTTATTTAGCATTTCTATCATAGTATTTAATTCAAGAGTTATTAGACTTCAGACTCCTGCTCCCTGTGGGATCGATATCTTTATTTCAAAACTAGCTATAAATGATATGTGCACTTGCAGTCATCAATTTACCATACCAACACCATGAACAGAAGCACGTGAACCTTTTCCCATCAGAACGGAAGAAGTCCTTGAGACCTGATAACAAGAAAAAATGAAAATATGAGAACATACATGAGTATTAGTGCCCGTGTCTATCCACCATTCAAGAGAATGACATACTAAAAAGATAGTAGGTAAAATACCATACCCAACATCCTTCATCTCAGTATCGCCAATAACAACATTAGCGGTCTTGCCGTTGTTCCCACGTTGACGCTTGTCAAAGCATTTAGGGAACCTAGGATCCCAATGATCAGGATAACCACTGTGGCAAGAGCCTTTCTTATTATCAATTTTATTCTTGAAGTTGGTTGAGTGCGTGGCCTTTTTATTGCCATCAAACTTCCCTTTTCCTTCATATTTATTCTTATTCTTGAGCTTGTCAGATTGGAAGTTTTTCTTCTATACCAAATTGGCACTATAAGCTCCCTCAAATCCTCGAGCACGTGTGTCCTTTGCTCTCTCATTCTCTTCCACATGAAGAGACCCATTGAGATCCATAATGGAAAACTCTTGTCTCTTATGTTTCTAAGAAGTAGCAAAGTAACTCCACAAGGGAGAAAGCTTAGCAATAATGCCACCGACCACAAACTTGTTTAGTAAATACAAGACCGGGTTCATAGCGCCTTCAGGCCGGTGGCTTAACATTTCATAAATACTTACCTAGACCATATCATATCGCATGCCCTGCAAAATAAAGTTAGACGCCTCTACTTTATATTTTGCATGTTTTACGTGGCCGTTAAGGCTTCCGCAAAAGAACCATTTCTTACCTAAAAAATTTTAACCACAACATGGATTGACTAGTTATCGCTTTAAATCCACTTTTCAGTGCCGTCCTTTGTAAATATCATATCAAATGAGAGACAGACACCCGCTAGCCACATATATGGTACAAGTCATATGCTAGGTGTGGAACTAGTCTCGAGTAAGATTATACGTATGGTTAGTTCGGACCGCTTCACCAAACATTGCCGCGATATGAACAAGTACACATGGAAGGGTAACAACTATAAAATCAAGTGCCCACACATCACTATGTTTTCTAACCGTACCAACAGATCTATGAATAGATTGGCTCTGATACCACTGTAGGGTTCTGTAGTAGAAAACTAAAAATTCATAACAACGATAACGATATAGCCAAGATCTATTCTATGCGGATGTAAGGTAACCGAGGGATTCGGTGTTCATACCCTTGAAGAACGGAAAGTGTTGATGTTCTCACAAACGTAAATGATGTTGTCGTACGGCAACGCCAACTTCAAGGTTGTGCAAAAATGAACAAGCGACGAGTGCCAAAATTGGTCGCACCTCCGCAGTTCTACATGTATCTAGTATAGATGATGTCCCCCGGGATTCGGTCCAGCAAAACAGCAAAAGAAGATTGATTCGAAACGAGATTCCAGCAACACGACATCGTACATATGGTGGAGAGCTCTATCCCCATATGAACATTCCAATTGTGAACCACACATGAGGGAGAGAGAGAGGGAGAGAGGCAACTGCAAATGGGATGAATGAGGAGGGGGTCTCCTCCTCCTTATATAGGCCAAGTGGGAGAGGGATCACCTAGGCGGCTGTCCTAGGGTAGCCGTCACCGCCCTTCCCATGTGTTCCCCCCTCCCCTCCTCTTGGGCCGCCGGCCACTTGGGGAGGAGGGCGCCCCCTAATGGGCTACCACATGGTGGCCCATTAAGGGTAGGCTTATATTTTATGTATTATTATTTAATATTTAATTCATTAATTAAATACTAAATACAATAATTAAGTCTCTGAGCATTTTGTCGACCCCAGAACCTTTCCGATCTCTCCCTAGAACAATTTCGGAGTTCCCTCTCTTTTCTCCAATGATCTCGAATCAAATCCTAAGTGTCATCTACCCTAAAGCATGCCACCCTGCGATTCAGGATAGTAGGTAAAATACCGTACCCAACATCCTTCATCTCAGTATCGCCAATAACAACATTAGCGGTCTTGCTGTTGTTCCCACGTTGACGCTTGTCAAAGTAATTAGGGAACCCAGGAGCCGAATGATCAGGATCACCACAGATGTGGCAAGAGCCTTTCTTCTTATCATTTTTATTCTTGAAGTTGGTTGAGCGCATCCCACACGTCCTTTCCGTTATCAAATGACATGTATGGGTCAACAATGTTGTCCCCAAGAACATTGAAAAGAGCCGCCATAAACACGGTATCGGCTTTCTTAAATACCGCTTCCTGCTCACCAGAAAGGTCTCCTTCAAGTTTGCCAAGAGTGACGATATAGTTGTTTAGCTTTTCAAACAAGAGAACTGCTCTTGTGTGCCATCTCTTATAGTGCATACCATCAAAAAGAGGCAGCCTGGTAGCCGAGGCTGCACTAGTGGAATTCAGTTGCCTATAATCAGGTTTTTGAATTGTTGAAAATATAAGTAATAACCCATATGATTTAATCCGAATAAATAATTGATAAATCATGATCATATAAATAGCAATTAAATAGATCACCCAAACTGACAGAGTAGATGAACAGATTGCATCTAAACATGATAGACTAATCACATCTACTCCAAACGCTAGAATAAGGAACTCTAGCAAAAATAGAAAGAGAGAGTTCACGATCACGTATAGTCAAGTTTGAGCAGCAATAGCAGTAGTAGCCGCAGCAGTTGCAACAGTTGCCACAGCGGTAGCAGGCGCCCCTGTTGAGGTTGCGGAAGAGGTCGGTGACGTCCGGGAAGAAGTCGTCGTTAGGAAACTCATTGTCAAACGACATTGTGGATGCCAGTAGTCACGCTTGAGCACCCCCAAAAACCTGATCGCATCTCAACAGTACAGGTTCACAAGAGGTGAGGTTCCGGAGGCCTACTATCCCGACCTGCGATGCACGCTGCAAACCGGGATGGGGAAGACGAAGGTGTCATAGTGGATTGGAATGAGGTGCGTGTGACGAGTTGTAGTCACGTAGAGTTTGCAGGTAGTTTATATAGTGCCAGTCGGGTAGGTCGTGGGGTGCAATCCACATCCGAGTCAACACAATCCACAATCAAAAAGATTTGGCTAATTAACTGGTTGATTAATGACCCATAATTATTTTTTCCGAACAGCAAATAAAGCTCGGTTCGGCGAGATTCCCGCAACCCGCGGTGCGTAGTGACGAGACGTGGTGTCAAAGGAGAAGTGTGTGAGAGATGCTTCTCTTCTCACTCACCTAGTAGTGCTAGAATTGTCTCCTATATAAGGTGGTACAACTCCCTTTCAATTAGGAATGTGGACTAAACTTTAGCTCCAGTACACAACCACATGCTGCCATGCACTAATGGGGCAAAGAGAATTTCAGAATTTGTATTTGTTATGGGCCAAAAGAACAACACTAAAATACCTCAAATTCTAACTAGACCAACTAAATATCAAGAAATTAATTTATCTTGTGTTGATCTTTCTATTCCCACTTAGTTAATTAGTTCCTTTAAAATACATAACATTATTATTCTCTTATTAAAGTTGAACGTTTAGACGCGCGAAATATCTAAGGTGCAATTTTGGCCATTATTTTAGTGAAGAATATGTTGCGAATAATTGAAAATTTATGGAATAAAGTCAACATAAATTTATTGATTTTTTATTATGTTCTACTTTAACAATAAAATCTCTCTATTTATATTTTTAGAAGTATTAATTCTTTGGTAAAACTCCATAATGTTAGGTCTATATCTTTTTATCATAGTAGATGTTGATTCTATCCCTATATAATTATAAGGACCATTAAATTCTGGTTAGTGATTACCCCCTCTAATGAACATGTAACCTGGGGAATTTCAACTCTAAATTTCTTCAAAATCATTCCTTGGTCACCGTTATAATAAAATATATTCAATAAATTAAGGAGACAACATTTACATATCAATTATTAAGGTTAGCGAAGTTGGATTTCAAGTTTTCTAGAGCCCTATTCATTTTCAAAATGGTGGCAATATTTTGTTTCCTTACATATGTACTTTTTATGATCTAGACTTATATTCACTTTTTACCGCTCTCACATGCATTTTCTATGTCAGTAACATGAATGCATCGTCATGTATGACATATACCGGTGAGTCATTTATTTGGAGAAGCAACCAAGTTTGTATGAAGAGTTGGAGCATTTCAGAAATGAGTTAGTTAGCAAAGGATTCTTAGCTAGCATTGAACTTCAACCCACTTTGATTAACCAAATCAAGGAAGCCCAGAGGGGGAATAAGAGTATCGACAGAATCAAACATCGTATTGGTACAGGAGAGGTACCTAGATTCACTAAAGACGAAGAAGGAGTACTGTGGTACAAAGGACGTATCTGTGTGCCAGCAGATTCGGAGCTGAAGCAAGTTATCATGAAGGAAGCTCATGATACTCTTTATTCTATCCACCCCGGAGGAACAAAGATGTATCAGGATTTGAAAGAGCAATTTTGGTGGCACAAGATGAAGAGAGAAATCGGAAGCTACATCGCCAAGTGTGACATCTGTCAAAGAGTCAAATCAGAGCATCAGAGACCTGCAGGAATATTGCAACCATTGCAGATTCCAGAATGGAAATTGGATTCCGTCGGAATGGACTTTATCACCGGTTTGCCTACTTCCAGTAGGGGAAATGACTCAATCTGGGTCATAGTTGATAGATTGTCTAAGGTAGCCCACTTTATACCTATCAAGACTACCTACCAGAGTGCAAAGCTAGTAGAGTTGTATATTGCCAGGATTGTTAGTCTACATGGAACACCCAAGACCATCGTATCAGATCGAGGAACCCAGTTTACCACAAGATTTTGGCAGAAAGTCTAGGAAGGATTGGGAACCAAGTTGAACTTCAGCACCGCTTATCACCCGCAAACGGATGGACAGACTGAGAGAGTCAACCAGATCTTAGAGGATATTCTTAGAGCTTGTGTGTTAGAATACAGATCAAAATGGGAAGACTGCCTGCCTTTTGCAGAATTCTCATATAACAACAGTTATCAAGCTAGTTTGCAGATGGCACCATTTGAATTCCTATACGGAAGAAAGTGTCGTACCCCTTTGAATTGGTCGCAAGTAGGAGAGAGTCAGATCTTTGGACCCGACATTCTCCGAGAAGCTGAATAGAAGGTTCACAAAGTCCGTGAGCACCTCAAGACCGCCCAATCCAGACAGAAGAGTTATGCTGACAAAAGAAGGAGAGACCTGACTTTCAATGTCGGAGATTTTGTATATCTCAAGGTTTCACCATTGAAGGGAACCCAACGCTTTAGTCTAAAAGGAAATTTAGCCCCCAGATATATCGGGACATTCAAGATTCTGAACAGTCGAGGAGAAGTATCTTATCAACTGGAACTACCTGACGAGATGTCAACCATCCACAATGTGTTCCATATCTCGTTACTCCGCAAATGCTTGGAAGTGCCCGAGAAGACTGAAGTTTTCAAGAACATCCATCACAGAGCAGTAGAGATCAACAATGACCTGACCTATCGGGAAGTTCCCATCCGTATCCTAGATGAAGCTTACAGAACCACCAGGACCCGGAGTATCAAGTTTCTCAAGATTCAGTGGAGCAATCATACAGAAGAGGAAGCCACTTGGGAGCGAGAAGATTACATTAGGACAGAGTTTCTAGATCTCTTTAGTTCCTAGTTTTCTTTGTAAATCTTGGGACGAGATTTTGTTTAAGGGGGAAGGTTTGTAACATCCCAAAACTTTAATCCAAGCTTATTAAGATCCAAATCATCAAATTTGGGGTTAACAAAAACTTTTCCAATTAAAAATATGAAAGCATTCATGTATATGTGCACTTAGATTAGGAGTTGATTTGAATTGCCATGGTTTTGTGATCCATTGGTTGTAAAATGTTTCTATGGTGAATTAAACATCATCTAAATCATTCCCAAGCAAATCCCAAAGAAGATCAAATAAAAAACAATTAAAAATGAGGAATGGTCATTTTGGCCAAATTAACTATCATGCCTACTTTGGCTATTCCTAGTACTCAATACTTAACAGAAAAAATTGTGAATCTTTACACCCCTTGCTAGTACACATCATGAGGTACCAAGGCCCACTTTGTGATCTGCTAAAAACATTCAAGCGCTTATTTTAAATGGCAGTTTAAAATTTAATCTAGTTCATATGGGAAGATCCCACTAATTCAAAACCCATCCAAATGAACTCCATTTTCAAAACCCTTGCAGCCAGAGACTACCTAGTACAAGTGAAGATCACTCAAAAAATTTGAACCCAAAATTCCAAAGTTTATTTCTTGCGGCCATTTCATCAAACACTTGGCAGGCAGAATTCAAAAAAACAAATTTCACTATTTTGAATAGTGTTCTGGCCAAACTTGTCTCCCATTTGACCCCCATTTGCTCCCTTTGTCTCCTAATGATCTAACCACAGCCTTTAAACCCCATCCCCTACCTCCTAGCAGCATGGCCATGCCAAGCCGAGCCCCACCTCGCCGGCCAACTTGGTCGCCGCCGCGGCAGACCACCTCCCCCTCTCTCTCCATGTCTAGCAGCTAGCCAGCACCTCACCGCCGCCCACTGTCCCCTCCCCGAGCCAAACCAAGCAGTGGACCACCGAGAAAACCCCGCGCCCAGTGCCAGCACACCATGCCGAGCACGCACCAGAGCACGGCACCCACCACACGTGCACAAGCCGCCACTCGACCGCAGCCCATGCCCACCACGTCGCCATGACCCAGGGAACACGCCGGACATGCCCGTTCGCCGCCCAACACCTCACAGCCACCGCTCGCCATGGACACCGCCGCCTCTGTCGCTCAGAGCGCAAGCTGCCTCCAACCGCATACCACCGCCCCTAAGCCTGCATTCACTTCATAGAGCACCGCCAGGAGACTGTGCGTCGATCGCCGCCCGCAGCCATGCCACTAGACGCTCGTAGCCATGTCGCCTCCCATCCCTCTCGGTCTCGCCATCGAGCCTATAAAAGGAGGGCACCCCTAGCCGTTTGCAGCACACCACTCCACTCCCCTCACCTCTCTGATCGTCCCACACCCCTAGCCGGAGCAAGAGGAGCAGCAGCTTGCCGGAATTGCACCGGAGCAGGCCGCCTCTGGAGGAGAAGGGCGTCGCTGATTGCGACCACCCCCGGAGCTGCCTCGACCGTCCCTAAGCTCGCCATCGACCACCACTCTGTTTTCCCGCCTCGCCGTTGTTGCTGGAGCCCTGGTACGCCTCCTATGCACCCCCACCGAGCCGTTAGGGTTAGAGCTTGCTGGTGACAGGTCCGTCATCGACGACGATCCACAACCATTGATTCCCACTCTAATCCAACATCCCACATCGCCCCGTACCGCTTCACGTGTTATGAGCCGCTGACTGGTGGACCCCCTGTCAGCTGAGCCCCGCGCTGCGGAGTGCCACTGGGCCGGCCCGTTAGCATTCCCGCGCAACCCAGTTAGTTTGAATTAGGATTTTCCAATTAAGTTTAAACTTAGTTCTGTCTCTGAGTTTGAAAATCAATTTAGAGAGATTTACAAATCCAAATTGCATAAAACCAATTTTACCTGAAAGGTATTGAAATGATCTACCAAGCCCGTTGGATTTAATTCAATTACAGTTATAGATCTCTCCTAGTAAAAATAATAAAACAGAAGCTTTTGCAACTTGCAACATTTTTATAAAATCAACCAAGATAGATTTTGAGTTGATTCCAACTATCAAAAATCACATTTCATCCTATCTATCTGAATATGTAATAATATTAAGGTTTACATGCAGTGACTTTGGACTAGTACCAAAATAATGTTATATAGGCATTTCTAGTCACTTTAAATCATTAAATAATGAACTTAAACCAAAGTAATTATGATCCAACCCTTAAATCACATTCCCCCATGTTAGAATATGTGGTGATGACATGTTTCCACATGATCCTATATTTGAAGTGGTGAATATTAAATCTTAGTTAATTTTTCAATGAGTAGAAATTACTTTTCTAAAATAAAAAGGATGAAACTAGTAAATAAAACTTGTGATGCTTGTGATGATAATAAATTATCAAATGTGTGTTTTAGAATGCTAATTAGACTAGTTAAGTATTGTTTGGTGATTGTGTACTCCATATGTATTTATAGACGATAGTACCGACCAAGTCTACGAGGAGGAGGATTTCTACCAAGAAGAAGAAGAAGAAGAAAACTTCAACCACTGCACTGCACAAGGCAAGCAACCATTAACAATGCAAGCTAACACTTGCAAGTATAGTACTTAGAAAGCTAGGATTAAACTAGATGGTTTAGCAAAGATGCTTTAGGCATGCTTTGATTACACTACTTGACTAGTATTTACCCCAAGTCTTATTTTCAAGCTTTATTTTCCTTTACTTTACACAAAGTCCTTTACTTGTTTTAAAGGTAGCATAAAGAGTATAAAACTTGACCTATGTAGAAACCTTTAGATGTCATTCTATGACATGAGATTGAAACCATCTTGTCCACTTTAGTGAACACTCTTAACTTAGTAGATTTAAGCTAGATCAAAACTTGAGTCACTTTAGATGGGAACACTTGGTGAAAATGACATATGAAAACCTTAGAATGATGAGTCATTCTATTGAGATGTTTTGACATGTGTTGAGAAACATAAATGGTTTATGATGATGAAAATGTTGAGGCATGAGCCTTAACCCTTTTATAAAACTGATGGTTGGATTCGGATGCGATACCATTCCAAATTTACCGTACAACCACAATACCTGAATTGGGTAAGGCTTAGCCGGAAGTTTATATGCATTAGTATTAGTTCCCTTGCGGGAGAGGTTTGATCTGAGGCTACCTCTCCATGTTTTCCACCTATGCAGTGCCCAAGATGACAGATGGTCATGGTTGGGAGGCCATGCTCATAGGAGAGGTGCTTATACTAGGGTGTGTAAAAGGAAGGTTATGTTTGATTATCTGCATACTAAGTATGATGATTCAGGGTTATCCCTGACAGATGTATCGAATCTTGTGGTGAAAGTGTACCACCTCTGCAGAGTATCAAACTATTCGAATAGCCGTGTCCACGGTTATGGATAGTTTGAATGGCCATACTGTTTCGTTGTCAGATGTTTTCCAAAATTACTTATGAAATGAATGATGAACCTTGACTTGACCACAACAGAGTTGTGTTTATGACAATAGCTTTCCAACTTAAGTGATTCTAGAACTTTATTTTATCTTTCTTTGCTTCAGAACTCATCTTAGGTTTCAAACTTAACTTTATAGTTAAACTTAGACTTACCACCTTAACTTAGAATTATACTACTTGTTAGTGGTAGTTTGCGAGTACTTAAAGAGTACTCATGGTTGTTGTCCCTGGCTATTATCATGGCCAGACTATGAAGGGGACTATCAAGATGATGGCCAGCAGGACGACTATGATAACTAGGACTATAAATGAATCACGGCTATGATAACTATGACTATCAATCATGGTGTAGATATATCATGGTGTTTAGTCATTTTCTTTGTCAGTAACATGAATGCATCGTCATGAATAATTTTCCGGCCGTATAGTTACCGTCGTATAGTTGGCGCCGCCACCGCCTCTACAAATAGTTTCACCCCGTGCAACTAGATCAGAGAGACGACATACAGAACAACCAGAAATCTCACCTCCAGAAGGCATCTAGAGGGGGAACTCGTCCACCGGGGATCGATCTTCGCCATGCACAGATCCGGGAGGCTAAGGCATCGATCTTCATCATCAACCGCTGCATCACCACCATCTCCATCCATCCCATCTACATCTTTTCTAGATCTTGTTATAATTTCTGTACTCGTTGTGGATTTATACAAGTACTATTCATCTATGATAGATTCCATTGTTATTGCCATGATGTTGATTGCCTCCATGTTTGAGTAGATCATTAGTTCTTGGGGAGATGAAGAAACCCTAGTATGAGATTGAAATAAGATATAGTTTATTATGATATTCATCGCTGTGACCATGTGTTAGATTGTCTTTATCTTGATGTTGGGAGAAGTCGACCTCTCAATATTTTTCTCTTGTGGAGACTTGATGGAGGGAACTACTTGTTGGTAGACGGAGGTGTGTTAGCACTTAAAGTGACTATAAAGCTGCTGGCACACCTTACGTATCAACTTGGAAACCGATGAAACTCACGGAACACTATCCATGCCATGGGATATGTCCTACGGGATTAAGTCCCTTAATAGCGCAGTAATTCGATTGATGTCGATTGTTGACTGTTGTGGTTATGAGGATGATGTGAGCAGTGGTTGCTACCTATTTGTCCAAATACGGAGTTCCTCCCACACATACACAGTTGAGAATGTCCATGATAATAATCTTTACCTTAGTTCTTTATAATGCTAGAGGTGTATCCACTACTCCCTGAGAATGCCTTTTCTCCTATTGCAGTTCCAATCTCTTTTACATACACGATACTTACTTTCTATATTCAGTTGTTTTACTTTACTTATTGTTCTCTTATACCAAAAACCCCAAAACACCTTTTTTACACAATACTCACATTTTATCTTGTTACTTACAACTTTATTTAGCATTTCTATCATAGTATTTAATTCAAGAGTTATTAGACTTCAGACTCCTGCTCCCTATGGGATCGATATCTTTATTTCAAAACTACCTACAAATGATCTGTGCACTTGCAGTCATCAATTTACCGTACCAACACCATGAACAGAAGCACGTGAACCTTTTCCCATCAGAACGGAAGAAGTCCTTGAGACCTGATAAAAAGAAAAAATGAAAATATGAGAACATACATGAGTATTAGCGCCCGTGTCTATCCACCATTCAAGAGAATGGCATACTAAAAATATAGTAGGTAAAATACCATACCCAACATCCTTCATCTCAGTATCACCAATAACAACATTAGCGGTCTTGCCATTGTTCCCACGTTGACGCTTGTCAAAGCAATTAGGGAACCTAGGATCCCAATGATCAGGATAACCACAGATGTGGCAAGAGCCTTTCTTATTATCATTTTTATTCTTGAAGTTGGTTGAGTGCGTGGCCTTTTTATTGCCATCAAACTTCCCTTTTCGTTCATATTTATTCTTATTCTTGAACTTGTGGGATTGGAAGTTTTTCTTCTATACCAAATTGGCACTATAAGCTCCCTCAAATACTCGAGCACGTGTGTCCTTTGCTCTCTCATTCTCTTCCACATGAAGAGACCCATTGAGATCCATAATGGAAAACTCTTGTCTCTTATGTTTCTAACAAGTAGCAAAGTAACTCCACAAGGGAGGAATCTTGGCAATAATGCCACTGACCACAAACTTGTTTAGTAAATACAAGACCGGGTTCATAGCGCCTTCATGCCGGTGGCTTAACATTTCATAAATACTTACCTAGACCATATCATATCGCATGCCCTGCAAAATAAGGTTAGACGCCTCTACTTTATATTTTGCATGTTTTACGTGGCCGTTATTCCGCAAAAGAACCATTTCTTACCTACAAAATTTTAACCACAACCTGGATTGACTAGTTATCGCTTTAAATCCACTTTTCAGGGCCGTCCTTTGTAAATATCATATCAAATGAGAGACAGACACCCGCTAGCCACATATGTGGTACAAGCCATATGTTAGGTGTGAAACTAGTCTCGCGTAAGATTATACGTACGGTTAGTTCGGACCGCTTCACCAAACATTGCCGCGATATGAACAAGTACACATGGAAGGGTAACAACTATAAAATCAAGTGCCCACACATCACTATGTTTTCTAACCGTACCAACATATCTATGAATAGATTGGCTCTGATACCACTGTAGGGTTCTGTAGCAGAAAACTAAAAATTCCTAACAATGATAACGATATAGCCAAGATCTATTCTATGCGGATGTAAGGTAACAGAGGGATTCGGTGTTCATACCCTTGAAGACTGAAAAGTGTTGATGTTCTCACAAACGTAAACGATGTTGTCGTACGGCAACGCCAATTTCAAGGTCGTGCAAAAATGAACAAGCGACGAGTGCCACAATTGGTAGCACCTCCGCAGTTCTACATGCATCTAGTATAGATGATATCCCCTGGGATCTGGTCTAGCAAAACAGCGAAAGAAGGTTCATTCGGACCGAGATTCCAGCAACACGACATCGTACGTATGGTGGAGAACTCTATCCCCATATGAGCATTCCAATTGTGAACCACACATGAGGGAGAGAGAGAGAGGGAGAGAGGCAACTGCCAATGGGATGAATGAGGAGGGGGTATCCTCCTCCTTATATAGGCCAAGTGGGAGAGGGATCACCTAGGAGGCTGCCCTAGGGTAGCCGTCGCCGCCCTTCCCATGTGTGCCCCTCTCCCCTCCTCTTGGGCCACCGGCCACTTGGGGAGGAGGGCGCCCCCTAATGGGCTACCACATGGTGGCCCATTAAGGGTAGGCTTATATTTTATGTATTATTATTTAATATTTAATTCATTAATTAAATACTAAATACAATAATTAAGTATCTGAGCATTTTGTCGACCCCAGAACCTTTCTGATCTCTCCCTAGAACAATTTCGGAGTTCCCTCTCTTTTCTCCAATGATCTCGAATCAAATCCTAAGTGTCATCTACCCTAAAGCGTGCTACCTTGCGGTTCAAGATAGTAGGTAAAATACCGTACCCAACATCCTTCATCTCAGTATCGCCAATAACAAAATTAGCGGTCTTGCCGTTGTTTCCACGTTGACGCTTGTCAAAGCCATTAGGGAACCTAGGAGTCCAATGATCAGGATCACCACAGATGTGGCAAGAGCCTTTCTTGTTATCATTTTTATTCTTGAAGTTGGTTGAGCGCATCCCACATGTCCTTTCCATTATCAAATGACATATATGGGTCATTAATGTTGTCTCCAAGAACATTGAAAAGAGCCGCCATAAACATGGTATCGGCTTTCTTAAATACCGCTTCATGCTCAACAGAAAGACTCCTTCAAGTTTGCCAAGAGTGATGATATAGTAGTTTAGGTTTTCAAACAAGAGAACTACTCTTGTGTGCCATCTCTTATAGTGCATACCATCAAAAAGAGGCAGCTTGGTAGCCGAGGCTGCACTAGTGGAATTCAGTTGCCTATAATCAGGTTTTTGAATTGTTGAAAATATAAGTAATAACCCATATGATTTAATCCGAATAAATAATTGATAAATCATGATCATATAAATAGCAATTAAATAGATCACCCAAACTGACAGAGTAGATGAACAGATTGCATCTAAACATGATAGACTAATCACATCAACTCCGAACGCTAGAATAAGGAACTCTAGCAAAAATAGAAAGAGAGAGTTCAGGATCACGTATAGTCAAGTTTGAGCAGCAATAGCAGTAGTAGCCGCATCAGTTGCAGCAGTTGCCACAGCGGTAGCAGGAGCGTTGTCGCCCTGTTGAAGTTGCGAAAGAGGTCGGTGACGTCCGGGAAGAAGTCGTCGTTAGGAAACTCATTGTCGGACGACATTGTGGATGCTAGTAGTCACGCTTGAGCGCCCCCAAAAACCTGATCGCATCTCAACTAGACAGGTTCACAAGAGGTGAGGTTCTGGAGGCCTACTATCCCGACCTGCGATGCACGCTGCAAACCGGGATGGGGAAGACGAAGGCGTCACAATGGATTGGAATGAGGTGTGTGTGACGAGTTGTAGTCGCGTAGGGTTTGCAGGTAGTTTATATAGTGCCAGTCGGGTAGGTCGTGGGGTGCAACCCATGTCCGAGTCAACACAGTCCACAATCAAAAAGATTTGGCTAATTAACTGGTCGATTAATGACCCATAATTATTTTTTCCGAACAGCAAATAAAGCTCGGTTCGGCGAGATTCCCGCAACCCGCGGCGCGTAGTGACGAGACGTGGTGTCAAAGGAGAAGTGTGTGAGAGATGCTTCTCTTCTCACTCACCTAGTAGTGCTAGAATTCTCTCCTATATAAGGTGGTACAACTCCCTTTCAATTAGGAATGTGGACTAAACTTTAGCTCCAGTACACAACCACATGCTGCCATGCACTAATGGGACAAAGAGAATTTCAGAATTTGTATTTGTTATGGGCCAAAAGAACAACACTAAAATACCTCAAATTCCAACTAGACCAACTAAATATCAAGAAATTAATTTATCTTGTGGTGATCTTTCTATTCTCACTTAGTTAATTAGTGGCTTTAAAATACATAACATTATTATTCTCTTATTAAAGTTGAACGTTTAGACGCGCGAAATATCTAAGATGCAATTTCTGCAATTATTTTAGTGAAGAATATGTTGCGAATAATTGAAAATTTATGGAATAAAGTCAACATAAATTTATTGATTTTTTATTATGTTCTACTTTAACAATAAAATCTCTCTATTTATCTTTTTAGAAGTATTAATTCTTTGGTAAAACTCCATAATGTTAGGTCTATATCTTTTTATCATAGTAGATGTTGATTCTATCCCTATATAATTATAAGGACCATTAAATTCTGGTTAGTGATTACCCCCTCTAATGAACATGTAACCTGGGGAATTTCAACTCTAAATTTCTTCAAAATCATTCCTTGGTCACCGTTATAATAAAATATATTCAATAAATTAAGGAGACAACATTTACATATCAATTATCAAGGTTAGCGAAGTTGGATTTCAAGTTTTCTAGAGCCCTATTCATTTTCAAAATGGTGGCAATATTTTGTTTCCTTACATATGTACTTTTTATGATCTCGACTTATATTCACTTTTTACCGCTCTCACATGCATTTTCTATGTCAGTAACATGAATGCATCGTCATGTATGACATATACCGGTGAGTCATTTATCTTAATACATATGATACATTTTTAAAATATTAGAGACCATGGCAAGTGACACAATTGGGTGTTTGATTACATCCTAGAAAGGCGTAGTTACTCAGCGGCCATAGATAATTTTTCAAAAGATTGCACCCGAAGAAACTTTTGTTTTTTAAATTGGATGGCAATCTACAAATGGAGTTCCCAGGATTTCCAGTCCTACATTAAATTAAACACTTACCACAAAAGACACTCAAAACATTCTACTCCCTCCGATCTAAATTAATGGCAACTTTTCTAGATACGCATGTATCTAGTCTAAATACTAAACTAGATACATACAAATCTAAATAAAGTTGAGTCCATTAATATAGATCAAAGTGAGTACAATGTTTTGAAATCCTTTTGTGGAGAAGGTTGCAAATTTGTGTTGCGGATAATGAAGAGGAATCCCATACTGACTTCTAATACTATCTCTAGTTCAGTTTATTAGGCACGCACATAGTTTAAAAAATCTTTGACCATCAATTTTGGGTAATAAAATATGCAATATGTGTATCAAAAGTTGTACCAATGAAAACTCCTTTTTAAAGATGAATCCAATGGTATAATTTTTTAACATGTTATATACAATTTGTTGACGAAAATTAGTGGTCAAAGTTGTTCTTAAACTACATGCGTACCTAATAAACCGGAACGGAGGGAGTAGAAATCATGTTTCTTGGTACTAATATGTCTATAGGAAAAACTCTTATTCATATGATTCAAAAACATAAAAAATGTGATTAGAGTGCCATCTCCCGTTAAATATTATGATTAGAAATTCTAGACAAGTCATCACCTTGTGTTTGTAAGCTTACAATCGTGCAACCGATCGTTTCCAAGCGTAATTACACATTCATGCTCGAGATTTATATATAGTTAAAATATACTCTCTACAATTATTTCATATTATTATTTAATGGTATCATAGGTGTTGATATATATTTTATAATAAACTTAGTAAAAATTTAGATGGTTTCACTTTGGACAAAATTTACATGCCTTATTTCACTGATGAACACATATGCATGGTGCAAACTCGTTTTTTCTTTTACAAACAGTCCCTACGCCACACATTTCGTTACTTTTAGTTTCTCTTGGAAACGGTCCTTCGGTCACAGGTTTCATTACTTGCGCCTGCTGATGAACACGTATGTATACTACATGTAGACTCTTTTTCTTTTCTTTTGGAAACAATTCCTAGACCACATGTTTCATTATTGGACTTTTTCTTCTGGACTTGTTGCCAGTCTAACTTATTAAGGACGCATTTGGTAGCTGCAGTCCTTTTTCATCTCCTAGGGAACAGACTTCGGAGTGCATGTTGTCCCCCGCTGGTGGAAAAATGGCCTCTAGTCCCGGTTCATAAGGGCCATTGGTCCCGGTTCCAGAACCGGGACGAATCACTCAGGACTAATGCTAGTCCCGGTTCGTGTACTCAGGACTAATGCTAGTCCCGGTTCGCGCACGAACCGGGACCAATGGGTCTCCACATGGGCGGGCCAGCTACGAGGGGGGTGGATCATTGGTCCCGGTTTGTGGGAAAAACCGGGACCAATGGGTCCCCACGTGGCAGCGCCAGAGACGGGCGGGGGTGAATCATTGGTCCCGGTTCTTGGCACGAACCAGGATGGTTGGTCTCTGTGCCGCGGCAGGATTTTCGGGCTATTTTTCTGCCGCGGCAGGGTTTTGTGCCGCGGCAGGATTTCGGGCTATTTTTCTGCCACGGCAGGATTTTTTATAAATTAATGGTTCTACATATATAAAGCAATAATGAAACCACGATATATATATTACACATCATGCATAATCACAAATATATACACCGTCTCATCCATCTTCTTGGTCGAAACATATTATAATTGCAAACGATACTCTCACATGAATTTGATCTAATTTACACTTCTTTTATACACTTCACCCTTCCAAACGAAGTGGGTAATAGTATTCTCCTTTCGGATTTATGACTGGTTCTAACAAGAATCCAGCAATTTCCTCTTGAATTGCTTGCACGCGTTCTTGTGATAGAAGAGCATCCCGCATCCGTTCGATCTAATATAAAGAAGGGGATCAATATATATGAATGAAACTAAACACAATTGGTGGTAATAAAATAAAGTTGTGATTATTGTTTATCGTACTTCATTTTTTTAATGTTCCGGTCTGCCCCCTTCTCTTTGGTCGTCTGGCGAATGAACTCGTAGACATAGTATCCACATAAGTTATTCCCGGCTTCCTGCCTCAAGCACTTTACGAGAACGGAGTTCAATCAAAATAATAATCAAGCATGATAATGGTGGTATTGAAACTAGAATCAAAGAGATGCGTGGATCTAGCAAGTAGTACTTACAGTCAATGGTTGAAATGTAAGCTCTGGCTTCTAGACACCCCTAGTTTTGGCGGTGAACCGTTTCCAAGCCCTTTGGAGGCATTCCTGCATGTCCGCCCACCTTTCTAATGGTGTGCGTTTTGAGTCCAGGACTTTTACTACTCCGGTGTCAACAGAAATGATTAAGAGAATATAGTGAAAGCTTGACACACTAACAAAATATAACACGAGTCAATTATACGCTTAACATGGAGTAATCGAAAATAGAATGTGTACAAGACACTAACAGTCACACAACGTTGTAAGGAAATAGTATTTCCCTTCTGTTGCTGAAATACTTCAACGCTTGGAACATGTTATCCTCTGTCTCTTTGGGATTTGTTTTTAGAGTAACTTCATGAACGAAATTACAGTCAACAAACCAAAGGTCATAGATTTGTCCTTTGTTGCATTCTTGAATCTTCATTCTGCATATATAATTAGTATAGTGATTAGTAAGATTATACAAGCAACGAATGAGATGAGCTAGAAAGACTTAATTACATAAATTAATAATACTTATAAAGAATAGGCACTAACGATAGCTTTGTCGAGGGCGTCTTGTTGGTAAAACTGAAATAATTCTGGAAATTCAATCAGTATGAAGCCATCTCCATGACCGTAATGGTGGTGTTTATATGCAGCATAGATCCAGTTTTTGGAATCAGCACAGGCTTGGATGTATATTTATGCAATCTTCGCATTTTTGTTGGTAGATCTTTGACTAACTCAGGTTTGACGAGAGGAGCCCTGTACTGGTACACGCATGCTGTTTCTTGGTACCCCTCGAACTCGTGCATACGGCTCATGTACTCAGTAATAGACAGTCCATATAATTGGGCTTTTTCTCCGTACAGTCGAACAAACTCCGGATCAATGTTCGGGTCATGCCGCTCCTGGATCATCCACTCATTGGAATCGTACACTTTGAGTGGTTCGATCGATTGATTTTTCTGTTGTCCGAGCTGGGCAACTTCTTTCCCAACTGTCCGCTCTTTTGCCTCAGCCGACTTGGTAATAGAGCGATTATAGTCTGATGTGAGCGCTATGGGTTGGGGAAGCTGAATCTTAAGCGCGGCTGCTTTGGCTTTATCTTCTGTGGTGACCGGGAAAAATGCCTCTATCGGCTTTTTCTTGTTAGCCATGTCAATCTTCCACTTTTCATAATGGGCAGCTGTGGCCGCATCAGTTTCCTCATCTGTCTTCTCGCAAGGTAGCTTCTTCATATTCTGATGAGGTACTCTTGGGAGGGCCGATTGCTTACGTTTCGGTGATCGGAACATGCTCTTGCTGCTGCTGGTGGTGCTGCCCCCCTTAGTATACTTCCACTTTTGTCTCTGAGGCTCAGGGGACGGAGACGGCCGATGCGGCGGTGGAGACGGCTGAGGCGGTGATGGAGACGGTTGCGCTGAGCGGTGAGGCGGTGAAGGCGACGGTTGCGCTGGAGAATGGTGAGGTGGCGGCGAAGGTGGATTGCTGCTCTGAGGAGTGGGTGGCCTTGGCGGCACATAATTTGGAAGCATGATGCGCTCCTTTAGCCATAGAATAGTCCTCCCTTTGGCTTCTCCTAGTTGAGTCAGCTCAATATCTTCCCCTGCAGGGTGGTCTAGCTTCAGCTCCTCAAAATCTTCCTTCACCTCATCCACCGTGACGACAGCGTACCCTTTTGGAACCGGTCTGCAATGCCAAGTTGGGTTAGGCCCAATTGGTACCGCCATGCCGACCGCCGCCGTCACCCTTAAGTTCATAACCTGCACCTTTAGCTCACAAGCTGTTGTCTCCATGATATCATCCACTGGGTAGCGTTTAGGAGGAGATGTCGTCGGTGCATCATCATCAACATCATGGAGCTACGTGGAAGCGACGCTGCTTTTCTTATTTGATGGGGCGCCGATACCCTCGAATGCAGCTTCTACCACGTGCCGCTGAGATTGGCCGCTAGTACCTTGTTGGCTAAGTATGTCGAGTTGATCCTGGTGCCGCTTTAATGCTTCTTCTACATTACGCAGCCGGTCTGAAGTGCTTTCTCAGCTGCCTCCCTTTCCTTTCTCCTCTGATGGCTTTTATCGGGATATCTCTTCATTTCCGGGGGGAAGGTAACCTTCCACGGCTTGGAGCCTGGTGTGCCTCGTGCTCGTCCATCGTGTTCAGGATTTTTAAGGGCCCGTGTGAGCTCGTCGTTCTCTCTATCGGGAACGAACCGTCTCGCTGCAACATCATCTACTACATTTCTAATATCGTTGATTGGCAGTAGGAGATCATCTTTGTGTTTCTGATTATATATTGCCCTCCCTTCTTTGTCCAACGTGCCCCCTTGGCCGTAAAACCAGTTTCTCGCCCGTGGTGTCCATGTTGCGGGCTCTAGTCTGATCTCGGCAGCTGTGTAATTGACCTCAAGTGCATCCCACTTAGGCGTGCAACCGGCGTAGCCAGCAGGCCCCATGTTATGATGGTACAGTTTCTTAGCAGCGTTCTCTGTATTTATCCTAGACCTTTCCTTAGCTTTCTCCGATGTCTTGTACTTCACAAAATCCTCCCACTGGTGTCTTAACTTAGCATAGCCGGCTTCATCGAAATTCGGAGTCTTCTCTACCTTGATAAAGTTATGGTACAGTTTCTTCTTCCAGTTCTTGAATGCATCGGCCATCTTGCTGAGAGCAAACTTCTTGACTCTTTGCACAAGCTCCCTTCTTGCTCTCTCCTCCTCATCTGGAGTCACATCTGGTTCCGGCAGGAGGAAATTAGTCATGAGCTTGTCAAAAAGCTTATCTTTGGCGTTGTTGCCGACATATAGGACTCCACCGCTGATTGGCCGATTCCATTCTTGAACGGTGATCGGGATGTAGTCCCTCACAAGAACTCCGCATTGCTTGACAAATTTTCTTGCAACATCGACGGGAGCTTGTGGTTCGCCATCTACACCGACCATGTCGATCGTATACCTCATAGTGTCATCCAACTTTTTTGTTGGGCCTCGTTTCATTCTTACGGAAGAAGTTCTCGATCCGGAGGGCTAAAAGAAGAAAGAGTGTTAATATATGCATGTATATATAGACAGTAGCATTTTAATTACAAAAATACATATATACACCTCGTCGGTGTTTGCGAGATTTAAGGTTCCGCCGGAGCCGTCGCCTTCTTCCTTATCGGCTTCTCGCCTGTCCTAGGCTTCGGCCTCTACCTCACCGGAGCCGTCTCCTCGGTTGAGAGACTCATCTCCCTGACCGGAATCGTTCAGAAACTCACTCGTGACATTGATATCGATATCTTCATTTTCGCAGATCATCCCTTAGAGTATGTTTTCCTGATGTGTTGGATCCATAGTATCTGCAAGTTAAACAACCAACACATGGCATCGATAATGATATTACAATTTAAACATAGTTGAAATTTAACCCTAAGGCATGCTTGGAAATTTAAGTGAGATCTGAAGGGTCCAAACCCTAGTACAGGAGAGACCCCGAAATCACCTACGAGGGGTTGATTTCATTCTCTTATTAAACTTGTAATTAAAGTTGTTGAACAATACATTATTATGAGTCTATTGTGTAGATCTCATTTTTCTGAACATTTTGATATATTATACATATTTTTCTGACTTAGAAATAATTAGTTATTGAATTTATAAGATTAAACTCTTTTCTGAAATTATTTAAACATTTATTAAACTTTTATTGCGTCAGCATAGGTAAAGGCTGACGTCACCTAAGGATGGGAACGTTTTCTCACAAATGCATTGCCTACCCACAGTGACTGACTAGTGGGGCCAGGGCCACGCCGGGCTGCCACGCTGGCAGAGCTTACTCGACGCCCACGTCAGGGCGCCACATGAGCGCCACCTTGGCGCCACATGGGCTTGACGGAGGGCACGTCGGCCGGCGGTGGTTAGCGGCACTAGAGTGCTTGCTGGAACGCGCAGAAGGTCGGGTTCAAACGAGCGCGTCGCGAGGAAGCTAACGGTGGTCGCGCCGCCCCTTATTGGTCATCGGAGCGTCGTCTGCGACGGCGGCCGACGGCGGCAAACAGTGGCGCTCGGCAATAGAAGGAAACGGAGCGAGATAGAGAAAGGAGAGGTCCTAGAGGACCAGCGGCTCACCACGAAGACGATGGACAGGTCGACAAGGCCGGAGGAGCTCGGAAGCAGCGGCAACCGCGACGGCCGTAGTCGGACCAAACGGTGACCGTGGCATCGATTTCCAGCGTGCGCGGTCGATTCCTCAGACGGTGGTGGCGCGGCGGCCGCGGGCGTCGACGGTGTGAAGCGGCCGCTCTGGATTTGGGCAGCCTACCGACGTGATTTTGCTCCGCCGCAAATTTTCCTTAGCCGCGCGTCGATGTGCTCTGTGAATTGGGGGAGTTGGGGAGGAGGAAGGCCGGGGCTGTTAACTGTACAGACCATTGGTCCCGGGTCATCCCAATAACCGGGACCAAAGGACCAACGGTCCCGGTTCGTGCCACCAACCGGGACCAAACGTCTGGGGCACGAGCGTTGTTATGCTGCCACGTGCACGACCGCTGGTCCTGGTTAGTCCTATCACCGCGGGACCAAAGGATCAATGGTCCCGATTCGTGCCAACAACCGGGACCAAATGCGTGTTAATGGCAGCGCGCGCATCCAGGATCATCGGTCCCGGTTCGTGGGACGAACCGGGATCGTTGACCCGTTTTTTCAGATTTTGGCAAACCTTTTGGTCTTCCCGCCATTTTCAAATTTGTTTCTTCTTTAATTAATAAGATGTTTCAATTTGAGATGATTATTTATTTGGAATTTTAAAAAACTTTTAACAAGAAAAGTGCTTCAATTTAAATAACTAATCAAAAACCATTTTCTATTTTCAAATATTTTTATTTGAACTATACAATTGTACTATTTACAATTAAAATTGCATTAACAAAATATTTATTGCATAATTTGGAATTTTAAAAAACTTTTAACAGGAAAAGTGCTTCAATTTAAATAACTAATCAAAAACTATTTTCTGTTTTCAAATATTTTTATTTGAACTATACAATTGTACTATTTACAAATAAAATTGCATTAACAAAATATTTATTACATAATTTGGAATTTTAAAAAACTTTTTAAGATTTGAACTACAAGTACATGATATAATGCTTGTGAATTTAAAAAAATCATTTATAGGTTCACAACATGCTATTTCATCAGTTTGTGATAATGTGCCCATATTGTGCACTCATGTGCATCGGGGTGTTCTGTGAAGCAACCACCAAATTAAAGTTTGCAATTCGTACCAAACCATTTTTCAAAAATACTATACCACCTTATATGGACAATTTCCCAACCGGTGTATCTGGAACCTTTCTGTCCATCCCTCATGAAAAAGACAAATTCCTGCCGAATTGGTAGGAGGTTGCCAAGATTTGAACTACAAGTACATGATATAATGCTTGTGAATTTTAAAAAAACATTTATAGGTTCACAACATGCTATTTCATCAGAGATCCACTTCAAGTTCAGCGAGGCTCAGCCCCGGGCTAAGAAGTTTCATGCCCGCCGTTTTGAATATAGTTTGAAATGGGCATAAGAAATTCAAAAATGATCCAAACAATGTGAAACCTTCGCGTGGTGTCATATTATGTGTCACAGTTGCAAGGAAAAATATTGAACTTGTAAAATTGCAAACATCATAAAAAATCCTTCACAAAATGACCTATCATGTTCGAGGTTTCATGGCATTTAGGTCAAACCACCAATGTTATGGCTAGAATCAGGGCATAGTTTGTGATAATGTGCCCATATTGTGCACACATGTGCATCTTGGGATGGCTTACGATGTTGTAGGAGGAAGTTTTCCCTTTCGACACACGAAAAAACCAATTTCCATTTTTGAGGTGCCGAAATCGGGGTGTTCTGTGAAGCAACCACCAAATTAAAGTTTGGCATTAGTACCAAACCATTTTTCAAAAATACTATACCACCTTATATGGACAATTTCCCAACCGGTGTATCTGGAATCTTTCTGTCCATCCTTCATGAAAAAGACAAATTCCTGCCGAATCGGTAGGAGGTTGCCAAGATATGAACTACAAGTACATGATATAATGCTTGTGAATTTAAAAAAAATCATTTATAGGTTCACAACATGCTATTTCATCAGAGATCCACTTCAAGTTTAGCGAGGCTCAGCCCCGGGCTAAGAAGCTTCATGCCCGGCATTTTGAATATAGTTTGAAACGAGCATAAGAAATTCAAAAATGATCCAAACAATGTGAAACCTTCGCGTGGTGTCATATTATATGTCACAGTTGCAAGAAAAATATTTAACTTGAAAGATTGCAAACATCATAAAAAATCCTTCACAAAATGACCTATCATGTTCGAGGTTTCATGGCATTTAGGTCAAACCACCAATGTTATGGCTAGAATCAGGGCATAGTTTGTGATAATGTGCCCATATTGTGCACACATGTGCATCTTGGGATGGCTTACGATGTTGCGGGAGGAAGTTTTCCCTTTCGACACACGAAAAGCCAATTTCCATTTTTGAGGTGCCGAAATCGGGGTGTTCTGTGAAGCAACCACCAAATTAAAGTTTGGCATTGGTACCGAACCATTTTTCAAAAATACTATACCACCTTATATGGAAAATTTCCCAACCGATGTATCTAAAACCTTTCTGTCCATCCCTCATGAAAAAGACAAATTCCTGCCGAATCGGCAGGAGGTTGCCAAGATTTGAACTACAAGTACATGATATAATGCTTGTGAATTTTTTAAAAAAAATCATTTATAGGTTCACAACATGCTATTTCATCAGAGATCCACTTCAAGTTCAGCGAGGCTCAGCCCCGGGCTAAGAAGCTTCATGCCCGCCGTTTTGAATATAGTTTGAAATGGGCATAAGAAATTCAAAAATGATCCAAACAATGTGAAACCTTCGCGTGGTGTCATATTATGTGTCACAGTTGCAAGGAAAAATATTGAACTTGAAAAATTATAAACATCATAAAAAATCCTTCACAAAATGACCTATCATGTTCGAGGTTTCATGGCATTTAGGTCAAACCACCAACGTTATGGCTAGAATCAGGGAATAGTTTGTGATAATGTGCCCATATTGTGCACACATGTGCATCTTGGGTAACCTTTAGTCCTGGCTGGTGGGTGCAACCGAGACTAAAGATGCCGGTGGGATAAGGACGCGTGGGTAACCTTTAGTCCCGGCTAGTGGGTGCAACTGAGATTAAAGCTGTCGGTGGGATAAGGACGCATGGGTAACCTTTAGTCCCGGCTGGTGGGTGCAACCGAGACTAAAGCTCTCAATGGGATAAGGACGCGTGGGTAACCTTTAGTCCCGGCAGATGGGTGCAACAGAGACTAAAGCTGTCGGCGGGATAAGGACGTGTGGGTGGACGCACTGCTCGATGAGATAAAGCATGTAGCGCACGATGCCCTGTCGGAGGAACAAGACAAAGTAGAAGCGGCGCCGTGCCTATAAAAGGACCATCGATATGCCATGGTAAGCAGGTCAACAAGCCAACATAGGTAGAGAGAGTTTCATCCCCATGGATAGAGGGTTGGGAAATCTCCCGTGGCGGAGCTTCTCGAAGATGTCGTTGGTGCACACGCCCTACGGCATATTCGGAAGCTCCGCCTCGGAAAAATTTCCCTACAAGCCTGTGAAAGACTCCATCTCCTCTAACATTGTTGGGGAAAGGGTTGAGAAATCTCCCGTGGCGGAGCTTCTCGAAGATGTCGTTGGTGCACATGCCCTGCGGCATCTTCGGAATCTCCGCCTCGGAAAAATTTCCCTGCAAGCCCGTGAAAGACTCCATCTCCTCTAACAGTGTTGGGGAAAGGGTTGAGAAATCTCCCGTCGCGGAGCTTCTCGAAGATGTCATTGGTGCACACGCCCTATGGCATCTTCGGAAGCTCCGCCTCAGAAAAATTTCCCTGCAAGCCCGTGAAAGACTCCATTACATAAAGTTTCGATACAACACATAATGTTTCCATACATCACATAAAGTTTCTATACATTACATAGATTTACATAGGGTTTAGGGTTTAGGATATGAATCCTTCGTTGCGTATGTCGATCCCTTGCCTATGATCGCTTCTTAGGCCGTAACCATGGAGCATCTTCTTTGCTTAATGGGATGCTTGGGTCAGTTTTCACGGTGAAGGGCGGAATTTCATCAAACTTATCATAATCCGCTGACATGTCTGTCTTGTCCTCGACTCCCGTGATGTTTCTTTTCCCTGAAAGAACTATGTGACGCCTGGGCTCATCGTCTGATGTATTCGTTTCCTTATTTTTTCTTTTTTGCGGTCTAGAGGACATGTCCTTCACATAAAAAACCTAAGCCACATCATTGGCTAGGACGAATGGTTCGTCTCTGTAACCAAGATTATTGAGATCCATTGTTGTCATTCCGTACAGCTGGTCTACCTTTACCCCTTCTCCATTCATGTTGACCCAACTACACCGAAACAATGGGACCTTAAAAGTAGGTCCATAGTCAAGTTCCCATATCTCCTCTATGTAACCATAGTATGTGTCCTTTTACCCATTCTCGCATGTTGCATCAAAGCGGACACCACTGTTTTGGTTGGTGCTCTTTTTTTATCTTGGGAAATCGTGTAAAATGTATTCCCATTTATCTCGTACCCTTGGAAAGTCAATACAGTCGTAGATGGTGTCGCGGCCAATAAGTAGAGCTGATCTAAAATAGCGGTGTCATTCATGAGATGTAATTGCAACCAAGTGCCGAAAGTCTCAATGTGATTTTTTTAATCCAGTAGTCATCCTTCCCCGGGAACTTGGAGCGTACAACACTCATGTGTTCCTCGATATACGGAGCCATGAAGGTAGAACTTTGGAGAACTATGTAGTGTGCTTGATTCAAAGAATGTTCGTCCCTAAATATCATTGCTTTCTTTCCTAGCGTGCCTTTTCCACTCAGTATCCCCTCATACCGTGATTCAGGAACACCAATCGGCTTAAGGTTAGGAAGAAAGTCTACACAGAACCCAATGACCTCCTCTGTTCCATAGCCCTTGGAGTGCTTCCTTCTTGCCTAGCACGGTTACAAACATATTTCTTTAAGACTCCCATGAACCTCTCGAAGGGGAACATATTGTGCAGAAATACAGGACATATAGTCTTCTTTGCTTCATACGTTGTCTCGGGCAACTCGTTATCCTTTGGAAGCTTCGGCTTCATTATTTTCAGTAACTTCTCAAATCCCTTGTGAGATAAGCCAGTCTCTGCCTTCCATTTCAGCAGTTCAAGTGTGGTACCGAGCTTTGTGCTGCCATCTTCGCAATTTGGGTACAACAACTTTTTTTGATCCTTTTGCATGGCCTCCAACTTAAGCTTCTCCCTTTATGTATCACATTGTTGCTTTGCATCAGAAATGACCCGACCAAGACCATCAGCGGGCTCATCTGATGACCGTTGTTCTTCTTCATTGCCGCCTCCCTCTTCTTCATTGTCTTCCATTGCAGTATCACCGTATTCTTCAGGGGACATAGGATAGCCGTCATCATCCTCCTCTTCTTCATTTTCTTCCAGCCTAACCCCTCTTGCACCATGCATGGCCCAACAATAATATCCGGGCATGAAACCTCTCCGAAGCAGATGGCTTTGAAGGATTCTCGGAGCAGAGTGCTCCGCCACGTTCCGACAGTCGACGCAAGGACAAGGCATAAAATTATCCACTTTGTTTGCCTTAGCCAAATCGATAAATTTATGGAGGCCTGCAATAAAATTAGAATGGCGTCGGTCGCCATACATCCATCGCATCCGTGCATCGATCTGCGTTATAATAATTAACCATTACAATAACATCGTGAATAGTAAAATGACCACCCTAAATGGACAGATGCAATATTTTTGTATCAGTTACAGATAACGAAGATAAGGTTGCTAACCTCAGCCGAGGATACCGTGTTATGTGAACTAAAGTGTGGCTCGGACATTTCGTCGAACACCTTGTGTGCAATCAAAGAAAAAAAAGCTAGCACCCACTCCTCACACACAATCCAGCAAAATTTGGTGGGCAAAGGGCTGGGTTGATATATAGCCAGGGGAGGGTTTTTGGTCCCGGTTATTGCCACGAACCGGGACCAAAGCCCCTCCCGTGCGACATGTGGCTGCCCAGCAGCTCGCACCCCACCCAGGTCATTGGTCCCGGTTAATGGCACGACCCGGGACCAATGACTTCGGTGGGGGGCGCGCTGCTGGGCCGCCACGTGTCGTGCGGGAGGGGCTTTGGTCCCGGTTCTTTGCAATAACCGGGACCAATGCCTCCGTCACTTCGTTGTCCTCGTGCATAAATATGAGGCCACAGCGCTCGCTTTCGCCATCGTCTCTGCCTCTCTGCAGTCCCTCTCCACCCCACTACTTTGCCTCTCCACCGCGTCGTTGTTTCGCCTCCCCTCCCTCTCCAATCTCCACCGCTCTGTCATGGAGGTGCCCACGCTCAACCACTACGAGGCAGTGCAGTTTGCGATCTACGGCATCCTCGCGCCGCCGCGCACGACCCTTCCCGTCGGATTTCGCATCAGAGAGGGGGGTGTGCTGGTGGCTCCGCTCCTCAACCCCCGCGGATACGAGATGGAGTACGTCATCACGGAGCCTCGCTGCCAACTGCCCGCGTGCATTAGGGCGTTGCCCCGGTACGCGGAGGGCAACGAGTATTGGCCCCGGTTGTTCAAGAAGGAGCGGAAGGCCAAGCTTGGCAACCATTTCGTGGCCGGGCGCCTGGTGTACCCGGATCGCCGCAACCAAGAAGGGCGGGAGTTGTTCTGGTTCGTCCCTGGACGGACCATCTACACCGCCATCGACGCCGCTATGCGCGCAGATGAGCTCCGTCTCCCGAACAACACCGAAATCGTGGAGATTTCATCCCACGACGGCGAGGAAGCCGGCGACACGGAGGACAACGGCTCGGAGGACAGCGGCAGCGGAAGTGTTTATAAAGCTCGACTAGAAATTTATAAAGTCGCATCTTTATTTGTATGGAAAAATTTGTGGTCGAATAATAAAATGTCTTAATTTAGACCTTTGTCTCGATTAATTCGTGAAAGATTTGTTCAAAAATAGTGATCAATTCAATTTCTACCTCGAATTAATTTCTGCCTCGAATTAATTTCTGCGCCGAATTAATTTACATTAATTCCTGGACTGCTGACCGTCGCGGGGTTTTTGGTCCCGGTTGTTGGCATGAACCGGGACCAATGCCTCGCAGAGAGCCACGTGTGCATCGCAGGGTCATTGGTCCCGGTTCGTGCCATAAACCGGGACCAATGCTTACAGATGAACCGGGACCAATGCCCTGGCGGCATGAACCGGGACCGGTGCCTGGCATTGGTCCCGATTACGGAAAGGAACCTGGACCAATGGAATTTGGGTGCTGGACCAAAGGCCCTCTTTCTACTAGTGCCCTAAGAGATAAGTCTAAAATCATGTCGTGCACTTTGTTAGGTTGCCTTAGTTGCATCGTTGGCAAAGTACACTAGTAGAAACCGGGCAATTTGCCCCGGTTCGTAAGGGCCTTTAGCCCCGGTTTTCGAACCGGGGCTGCGAAAGTGGGACTAAAGGTCCAAGATTTAGCCCCGGTTCAGTTACGAACCGGGGCTAGAGGTCCAACCACGTGGCCTGCTAGGCGCGCTGGGCGGCAGGACATTTAGCCGCGGGTCGTGTTACGAACCGGGACTAAAGGTTCCATACCGCGGCCGCATTTTGGGCCATTTGGCTGCCGCGGCAGGAGATGGGGTTTTAGGGTTTTGTGTTTTTCTTTTCATTTTGTGTTTTGTGTTCAGTTATTTTTCATTCTGTGTTTTCATTAGAAACAAGTTTTCGTATACATACAGAATGCTACTACACAGTACTTGTACACATTGACACAATATATAATATAATTACTCTTACAAGCATACATGGAGTCCCAACCGGGTCCAGAGCATGTCTATTTGATTACATGGAGATCATTACATGGATGCTTTAGGGTCTACTTATACAGTATTCTCCGCGTGGGTCTATGACCTCGTCGAGAAAAAATGCAGCAAATTCCTCTTGGATTACTATTAGGCGGTCCTCTAGTAGGAGCTTGTCCCGCATCACGTCCAACTATGTAAAGGAGATCGTATGAATTAGACTCAACACGACTTTTTGTAATAAAAATAAAGGGTGAATATATTGTTTACTTACTCGAACATTTTCCGAGGGCTTCTCAATACTGATGCGAATGAACTCGCACACGTAGAATCCACATAGATTAGTTCCCTGTGGCTGCCTCGCGCACTTTACAAGAATAGAATTCAATCAGATAATAACGCTAGCATGGTAAATGCACATAAACTAGAATTAAATAGATGCGCGGACTTAGCTCGTACTACTTACCGAGAGTGATTTAAAAAATAACTCCTCACGCCATTGACCGCGGACATGTTTCTTAAACTGTGTCCAAACCCTACCCGACAAAGAAAATTAATGTATGAGTTAAGAACTACTTGATATCCCAGAAAATGAACGAAAGAAACCGATATAGTGCGATAATGGTTGAAATTACCTCTGGAGCGCATCGATAAAGATGCGGTAGTTTTCAATGTCTTTGTTTAGTGAGTCCATGATGTGAGCTCTTCCCATGTCAAGTGAAATGCTTAGAAGAATCCAGTGGTACCTACGCAAGGTTTACATATGTAAGTAACTCATCATTTACACTGAACATCGAGTAAGCAAAAGTTAATGTGTACAAAAACTCACTTGCCGTCGTGGTAAGGAAATAGTATTTCGTTACAGAAATGTTGTTTCGTGAGAAACCGCAACAAGTTGTGCTCGGTCTCCAGTGGTTTATCCTTTAGTATAGCTCCCTGAACTCGATGTGGGTCAATGTACCCAAATCCGTTGATACCCTTTCTTTTACAATCGAGCATCTTCATGCTGCATCATTATATATAGCATACAAAAGAATATAGTGAGTATACTTACCGGCAATGAATTGAACAAGCTGAGATAGAGACCTAATTACATAAATAAAGTAATCACTTACAGACAATACGAACTGAGGATAGTGTTGTCAAGTTCTTTAGATTGAATAACTGAAATAATTCTGTAAATTCAATAGGGACCTCGTCTTCAATGAAGTAATGCGATTTTCGAACTTTCAGTATGAGCCAATTTCGCTGTTCTTTTGATGCTTTCATGTACCATTCATGGAATCGTTGCATTTGTATTTGCATATCCCGAAGCCTCTCAGAACTGACCAGAGGCTCCCCGTTAACAAATTTGGGTGCTACCTCAGCCTTGGGCATATCGCCGTGAAGAATTTCATGAATATGCATACCACATTGCTCGGCCAATATCCTAGCCGTTTCCGGATCCATAGGTTCTTCCTCATATAGTTGAGGTTTGGGTATGTTCACCTGGAGTGGGGGGAGCGATTGGTTTGCTTGTTTCCCCAGCTGGGGAACATCTCTTTTGGTTCTTCGGCTACCACTCAATTGTTTTGCTTGTTTCCCCAGCTGGGGGACGTCTGTTCTAATGCTTCCGCTACCACTCGATTGTTTTGCTTGTTCCCTCTGCTGGGGAACCTCTTTTTTGATGCTTCCTCTACCGCTTGATCTCTTCTGTTTCAATGTCTTCTGAAGACATCGTGTATAGTCATCTGGCGCATTTAACTGAGCTTGGGATGGTTGTATCAGTAATTTCCTAAAGTGCTCCTTGGTTTCCGGTTTTATTTGGACCTCTGGCTCAGGTTGTTTCTTTTTAAAATGAGCATCCACTTCGGCCCGTACGACCGCATCGGTCTCCTCATCAGTCAGGTCGTAAGCCCTCTTGGGAGAAATCGGTGGTACTCTTGGGAGGGGTGACAACTGTCGCTTCGGGCGTTGGTTATCGCTCGACGGAGCGGTGGTATTCTTCCGCTTTTGGCCCTTAGTGGGTGGAGGCGGATGCATAGATTGAGATGGACTCATGTTGGGGTCATGGATTGGACTATTACTGTGAGGAGACGGTGCACTTGGAGGTGGACTCGGAGGAGACGGTGCACTTGGAGGTGGACTTGGAGGAGATGGTGCACTGGGAGGAGACGGTTGCCTTGGTGGAGAAGGTGGCCTTGGTGTTGAGCCTGGAAACTTGATGTATTCTTTTTCCAAAGAATGAAGCCACTCGCGACTTCTCCTAGTGTCGTCTCCCCTTCACCTCCAGGGATGTCAAGCTGTAGTGACTGACACATAGGTAGAATTTCATCCAAACCGACACGAGCATAGCCGGCTGGAATCGGATTGCAATGGTAGGTCGCTCCCGGTGCAGAAGGTAAAGCAAAGCCGACCGCCACCTTCATGGAAATATTCTTCAGTTCAACATGCAGCTCACAACTAGTCTTCTCCTTAATTGCATCCACGGGGTACACATCCATCGTTGCATCATTACCATGGCCCTCCGTGGAAGCCACGCTGCTTTTTCGTTGCGATGAGCCGACCGTACTGTCCGGTGTAGGATCTTGCTGTTGGAGTCCTTTAAGTTCATTAAGCTCGTGGCGATACTCCTGCAGCATGGCTTCAAACCTCGCGAACCGCTCCGTATCCTCCTCTTTTTGTCAGTTTGTTCTTCTCGATCGGCTTTTGTACGTGTCACGGTGCTCGGGAAACCCGATAACCCATGGATAAGAAGTTCCGAACCCTCTTGTTCGTCCAGCCTTTTCAGGATTCCCGAGAGCCTTTGTCAGCTCATCATTCTCTCTGTCGGGAACAAATGTTCCCTCTTCAACCTCTTTTATCACTTTAACAAGTTCTTTCTTAGGTGAAGAAATTTCTTCGGCTGCAACAATCTCGCCTGTTTTTGGGTCTAATGATGCCCCATGCCCGAATACCCAATTTCTTGACCTCAAGGGCCAACTAGACGTAGCTGGAGTGACCCCTTTAGCCTCTAGGTCAGCCTCAGCTTTATCCCACTTAGGCATGGCACTCCTGTAGCCACTTGTGCCCATATGATGGTAATATTTCTTTTTGGCTGCATTTTCCTTATTTTTTGCTGATATTGCCTTAGCTGGTGCCGAGGTCTTGTATTCCACAAATGCGGCCCAGTTATCCTGCTGCAACTCTAGTGGGCCAATGAATGGAGGAGTTGTTTCCTTCAAGACATACTTGTGGTACAATCTTTTTTTCCATTCCTTGAATAGTTCGGCCATCTTCTTAAGAGCAAAGTGCTTGACTTTCCTCGTCATTTGCTGTGTGAGCTCATCAGTCTCCAAGACTGGTAGGGTGAAATGTGTCATGAGAGAATTCCACATTGTATCTTTCGCTCTGTCATCTACAAAACTAGCCCCAGCTGGATCCTTTTTCTTTCCTGGCTTGTTCCAGTTTCGCGTGGTGATCAGGACTTTGTCTCTAACAATCACTCTGCAATGACTTGTAAATGCATTCGCAGCTTCTTTGGGCTCCAGCGGTTGACCCTGCGGAGAGACTAAGTCAATGTTGAAATGGACATCAGCGGGCAACTTGTGTGTCGGGCCTCTTGTATTTGTAGAAGATTGGCCGGAAGCGGAGGTCTAAGAGAAGAAACATTCGTCAGTACATATATACGAATCAATTAGTGCATCTATACTAGTGAACGATCGATAGAGGCTTTATATACCTTGACGGAGTTTGTCATTATTATGGTGTCTTAACCATGGTCTCCACCATGGTCAGCACCACCATCTCCACTATTTTCTCCACCATCGTCTCCTCCAGGCAAATTAAGATATTCGGAGCCATCATAATAAGACCCCCAGTACCCTCATCTATCATGTTGAGAAGCTCCTCTTCATTTTGTCTACCGTCCATAGCTTAACTAATACAGAAAAAGAATATTGCATTAAGTAAAAGAATATTACAACTGCGACAACTCGGATACAATACTTAGTGATTAAGATAAAGTACAATAATATAAGATAAAGTACATTATTAATACATCACCGGAGAATAGCTCGGGTGCATTATAGGATAAAGTATAAGATAAAGTACATTATTAATACATCACCGGAGAATAGCTCGGGTGCATTATAGGATAAAGTATAAGATAAAGTACATTATTAATACATCACCGGAGAATAGCTCGGGTGCATTATAGGATAAAGTATAAGATGAAGTACATTATTAAGATAAACTAGCAAATTGGCTGCCGCGTTCTATGCTACGAGAGCTCTGCAGCCACAGAAGAGGAACCATCACCGGAGAATAGCTCGGGTGAGATCGGTGAACCTGCCAGATATTGGAGAACTTAGTCTCCAAAAGATACATGTATTGTCGTACATGCTCGTCCTCCTCCCTGATACGACGATGTACCACCTCCTCAGGGGCTGGCTCCCTCTACACCGCTCCTGGACCTCGTGGACGCCACCAAAGAAGCTCCGGGTCGACGATGATACCTGGATTCCTCACCAACAGGTAGCACCTCCCAGTGCCAACCCGGCGGAGCCCAGACTCGGACATCCCCGATGGAGTTCAGTAGGCTCGGACGAGATGGACACGGCATAACTAAATAATAGCAATAAACAATCATAAAACATAAACAATAACTAAATCACTAAGTATATATTGTCCTAATAACAATAACCCTAAACCTATCACTAACTAAACTAAACCTAATTAACTAAGTATTCTAACTAAACCTAATCCCTAATAAACCCTAATCCCTAATAAAACCCTAAGCCCTAATAATAAACTAACTAAAATCCCTAACTAAAATCACTAACTAAATCACTAACTAAAATCCCTAACTAAATCAATGACTATTATCTCTAACTAAATCACTAAATAAATCACTAACTAAAATCACTAACTAAAATCCCTAACTAAATCACTAACTAAAATCCCTAACTAAATCACTACTAAAATCCCTAACTAAATCACTAACTAAATCACTACTAAAATCCCTAACTAAATCACTACTAAAATCCCTAATTAACTAAAATCCCTAATTAACTAAATCCCTAATTAACTAAAATGCCTAACTAAATCACTACTAAAATCACTAATTAACTAAAATCCCTAATTAACCAAATCCCTCACTAAATAAAATCCCTAATTAACTAACAAAATCACCCTAATTAACTACACCTACGTGTACCTCACCTGCAGGGGGCGGTGCGGCGCGGCGGGAGCGACGACGGCGAGCGACGGCGCGGGACGGGCGAGCGCACGGGCGGCGGCGGCGATCCCCACGGGCGGGGATGGCGCGGACGGCGGACGGGCAGGGCTGGGACGGGCGGCGGGCGGACGGGCGCGGCGAGGAGGGACGGACGCGGCGGGACGGGCGGCGCGGAGACAGGGCGACGCGGGGCGGAGACGGGCGGCGTGTTCGGCGGCGCAGTGGACGGCGTGGGCGCGGCGAGTTCTGTGGGAAGAAGAAACTGCTCTCCGGGTCGTGCCACGACCCGGGGCGGGGGTGGGGTATTTATACCACCACCCCTTTAGCCCCGGTTCGTATTACAACCCGGGGCTAAAGGTGTTTTCGGCCCGCCGCACTTCCCACGCGCCGAAACCCTTTAGCCCCGGTTTTGGCGCCAAATCCAAAAATGGTTTATAGTTTTCAGAAAATTATGTATTATATATCAAAATTTTCAGAAAAAGAAGATGTATAATTTAAATCTATTATCATACTTTATTATACAACTTAAATGAAATTATCTATTATTTAACAAGTATTATATTTAGTAGAAATGTTCACAAAAAATAATAAAAATATAGTTTATTATTTAAAAATGGAAAAATACATATAATATAGCAAAATATTCACAAAAATATAGTAGAAATTTTCTGCCGCCATTTCCCCCGCTTCCCGCCATGTTCTCCCGCCATTTCCCCTGCTTCCCGCCATGTTCTCCCGCCATTCCCTCGTTTCCCGCCATGTTTCTCCCGCCATTTCCCCCGCTTCCCACCATGTTCTCCCGCCATGTCCCTCTATATCTAGGCCGACCTCCATTTCCATCGACACATCCACACCTTCTCTCTCACAACAATGGACATCGCTTACTAGGCTTTTTGATGCTCGAGGAGACCGAGGCGCAGTGCGCCTCCAGCTACCCATGCCCGTTGGGGTACCGGCTGCCTGCTGGCTGGATGTTGAGCGCTGGAGGGGTTCCTGTTCTTCCTATGTCTTAAGGTTCGGCCCACCAGGCGGCCATCATGAACCACTTCTACCTCGAGCTCACGCCGGAGCAGCGGATGGATCCCCATTGGGATCCCGACAATCTCGACACCTGGAATGCCTTCTTCGCAAACCGGTAGGAAAGGGAGCTCGCCAGGTACGAGGGTGATGGCCCGCCCCCAGTGAACCACAACGAGGCTGGTCGCCGCCGGTGGTGGGCGAACCGGACTATCGCCGGTGTGATGCGCTACATCGCCATGGGAGACCATCCTCGCCTGAGGTACCCGCACTTTCACCAGCAGCATAGCCACAAGAATGGTGGTGGTAGTGAAGGCCTAGGGTGTACTGGGGTCGTCATCCGGGAGGCCCCTCCCCCTCGTGTCATGAATCCGAGGCCGGAGGAACCATCCGCGTGCTACGAGCGACGACGAGGACGATGACGATTCCGAAGATGACCCAGAAGCTGTGTACTACAGGGCTAGATATGATTATGACTAATTTTTACATTTTAATGTTAATAAATGTCTGGCCACAACAAGTTGAAATACTACCTATTGAGATCGAGAAAGTTCATATCCATATACATATAAGAAGATCATTAAAAATAAAGGTTTAATAATATTGTACATCACCAACATCCACACATGTTAGGGTTTTCTTCTAATCCATAACCATGGAGCATCTTCCTTATTTAACGGGATGCTTGGGTCATCCTTCACAGCGAAGGGCGGAATTTCATGAAACTTATCATAATCGTCTGACATGTCTGTCTTATCCTCCACCCCCACGATGTTTCCTTTTCTTGAAAGAACTATGTGGAGCTTTGGCTCATCGGATGTTGTATTCTTTTGCTTATCTTTCCTTTTTCTCGGTTTGGTAGACATGTCCTTCACATAAAAAACCTGAGCCACATCATTGGCTAGGACAAATGGTTCATCTCTATACACAAGGTTGTTGAGATCCACTATTATCATTCCATATTTCTTGTCTACCTCAACCCCGTCTCCTGTCAGCTTGACCCATTTGCACCGAAACAAAGGAACCTTAAAAAAGGTCCATAGTCAAGTTCCCATATCTCCTCTATGTAACCATAATATGTATCCTTTTGCCCATTCTCTTCTGTTGCATCAAATCGGACACCACTGTTTTGATTGGTGCTCCTTTTATCTTGGGCGATCGTGTAAAATGTATTCTCATTTATCTCGTACCCTTGGAAAGTGAATATAGTCGAAGATGGTGACCTGGCCAACAAGTACAACTGCTCTCCAACATTTATGTCATTCATTAGATGTGTCTGCAACCAACCGCCGAAAGTCCTCATATGTTCATCTCTAATCCAGGAGCCAGGCTTCCCCGAGTTGTTGGAGTGTACAATATTCTTGTGTTCCTCGATATACGGAACCACCAAGGTGGAACTTTGCAGAACTGTGTAGTGTGCTTTAGTGAGAGAATGTCCATCCATACATATCCTTGCTTTCTTTCCTAGCGTGCCTTTTCCACTAATTCTACCCTCATGCCGTGATTCAGGAACACCGATGGGCTTAAGGTCAGGAATAAAGTCAACACAAACTCAATGACCTCCTCTGTTCTATATCCCTTTGAGATGCTTCCTTCTGGCCTAGCACGGTTATGAACATATTTCTTTAACACTCCCATGAACCTCTCAAAGGGGAACATATTGTGTAGAAATACAGGACCAAGAATGTTAATCTCATCGACTAGGTGAACTAGGAGGTGAGTCATAATATTGAAGAAGGATGGTGGGAACACCAACTCGAAGCTGACAAGACATTGGACCACATCTTTCTGTAATCTTATTAGACTATCGAGACTGATTACCTTCTGAGAAATTGCATTGAGAAACGCACATAGCTTCACAATGGGTACTCGAACATTTTCCGGCAGGAGTCCCCTCAATGCAATCGGAAGCAGCTGGGTCATAAGCACGTGGCAGTCATGAGACTTTAGGTTTTGAAATTTTTTCTCTGCCATATTTATTATTCCCTTTATGTTCGACGAGAAACCAGACGGGACCTTAATACTGTAAAGGACTTCAAAAAAGATTTCCTTCTCTTCTTTGGTAAGAGCGTAGCTAGCAGTACCTTCGAACAGCTCTGGATGCATGCCGTCTCGGTCTTTTATACGTTGTTGGTCCTGCCATGCTTCAGGTGTATCTTTGCTCTTCCCATACACGCCCAAGAAGCCTAGCAGCGTCACCCAAAGATTCTTCGTCAGATGCATCACGTCAATTGCAGAGCGGACCTCTAGGACTTTCCAATAGGTAGCTCCCAAAATATAGATTTCTTTTTCCACATGGGTGCATGTCTGACATCGTCCTTCGGAACAGATTGTCTACCAGGACCCTTTCCAGACAACCTTCTTTGCTTTGTAGGTACTGGCGGGCAGTTCGTTATCCTTTGGAAGCAACTTCTTCATTATTCTCAGCAACTTTTCAAATCCTTTGTCAGTCACACCGTTCTCTGCCTTCCATAGCAGAAATTCTAGTGTGCTACCCAGTTTTTTGTGCCCATCTTCACAATTTGGGTACAACAATTTTTTGTGATCCTCTAACATCTTCTTGAACTTCAACCTCTCCCTTTCAGTTACGCATTCTTCCTAGGCATCAGCAATGGCCCGACTAAGATCATCATCGGGCAGATCTGATGCCGGTTCTTCATCTTTTTCTTCATCAATGTCTTCCATTGTAGTACCATCGTATTCAGGGTAGTCGTTGTAATTCTCTTCTTCTTCGTTGTCTTCCATCATAACCCCCCTTTCTCCGTGCTTGGTCTAACAATTATAGCCGTTCATGAAACCGGACCAAAACAGGTGGCTGTGAAGGACTCTTGAGGAAGAGTATTCTTTATGATTCCGACAGACACCACATGGACAAGACATAAAACCACTCCGCTTGTTTGCCTCGGCCACAAGAAGAAAAGAATGCACGCCTTTAATGAACTCGTTAGAGAGTCGGTCAGCGTACATCCATTGCCGGCTCATCTGCAATATATAATTAATTAAGTACAACAAACATAATCATAATTAATTAGTACTAATCTAAAACCAGCAACCGGGACTAAAGATATGATGAACCTTTAGTCCTGGTTGGAGGCACCAACCGGGACTAAATGTGGATGTGGAGAAAACATGTCGACACTATGTCCTCAGTGGGCAGCACTAAGCCAGTAAATTAAATGCCGACACTATTTTGGGTGGGTGCCAGTACTATGCCAGCGTGAGTGTGTCGACATTATGTCATCAGTGCTCGACACTATGGTGTGCTGCTTAATCTATAAATAGGTATGCATTCTTGTGAAGAACTACAAGATGGTGTGCGAGACCAGGGACACCACTACGGCGGAGCTTCTCGAAGATGTCTTAGGACCTCGTCCTCAGACATCTTTGAGGAGCTCGCCGTAGAGGCACTCTCTAATATGTGAAATTAGTTAGCTCCACCAGCATACTGATTTAGCTAGAGAAGATATAAACTGAAAGATGGCGTGGAAGAGTAGGGACACCACTACGGCAGAGCTTCTCGAAGATGTCTTAGGATCCCGTCCTCAGACATCTTCGAGGAGCTCACCATAGAGGCACTCCCTAATATGTGAATTGTGATGTCTTCTTATCAAGCTTTTATGAATTAACCCTATATTTGTTACAAAATTTTCAATTTGTTGAACACAGGTGGACGAAGAAGGATATTTTGCCCATCTAGCTAGTTAGAATGATGAACTCACGCATGTGTGTGCTTCTAAAATCAATTTTCGAGACTCTATGTGCCAAACCAAGATATATATTGATAGAATCCACATATTGTGATATTTACCTAAGAGTTCCTTACATTAATACAAGATAGATAGAATCTAAACATCGATCTCATGCTATCACAGCAAAAATTACTACCAAACTAAATCCACAAATCCATCTATAAGATAGAGCATGAAATGAGCTAATATAGCAATGAGAGTTCAAAGGATGAAGTTGCTCACCTTTTAGAACCTTTGGATAGATGGGGCACCACAAAATATAGACAAATCTTGAGGAAAAAAAGGGCATGAACTCGAGCTTGAAGCAAGAAAGAGAGAGAGAGAGGAGAGCCACCAGCTTGAATGGTGGCTCGAGTAGAGGAAGAAGATATAGCCAGACCTTTAGCCCCAGGTCGTATAACAAACCGGGACTAAAGGGTCTGGCGCCCGACCTAGCCTGCCTGAAACCCTTTAGCCCCGGTTTTTTACACGACCCGGGGCTAAAGGTCCAGTTCGAACTGGGGCTAGTGTCTTCCACCCCCTAGGGCCAGTTCTAGCCGTTGGACCGGGGCATTAGTCTCGATTTGTAGCAAAACCGGGGCTAATACCCCTGGACCAAAGGTCTGTTTTCTACTAGTGGTAGGAGCACTTTGATTGGTTGGTTGCATCTAGTTCGGTGACCCATCAACACACTAACCTCAAGGCTAAGCATACTTATCTCACAACACCACAACTAGCTGCCATGGGCGCTAGCGCGGCAGAGGCGGCCGGGAAGTAGAACACCGGTGGGGGGAGGAGCCATCTGAGGACGCTGATGTAGACGACTTAATAGTTCTTCATAGTACTAACTCGAGGTCGACCTCAACGCCGAGCATAGGCCGGGCATCCTCAGCTTTCCAATCGTCGTTACAATTCTCACTCTCTATTGCCATGGTAGAATTGAGTGCAGGTGATAATACTATCGAGGTTTTGATGTTGCTAAAGTCTGAAACTTCGAACTTCTCTGAACTTTTGGCACTGCAAAAATCAAAGGAGCAAGAACATAGTGCAGAAAGTAGAATGCCGGTGGGGAGAGGAGCCATCTAAGGGTGTCATTGTTGGAGCACGATGTCTGGCGGCACGTACTGGTACTGGGTGGTTTCTTGGCACAGCCGCTAAGACTGCTCACATAGATCAAGTCCAGCACCGACCCGTTGACGGAGTTGGAGCCGAACACGGACAACTTATTGGAGAGGACGGCGTAGTTACTCAGCCCCTCACTCCGTCCGCCGATGATCGAGCTTAGCGTGCGCATGAGAAGAACCTGTTCAAGAGAGGAGGGAGAAAATAATTTCATCTTCAACCTTGAGAAGCTACATATGAATTTCTCTACCCACCAAAACGAAAAACTTTGCAACACTAAAGTTGTGGGGAACAACGAGATCTAGCTACTCCTGAAAGAAAATTTCGAACGGTTGATTGTGTGTGACGAATATGATAAATTCATCTATTAAAGCTCCAACTTTGACCTCGAATCTCGGAAGATTTAGATCACGAAACTCGGTGCCAATGATTGGAATGGAACCCCATCATTGACGTGATCTTTTTATATAAAACTTTTTTTTGAATCAAAGCATGTTGTGATTATTTGAAGAAGTTAGCAAAGAAGTTTAAGTGAGGAGAGAGAAAACTAACCACACATAGACTTGCATCCACGGATCGCACCACGAACTCACTGGAGCCTTGCCTCGCGGAAACTGCCGATTCGGCACTTTCTAGCGGGTCTAGCTCAGCATTTCTTTGACGCGCGTGCGAGCCACAATGCAGCGGGAGCTTGGACAACCTATCGGACCAAATTTGGCTCGCCAGCGCCTGGCCTAGGGTGATGCGGCCTACCACACACACCCTAGATAATTGTTGCACGTCAAGCGTGTAATTAACACAATTAGAAATTCCTGGTTAAATCATAGCCATCAATTGCTTATGTAAAAGTCTAAATAATTTCAGTGATGTGGACTATCGTGATGGCTTGCTTTTTTATTTTCAAAATTCCACCGATCTATTAATAATGATCAATAGTAATACAAAGAGGCCTAAGAGTAATACAAATTACAAGTAAGTCGATGGACCACCTAGCGATGACTACAAGCACTAGCACGAGCCGAAGGCGCGCCGTGCTCGCCCCTCCATCAACGGAGCCGAGCAAAGCTTGTCGTAGTAGAGCTTGTTGTAGTAGACAGACGGAAAGTTATCGTGCTAAGGCCCCAAAGAACCAGCGCATTAGAGCAACAACCGTCGCCAATAATGACATCCGTAGATTGGAAGAGACTTACCTGAAATTACACCAACTAACACGAAAACCGACCAGATTCGAGAAGATCGGTCGGACACACGACTCCACGCACGCTCCGTTAGCACTATACGCACCACCGGAGCGAGGATAGGGCGGGAAGGACATTATTCTGACTTCAAGATGTAGTCATCGCCTCACCATCCCGAAGAAGACACAAAAAAACAGGCTAAAGGAAGAACGAGAAACCTCTCGCCGGCGAGAGCCGTGGTCCACCCCACCTCTAAGGCCCTAAGGCCACCGAAGGCGGAACTGACCGGCAACGTCGCCAGCGGAGAGAAGGAAACCCTAGATGGGTCTTGAGCAGCCGCCGCCTCACAGCCTCGGGGGCACGCACACGTACCGGTTCAGAATAAAGATTGCGTGTGCGTGATGGCTCACTTATTAGCTAGTATATTGCGTTTAGTATATAATAGATAATATATTTTATTTCATTGAAGATTCAACTTCCAAATTTGTAGTTCGTTCGGCAATAATTGGGACAAAAAAATTCAGGCCATGCTTTTTTGTTCTTTGCGTGAATTATTTCCTTGCAAAGGAGTGAATTTATCAATCAAGACTCAAAAGAACTTTTTGAAACCTTTGTAATTACCCATATTTTGCGAAGGTCTAAACTTCCATGTTACTGTTTTTAAGGAAAACACTTGTAGTCAGACGAGCCGACCGGTGGCGTGCTGATTGACTGCTTCTACTCACCAACCCTCCATTTTCTTCCTCTTTTTCTTCCACTATTGTCGCTGCTCTCCACTGTCCCTGTCGTTCCTGTACAGCTTTTCCCCACCCTAACTCTTTATTTGTAGATCCTCTTCTCCCGTACCCGCTGTATGCTTCGGTAGCAGAAAACAAAAAAAATCTAACAACAAGAACGATATAGCTAAAATTTATTCTATGCAGATGTAAGGTAACAGGGGAATTCGGTATCCGGTGTTCATATCCATGAAGAGCGAAAATTGTTGACGTTCTCACAAACATTGACGATGTATTCATACGGCGACACCGACCTCAAGGTCGTGCAGACATACAAGCGACGAGTGCCACAACTGGCAGCACCTCCGCAGTTCTACACGCGTCCGGTGTAGACGACGTCCCCCGGGCTCTGATTAAGCGAAGCAGCAGAATAAGATTGATCCGGACCGAGATTCCAGTAACACGATAACGTGCGTACGGTGGAGAACTATAACTCGGTATGCACATTCTAGTTACGGAACCACACGTGAGGGACAGAGAGGGAGAAAGGTGATTGCCAATGGGATGAATGAGGAGAGGGTCTCCTCCTCTTTATATAGGCCAAGGGGGCACCTAGGGTGCCGTCCTAGGGCAGCCGCTGCTGCCCCTTGCCATGTGCGCATGCCCCCTCCCCTCCTCTTGGGCCGCCGACCATTTGGGGAGGAGGGTGCCCCCTAATGGGCTGCCATATGGTGTCCCATTAGGGTTAGGCTTATATTTTATTTATTTATTATTTAATATTTATAATTCATTAATTAAATATTAAATATATTTAAGTCTCTGAACATTTCATGAGCCCCGGAACCTTTCCGATATCTCTCTGGAACAATTCCGGAGTTCCCTCTCTTTTCTCCAACAATCTCGAATCAAACCCTAAGCATCATCTATCCTTAAGAATGCCACACTATGGTTAGGAAAATACAGACATGATCGAGACACCTCTTTGATCAATGACCAACAATAGGATATGGAAACCCATGATGGCCCATGTACATTCCACGAATTAACTTGGTCGCTTGAACTTTAAACGTCGAGTCTCATTCCCTTTGCTTCATGATACCTGGTTTGTCCAACATCTGATCTTCGGTATCTCTATACATAGTTTGATCTAGTTACCGACAGACAAATTTACTCTTTACCGTGATATTACATTCCCATGACCTAGTCACATGCTTGCAAGCTTCGTAGATGTAATCTCACGTAGTGGGCCTAGAGTACATATCCATCACGCGGATGGGCAAATCCCGATCTCGATGCATACGCCTCAACCTACCCTTTGGAATACCCAAGAAACACCATTATGATCACCCTGTTATGGTGTGAAAATTGATGCAGTCAAGGCAACATCTAGTGATAGTGATTAGATATGATCTCTATGTTTCTCTAGTTATTGCAATGTTGAACTTTGTGACTGGATCTCATTGCAATACTTAAGTTGGGTGTGTGTCCATCACATCATTCACATAATTACATCATCCCATTGTCAATTAACATAAATGCCCATGATCAGGAAACCTTGATCATAAGTTAACCAATGAGCTAGTTGACGAGAGGTTACTAGAGACTTGGTTTGTTTATATAGCACACATGTATTAATGTTTCTGCTTAATACAGTTACAACATGACATAGAACTTATTATGAACATATGCGATCTGATAATAAAACATCTTTATTATTGGCCTCTAGGGAATGATGGTTCGTGTATTAACAAGCTCGTTGGGGAACCCCAAGAGGAAGGTATGATGAGCACAGTGATACATTGCAAATGTATCTATAATTTTTGATGCTCCATGCTTGGTTTTATCCACTTCCTTGTGTTTTGTCCACACTTTGGAGTACTTTTCATATGATTTCTTGGACTAACCTATTAACAAGAGCCACAGTGCCAGCTGCCTGTTTTCTGCTGTTTTTGGTTCCAGGAAAGTCAGAAAATGAATATTCTCGAAATTGGACGGGACAAAAGCCAAAGTGCCTATTTTTCCAGAAGACTCCAGGAGCCAGAATACGAGACGGAGGAGGGCCAGGGGCTGGCCACCCCCACCCCCTAGGCGCGGGCTGGGCCTAGCCGCGCCAGGGCATGGTGTGGTGGCCCCAGGCACCCCTCGGTCTCCCTCTTCGCCTATAAGAAGCCTTCTGACCTAAAAACTTCGGGGGGTTCGACGTTTTTCCACGAAAAGTTCCGCTGCGCCGCCGCCACCGAAGGGGAGATTCGGGGGACAGAAAGTCTTTGTTCCGGTGATGCGCTCGACTTTCAACGTAGAGCCCGTTGGGAACCCCAAGAGGAAGGTACGATGAATATAGCAGCAAGTTTTCCCTCAGTTATCAAACCAAGGTTTAATCGAACCAGTAGGAGCAAGGAAACACCCCAAAGGTGTTACTAGCTGAGCTTTGGCAGGGCGCACTACCGGTGCTAGTAGCAATGTGGAGACCTGCACAACACAACCACATAACTCTGTCCCTAACTTGCGATGAGGTTGTCAATCTCATCGTGTCTTGCGGAAAACAAAGGATTAAACGTATCGAATGGAAAATAGTAAAAGTTTGCAGAAAGTAAACACAAAGCAGTAAACAGTTGCAGATTGTATGTAAAGAAAAAGGACCGGGATCCATAGTTCACTAGAGGTGGATCTCCTTAGATAGATAACATGCTGGGTGAACAAATTACAGCGGGGCAATTGACAAACACCGAGAAAGCAATACATGCATATACTAATCATCTTGACTCCTCTGAGACTTGATTGGGCATTACAACATAATACATAGACCGCCATCCAACTGCATCTATGACTAATAATCCACCTTCAGGTTATCATCCAAACCCCCTCCAGTATTAAGTTGCAAGAAACAAATTATTTCTTTACGAACTGCGTGTAAAGTAAACAATACAATTGTTCTATGAACAAAGGATCGTTGTTTTCTCCCTAGTAGCAACATCACATCTAGTACCTTAGAGATTTCTGTCACTTCCCCAGATTACCAGAGGCATGAACCCACTATCGAGCATAAATACTAACTCTTGGAGTTGCTAGCATCTACTTGGCCAAGATAGCTACTAACAACGGAAAGCATGCAAGATCTCAAATAACAAAGACATGATAGAATCAATAATCAATCTGAAATAGCATCTCAATATCCATCGGATCCCCACAAACACAACATGTATGGATTACAAATAGATGATCTTGATCATGAACAGAGCTCACAAGATCTAAACATGAAAGCACAAAGGAGGAGAAACCAGCCATCTAGCTACTACATGGACGACGGCGGCTACAGACTCTTTCGTGGAGTTTTGATCGGGTACTTAGGGTTTTCATCCCGAGGGAAACTTATAGGCGGAAGGAGAGGCCGAGGGGGTGTTGGGGTCGTATTCTGGCACTTGATCCCTTCCGGAAAAATAGGCACTTTGGCTTTTGTCCCATCCAATTCCGAGAATATTCATTTTCTGACTTTCCTGGAACCAAAAACAGCAGAAAACAGGCAGCTGGCACTGTGGCTCTTGTTAATAGGTTAGTCCAAGAAATCATAATAAAAGTACTCCAAAGTTGGAACAAAAAACAAGAAAGTGGATAAAACTAAGCATGGAACATCAAAAATTACAGATACATTTGCAATGTATCAACATCCCCAAGCTTAACTCCTACTCGTCCTCGAGTAGGTAAGTGATAAAAAGAAAGAATTTTTTAGGTGACATGCACCATCAAAGACTTGATCAAAGTATTTGCAAAACACTCAAAGCTGGGATCATAGTACTTCAATCATAACATGAAAGACAAAGTTCTAGCAATAAGCAAAGAAACTATGATGCAACATGAAAAGACACAAACAAAAGATTCATGAATAACAATGCTTTGCAAGACCACATAAAGAAAACATAGCATAAAAGTATTCAGCTTGTCCCTCAATAGAGTAGCAAATATAAATGCATAGGACGCCTTCAAAGTTCATACGAGTGACTAGATACAATAGTTTCAAACAAGCAATAACAAGTTATGCATCAATCAACTAGTCTTGGGACAATGCACATAGAGAATGGCCACTATCCTCTCAAAGTAGGTGCATAAAGTTAGAAGGTGGAAACTCAATATAATGGTGGAAGAAAAGCCTTTTTTAAAAGGAAGTAGGGATTCAAGTCTCATAAAGAGCTTCCAAAAATTATTGTACTTGTAGTTTTCAGCTCTCATTGCCCCTATCATAAGCATCTTGAAGGTGATTAAGGTTAAAGTGACAGAACTAAGAGGATATGCTTGACAAGTTATAAACCGAAATCTCATGCCCCTTACTTACGAAGACCGATCCTCATGCTACTCAACTTTAGTCACTAGTAAGCTCTCGTCATTGTAAGTATATGTGTATCATTAAGAACCGCCAACGGGGTACCCCTTGCACATGATACGGGAGCTTTCCCATAATCAAAATGACAAGGCAAGCAGACAATGAGCATCTCAGCTATCTTTTTATTTGCTATTTGCATAGGTTTTTATTGAGGATGCTTCATAGAGTGCTCATTATGGTGATGCTGCAAGTTTCCACCATATTAGGCATGGCTTAGGCTAGCCGCCCAAGCGTTTCTCTAACACACATACAAACTCCATGATCTTACAAGTTCCACTTTTATTTCACACCGCCGGGATCCGTAAGCAAAAGAACATGATATCAACGGGGTACAAAGTACAAGTGCAATGTTGAAAGCGTTCCCCATGAAACATGGTTCTGCTAATTTCAACTTATAAAGCGCAAGCATATACGCAACAAAGAAGGACCCAATGGTTCAAGTTTATTAGAAGCAATAAAGTAAAGTGTGCCATCAAGTTCGTGAGAGCTTTAATCACTAGTTTTCTCATAACAAGTGGAAGGTAAACAAAAGCATGAATATACTTGGAATAGCATAAGCTAATAGGTAGGTATGGTGGAATCTTTGGAATAACTTGGTTTAGGGAGTTGGATGCATGAGTGGATCTCATACTTTGTTGTGGAGGCTAGCAAAAGACTGGGAGCGACAAACTAAGAGAGCAATAATGGCCATAATCATGCAGAGCGACAAAACATCATTGATCAAAGCATAAAGTGATACTACAAGTTGAAAACTAAAGGATCATAAAGGCTATGGTGACTTGAGATAGTCATAACATGGTGTGAGCATGTGCCAAGTCAACCCAAATAAAGCATCAAAGGAGAATACCACTATACTATTATTTAATATGCTAAAACAACGCATGATTCATACAAGGCACATTAAGCAATCTCAATTTTCCATTTTCCTTCATCTTCTCCTGTAGAACTAATCCCTCATTCGTTTTTCGCAGCTGGGGTGGAGGCTGAGAACAAGCTTATGAGGAAGAATCTGGATCGGATCAAGGGTAAGTTATATCTACTCAACCTTGCTATGCTTTCTATCTCCATTCCTCCTTGGCTCGGCAAACATTCATACCTCAGCTTTGCCGGGTTGACAAACTATTTCAGTATTGGTGGAAGATAGTGTGCCCGTGCCTGATATGATGCTGTATTTTCTCGAACAAGCAGGGCAGCATCAGGCCGAGCTTAAAAAGAAAGACGATGAGCTTGCCCTCCTCCGGACCAAGGATGATGAGATCGCCAAGCTTAAAGCCGAGATGAAAAAATTGAAGGCACAGCATCAATCCGAGCTCCAAAAGGCTGGCCAAGACTATACCGAGGAGCGCGAACGCCTCAACCTCCAAATTGCCAAGGACCGAGAACTTCTCCAGGAGTCCGACGTCAAGATTGAGTCGGCGAATGCTGAACTTGTGCAGCTTCGCAAAAGACGTTATGACTGTACCAGGGAGTTGACTCGGGTCCTCAGTCATATTTCATGTGAGTTACTTTCCCTTATCTGGCATATTTCTCCGGGTTACTTCACATGTTTTTTCTTTATCTGCTTCTCTTATCTCGCTTTCAGGTAAATTTCCAGAGGGCACTGCCATCGCGAGCGCTGCTGTTGCTGATTTCCGCCGAGAGAGGGGTACTCCCGTTGGTCCTGACGCTGAAGAGATTCCCTATGACATGGAGGACCTGCTGGTCAGCCTCTCATCTCGCGTGGAAATCATCAAGAACTATGGCAAGGATATCCTTGACGCTGCAGTCCGAGTCTTCAACACGTTTTGGCCTGCAGAAGACACTCCGGAGGGAACCACACTTCTTGTTGAAAAATTGATGGAGTGTGAGACCCAGCTCGACCTTTGGAGGGAATCCGCTAGACGCGCCGCAGCTGAGGCCGTTCTCCACTACGTACTCACGTGGTACGAGAAGATCGACCTCAACCTCCTAACGTGCATGCGCACCAGATCCAAATGGACCAGTGACCTGGAGTGGGTAGCTCGGCACAAGGCTTGCGCCCACAACCTCATCGAATATGCTCCCATTCACGAATGGACTGAGGGACCGAGCTTCCTGGAAGCCGTCGGCGATGAAAACGCTGAAAACATTGAAGATGGCTCAGGCGAGGACGAAGAGGGCGATGCCTCGGACATTGAAGACAGTGAAGATGACACCGAACTTCCTCCTCCTGCTGCTCCTTAAGTGAAAGAACTTTAAAGTTTATCAAATCTCCGGTATGCCGGGTGGAATTGTATCCAGTATTCATGTGATATTTTGCTACTAAGTTTTTATGCCGGATTAACTTGGGCATAGTCCCTGAGTTTCATTTTCTTGTTCGTCCAATCTTTTGGCTCGGCTCGTGTCTACCTTGATTCGGTTTTACGACTTACGAATCCGAGCTTCAAAAATTGTCTTAACAATACTAGGAAACTTTTAGGCTTAGCTCAAAATAAATCAGCATAATAAATTAAAAACATACAAGGTTAGTTCGAAAAAGAAACGTCGGCTCGATTAAGTTCTTTTCCTTAGTCGTTTTTCATGTGCTACGCAATTCCAAACTTGTTCTCTTGCTTCCCATGAAGCCAATTCTTGTTGGACAGCAGCAAGTCGAAGAGTTGGGTTTTTGGTGCTCACACACTACTAATTCGAGGTAAGTAGAACAACTTACTCTAGCTGACGTACAAACAAAAAAAGTCAACAAATATTATTAAGGCAGTCCCCGAGTCACTGCTCGAGGTGCCAACATCTCATTGATAAGCTCATTGCTGGCATACATACCGACATATGAGAAGACTCGAATACATGCACTTCTCTGTTAAGTGTAGAAAGGACGAAGTAGAGCTACATTCCACATACGCTTAGATTCCTCGCCGGACCTGTCCCTTTTGTTCTTTTCCTGTGGCTTTGCATCTATAAGATAATAAGAATCATTGTGCAATGCTTTGCTCACAATGAATGGCCCTTCCCATGGAGGAGATAATTTATGCATGCCAGCAGTATGTTGTACCAACCGGAGCACCAGATCGCATTCCCAGAAAACTCGGGGGCTTACTTTCCGGCTATGGTAGCGTTGGAGATTTTGCTGATATATGGCGGATCTGGACAATGGCAATTCTCTCGCTTCTTCTAGCAGATCAACATCATTTTGCCGGGCTTCTTGCACTTCGGCTCCTGTGTATTGGGTGACCCTAGGAGAATCATGCTCTATGTCGGCTGGTAATATAGCTTCTGCCCCATATACCAGAAAAAATGGCGTATAGCCCGTTGATCGATTCGAAGTTGTTCTTAAACTCCATAGTACTGCTGGTAGTTCTTCTATCCAGCACCCCGCTGATCTTTGCAGCGGCTCAATGAGCCGGGGTTTTATCCCGGATAATACTAATCCGTTGGATCTTTCCACTTGTCCGTTTGAAGCGGGGTGGGCTACCGAGGCAACGTCCAACCGGATCTTCTTATCCCGGAAGAAACGCGCAAATGCTCCTTCCGCAAAGTTTGTGCCATTATCAGTTATGATACTGTGAGGATAACCGTATCTCAAGATGATGTCTTTGAGAAACGTCACGGCCGTAGCTCCATCACATTTTCTTATTGGCTTCACCTCGATCCACTTTGTAAATTTGTCCACCATGACCAAAATGTGAGTCATATTTCCCCTTGCTGGTTTAAACGGGCCCACCATGTCCAAACACCACACGGCAAATGGCCAGGTGATTGGTATGGTCTTGAGCTTCGACATTGGCATATGTGTCTTGGTAGCATACCTCTGACAACCATTGCACTTTCTCACCAGATCTTCTGCTTGTTCTAAGGCATTTGGCCAGTAGAACCCATGCCGGAAAGCTTTTGCCACCAAGGCTCGGGACGAGGCATGATGCCCGCACTCCCCTTGATGTATATCTCGGAGGATGTCAAGCCCTTCTTCCGGGTCAACGCATCGCTGGAGGACATTGGTCACACTCCTTTTGTATAGCTCGGAATTGATGATTGTGTACGCCTTTGCTCTCCTCTGAGTTTGCCTGGATAGCACCTCCTCAGTGGGCAACGTTCCATCTTTCAGGAATCGAAATATAGGCAGTGCCCAAGCTGGTATGGCTCGCACAGGGAACACGTCCTCATCAATTTCCATCTGATCCATCAGCATAACTTCAACCGGATCTCGCTGAGCAGTCCCCGGGTCTCGCGAAGCAGTCCCCGGGCTCGCCGAGGCAGTCCCCGGGTTTCGCGCACCACCTCCTGTGTCAATGTCCATGGGCACGGCTCCGGATTCTGTATCCTCCGGGACGTAAATTGAGTCGGTTTCTGGGGACGGCCTGATAGACGGTTTTCTGAGGTGTTCCAATGCTACCCCCGGTGGGATTGCTTGTCGGGTTGATCCGAGCTTCGACAGTACGTCAGCAGTCTCATTTTCCACTCGAGGTACATGGTGAAATTCACATCCCTCAAAATAACCAGATATCTTCTGCACATGAAATCTGTACAGCGCCATGTTTGGATCAAGGGCGTCCCACAGTCCCGACACTTGCTATACTACCAAATCTAAGTCGCCAAAGCATAGGATCCGACATATCCCAATTTCTTTTGCCACTTTGAGCACATGCACAAGTGCTTCATACTCAGCGACATTGTTTGATGCAGTGAAATGGATCTGTAGCACATATTTCAGCTGGTCCTTCTTTGGCGAGGTAAGTACAATTCCGGCGCCTAGCTCGGTTTTTGTTTTAGACCCATCAAAGTGCATCCTCCAGTAATTCGGATCTGGTAGCGGTGGTTCGTATTGTACCTCGGCCCAGTCCACAAAAAAGTCGGCCACACCGAAGACTTGATTTCTTCTCTTCTGTCATATTGTGGTGCATAGGGAGCTAGTTCAATTGCCCATTTTGCAATTCTACCACTTGCATCCTTGTTACTCATTATCTCGGATATGGGAGCCTCACATATTACCTTGATGGGATGCTCCTCAAAGTAATGCTTCAACTTCTTAGCTACCATATACACACCATATGCCACTTTCTGATAGTGTGGGTAGTTCTGCTTTGAGGCAGACAACACCTCGCTCAGATAATATACTGGCCTTTGCACTGACTTACCCTCTTCGTCGCGCTATACCACAATTACTACACTTACAACTCGGTTGGTTGCGGCTATATAGAGCAGCATTGGCTCCTTTGATATTGGAGAGGCTAACACTGGTGCAGTGGCAAACATCTTCTTTAAGTGAGCAAAGGCTTCATTGGCCTGCGTCGCCAAACGAACTTATCCGACTTTTTCATGAGTTGATAGAGAGGCAATGCCTTTTCTCCCAACCGACATACAAACCGACTTAACGATGCCAGGCAACCAGTGAACTTCTGGACATTGTTAAGACACTTCGGCAGTTCCATTCGCTCAATGGCCTGGATTTTAGTTGGATTAACTTCGATACCTCGGGTGGAAACAAGAAATCCGAGTAATTTTCCAGCCGAGACACCGAAGGTACACTTTTCCGGGTTAAGCTTCATCCGGAACCTTCTTAAGTTCGCGAACATCTGCCTGATATCGTCAAGGAGCGTTTTGCTTTCCTTGGTCTTGATAACCACATCATCCACATACACTTCTACATTTTGACCTATTTGGTCGTGCAAACATTTCTGCATACATCTTTGGTACGTTGCTCCTGCATTACGTAAACCAAACGGCATGGTGCGATAGCAATAAGCCCCATACGAGGTGATAAACGCAGTCTTTATTTGATCATCCGGATTCAGAGTTATCTAGTGGAAACCAGAATATGCATCAATGAATGACAACAGTTCACATCTAGTAGTTGAGTCTATGACCTGATCTATCCTTGGCAGTGGAAATGGATCTTTTGGACACGCCTTGTTCAGGTTCGTGTAATCGATACACATACGCCCAACCACTGCCACATTCGGATCATCCTTCTTCTTCTCCACCAGCACCGGATTAGATAACCAATCCAGATAAAGAACTTCCATGATAAATCCTGCAGCCAACAATCGAGCTATCTCATCTCCGATGACTTTCCTCCTATCTTCGGCGAAGCGGCGGAGAGGTTGCTTCACCGGCTTTGCTCCGGGTCTCACATTCAAAGAGTGCTTGGCCAACTCCCTCGGAACACCTTGCAAGTCCTGTGTGGACCAAGCAAAAATGTCCCGATTCTCATGGAGGAAGTTGACGAGCTCGCTTTCCTATTTGTAATTTAACCCGGCACCAATTGTTACGGTGCGCTCTGGGAACATATCATCAACAGGCACCTTCTTGGTATCTTTCGTGGCTTGGAATGAGACACTCCCATGCGGGTTACTCAGCGCCGGCATATACTGCTGCGCGGACTGAGCCAATGCCGCCACCTCTTGAATTTTTCTTTTCTCTTGCGCGATCACGAGTGACTCGGCTAGATTAGACAAGGCCGACGCACACTCAATGGAACGTCGAAAATCTCCAGCAATAGTAATCACTCCGTTTGGCCCGGGCAACTTCGTCTTTAAGTAACTGATGTGACAACTTGCCATGAACTTGTTCAGTGCTGGTCTTCCGAGTAACGCGTGATACGCACTTTCCAAGTTCACCACTTCAAACTCCAAATTCTCGGTTCAGCAGTTATCTCTTGTGCCGAACAATAGGTCAACCCGGACCTTGCCTATGGGCTCACAAGGAATGTCGGGCACAATACCATTGAAAGTTGTCCTTGTAGCCTGGAGCATGTTCTCCGAGATACCCAACTTGCACATTGTATCCGCATACATGATGTTAATGCTACTGCCATTGTCAATCAGTACCTTGGAGAACCTTACATTGATGTTAGGCCCAATGAATGTCGGATCTAGCACTACGCATACGAACTAGGACTTGGCATAAGCTTGGGATGATCTTTAATGCTCCAGGTGATTTCCTGGTCCGGCCAAGGCATATACCTCGTCACTGCTGGCATTACCGCATTCACCTCCATATGTCGGCGCTGCAAGATCTTTCTGTCTGTTTCCTCAGTGGTGAACACACAGTAACTCTGATGATGCTCTCTGTACTCATTCCTCCCCTCATTTCCGGGGTACCTCTGATCCGGCTGATGCTGGTTTTCTACCAGATGCACTGCATCCCTTCTCTCATGGTTATAATACCTCGGCGGAGGGGGAGGCAACATTAGCTGTTGCGTGTTCGCTCCAGAGAGCAATTGCTGCCGGGGTAACTCCTGCCGAGGTTGATCATTCCGGGGTGCCTGAGCATTCCCCGAACCACCTTGTTCTATTTTACGCATCCAATAACATTGCCTCGTCGTATGACCCGCTGGGTTACTCGGATTTGGCATGTGAAATTTACACGGCTGATCCAACATCGACTCATAAGTGTACCTCGGACAGTCCTTCTTTTCTTGCCACTATTTCTTCTGCTCTGGCATCCAAGTTTTCTTGCCATCATTTCGTGGTGTCCATTGTCCCCCTCCAGTTTTCTGACGTTGATTGCCTCCTGCTCCGGGCTGATCTTGGTTCACAGCTGCAACTTGTTGCGAACTGTACCGGTGATCCGGTCTGTCATCTCTTCTTTTTCCTCTGTAATCATTCCTCCGGGATGATCCAGCTCCATCTCTCTGGTAGTATTCCTCATTTGACTCGTTTGACACGAGCCTGGGTTGAGTCGGATCACCCAAAGCATACGAATCAGCAATCCGGATCATCTCTGCCAATGTGGTTGGCATTTTCCTTTGCGACTTCTGCCACAACTCACTTGCATATCTGCACCCTTGCGCAAACCACGCTATGGCCTGTGACTCTATCACACCCTCACACGAGTTTCTCACGGTACACCACCGGGTTAAAAACTCGTGGTCCGTCTCGTTCGGTCTCTGCTTACACATAGCTAGGGTATTTGGCCTATTTGGCCTCTGATACGTACTTGAGAAATTGCTGATAAACATTTCCTAAAAATCGATCCAGTAGTTAATACTTCCGGGCAGCAAATTGTTCAGCCATACCCTTGCTGGCCCCTCCAACATCTGGGGTACGTATCTCACAGCCCATCTCAAGTTGCCTGTAGAAATTTTCATAGTTGTAGCATAGTTTATCAACCAATCCTCTGGCTTAGTACTGCCGTCATACGTCTTTGTGCCTCTGGGTAACTGGAAGTTAGGTACTGGCGGCTCCTTCATGATCCGGGGCCCAAAACACACAGGACCCGGTGGACCTTGACATTCGATCTGTTCCGACCTATACAGTTGATCCAGTTTCAACCTAGCATCATCAGGCATCAAATCCCTGCTTCCCAATCTTGACCCTATCACATGATAGTCCAGCCTTGGGTATCCTGCGTTCACCATTTCCGAATCTCCATAGTTATACCGGTCTTCCTCTCGTGGAGCAGCGCTCTGTTGCATACCTCGGCTAGCACTTTGCTCTTGCCTTGGTATATTCCGCTGCTGCGGTTGTCCTGCTCCTGCCGAGTTTCGCTGTCCGGCATTGCCGTTTACAACATTTCCTTGACCGACATTGCCTTGGTCGCGGTTACCTCGGCCAGCTTCACCTCGGCTCACACTTCATCGATCATCATTCTTCTGTAATTCTTTTCCTTTCCCTGCCCTCGTCGGGTCGTATGGGACCATCTGCTTGTTTCTTCTGGCCGAGGTTACTACCTCTTCTCTCCTAGGACCCCCATGAGGAGACGATGCAGCTCCAGCGGATTTCTCCGGGTTACCCACTACCGAATGAACGATCTTGGAGGCCCCAGCTCTCTCCGGGTTAGCCCTGAGCAATTCCTCATTTTGCCTGTTCGCGATCCGAACCAACTGATTGACCCTATCTTGCTGTCTCTGACGGGCCTCACCCGTTAGACCCTCTAACTCGGATGTAGCAGCGTCTGCGGCCCTAAGGTTCTTAGCCGGGGTACTATACCTCGGCAGTCGCACGGACAAACAGTTCTCTGACTCCTCAATCCTAGTGTCTCCCTCTTTGTTCATTTTGCTTATGAGGTTTCTCCCCTTTACTTTTACAGCATCAACTTTGTTTGCCTTTGCGTACTCACGCAGCGTCATGTTCAACGGCAGCTGAGCCGCGGCTATCTTTTTTGCACCCTCTAGTATTTTTTGCCTAGTTTCCTCTAGCTCGGCCTGTGCCTAAGCCGGATCTACTGCTGCTACTACAGGGTTCGCTAAGTTATCCATCGCTTCCTGCAGCACATTCTCAGGCCTCTCTAGTGGAGGACCTCTACCTTTCCTCGGTGCCTTAGGCGTTACCTCCAGATCTGGTGCTGGATCCTTGCTTGCTCCTGCACCAGGCGCATTCATCATCACCTCAGCACGGTCCGGGGAGCGAGTGATACGCGCCCCGTGAACCACGCTAAGGGGTGGCTCTCCTGCCTCGATGACGTGCCGCAGATGAACGCACGACACATCGACATCAACGTAGACCTTGTGCGCGCCGAGCTTGACGAAGAGGCCATTGCGCGGAAGCGGGCGCGTACCGAAGCAGCCAGCGTTGTCGCTGACAAAGTCTAGCGCTCCAAAGCGCTGAACGAGCCCGGAGACGACGTGTTCGCCGGTGCCGATGAGGTTTCCCATCCGGATCTTGACCCCTACTAGCGCCTCTAGCACCATGGTGGGCGCCAACTGTCGTGGTGGTGTCACGGCAGATGCCATGGATAGGCTAAAGGTGGGGACTAATATGCACTAGGGGAATCCAGGGAGGGATAGTGAGGTGATTCCTCACACAGAAGTTATATTTGATTCACTTCCAAGGTTTACAAGTGCTCCTAGAGCTGTCTTGGGGAGAGGAGGAAGAAGGAACTCTCTTACTGTCGCCACTAGCTAACCCGTACAAGACCAACCCGTAGAACCTCACCTCTCTATAGAGGCCCTAGCCCTCCTTATATAGAGGTGGCTAGGCCTCCACTTAGGGCATACGCGGAGGCATATTCTAGGGAATATGCCTCCTCCCAAGATAGTAAACCGATCGGGTTACTTTTCCCCCGTGTCATCCATGTAGAGGCTACGTGAGACTCCGCGGCGCCTGCGTCACCCGGCATTGGCTTTGTCACCTTTGTCGGCCATGCCTCGCTGGTCCTCCCTCAGTCCGCTTCGCTCATGCCGTGCGTACCGGGGCTACTTTTGACCAGCTAGATTCCTTCCTTCTCCGAGAAGCTTTACATGACCCGGATCGTAGTTGATCCGGCCACACCCGTTCCTGCATGAAAGTTAGATACATCGTTCTGACTTACGGCTTAAGTCGGTTGAGACCTAGTTAGGTGGACGCCCCCTGGTCCGGGTTACTTCATGATTTAGCCTGCCTTGAGGTGGCCCGGCCAGCATCCGCTTTGACCTTGCCAAACCTCGGCTAACTCGAACTTTATACCCCGGCGTGACCCTACCCGGGGGTATCCCCCCAACAGGAAGTTTATTTGGTGTTAGAACTGAACCTTAAGACTTATTTATCTTAAGTGCACTAATGTTGCTAATGAGATTTTGTGAAGTTTTGTATGAAGGAAAAAATTACAGGTGTATGGAAGGAATGAGTAATGAGATTAAGGATGGACTAAAGCTCAAGCTTGGGGATGCCACGCGTGTCACCCCAAGAAATATCCAAGAAGTAAAAGCGTCAAAGCTTGGGGATGCCCAGGGCATCCCCTTCTTCATCAATAAAAATCTCAGGTTTCTTTCAAACACTTCATTTTTATTGTTTCATGCATAGTTGTGTTGTTCTTGGAGCGTCTTCTTTTTCGTTTTCGTTTTGGTTTTTAGTTTGCGTGGTTTGATTACTTTGCTGAATAAATTGGTTGGACCTCCCCTTTCATACATTGGTGTTCAAATGGTTTGGTTTGGTTTGGAAAAGAGTAGGAAAGCTCATCCTTAAGTGGTAAAGAGAGCTTGTTTTTGACTGTGGCCTATGCTCTATCATGCCATGCTTGATATTGTTTTGGCTTTATGCTTAGTATTCTTTGCTGTAGCATGACTTGTTATAAACAATTGAGATTGCTTAATGTGCCTTGGATGAATTATGCGTTGTTTTAGCATATTAAAGCATAGTATAGTGGTATTCTCCTTTGATGCTTTATTTGGGTTGACTTGGCGCATGCTTACACCATGTTATGACTATCCCAAGTCACAATAAGCCTTTATGATAATTTAGTTTTCAACTTGTAGTATCACTTTATGCTTTGATCAATGAGCTCCCTTACTATTGCTATCCTCCACAACAAAGTATGAGTTCCACTCATGTTTCCAACTCCCTAAAACCAAATATTGCCAAAGTTTCCACCATACCTACCTATTAGCATCATTTGCTACCTCCGTGCATATTCAATATCCCTAGTTTTCTTCCGAATAAAATGTTTGCTTGTTTTGAGAAAGTTAGTTAGTAAAGCTCTCACGAACTTGATGGCACACTTTATTTCCAGCACTTAATAAACCTGAACCATTGTGAACTCTCCATGAAACCAATGTTTAATCGAACTAGTAGGAGAAACTTTCCTAGCTTCCTTGGCAACATCATAGAACTCCTTAAACAAAGTTTCTAGAATAAAATCCCTCTATTCAGGGTCCTCAACTTCTTTAATCTTAAGAAACATTACTTGCACTAAGGGGTTGAGGTTAACAAACCTAGCTTCCAACATGTGAACTAAAGAAGCTGCAGCAATCTCGTAGTTTGGAGCAAGTTCTGCAAGGGACCTATCTATCGTCGGATTGAGGACAAGTACGCCATGAGGGGGTCCTCGAGGCGTGCGGAAGAGAGCGGTGTGAGACATACTGTGTTCCGGGACAGTGAGCACATAAGTTTACCCAGGTTCGAATCCATCGGCTTTGGACGGATCCTACTCCTGCTAGCAATCCAGTAATACGGCAGAGCCGGAATATGGGTTACAATGGTTTCGCCTGTGCGAGTTGAGATTGTAGACTATTGAGGTGTTGCCCTAAAGGCTCTCCCTAGGACGGCTTATATAGATATCTGGCCTAGGGTTTACATGAGAGATCTATCCGGCTACGACTAAGAGTCGGCTATAGAGTACATCTTGAACTACAAGTAACATTATGGGCCTAAGTCGGTAAGTCATCTAGGCCTCCCCGTAGCCAGATTGGACTCCGTCTTTCTCCCTGACTGGGCCACCCGTGAAGCAAAGCTCTAACCCAAAGTGGGCCACCCTGGTCAGTGAGGAACGGTGAGGATACCCGGAAAGAATATCCCCAACAGCAGCCCCCGGAGGCCTTCAAGATCCAAAGTCGGATTTATCATCGTCTAGCTTGATCTTCGGCTTGCAGAATCTTGAAGGGTTCCTAAAACTTTACAACAAAAAATACGATCCGGGTCTTAAAAATAAGTCGGACCTATCAACCGGTTACTCGGATTTTCTAGCTTGATTTTAAACTAAGTCGGAACTTGGTTTCTAATGCCACCTGACACAAGTCATGGTCAAGTCACGTCAGCTGACAGGCATGCCGTCAGCATGACCGTTGGTGGGTCCGCGGTCCGCGGAAACGAGGCGCTGTTTCAATGCGTGTGTGGAGATCGAGGCGATGCAAGCATCGCGTGGGCCTTCCCAGTTCCTTCCACAACGCGTGGCGGTTACACTGTAGCATTTGCACGAATCTTGGCACAGTTAGGTGGATATTAGGGGATTAGGATTTTCTCCTTCTCCTTCCACCAGTCCTTTGCCTTTTCCTCTCCTTCCCATCTCCCTGCGCGCACAGAGCTCCCCGTTCCTCTCCCATAGAACTCCCAGCGCCGCCCCTTTTAGGTCATCTTCTCACCGGAGAAATGGCTTCATCTTCTTCCTCTGGCTTCGCGGCAGCGATGGCGACGGCTAAAGCGGTGACGGAGAAAGAGAGCTTCCGTGGGATCTGGATCCCCTGCGCTCTCAACGAGGAGGGCCTCAAGAACGTGGAGAAGGAGGGGCTTCTCACCGCCGGCAACTGGCGGAGCGGCTTCGAGGAAACCGTCCCCAATCCGCGCGACGGTGAACGGGTCCACTTCGGCACCCACCTCGATAGAGGTTTGTCGTTTCCTCCCTCGGAGTTCTTCTCCGAGGTGATTGATCATTATGGAGTTCAACTCCATAACCTCCTCCCAACTCTCTTTTAGAGATGAGCACATATGCTACATTGTGGGAGGGCTTTCTCAGCATTAGGCCGAGTTTGACTCTTTTCCGGTACTATTTTCATGTCCGTAGAAACTCCATTACCGCTGGTGTTCCTTACATCACCAGCACTATTAGTTTTTTGCTTAGACGCGAGCGTGCATATCCCAAAATTCTAGCTAGTGACTCGGTCAAACAATGGCCAGCCACATTTTTCTATCATAAGGATATTCCGGCTACCGGCAAAGCCACTACTGTGCCGACTTTTGTTGACGGAGCTGCCACAGCCCAACCTTCTTAGGACGAGGCTGCTCCGGCTCTTTCCGACAATCTGATCCTCGCTAAGAGGCGGATCGAATATTTGATCAAACACAAGGGTCTGAAGGGATCCGACTTGGTCCAATGCAGGGTCTCACATCGGATCTAGCCCCTTCAGTACCACGGGGATCGACTGATGCATTCCATCACGTCATCCAAAAAAGATTCCCTCCACATCAGTCCCAAAGCCTACACCACACAGGGCTATATTAGCCAGATCAAGTGGCTGATCAAGGAGCGGATCGAGAGGAGAATCCCGGAGGTTTCTCTGGACATGCACACGGCAGAAAACCCCGTGGTGCCGGTAAGTTTCTAATAGTACACCTTTTATGTGTTTCAATCTTTGAGTTACATTGCAATGCTGATATGTTTTCTTATTTTCAGCTCGCTGACCTCCCCGAGTCGGAATTTGCTCCGCTCGAAGGATATCCTCCTGAGTTCTCTCAGGAGACAGAGGTGGTCCCATTGTCGGACCTTGTGCTCAAGAAGCGCAAAGCTCCGACAGTGGCTGTTAGAACAAAGGAGGTGCCTGTTGTGAAGAGGTAACTTTCAATCACAATTTCCGCCTTTGTACTTTACTCGAATTTCTTTCCGAGATGTAATGTTTTCTGACTTTATTACATTCTCAGAGCAAAGCCGCTCGTCAAGGGCAAAGGGAAAGGGATTCCTTCGAAGCTGTTGTGGCAGACGAAGCTTACCATAGCTTCTCCTGCCGTGGCTCCTCCGACTCCTGCCCCTCAACCTTCCACAACGCCGGTGATCTCCCCGGTCGCCGCAGAAGATCCGGCTCCTTCATCGGAGCCTGCGAACCTTGATTCGCAAACTAACTTCACCATGGGTGAGTCAGATTTAGATAAGGGTGAACCCTCTTTGGGTAATGCTCCCTCGGCAGAAACCTTCGCCGAAAACCTCCTCAGCAATCCGAGACTTGCTAAGCTTGGCCTATCCCGGAAATCTGCAGAAGAGATCCAGCGGATAGCCAGGTAATGCCTAGAGAAAAGAAATTTGTCTGCCGAAGAAGAAGCACAAGAAGCAGATGACATCAAGTTCTCTGACCTTCTCGACCAAGTGCGCCTTCATGACGAGAGGATTAGGACTGGAGAGCTTCCAACAGCCCCAGTGATTCCTCTGACTCTCGCCGAAAAGGTGGCTGCTGAAGTGAACGCGGGTTTGGATAAACTCACCCGCGAACAACATGTAAGTCGGAATTCCAACTCCTGTTTTTTCCTTTATTTTATATCATATCCTCTAGCCCCCAAGCATGAAGTAGGATATATAATCTGGGTTTATGCTTCATTAGGATGCCAAAGAACAAACTAGTGTAGCCCCCAAGGCTCGTGCTGATATTAGCAAAAATATTAGCCCGAGTCTTAAGTAGCTTTCTGACTTTGGGTATTCTAACTTACAGAAAGTATGTTCCTATAACTAGGATTTATTGAAGAATGTTTGCGATAAGCGGAGAGAGATCAAAGCTCTCTGGCTTAAAAATGCTGAGCTAAAAGTTGCCAAGAATGAGGCCGAAGGTAAACATTCCGAGACTCAAATCTTGTCTTGGTATTTTCAATGTCGGATTTTTCCTGAACTGTTGTTCTTTTTGGGCTTAGAGCGCTGGTGAAACAATCCTGCGCCATGATTGAAGAGGCCGAGAACCTCAAGACCTTGGTGGTGGAGAACAAGGAGCTTCGCCAAGAGCTGGATAAGCTCAAAGTGGATCACGAAAAGAGCATAGCTCAAGTCCTTGAATCCTCCTCCATGGCTACTGAAGAGCGTGATCGCAAGATCGCTGCTCAAGATAAAATAATCTCGGACCTCAAGAATGAGCTAAGCAGAGAGAGGGACCTTTCCCAGGCGCTTCGGGATGAACTCCAAAGTCTCCGGGAGGAGAAGACCAAAATCGACGACGTCATTTTCGGTACGTTCCATCTGTCTGACTTATCTCATTCTTCGACTTTCTTCAATGTCGGACATTTCTTAACTTGTTTTGTATACAAGTCCTCTGAACTTGACGGACTCCACCTCTGTTGAGCCTCGCACCCACCGGCTTACCCAAGTCGGCGACCTGCTTCATGACTTCCGCCAATCCCTTGAGGATATTGGCGAAGCTCTCAAGATTCCGAACATGCACCGCATGTCGGATTTTCAGGTGCGGGACAAGGCAAAGGAAATGCCACAGCTCGTCCAGGATTGGAACATGTCCTACGCGCGATCCGCAGCGCAGAACGCTCTCACCATGGTCATGAGCCACCATGGAAACATGGAGATATGGCAAGTGACCAGAGGGTACTCTACAGTGGATGAAGATGGCCAGGAGCAGGACATCAAGGCCATTATGGACTCCTGTGCCGGATATGGGTGTCATGTAGCTGACTTGACTAGCTATGATACTCCATTCTTCAACCGCGTGGACACTCCGCCTCTTCCTCCAGAAGAATAAGCAGAAATTTCCGACGATGAACGCACCACCTCGGATGTGGACATCTCGGAAAGATATCAAGTCGACGTATCCAGTGAGCCGGCAGCTCCTTCATCTCCTCCTGCATCATAGATTGCCAGAAACATTTGTATTATCTGAAAAACATGATGCATCTGTAAATATGAAGTACTATAATTTTGCTAGTGCTAAGTTTTTGATCTATTCAGCACTTTTTGGCTTTAAATTTTTTTGTGTGCCTGAAATGTTTACACAAGCACTTTTTCATCTATACTTATCGTTTATATGGCTTTCCGCCTCGTCCCTTTCGTGAGCCAGCTAAACCTTCTGCCGGAAACTTTGCCGAGCAATGGAGCTCAATTGCTAAACCAGTTTAAACTCAGAAACAAAGCCGGCTTCCAGTACCAACAATTCACTACTCGGAAAATGCCCGCATCTAGCAATAAGACAAATAACCAAAGTAAAGACTAGAAATTTTAGAGTTATACCCGAAGGTAGCAATTTTAGAATCGGAAATCTAGACCAGAACGAACATGAGCATAAAGTACTTTCAAGCATTCTGGGATTTTCGACTATGACATGATCATTCGGAAATAAGATGGTAAAAACTTCTCAGAAAAACTTGAGGCAACCAAAACTTTTATTTCTCACAGAACATGTACATATATATGATTACAAAGAAGGATAAACTAAGAATAAAAGGACGTAGCTGAGCAATATTCAATGGTCTGTCTAACTCATCCGGATTTGTACTGCCTCCAGCTCTCTTTCTCTTCTTAGTAGCAGGTCTTTCTTTGACTGGCCTTATGTCAGTTAAGTAGTACGATCCATTGTGCAATACTCGACTAACTAAAAAGGGCCCTTCCCATACTGGGGAAAGTTTGTGCTTTCTGTGTTGCACAAGCTGGAGAACCAAATCACCTTTATTGAAAGATCTATTTCAGACTCTCTGGCTATGATACTTGCGTAACTTCTGCCGATAGGCTGTAGATCTCATTTCAGCAACGACGTGAACTCCTTTGACTAAGTCGAGATCATTTTGTCGAGAAATCTCGGCATCCTCTTCAATATACGCGGCCACTCTAGGAGAAGTATGAATAAAATCACTAGGAAGAACTGCTTCTGCGCCATAGACCAAGAAGAAAGGTGTGTATCCTATTGACTTGTTTGGAGTTGTTCGTCAACTCCAAATTGCAGAGGGTAATTCCTCTGCCCAAGCCCCCGCAGCACGTCGTAGTGGTGCTTCGAGTCTCGGTTTTAGGCCTTGTAGGATTAAACCATTTGCTCTTTCGACTTGTCCGTTAGCTTGTGGATGTGCGACTGGCGCAATGTCAAGCCGGATATTTTGCTCGTTGCAGAATTCAGCCAATTCTCCCATAGAAAAATTACTCCCGTTGTCCGTGATAATGCTATGCGGATAACCATACCGGATTATAACATCCTCGACAAATCTTTTGGCTGTTGCTCCATCACAACTAGTGACAGGTTTAGCCTCAATCCATTTGGTGAATTTATCCACCATCACTAAGAGGTGAGTAAATCCACTTGGAACTCGTTTAAATGGTCCTACCATATCAAGCCCCCAGACCGCAAAGGGCCATGTTATAGGTATTGTTCGTAGCTGATCAGCCGAAACATGAGCTTGTTTGACGTACTTTTGGCAGCCTTTGCACGTCTTGACTAATTGTTCGGCATATGCATGTGCTGTTAGCCAGAAAATCCGTGTCTAAAAGCTTTCGCCACTAAAGACTTGGCTGCAGCGTGGTGACCACACTCGCCTTTGTGGATTTCTCTTAAGATTTCCACTCCTTCTTCTAGAGATACGCAGCGCTGAAAGACCCCAGAAACACTCCGTTTATGGAGCTCACCTTTAACAATAGTATAGGATTTTGCTCATCGGATAATCTGCCGGCCCAGCACCTCATCTTCGGGTAATTTGCCATCTACCAAATAATCGAGGTAGGGGTGAGTCCAGCTAGGAATTACAGCTAGAACTGCTATCAAAGGTGAGTCGGATTTGGTCGGATAATCCTCATCTACTCCCTTTATTGAGGGAACTTTGAGGTGCTCTATAAAAGCGCCATTCGGGACCTCTTTCCGCGCAGAACCTATCTGAGATAGTGCGTCTGCTTCCTCATTTTCTGCTCGAGGGATGTGTTGAACTTCGAACCCTTCGAACGATTTAGATAGATCATCCACGACAGCTTTATATGCTGCCATGTGTTTATTTGCATTACAAATATCTGACACTTGTTGAGTAACAAGATCTGAATCTCCCTAACACATCAAACGTCGGATGTCAATATCCTTAGCAATCCGGATTCCATGCAGCAGTGCTTCATACTCGGCAATATTGTTTGTCGTTGTGAAGTGGATCTGCAGCACGTAAAAAAGTTTATCTCCTTGGGGTGATTTGAGCACTAGCCAGCCCTCGAGCCCCCTCGAGCCTTAGACCCATCGAAAAAGAGGGTCCAATATTCCGACTCGGGGAGGGTCATGTTCTCCTTCGTCTCTGTCTAATCAGCGACAAAGTCAGCAAGGATCTGAGATTTAATTGTTGTCCCAGGTTTATACTCAATATTGAAAGCTGAAAGCTATATGCCCCATTTGGCGACGCGTCCTGTGGCGTCACTGTTGTTGATTATATCTCTCATGGGAGTTGTGCTCACCACGGTAATTGGATGCTCCTGAAAGTAGTGTCGTAACTTACGAGATGCTAGAAAAACACCGTAAGCCAACTTTTGATAGTGCAGATACCGCTGTTTTGATTCCGTCAGGACCTCGCTGACAAAGTAAGTCGGACACCGCACCAGGTGTTCCTGATTTTCCTCTGGTCTCTCCACTACCATGACGATACTAACGACCTTATTTGTCGCAGCAAGGTAGAGCAACATCGGTTCCTTAGGTTCCGGCGCTGCAAGGATAGGAGCAGATGAGAGTACTCTCTTCAGATCTTGTAGTGCAACTTCAGCTCCGTTAGTCCAAACAAAATCCTTGTCTTTTTCAGGAGTTTGTATAATGGTGCAGCTCTTTCACCAAGCCGGCTTACAAATCGACTGACTGCAGTAATGTAACCAGTTAATATTTGTACGTCCTTCAAGCGAGTTGGCCCGGAAATATTGAGTATAGCCTTGATTTTGTCTCGGTTCACCTCTATGCCTCTTTGGGACACGATGAAAACTAACAATTTTCCGGCTGGTATTCCAAAGAAGCATTTCTTCGGGTTAAGCATGATGTTGTATTTTCGTAGATTGGCAAATGTCTCCTCCAAGTCGGAAATCAGCGTTTCCTTCTTTTTGGACATCACCGTGATATCATCCACGTATGCATGTACATTGCGTCCGAGTTGGTCATGGAGGCAACGCTGCATCGTGCGCTGGTACGTAGCTCCTGCGTTCTTCAGCCCAAAGGGCATCGTAACAAAACAGAAGGTTCCGAAAGGGGTTATGAATGAAGTTTTGACTTTGTCAGATTCCTTCATCCGGATTTGGTGATAACTGGAATATGCGTCGAGAAAACAGAGGAGTTCCGAGCCTGCCGTAGAATCGATAACTTGATCAATTCTAGGCAGAGCGAACGGATCTTTTGGACAAGCCTTGTTCAAGGCAGTATAATCAACACACATCCTTAAATCAGTGGTGTCCTTTTTAGGGACCATTATAGGATTGGCCGACCACTCAGTGCGGATGACCTCTTCTATGAATCCGGCTAACTCGAGCCGTGCTAGTTCCTTAGCTATTGCCTTACGCTTTTCGTCACCAAACCGTCGTAGGGACTGTTTGACGGGTTTAGCGTTCAGGTTTAGATTTAGAGAGTGCTTGGCAAGTTCCCTAGGTACTCCGTTCATGTCAGATGGCTACCATGCGAAGATATCTTGATTTGCTTGGAGGAACTTGACGAGCGCGCTTTCCTATGCGCTACTTAGGCCTACGCCTATCTAGGTCACCTTGGAGGGGTCATCATCCTTCAACGGCGCTTTCTTCGTCTCTTCCGATGCCTTGAACTCCGGATTTGGCTTTGTCACCTCCTTCTTCGTTGCGGGCATCTCGGGCAGATCTATGCTCTTCTTGATCTCCTGGTACTCCTAGGCGTGCAGCACGGCTTCTGCAAAGGCGGCATTTCCATCCTTGCACTCTCGTGCTTTCTTTGGGTCTCCCCTGATGGTGATCACGCCGTTGGGACCTAGAATTTTCATCATATTGTAAAGTAACACGGACGAGCCATAAAAGCCCAGTAAGCCGGACGTCTAAATATAGCATGGTATGCGCTCTTGAACGGGACCACTTCGAAAGAAAGTGCCTCCGTCCGATAGTTCTTTGGAGTTCCAAAGGTAACATCCAAAGTAATCTCTCCCAGGGAATTAGCTTGTCTTCCTGGGACAACTCCGTGAAAGATCACAGAGCTATGGTTCAGCTAGGTTTCCGAGATCTTCATCTGGCGTAGCGTTTCGACATAGAGAATATCGATGCTGCTACCACCGTCCATGAGGGTCTTCGAGAAACCATAATCGTCAATAAGTGGGTTAACGATTAAGGCATATTTTCCTCGCCTGTGCAACTTAGGCGGATGATCAGCGTGGTCAAATATGATTGCTACTTCCGACCAGTCCAGATATTGAGGGACAGCCAGAACTATTGCGTTGAGCTCGTGGAGAACTGCTTTCTTGACCTTTGCTGGTTGAGATCCGAGGAAAGTGACATATAGTGTTTTGTTGGTGGAAAAAGTTTTTTTCCCGTCCGGCTTGGGATTTGAAGTATCAGCTTCCTCCATGTCGGAATCTTCCTTGGTCTCTCTGTCTTTTTCGGGATTCTTCTTTCCCTTCTTCCGCTTAGCTTTGTAGCCCGCGGTGTCATCTCTTTTGATGTCGTCATTGGAACGACATTCGGCGTTGGTGTGGGACGAGCCCCCATTCGCGTCTAAGTGATGCACACATGGGTTATTGGCAATGTCAGCCCAAGAGTAGGTTTTGCCTGGTTGCTGTTCTCCTCTACCTTGGACCCTTGAAGTTCCACGGCCACGCCCGCGGCCTCCTCATCCTCCAGACCCGGAAACAGTAGTAACCACTATTGTTTCCGCGTTGGGTTTTCTTCCGAGGTATTTTTGCGCTTCTGAGCTTGTTGCTTTGGTTGTCTTGCTGACTGAGGCACAGCTAGGACATTGAGTAATACCTCTGCATCATCGTCAGCATCTTTATACTTTCTCGCTATTTCTATCATCTCTCCCAAATCAGTAACCTTGTCACACTTCAAGCGGTGACGTAGTAGACCAATTGGGAGTCCTGCGATGAAAGCTTCAATCACGGTTTGATCGTTTACTCCTCCACGGGAGTTCTTGGTGTCGATCCATCGTCCAAGGTAATCCCGGCAAGTTTCTTCGGCTTTCTGGGTGCAGCGCTGTAGGTCTCCGACCGAATAGGGCCTCCAATATGTGCCTTCGAAATTCCGAAAGAACGCACTTTGCATGTCATACCAGTTATGGATGGTATTCTCCGGAAGTTCATTGAGCCATGATCGCGTCGTCTTTTCGCAACATAAGTGGGAGATATCGGGTTGCGACCAGGCTGTTTCCGCCTTTGGCGATGCAGCAAGCTTGGAAAAAATCCTGTAGCCAAGTATCTGGCCGAGCAATGCCGTCGTAGGCTTGGATGTGCCTTGAGATTGCAAATCCTTCCGGAAATCTTGTAGCTCTGATGCGTGGTCTGAAGCACTTTGGGCCCACGTACATGTCATCGTTTTCATAGCGCCGCGCCTCTATGTTGGAATTGATCATGTGCCTTGCGTCGCTCGGGAATAGAGATCGTCCCGAATGTCGGCTGTGGCTGCGGTGCCTTGGAGCCGGACTTCGGCTTCTGCCACCACCTCCTCCGCCACGTCGTCCTCCTTGTCCCCCTTGGGAGCCGTTGTGATGGCTGCTTGGTGGAGAGGGTGGGGCAACTGAATTGTTTCCGGCTGATCGCCGGCCTCTGTCTGGAGCGTCATTATTCTGGTTCCGGGGAGGATCTTGACTGCGACGAGCCGCCTGCCGGCTTGTACCAGCATGGTTTCCGTTGTTCCTCCATTCGTCGTTCCCACCACGGTGAGGCTCAGCCAGACGGCTTGCATGTCTAGGAGGTGGCATTTTTTGGCGATCACCCTCCCGACGTTTCTCTTTATGTTCTCCCCTTCGATCATTAGACTCTCGTCGGGGAGGGTTCTTCGGATTCAGTGCAGCAATGGCATCTTTCTCGGCCTCTGGAGGGACATTGCTCCAGTTACGCGCAGTTCTGTGTTGCTGTCCTGACGATCCGGTTCTTGAATAATTGTCTTCCCGTCGCTCGGGGTTATGATACTGCGCCCGAACGTAATGCGATCTTACGCCAGCCCATGCCGGATCTGTGCGACATTGGTCAAAATCCGAGACCAGTTTTTGACTTCCGGACCGGGCGACCTTTTGCTGCTCCAGTCCCTTGTTGAGTAGTTTGATACCCAAACGGATCTCCTCCGGTCCTGGATTAGCCGATAGAATTTCTTGGGCCGCCACCGTATTCTGTACTGGGGTTGGGTAAACCCAATCTCCATTGCTATTCTTCCGTGGCTTCCCCATCTCATCTCCGAAAAGAACAGCACGGACACGTGGGAATTGGTCGCCATTGGTGTGACGCTTCCGTGTCTTCTGATGCAACCGAGACATGTAGTCCTTAGTTGACATGTGTTTCTTCTCCACCTCGATGTTTTTGGCTTCATCGAGGAGTTGTTGATGACGCGCTTCTAGGGCTTGCACCCTTTCGTCCAGCTCATCCGCAGTAAGTTCTGCGGCTATAGGGATAGGTGTGGTTAATGCAACATCGATGAGTTTACGCGCACCTTCGGTGATCACGTGTCCATCCATCGATGCTTCTTTTTCGGCTCTTCTGGGATAATTGCTCCATCCAAGTCTTCCTCGTATTCCTCGACAATCACTTCCTCTGTCAGAGGGTCTTTTGTCAGGGTTTTGTTCTTCTTGTTCCTCTTCTTTGCTTTCTTGGCAGCGCTAGTAGCAAAGATGGCTTTGGGTCCGTTTCCCGGAGTCAAGCTCTGATCGGTACTTTTAGACATCTGGACTTCGGGATTATCTCCGACGTCCATGTCATCATGTGCTTTGGGAGAGTGTTCCCCGGATCCTTCATCCATGGCTTCTCCTTCTTCTGCAGCTTTGGAGTTGTACTCCTCTTCATATTCCGCGGAGAACTTTCGGAAATCTACCTACGTCATAGATTCATCCGAGGATGCGGGAACGTCGGCGTTTGTTCCAATTGCTTCCAGCATAGAGTCGGTGTTTTCTCCAGCATCGGCAGAGCCGGATCCAGATCCCACGTACCCGACGAAGTGCGACGCGTGCTTCCTGAGGTACCTGCGGCCTTCGCGATCAGCCGTGTCGAAACTTTCGATGGTCTCGAGGATTGCATCTACGCTTTCGCCTTGCAGTATCATACGTCTTAGTGTGTACCTCAGAAAAGGCATGTCTGTCCCGGCGTCATCAGAGCCGGAATTAGTGTCGTTGATATGCTCCTCCTAAATTTCGACTTCCACGGGTGGGTCGATCTGGGATCTGGCTTCTCCAGAGAGATCCACTCTAGATTCGACTTGGGCCACTAGGTCTTCTTCAGGCTCGAATTTCTCCACTATCTCCGCAATTGGTGTGGGCTAGGTGGGATTAGGGTTTTCTGAGATCCGGAACTCTGCCGCCTCCGCGGACAAAGGGGACCTAGAAAATTCTTCTTCTTCTATCATCACCACTAGGGTGGGTTGGGCAGGTTCAGCGAAACCAATGTAAACATCGATCTCGCCAAAAGACATGATTGTGTAGGCAGTCACAGCCTTCCTTGCTAGAATCCAAGTCTCGTCGAGAACGATGAGAGGGACATCGCTGGCATAGAGGATGCGACCGACGGTGATAGTCTCGCCGATTCCGATTCTTGCAGATTCCGCTCGGAACGCAGATCCGAAGCTCACTTGCCCCACGGTGGGCGCCAACTGTCGTCGGATTGAGGACAAGTACGCCATCAGGGGGTCCTCGAGGCGTGCGGAAGAGAGGGGTGTGAGACGTATGGTGTTCCGGGACGGTGAGCACACAAGTTTACCCAGGTTCGAATCCGCCGGCTTTGGACGGATCCTACTCCTGCTAGCAATCCAGTAATACGGCAGAGCCGAAATATGGGTTACAATGGTTTCGCCTGTGCGAGTTGAGATTGTAGACTATTGAGGTGTTGCCCTAAAGGCTCTCCCTAGGATAGCTTATATAGATATCCGGCCTAGGGTTTACAGGAGAGATCTATTCGGCTACGACTAAGAGTCGGCTACAGAGTACATCTTGAACTACAAGTAACATTATGGGCCTAAGTCGGTAAGTCTTCTAGGCCTTCCCGTAGTCGGATTGGACTCCGTCTTTCTCCCTGACTAGGCCGCCCGTGAAGCAAAGCTCTAACCCGAAGTGGGCCACCCTGGTCAGTGAGGAACTGTGAGGATACCCGGAAAGTATATCCCCAACACTATCCTCAGTATCTTCATGCTTACTAACATGATTAAAGAATTCTTCAATATTATCTTTCCCAATTATAGAACCACTACCAATTGAAAGGTCTTTCAGGGTAAATTTAGGGATCAACATGGTGAGCTAAGGAAGAGGTGACAACTAAAGGTGACTTAATTTTTTTGTTTTTTTGGTAAAGAAAGCAAACTAGTAAAACTAATTTGTTTGTGTTTTTGATAAAGAAACAAGCAAACAAAGCAAAACAAAATAAGAAAAACAAAAACAACAAAGTAAAGAGATTGGTTATGAGGGACCCCCTTGTGAAGATGTCCTTGACTCCCCGACAACGGCGCCAGAAAAATGCTTGATGGCTCGTGTATTAACAAGCTCGTTGGGGAACCCCAAGAGGAAGGTATGATTAGCACAGAAGCAAGTTTCCCTCAGTTATGAAACCAAGGTTTAATCGAACCAGTAGGAGCAAGGAAACACCCCAAAGGTGTTGCTAGCTGAGCCTTGGCAGGGCGCACTACCGGTGCTAGTAGCAACGTGGAGACCTGCACAGCACAACCACAGAACTCTGTCCCCAACTTGCGATGGGGTTGTCAATCTTACTGTGTTTTGCTGAAAACAAAGGATTAAACGTATCGAATGGAAGGAAGTAATAGTTTGCAGAAAGTAAACACAAAGCAGTAAACAGTTTATAGATTGTATGTAAAGAAAAGGACCGGGATCCATAGTTCACTAGAGGTGGCTCTCCTTAAGATAGATAACATGCTGGGTGAACAAATTACAGCGGGGCAATTGACAAACATCGAGAAAGCAATACATGAATATACTAATCATCTTGACTCCTTTGAGACTTGATTGGGCATTACAACATTATACATAGACCGCCATCCAACTGCATCTATGACTAATAATCCACCTTCAGGTTATCATCTGAACCCCCTCCAGTATTAAGTTGCAAGCAACAGATTATTTCTTTACGAATTGCGTGTAAAGTAAACAATATGATTGTTCTATGAACAAAGGATTGTTGTTTTCTCCCTAGTAGCAACAACACATCTAGTACCTTAGAGATTTATGTCACTTCCCTAGATTACCAGAGGCATGAACCCACTATCGAGCATAAATACTAACTCTTGGAGTTGCTAGAATCTACTTGGCCAAGATAGCTACTAACAACGGAAAGCATGCTAGATCACAAATAACAAAGACATGATAGAATCAATAATCAATCTGAAATAGCATCTCAATATCCATCGGATCCCCGCAAACACAACATGCAGAATTACAAATAGATGATCTTGATCATGAATGGAGCTCATAAGATCTAGACATGAAAGCACAAAGGAGGAGAACCAACCATCTAGCTACTACATGGATCCGTAGTCCAAGGATGAACTACTCACACATCACACCGGAGGCTTGCATGGTGATGAAGAAGGCCTCCAGGGTGAATTCCCCTCTCCGGCAAGGTGCCGGGAAGAGCTTCAGATCCATCCCGATCTAGGGATGGAGATGACGGCGGCTACAGACTCTTTCGTGGATTTTTGATCGGGTACTTAGGGGTTTTCGTCCGAGGGCATCTTATAGGCGGAAGGAGAGGCCGAGGGGGTGCTAGGGTCGGCCAGACCACCCCCTGGCGCGGGCCAGGCCTGGCTGCGCGGCCAGGTGGTGCGGCCGGCCCCCAGCCCTTCTCCGTCTCGTATTCTGGCATCTGATGACTTCCATAAAAATAGGCACTTTGGCTTTTGCCCCGTCCAATTCCGAGAATATTCATTTTCTAACTTTCCTGGAACCAAAAACAACAGAAAACAGGCAGCTGGCACTATGACTCTTGTTAATAGGTTAGTCCAAGAAATCATATGAAAAGTACTCCAAAGTGTGGACAAAACACAAGAAAGTGGATAAAACCAAGCGTGGAACATCAAAAATTATAGATACATTTGCAATGTATCAACATCCCCAAGCTTAACTCCTGCTCGTCCTCGAGTAGGTAATTGATAATAAGAAAGAATAATTTTGAGGTGACATGCACCATCGAAGACTTGATCAAAGTATTTGTAAAACATTCAAAGCTAGGATCATAGTACTTCAATCATAACATGAAAGACAAAGTTCTAGCAATAAGACAAAGAAACTATGTTGTAACATGAAAAGGCACAAACAAAAGATTCATGAATAACAACGCTTTGCAAGAGGTTTCTTTGTTTCACATAAAGAAAACATAGCATAATAGTATTCAGCTTGTACCTCATAGAGTAGCAAATATAAATGCATAGGACACCTTCAAAGTTCATAAGAGTGACTAGATACAAATAGTTTAGAACAAGTAATATCAAGTTATGCATCAATCAACTAGTCTTGGGACAATGCACACAGAACTAAGAATGGCCACTATGCTCTCACAGTAGGTGCATAAAGGTAGAAAGTGGAGACTCAATATAATGGTGGAAGAAAGGCCTTTATAAAAGGAAGTAGGGATTCAAGTCTCATAAAGAGCTTCCAAAAATTATGGTACTTATAGCTTTCAGCTCTCAATGCCCCTATCATAAGCATCTTGAAGTGATTAAGGTTAAAGTGAACAAACTATGGTGTATATGCTTGACAAAGTATAAGTTGGAAATCTCATGTCCCTTGAATACGAGGGTCGCTCCTCATGCTACTCAAGTTTAGTTACCGGTATGTTCCTTGTCATCGTAAGTACATGTGTATCATAGAGAACCGCCAACGGGGTACCCCTTCCCCGATGATACGGAAGAATCCCCATATCAAAATGACAAGGCAAGCAGACAATGAGCATCTCAGCAATCTTCTTATTTACCATAGGAATATGGTGCTTTTTTCTCTCTTTCCTCTTTTCGTAATCTTTTTTTTCTTTTTCTCTTTTATGTCTCAATCGGACTCTTTTTTTATAAGAAGAATGCTTCATAGACAGCTCATTATGGTTACGATGCAGGTTTCCACCATGTCAGCATGGATTAGACCAGCGGCCCAGGCATTTCTCTAACACATATACATAACTCCATGGACTTACAAGCTCCCCTTTAATTTCACGCCGACGACATCCATATACAAAAGAGCATGATATCAACTAGGTACAAGTACCAAGTGCAATGTTGAAAGCGTTCCCCATGAAAGCATGGTTCTGCTAATTCCCAACAAATAAGTGCAAACATATACAACATAGCCGACACAATGGTTCAAGTTTATTAAGGGCAAGAAAATTAAAGTGTGCCATCAAGTTTGTGAGAGCTCTAATCACTAGTTTTCTCATAACAAGTTTAATCTGGAAGGTAAACAAAAGCATGAATATACTTGAAATAGCATAAGTAGGTAGGTATGGTGGCCTCTTTGGAATAAATTGGTTTAGGGGGTTGGATGCATGAGTGGAACTCATACTTGGTTGTGGAGGCTAGCAAAAGACTTGGAGGGACAAACTAAGAGGGAAATAATGGCCATAATCATGTAGAGCGACAAAACATCATTGATCAAAGCATAAAGTGATACTACAAGTTGAAAACTAAAGTATCATAAAGTCTATGGTGACTTGAGATAGTCATAACATGGTGTGAGCATGCGCCAAGTCAACCCAAATAAAGCATCAAAGAAGAATACCACTATACTATGCTAAAACAACGCATGATTCATCCAAGGCACATGAAGCAATCTCAATTGTTTATAACAAGTCATGCTACAGCAAATAATACTAAGCATAAAGCCAAAACAATATCAAGCATGGCATGACAAAGCATAGGCCACAGTCAAAAACGAGCTCTTTTTACCACATAAGCATGGACTTTCCTACTCTTTTCCAAACCAAACCAAACTATTTGCAAACCAATGTATGAAAGAGGGGGTCCAACCAATTTATTCAGAAAACTAAGCAAACCAAGCAAACGAAAACCAAAAATGAACACGAAAAAGAAGACGCTCCAAGAACAACACAATTATGCATGAAACAATAAAAATGAAGCGTTTGGAACAAACCTGGGATTTTTATTGATGAAGAGGGGATGCCTTGGGCATCCCCAAGCTTTGACGCTTGTACTTCTTGGATATTTATTGGGGTGACATGCGTGGCATCCCCAAGCTTGAGCTTCAGTCCATCCTTCATCTCATTACTCATTCCTTCCATACACCTGAAATTTTCCTTCATACAAAACTTCACACAATCTTCATTAGCAACATTAGTGCACTCAATATAATAGGTCTTAAGGTTCAGTTACAACACCAAATAAACTTCCATTAGAACACTAGCTACTGAAGCACTTTCCTCAAAAATCTCAATTCCCCAATAGAACTCCAAAAGGAACTAACAAGAAGCAAATGCAGAAAATGGCAGAAATCTGTCAAAACAGACCAGCAGGTAAAGACGAATTTTTTCGAAGACCTTCTGTTGCTCAAATAAAAAGTGTTGAACTAACTAAAGTTAGATAACAACCTGGGGCAGAAGCACAAAAATTCACGCCTCAAAAAGACATTCATAGATTTTACACAAATTTTTACGGTGAAGCACATAAATCTGTTTCGGGACAGCAACTTTCCCAATCATTACTTCTCTCTCATTAGAGGTTACTCTTGGCACAAAAAGCAAAAAAAAGGATAAGGAGAGGTTATTACTGAAGTAATAACTTCCAAGACTCATCTAAAACTTTTGGGTTATCTCCCAATAAGTACTTTTCTTTAACGCCTTTAAGTTAGGCATAAGAAGCAAGAAAGAATCAAGTGTTCTCAAATGAAGAAGCATTAAGACCAAATTTCTTGCCCTTACCTCTCTTACTTTTATTATTAACCTTTGGGAAAATATGATTATTTGGTGGAGAAGAAAGGTGCATGGTCCCCTTTCCCACATCTATTATTGCTCCATGGAGTTCTAATAGGGACCTTCCAAGTGTAATTTTTCCTTTTCCTGCACATTCAATGACAAGATAATCAGTAGAAATCATTTTCCCAAGGATCTTTGTAAACACTCCTTCAGCTATTCCACTTGGTAATATGGTAGCATTATTAGCAAGAGATATTTATTTTCCTCCTTCAGTAAGCCCCCAAACATTTAGAGATTCATAGATATCTTTAGGCATAGGTGGAGCAATAGGTGTGCTCATAATTGGTGCTAGCGAAGTCACACAACTTAGTGTTTTCAAGAGTAGTCATTTTTGTGTGTTTTCAAATAACAAAGCAAACTAGTAAAACTAATTTTTTTGTGTTTTTGATAAAGAAACAAGCAAACAAAGCAAAAGAAACAAAGAAAAACAAAAACAACAAAGTAAAGAGATTGGTTATGAGGGACTCCCCTTGTGAAGATGCCCTTGACTCCCTGGCAGTGGCGCCAGAAAAATGCTTGATGGCTCGTGTATTAACAAGCTTGTTGGGGAACCCCAAGAGGAAGGTATGATGAGCACAGCAGCAAGTTTCCCTCAGTTATGAAACCAAGGTTTAATCGAACCAGTAGGAGCAAGGAAACACCCCAAAGGTGTTGCTAACGGAATATCTCCAACAGTCTCCCACTTGCACTAGAGAACAAATAAACTAATTTACAAATTGCAAGAATCTAAGGCCTACAGCTTACTGGTATTGATCATACTTTGCTCGTGGAAGATGCTTCTTTAACGGGTCTGCAACATTCAGATCCGTATGTTGCAAATCCTAATTTCACCAGCACTGACATACTGTCTTATCACATGGTAACGCCGGAGTATGTGATTGGCAATAGAGTGGAACCTCTGATTCTTCGCATTTGCAATGGCCCCCGTATTGTCGTAGTAGATGCTCACAGGGTCTTGCATGCTTGGAAACAATCCTAGTTTAGTGACAAACTTCCTTATCCACACAGCTTCATTCACCACTTCCAAAGCAGATATGTACTCCGTTTCCATTATACATTGAGCTATCGAGGCTTGATTGCCGCTTCTCTAGCTCACTGCTGAAATGGATCATATGGGCACCTAGAGGGGTGGGGTGAATAGTTGCTATTCCAAATTTTAACTCTTTTTCAATTTTAGGCTTAACACAAAGGTAAATTCTCTAGATATGCAACTGAGATGAATTTCCCTATATGTTAACCTAGCTACTAAGCGAGTAAAGACAAAAAGTGAGGAATGAGGTAACCGCAGTGGAGCACGTGGAGACACAGGATTTGTTTTTCCGCAGTTCCTTCCTTGTTAAGGGAAGTACGTCTGTGTTGGAGGAGTGGGCGGTAATAAGACCACCACGCCATGAGAGGCCTGATCCACCTCCCACTATTTGGTACCCTTTTAGGCGGGAATCAGTGCCTTTACAACACTGCTAGTTGATACATTGCAAATGTATCTATAATTTTTGATGTTCCATGCTTGGTTTTATCCACTTTCTTGTGTTTTGTCCACACTTTGGAGTACTTTTCATATGATTTCTTAGACTAACCTATTAACAAGAGACACAGTGCCAGCTGCATGTTTTCTGCTGCTTTTGGTTCCAAGAAAGTCAGAAAATGAATATTCTCGGAATTGGACGGGACAAAAGCCAAAGTGCCTATTTTTACGGAAGTCATCAGATGCCAGAATACGAGACAGAGAAGGGCTAGGGCCGGCCACACCACTTGGCCGCACGGCCAGGCCTAGCCCGCGCCAGGGGGTGGTCTGGCTGACCCCAGCACCCCCTCGGCCTCTCCTTCCGCCTATAAGATGCCCTCGGGATGAAAACCCTAAGTACCCGATCAAAAATCCACGAAAGAGTCTGTAACCGCCGTAATCTCCATCCCTAGATCGGTCGGGATCTGAAGCTCTTCCCGGCACCCTGCCGGAGAGGGGAATTCACCCTGTAGGCCTTCTTCATCACCATGCAAGCGTCCAGTGTGATGCGTGAGTAGTTTATCCTTGGACCACGGATCCATGTAGTAGCTAGATGGTTGGTTCTCCTCCTTTGTGCTTTCATGTCTAGATCTTGTGAGCTCCGTTCATGATCAAGATCATCTATTTGTAATTCTGCATGTTGTGTTTGCGAGGATCTGATGGATATTGAGATGCTATTTCAGATTGATTATTGATTCTATCATGTCTTTGTTATTTGTGATCTTGCATGCTTTCCGTTGTTAGTAGCTATCTTGGGCAAGTAGATGCTAGCAACTCCAAGAGTTAGTATTTATGCTCGATAGTGGGTTCATGCCTCTGGTAATCTGGGGAAGTGACATAAATCTCTAAGGTACTAGATGTGCTGTTGATACTAGGGAGAAAACAACAATCCTTTGTTCATAGAACAATCGTATTGTTTACTTTACACGCAATTTGTAAAGAAATAATCTGTTGCTTGCAACTTAATACTAAAGGGGGTTTGGATGATAACCTGAAGGTGGATTATTAGTCATAGATGCAGTTGGATGGCGGTCTATGTATAATGTTGTAATACCCAATCAAGTCTCAAAGGAGTCAAGATGATTAGTATATGCATGTATTGCTTTCTCGATGTTTTTCAATTGCCCCGCTGTAATTTGTTCACCCAGCATGTTATCTATCTTAAGGAGAGCCACCTCTAGTTAACTATGGATCCCGATCCTTTTCTTTACATACAATCTATAAACTATGTACTGCTTTGTGTTTACTTTCTGCAAACTATTACTTCCTTCCATTCGATACGTTTAATCCTTTGTTTTCAGCAAAACACGGTGAGATTGACAACCTCATCGCAAGTTGGGGACAGAGTTCTGCGGTTGTGTTGTGCAGGTCTCCACGTTGCTACTAGCACCGGTAGTGCGCCCTGCCAAGGCTCAGCTAGCAACACCTTGGGGTGTTTCCTTGCTCCTACTGGTTCGATTAAACCTTGGTTTCATAACTGAGGGAAACTTACTGCTATGCTCATCATACCTTCCTCTTGGGGTTCCCCAACGAGCTTGTTAATACACGAGCCATCACTGGTGCACACGTACACAACTAAATTGGAGGCTCCTGTAGTGACAATAAGCTACGGCAAGAAACAAGTTTATCAATAATCGTAACCAAGATCTAGAAAATCGTAAGGACCTCTAGATCATGAATCCTCCAAGTGAATGGAGGGGAAATGAAGATCTTGATTGGTGTCGATGAAGATCAAAGCCTACTCCTTCGATTCGCCAAAGCACGGAGCCTTTGAGTGGTTGAAGGTGAAGATCTCTCTTGAATCGATATGAATAGTACAACACTTTTTGTGGGATCCAAGAAGGCGGGAATGAAGATCTGATGGGGTATAAATACCCCATCAAAAAAGCTGCTGTTGGAGAACTTGGGGGCCGGATAATCCGGCCTTAGTGGGGCCGGAGAATCCGTCCGGGCCAAATACTCCGGCCCGGGTCAGATTAACCAGGGGAAAATCCACCCCTTCTCTGATTGACGCGCCTTGGTGCCGTTTGTAGAAAAAACCAGGGGAAGATTATCCGTCCTAGGCACAAATCCCGTCCCTAGTCGAATAATCCGACGGAAAACTCCACCCCCACTCTGCATGACGCGCCTTGGCCGCTGTTTGAAGGAACCCTTGGGGCATATTATATGCCCCCTTGGAGGGGCGGGTTATCCGGCCTTGGCAAAAAATCCTGCCCTGGCCGGACAATCCGGGGGAAAATCCGCCCTCGTACTGCTTGAAGCGCCTAGCCCACGCTTGGTGATTGGGGCAAGGGCAGATAATCCGGCCCTTGACAGGGGCAGATAATCCGCACCTCAAAAGTCTGTTTAGCTGCATTTTGGGGGGAAATCACCTGCAGCACTAAATACACAATTAAATAATCCTTGGAATTGTTATCTAACACTCAAAACAATAGAGATCATGAAATGTTCTTTCAATCTTCCCCTTTTTGGTGTTAGATGACAATACTAGGATTTGCAATAGAGCCCTACCAACAACATCATTCCAAGGATGAAAAAGGACTCCCCTAAATGTGTGCATATAGTAGGTTTTCATTTGAATACAAATGCACACACATAAGTTCAAGACTTTTTCATGAATTGGAAACTAATATCAAATGATGAGTTAGGGATGGATATATCATACCACCAAGATGGAGTCCTCAATACTATAATGATAGACACAATTTAATAACCTCATATTGAGACTCCCGATGATAACACCATTTTAATATAAACATAGAGATAATTCCAAAAATCCATAGATAACCATAGTGATAGATCCATACGAGATAAATCCATGGTCTCATGACCAACCAACATAGTCTCACAACCACAAAGCAAATAAAAGTTCAATGCTAAAATGGGTACAAGCAAAGGGGAGAGAAAATCAAAATGCAAGTATGCTTGTACCCGACCCATGCAAATCCCCTCAAATGCCCAATAGAACTACTTCTCCCTTTTGGCATCGAAACGCCAAAAAGGGAAAAGGGCAAATCTAATGCCCCTAGAGATCACTCGTCATCATACTCATCCTCGTCCTCCTCCTTGTCATCATAATCCTCCTCGTCATCCTCAACATCATCATCATCTAGGGGAGGTGGTGAATCACGCGTAGAGCCAGGAACAAATTCCTCTCCATGTCGCCATAGTTGATGCTAGAAGTGTTCCAATGAGCATAGGGCGTAGGAGCGGGCTGCTGCAGAGGATGTCCTTGAGCTCTAGAGACATGGTGAAGGATGAGCTGCTGGGTATGCGCCATGTCATGGCGCTTACGGTAAGCCTCATACCGTCCCTTGTTTGTACCCACACCCATGCAAACAATGTTGCGCTGGAACTAGTTAAGTTGCTTGACTTCCCGAGCAATAGACAGGACAGGGGGGCCTCCTTCCTTAGGTTCTTCCACTAGCACGAGCATCAACCATGAAGGTATTAAGCTCAGCAACATATGAGGTGGCAGGCTTGCTCTTGACATACAACTTCTTGGCCTTGTGAACACCATCAAGGGGAACATTGAAATCCTTGTTGGGAAAACAATGCTTGATGAGCGTTGAATCTTGCTAACTCACCCGTTGTGGACACCCTTCTTCTTAGATTACCCACCACTTTATCAAGTGTGTGACCCCTGAGTTCTATGTTTTGTTCATCTCAAGCTTTGCGACGAATATGAATTTCCTTATTGTTTCTTGGAGGAATATATTTACATTTTGGTCTTCGTCTTGACCACTTTCTTAATCTTGATCTACAGATTGTTCAGCACTGATAGTTGATGGAGAAACTTGTCCTTGTTCTTGTTCCGCAACCATAATAGGAGGTTGCTCTTCTGAGTTTCCAGGGCCGGATAATCCGGCTGAGGGAGTGGCCGGATAATATAGCTTGGGAGTTTCAGCTTCTTCATTGTTGTTCCTAGACAGAGAGGGAGATGCATGGCCAGATAATCTAGCCCGGGACTTCCAGCTTGATTGGCAAATGGATGATCTTCAGAAGTTTGTTGTGTCGGTGCAGTAGTTGCTTGAATAGGTGGAATTTTTTGATCTTGTGTAGAAGAGGGCTCTACTTGAGTAGAGCATTGTCCTTCCCGATCTGCCATAAGGGTTCCTCAATGGGGCGGTAGAATCCCACACCCATTATTCTTATGGAATCTTGGGGTATTTCCACATCTGTATCACAAACATCAACTTGCCCACACGGGAGCTGCCATTTTCTTTAAACACCACACTCAAAGATTCCACAAAAATCCCGGTGGTCTTGTTGTAGACTCTATAAGTGTGGGATTCGTCACCATAACCAACAAAAATACTTTAGACTCGAATTTAGATAAACAAACTCCTTTAATAAACACTTACAACCGAATACCCGGAAGTATGAAATGTTTGGCTTGTTACCGGTAAATATCTCATAGGGTGTCTTGTCCAAGAGCTTGCGGAGGTAAATCCGGTTTGATGAGTGACAAGCGATGGATATGGCTTCATCCCAAAAGTTATACGATGACGTGAATTCCTACAACTGATGGCTCTGAAATATAGCCATCTACGTCCATATTTAGACTGGATATTACTCATATTTTTGAAGAAATATCTCTCTAAACCCTGCCACTAATGCCTAATATTCAAAGAGGTATGCAATCCTTTCTTTTATATTTTTCCTGCACAGATAATGTCGTTTAAAGGAGGGAATCACTACATTAAAGTTAAAGATATGATATTTCCAACAACCAAAAGAAACCAGGAGTCGTAAAGCGGAGGCGGACGCTTTAACGACCAACTATACGACCAGAGTAAAATCCGGACCGTATAGCTCCGCTTGTATAGTTGGCGCTGCCACCGTTAGGTCAAACAGAACAACTTTCATGAAGGGACCCTATATAAAGAAGCCTTGGGCAACGAGAAAACAAGCCAGACCTCGCCAAAAAGTTTCTGCCACAGATCACCAGCCTCCTCCAGATCTCAAAACCCTTCTCCATCTCCATAGCCATATTCCACCACTTGTAATAGTACATATCTTCTCCGATTGGAGACATTGTAAGACTATTGCTATCAATCTTATGATTTTTATTACAATGTTTATGATTGTTGATCTCATCTCTACGTGTGAGTAATTCTCCTTGGGCTAAGGGCTTCGGCCTAGCCATGTAGCATTTGTTCATGTTATTTATAATAGATGGGATCGTGTATTAGTTTGTATGACATGATGATTAGTGTATCCTCTCTTGCCTCAATCCAAGGACTTGTCAGGTACCCAAGACCTCGAGGGTTGAGCCAGGTATATGTACTATGAGTAATGACTAATTTGCAGGTTGGGAATTCCAGTGACAGAAGGGACAATACGACTGTATGTGAAGGATTTGCTTGGGATTAACGGTGACATCAATATGCATATCATTAGTTCTCTTTATTCTATGGATGAGACTAGTAGGTTATTGCTATAAGCGGTTGCGGAGGCAATAGCAATAATGGATGCACTGCCCACATATAATTTATCTTGCTCTAACAACTACATGCATGGTTTATTTCTATATTTTATTCCCATAAGATGTTTTGCACAACTATATGTGAAACCGAACACCTTAGGCCCTCTCTCTCCATCATCGACAACAACAAAAAGACGCAAGCTATTGGTTCGGTAAAAACACAAAGGTAAATTCTCTAGATATGCAACTAAGATGAATTTCCCTATATTTCAAGCTAGCTACTAAGTGAGTAAATACGAAAAGTGGGGAACGAGGTAACCGTAGTGGAGCACATGGAGACACATGATTTGTTTTACCGCAGTTTCTTCCTTGTTAAGGGAAGTATGTCTGTGTTGGAGGGGTGGGCCGTACTAAGACCACCACGCCACAAAAGGCCTCACCCCGTTCTTCGATGGATCACGCCACGAGAGGCCTGATCCACCTTCCACTATTTTGTACCCTTCTAGGCAGGAACCGGGGCACGCGTCCACAACTGAATTAGAGGCTTCCGTAGTGACAAAAAGCTGCCACAAGAAACAAGTTTATCAATAATTGTAATCAAGATCTAGAAAATCGCAAGAAACTCTAGATCATGAATCCTCCAAGTGAATGGAGGAGAAATGAAGATCTTGATTGGTGCCGGTGAAGAGCAAAGCCTCCTCATTCGATTCCCCGAAGCCCAGAGCCTTTGAGTGGTTGAAGGTGAAGATCTCTCTTGACTCGATATGAACAGTACAACACTTTTTCGTGGGATCCAAGAAGGCTAGAATGAAAATATGACAGGGTGTAAATACCCCATCTAAAAATCTACCGTTGGAGAACTTGGGTGGCAGATAATCCGGCCTTAGTGGCGCTAGATAATCCGACCGGGCCAAAAACTCTGGCCTAGGTCGGATTAACCGGGGAAAAATCTACCCCATTCTCTGCTTGATGCACCTTGGAGCCGTTTGTAGAAAAACCTGGGGGACGGATTATCCAGCCTTGGCACAAATTCTGGCCCTAGTCGGATAATCCGACAGAAAACTCCGTCCCCACTCTGCATGACGCGCTTGGTCGTTTGTTGAAGAAACCCTAGGGGCTGATTATCTAGCCTGGGCAAAAACTCTAGCCCTAGCCGGATAATCCAGGGGGAAATCCACCCCCATACCGCTTGACGCACCTAGCCCACGCTTGGTTATTGGGGCAAGGGCAAATAATCCGGACCTTGACAGGGGCAGATAATCTGCCCCCCCCCCCAATCTCTATTTAGCTGCATTTTGCGGGGAAATCACCTGCATCACTAAACACACAATTAAATAATACCTAGCATTTTTATCTAACACTCAAAACAATAGAGATCATGAAATGTTCTTTCAACTGTGCCTCCATTCACGAAAACCACGTACCCCGTTAATTTCGAGTCATCCAGATTAGTGTCAAAACGTACATCAGCGTAATCTTTTACACCAAGTTTCTCTTCACATCCTCCATAGACTAAAAACATATCCTTTGTTCTCCTAAGACACTTCAGGATATTTTTAACTGTCGTCCAATGATCCATTCTAGGATTACTTTGGAACCCGCTCATCAAACTAAGAGCTAGGTCCACATCAAGTCGAGTACTCAGCATGGCATACATGATATAACCTATGGCTGAAGCATAGGGGATGTTAGACATCTTTTCCTTATCATCATAAGTTGTTGGACACTGAGTCACGTTTCACCATGGGAAAGAACCCTTTCTTTGCCTAATACATTAAAAACCTCTTTAGAACCTTGTCTGGGTAACTACTCTAACTTAATGCTAATAGGTGCTTTGACCTATCTCTACAGATTTTAATGCCTAATATGTAAGCAACTTCACCCAAGTCCTTCATAGAAAATTTACTATTTAAATAATCCGTCACACTCTTTAGAAGATTCACATCATTCCCAGTTAACAATATGTCATCCACATATAATACTAGGAATGTTACTGAGCTCCCACTCACTTTCTTATAAATGTAGACTTCTTCTTCATTTTGGAGAAATCCAAAACCTTTGATCACTTCATCAAAGCGAAGATTCCAGATCCGAGATGCTTGCTTTAGTCCATAAATAGAATGCTGAAGCTTGCATACCTTTCTAGCATCCTTAGGATCGACAAAACCTTCCGGTTGTACTATATACAAATATTCCTCAATGTTTCCATTTAGGAACGCAATTTTGGCATCCATCTGCCATATCTCATAATCGAAATACGCAGCAATTGCTAGAAAATCTCGATAGACTTAAGCTTCGCTACTGGTGAGAATGTCTCATCATATTCAACTCCTTGAATTTGTTGAAAACCATTTGCGACAAGTTGAGCTTTATAGACAGTCACATTACCATCAACATTTGTCTTTTTAAAAGATCCATTTATTCTCAACATCCTTGCGGCCATTACGAATATCCACCAAAGTCCATACTTGGTTATCATACATGGATCCTATCTCGTATTTTATATCTTTAAGCCATTTCTTGGACTCGGGGTCTTCCATCGCTTCCTTGTAGTTCGCAGGTTCGTCTTGTTCAACTAACATAATTGTATTAACAAGATTACCATACCATTTAGGAGTAGTACGGGTTCTTGTAGACCTACGAGGGTCATTAGGTTCCTCAATGTGAATGTTATGATAACTCTCACACTACAAAAATACCCCCTCAAACCCGACACCTTTTTGGGGCGGCATAAGCAAAAAGAACCAGCAAAAGCTGAATACGCAGAGAATGTGCTATTCACGGCGATAAGAAGCACGATGGTCGATTTTTTGCCGTGGAAAATTTATGTGTGGTGTTAAATTGCACCGCGCTAGCTGTCCATCCATACCGGCGTTTCGAGGCCCCTCGGTAACGTGAACCGGGGCAGTAATGATTTCGCCGTGGAAAAGGCATGACATGGACTATGGGTCCCGTATGTTTTACTACTCATGTTTGTCTCACTGACGGGTGAGCCCCACTGAAGTCCAGTCATTGCCATCTCAATATTATAAGGAAAGAACCCTCCTCCCCACGACCATAATTTCTCTCCCACGTCACGCACTTTGTCATTTCTTCAACCTCTGTCTTTCTCTCTCCAGGAAGCTTTGAGCGGCGACGACTGCGAGAGTTGGCTATGAGAATCGGCGGCTCCATCAGACGTACCTCTATCATTCCATTAGATAGCGTGATACCGGTACATGTAGTTGCTATTTTTCGATTTCATTGCCATTGAATTTCGCATTTGGGTTTTTGTTCCTCTGTTCATCCCCAAAATTTCTCGATTTCTCGATCTCACCAATGTGCATTGTTGTTTTTCTTTCAAGTACAACGTTCCTGGAGTACCAATGCACATCCATGACCAATAATGGCATGGGGAACATAATGAGAACGTGTCCTATTAATGCGCTAACCATGTAATCGCCTGGGGATACATGTTCTATGACAAGAACTTCCCATAGGACACTAGCCGCAAGTTCCTCTCGTGCCATCGTCAGGGAGCAACTTCATGCTGTTGGGTGTGATGGATTGATCTAGAGCACCCAATCCACCTCCAACAATCATTGCGCGAGCTCTAGTGGGGAAAGATGGAGGACAAAAACAAAGAAGGCAGGTGACATACGACGAACACATGGAACCTGAAATCCGGTAATTGCAGAATCAGGTGAATGATCACGTTAAAATGTTGAGGGAGTGGTGCACTAGATTGGCTAGTAGGGTGCAAGCCATTATAAATAGGTTGGACAAGATTGCTGATAGATGTAGTTAGAGTTAGTGTTAATTATGTTGTTAGTATTACTTCTTAGTATTAATTAATCTTGGAGTAGATCGACCAATCTCTAGTGTTCTTTTGGTGGCTTCTTCATTTTGGGCAGTGCAATACCACAACTCGTGCACAAGTACATGTGTACTGATATATCCCCATATATGCAAATTACTATTTCCCCCTTTTTGGTGTGTTCTTTCATTGATTTGCTAATCAATACGAATGTTAATCAAACAGAATGTCGGGGAATATACGACACGTTTGACTTGCCAAAAAACCGATAAGGCAAAGGTTGGTTATGACTCATACTAGTTATTTCCACTTCGGCCCACATAGGTCGCTCTCATCCTTATCCGAAAAATACCCATCCCACCAACCATAACCCTAGCCTCAGATCCGCGGCGATGCTGACCCTGGCCACGTTGACCTTTCCGGCACGCTGGACTGCACTATCATCCGCGGTGGCGCCGACCCCGACCACGCTAACCTCAGCGTCATGCCGGACCGCACTGTCCTCCGTGGCGGTGCTGACCCCAGACACGCTCTCTTCTACGACGTGCCGAACCACACCGTCCTTCATGGCGACGCTGACCCCGGCTGCGTTGACCTCTACCCCACGACGGACCGCACCATCCTCCGCAGTGAAGATTGCCCCTGGCCACATATTCATATGTCCCCAATCCCTCGAACTGTAATTATTTATATTCAGTCATTTGTATTTGTTAGTATATCATTGTTCTCAGTTTCTCTGTGCCTTCTGATATAAAAACTAACATTGCTAGGTAGTAAGTAGTGATGTCAAACTATCTTAATTTCCATGGTGAAAAATAGCAATGTTTAACAACAAAAGTTACAAAGTTCCAAAGCTCTCAACACCATGTGGCCTCTACCATGCGAGGTAAACTTGCTCTTAGTATACAACTCTATCAATACGAGACACATATAACTAAAAATGTACTCTTCGATATAGGTTTGGCAATGAAGTTAACATGACCAATATTATTTCACTTGGTGTTTCAGGTCCCAATATTCTACCACTAGAGAAGTATTCCCTTTGATATAGGTTTGGAAATAGAGTAGACATGACCAGCTCAAGAAGGAAGAATCAAAAGCAAACTTTTAGAAGTTATAGGTCAGAAATTCCTCACTATGTTTGCACTCTCAAGAAAACCATGGACTGCAAAAGAAATATGGTAATTATCTTACCTGTGTAGTACTGTAATTCACTTGAACTCCAACCATGGCTAGAACTATAACAATATAACATGTTCCTGTCTTCCCTATGTAGTGCTTCTCATCCAGTTTCGCTAGGAAGTATATTATACCTTTGATATCTAGAGAAACTGCTCAAGCAAAGTCATGTGATAATTAAACTAGTGCTAGTTTCAAATCAAACTGGGAAGAATACGTTTGCCAACATAATCTTTGGAAAGGTGATGTTTGTGCCTTCTAGTTTGCAACCAAAGCAGGTTCTCTGATCGTGACGGTGCATCTTTTGTAGTGCTTTGAACTTGTTGGAATTAGTTCCATATATTGTTAGTTGTGAACTTGTTGGGTTGAGATGTAATGTATGTATATAATGAAAGCTCAATTCAGCTGAAGTTGCATTCTGTGTGTTATGCGTTCTTTGTTCCGCTGTTTGTTAGGTTGAGATGTAATACAGATATTAGATATCTAATGGGGTCCAAATTGCAAAATAGCCATATATAATGCACCGATGGAGACATTACGAGGCATTGCCATTATGCCATAGTCTCACAGCCACCACAACACATGGGCCGCAGGTAAACGATTTGTTGCCGTGAAAGCGCTAGCTTGGTGGCTCAAGTTGTGTCGCGCCAAAAAATCCACCGATGTCGCACAATCCCAAATGCAGTTATCCCTGGCGGCTTTTTTGTTACGCTAGTGTGAGCGAAGGGACTAAGATAGTCCCTCGTCGTCTATAAGCGTCAGCGCACAGGCTCTATGTTGTAGTGTCATTTGCTCCCACTCCAACCGTTCAATATGGTTCCGGAACATCTTCTGATGTGCCAATCGGTATTTGGAGAGAAGGGTCAAAAATATCATCGAACTCTACTTTCCTCCCACTAACACCTTTGGCGAGAAACTCCTTCTCGAGAAAGGTACCATTCTTAGCGACAAACGTTTTGTGCTCGGTTTGGTTGTAGAAGGTGTACCCAATAGTTTTATTTTTGATACCCTACAAAGAAACATTTCTTCTCTTTCATTTCAAGTTTACCAGGCTGTAGTTTTTTAACATAAGCCTCACAACCCCACGCTTTCAGGAAAGACAACTTTGGTTTCATGCCATGCCATATCTCATATGGTATTGTCTCCATGGATTTGGATGGTGCCCTATTTAAAATGAATGCAACTATTTCTAATGCATATCCTCAAAATGGTATCGATAAGTTGGTAAGAGACATCATAGACCGTACACTATGTAATAGAGTGCGATTAGGTTGTTCTGACACACAATTACACTCTGGTGTTCTAGGTGGCGTAAGTTGTGGTACAATGCCACAAGCCTTGAGGTGCATGCCAAACTCATAACTCAAATACTCGCCTCCTCGATCAGATCGGAGGTGCTTGATTTTCTTGTTGAGTTGATTTACAACTTCACTCTAAAATTCTTTGAACTTTTCAAATGTTTTAGACTTGTGTTTCACTAAGTAAATATACCCATATCTACTCAAATCATTAATGAAGGTTATGAAGTAACGATATCCAATGCGTGTGGAGATGCACATCGGTCCACATACATTAGTATGTATGATTCCCAACAAGTCTGTCGCCCGCTCCATCAAACCAGAGAACAGAGTCGTGGTCATCTTGCCCACAAGGCACGATTCACATCTGTCAAGAGATTCAAAATCTAGTGACTCCAAAAGTCCATCAAAATGGAGCTTCTTCATGTGCTTAACATCGATATGACCCACACGGCAATGCCACATATACATGGTATTATCATCACTAAGCTTACATATTTTGGCATAAATGCTATGGATGTGAGAATCACTACTATTGAGACTTAATAAGAACAAACCATTACTTTCCAGTGCATAAGCATAGAAGAAATTATTCATATAAATAGAACAACCACTTATCTCTGAATTAAATGAATAATGGTCTCGCAACAAGCAAGACCCACTTACAATATTCATACCCAATGCAGGTACAAAGTAACATTTATTCAAAACTAAGATTAATCTGAGGTAGATGTAGAGGGAGACTGCCGACAACCACCACATATACTTTGCAGCCATTGCCAACACGCACTGTCACCTTGTCCTTCACCAAGCGCTTCTTATTCCGCAACTCCTGCTGAGAGTTAAAAATGTGAGAAATAGAACCAATATCAAATACCCATGTGTTGCTCTGAGCTTCTGTGAGGAAAACATCAATAACATGTATATCATATATACCTTTGCCTTTCTCGGGAATCTTGTCGGCCTTCTTATCTTCCAGGTACTTGGGACAGTTGCACTTCCAGAGACTATCCCCCTTGTAGCAGAAGCACGTGATGTGAGGCTTGGGTCTGGGCTTGGGAGCCTTAGTAGGGTTTGCAACATGCTTGCCGTCCTTCTTGGGTTTTCCCTTCTTGCCCTTAACCTTCTTGCTAGGATTCTTGAAATCGACGGTCTTATTGACCATAAAAAAGTGTGCTCCTTCTTGATTTTTACCTCAGCTATTTTAAGCATGGCGAACAACTCAGACAGGGACTTGGTCATTGATACATTGCAAATGTATCTATAATTTTTGATGTTCCATGCTTGGTTTTATCCACTTTCTTGTGTTCTATTCCAGCTTTGGAGTACTTTTCATATGATTTCTTGGACTAACCTACTAACAAGAGCCACAGTGCCAGCTGCCTGTTTTCTGCTGTTTTTGGTTGCAGGAAAGTCAGAAAATGAATATTCTTGGAATTGGACGGGACAAAAGCCAAAGTGCCTATTTTTGCGGAAGGGATCAAGTGCCAGAATAAGAGACGGAGAAGGGCTAGGGAGCCAGCACACCACCTGGCCGCGCGGCCAGGCCTGGCCCGCGCCAGGGGGTGGTGTGGCCGCTCCCGGCACCCCCTCGGCCTCCCCTTTCGACTATAAGTTACCCTCGGGACGAAAACCCTAAGTCCCCGATCAAAAATCCATGAAAGAGTCTGTAGCCGCCATCATCTCCATCCTAGATCGGGAGGGATCTGAAGCTCTTCCTGACACCCTGCCGGAGAGGGGAATTCACCCTGGAGGCTTTCTTCATCACCATGCAAGCCTCCGGTGTGATGCGTGAGTAGTTCATCCTTGGACTACGGATCCATGTAGTAGCTAGATGGCTGGTTTCTCCTCCTTTGTGCTTTCATGTTTAGATCTTGTGAGCTCCGTTCATGATCAAGATCATCTATTTGTAATTCATACATGTTGTGTTTGCGGGGATCCGATGGATATTGAGATGCTATTTCAGATTGATTATTGATTCTATCATGTCTTTGTTATTTGAGATCTTGCATGCTTTCCGTTGTTAGTAGCTATCTTGGCCAAGTAGATGCTAGCAACTCCAAGAGTTAGTATTTATGCTCGATAGTGGTTTCATGCCTCTGGTAATCTGGGGAAGTGACAGAAATCTCTAAGGTACTAGATGTGTTGTTGCTACTAGGGAGAAAACAACAATCCTTTGTTCATAGAACAATCGTATTGTTTACTTTACACGCAGTTCGTAAAGCAATAATCTGTTTCTTGCAACTTAATACTGGAGGGGGTTCGGATGATAACCTGAAGGTGGATTATTAGTCATAGATGCAATTGGATGGCGGTCTATGTATTATGTTGTAATTCCCAATCAAGTCTCAGAGGAGTCAAGATGATTAGTATATGCATATATTGCTTTCTCAGTGTTTGTCAATTTCCCCGCTATAATTTGTTCACCCAACATGTTATCTATCTAAGGAGAGCCACCTCTAGTGAACTATGGATCCCGGTCCTCTTTCTTTACATACAATCTACAACTGTTTACTATTTTGTGTTTACTTTCTGCAAACTTTTACTTCTTTCCATTCGATACGTTTAATCCTTTGTTTTCCGCAAAACAAGGTGAGATTGACAACCTCATCGCCAGTTGGGGACAAAGTTATGTGGTTGTGTTGTGCAGGTCTCCACGTTGCTACTAGCACCGGTAGTGCGCCCTGCCAAAGCTCAGCTAGTAACACCTTTGAGGTGTTTCCTTGCTCCTACTGGTTCAATTAAACCTTGGTTTCATAACTGAGAGAAACTTGTTGCTGTGCTCATCATACCTTCCTCTTGGGGTTCCCAATGAGCTCTACATCAACACCACACACCAAGCACTTTTCTGGGCGCCGTGCATTGAGCCATCAAGTGATTTTCTAGCGCCGTTGCCGAGGAGTCAAGGACATCTTCACAAGGGGAGTCCCTCATAACCAATCTCTTTACTTTGTTGTTTTTTTTGCTTAGTTTCTTTTTGCTTTGTTTGCTTGTTTTGTTCTTCAAAAAACACAAAAAAATTAGTTTTACTTGTTTGCTTTCTTATTTGAAAACCCAAAAAAATGACTACTCTTGAAAACACTAAGTTGTGTGACTTCACTAGCACCAACAACAATGATTTTATGAGCACACCTATTGCTCCACCTGTGGCTGAAAATACTTTCTTTGAGATAAAACCTGCTTTACTCAATCTTGTTACGAGAGAGTAATTTTCTGGTATTGGTAATGAGGATGTTGCCTCCCATCTAAATAACTTTGTTGAACTTTCTGAGATGCAAAAGCATAGGGATATAGATGGTGATATTATTAAGCTGAAATTGTTTCCTTTCTCTTTGAGAGGAAAAGCTAAAGAATGGTTGAATTCCTTAACTAGGAATAGTATTGACTCTTGGACTAAGTGCAAAGATGCTTTTATTGGAAAATACTATCCTCCTGCTAAGATTATATCCATGAGAAGTGAAATAATGAAGTTTAAACAACTTGATAATGAGCATGTTGCTCAAGCTTGGGAAAGAATGAAATCTTTGGTAAAGAATTGTCCCACTCATGGACTGACTGCTTGGATGATCATCCAAACTTTTTATGCAGGATTGAACTATTCTTCAAGGAACCTATTGGATTCAGCTGCTGGAGGTACCTTTAAGACCATCACATTGGGTGCTACAACAAAACTATTGGACAATATGATGGTTAATTATTCTGAATGGCATACTGAGAGAGCTCCACAAGGTAAGAAGGTAAATTCTGTTGAGGAAACCTCCTCCTTGAGTGATAAGATTGGTATTATTATGTCTATGCTTGTTAATGGGAAATCCCATATTGATCCAAATAATGTTCCTTTAGCCTCTTTGGTTGCTCAAGAAGAGCAAGTTGATGTGAACTTCATAAGAAATAACAATTTTGGCAACAATGCTTATGGTAATAATGCTTATAGGAACAATTTTGGTAACAACAATTATAAGCCATACCATCCCAACAATGGTAAATCTGAATTACCTAGTGAAGGAAGAATCTTAGAAGTTGAAAGATCCACTAAAAACTTCATGCAAATGCAATACGAGCAAAATAAGCTATTTACTAAAACTATGGAGGAACAATCTATCATTTTGAAGAACATTAGCCATCAACTTGAGAGTCTAAATAGGGAAATTCCTAGTTTACAATTGAAACTCTCTAATGTTGAAAGGAATATATCTTCTCTATCTGAAGCTCAATCTTCATTGATTAATAAAATGGCTGCTAAACCTGAAACTAATGATAATCCCTTTGCAGCTACTAATGCTATACAAGTAAGAATTGATGAAAATGTTAGACTATTAGCTTAATTACATGCTAAGTGGGAAAGAGAAGATGAAATTGCTAGAAACATTAGTGTTTCTACTATTACCACCACTAGTGTTGAGGCTAGTAATAGTTCTACTACCTTAGATGATAAAGTTGATTTTGATCTTGATGGTTGCAACATCTCTGAAGTTATTAAGTTCCTACAAAAGCTTGCTAAAAGTCCTAATGCTAGTGCTATGAACATGGCTTTTATAAAACACATTACCGATGCTCTCATAAAGATTAAAGAAGAAAAGATGAAACATAAAGCTTCTATTCCTATAAAACAAGAAGATGGTTGTGAACCCATCATTAATATGAAAGTTAATGACTTTGATTTCAAAGCTTTGTGTGATCTTGATAGTAGTGTTTCTATTATGCCTAGAAGGATTTATGATATGCTTGATTTGCCTCCTCTTGAAGATTGTTATTTGAATGTCCCACTTGATGCTAATGCTAAAAAGAATCTAATGGGGAGTCTTAATAATGTCCTTATTATGGTTAATGATTCCTATGTCCCTGTTGATTTCTATGTTTTGGATGTTGAATACAATGCTTCTTGTCCTATTACTTTGGGAACACCTTTTCTTAGAACTGTTGGTGCCATCATTGATATGAAAGAAGGCAGCATTAAATATAAACTCCCACTCAATAAAGGTATAGAACACTTCCCTAAAAAGAGAGAAAAGATTTCTTTTGCTTCTCCTATGAAAACAAAATTTGGGTTTAATGCTTCTTCATTTGAGAACACTTGATTCTTTCTTTGCTTCTTATGCCTAACTTAAAGGCGTTAAAGAAAAGTACTTGTTGGGAGATAACCCAAGAGTTTTTGTTGAGTGTTGGAAGTTATTACCTCTGTAATAACCTCTCCTTATCCTTTTTATTTGCTTTTTGTGCCAAGAGTAACCTCTAATGAGAGTGAAGTAATGATTGGGAAATTGCTGTCCCGAAACAGATTTCTGTGCTTCACAGAAAAAATTCCTGAGAGAGCTCTGTACGTCGGATTGAGCTGTACGTTTTTTGTGCTTCTGCCCCAGGTTGTTATCTAACTTTCGTTAGTTCAACACTTTTTTATTTGAGCAACAGAAGGTCTTCTAAAAAATTCGTCTTTACCTGCTGGTCTGTTTTGACAGATTTCTGCCATTTTCTGCATTTGCTTCTTGTTAGTTCCTTCTTGAGTTCCTTTGGGGAATTGAGCTTTCTGAGGGAAGTGCTACAGTAGCTAGTGTTCTAATGGAAGTTTATTTGGTGTTAGAACTGAACCTTAAGACTTATTTATCTTAAGTGCACTAATGTTGCTAATGAGATTGTGTGAAGTTTTGTATGAAGGAAAATTTTCAGGTGTATGGAAGGAATGAGTAATGAGATGAAGGATGGACTAAAGCTCAAGCTTGAGGATGCCACGCATGTCACCCCAATAAACATCCAAGAAGTACAAGCGTCAAAGCTTGGGGATGCCCAAGGCACCCCCTTCTTCATCAAGAAAAATTCCAGGTTTTCTTCCAAACGCTTCATTTTTATTGTTTCATGCACAGTTGTGTTTTTCTTGGAGCGTCTTATTTTTCATTTTTGTTTTGGTTTTTAGTTTGTTTGGTTTGCTTAGTGTTCTGAATAAGTTGGTTGGACCCCCTCTTTCATACTTTGGTTTGCAAATAGTTTGGTTTGGTTTGGAAAAGAGTAGGAAAGTTCATACTTATGTGGTAAAAATAGCTTGTTTTTGACTGTGGCCTATTCTTTGTCATGCCATGCTTGATATTGTTTTGGCTTTATGCTTAGTATTATTTGCTGTAGAATGACTTGTTATAAACAATTGAGATTGCTTAATGTGCCTTGGATGAATCATGCGTTGTTTTAGCATATTAAAGCATAGTATAGTGGTATTCTCCTTTGATGCTTTATTTGGGTTGACTTGGCACATGCTCACACCATGTTATGACTATCTCAAGTCACCTTAGCCTTTATGATCCTTTATTTTTCAACTTGTAGTATCACTTTATGCTTTGATCAATGATGTTTTGTCGCTTTGCATGATTATGGCCATTATTGCTCTCTTAGTTTGTCGCTCCCAGTCTTTTGCTAGCCTCCACAACAAAGTATGAGTTCCACTCATGCATCCAACTCCCTAAACCAAGTTATTCCAAAGAGTCCACCATACCTACCTACTAGCTTATGCTATTCCAAGTATATTCATGCTTTTGTTTACCTTCCACTTGTTATGAAAAAACTAGTGATTAAAGCTCTCACGAACTTGATGGCACACTTTACTTTACTTGCCCTTAATAACTTGAACCATTGTGTCTTCTATGTTGTATATGATTGCACTTATTTGTTGGGAATTAGCAGAACCATGCTTTCATGGGGAACGCTTTCAACATTGCAATTGGTACTTGTACCTAGTTGATATCATGCTCTTTTGTATATGGATGTCGTCGGTGTGAAATGAAAGGGAGCGTGTAAGTGCATGGAGTTATGTATATGTGTTAGAGAAACGCCTGGGCTGCTGGTCTAATCCATGCTGACATGGTGGAAACCTGCAGCGTAACCATAATGAGCTGTCTATAAAGCTTTCTTCTTATAAAAAAAGAGTCCTATACTGAGAAAAAAAAGAGAAAAAAGAGATACTATGAAAAGAGGAAAGAGAGAAAAAAGAACCATATTCCCATGGTAAATAAGAAGAATGCTGAGATGCTCGTTGTCTGCTTGCCTTGTCATTTTGATATGGGGATTCTTCCGTATCATCGGGCAAGGGGTACCCCGTTGGCGGTTCTCAATGATACACATATACTTACGATGACAAGAACTTACCGGTGACTAAACTTGAGTAGCATGAGGAGCGGCCCTCGTATACAAGGGACATGAGATTTCTGACTTATACTTCATCAAGCGTGTACACCATAGTTTGTTCACTTTAACCTTAATCACTTCAAGATGCTTATGATAGGGGCAATGAGAGATGAAAGCTATAAGTACCATAATTCTTGGAAGCTCTTTATGAGACTTGAATCCCTACTTCCTTTTACAGAAGGCCTTTCTTCCACCATTATATTGAGTCTCCACCTTCTAACTTTATGCACCTACTTTGAGAGCATAGTGACCATTCTTAGTTCTATGTGCATTGTCCCAAGACTAGTCGATTGATGCATAACTTGTTATTGCTTGTTTGAAACTATTGTATCTAGTCACTCTTATGAACTTTGAAGGTGTCCTATGCATTTATATTTGCTACTCTATTGAGGGAAAAGCTGAATACTTTTATGCTATGTTTTCTTTATGTGAAACAAACAAACGTCTTGCAAAGCGTTGTTATTCATGAATCTTTTGTTTGTGCCTTTTCATATTGCATCATAGTTTCTTTGCTTATTGCTAGAACTTTGTCTTTCATGTTATGATTGAAGTACTATGATCCCAGCTTTGAGTATTTTGCAAATACTTTGATCAAGTCTTTGATGGTGCATGTCACCTCAAAAATTATTTCTTTTTATCACTTACCTACTCGAGCACGAGTAGGAGTTAAGCTTGGGGATGTTGATAAATTGCGAATGTATCTATAATTTTTGATGTTCCATGCTTGGTTTTATCCACTTTCTTGTTTTTTGTTCCAACTTTGGAGTACTTTTCATATGATTTCTTGGACTAACCTATTAACAAGAGCCACAGTGTCCGCTACCTGTTTTCTGCTGTTTTTGGTTCCAGGAAAGTCAGAAAATGAATATTCTTGGAATTGGACGGGGCAAAAGCCAAAGTGCCTATTTTTCCGGAAGGGATCAAGTGCCAGAATACGAGACGGAGAAGGTGAAGGGAATATGCCCAAGAGGCTATAATAAAGTGGTTATTATCTTATTCCATGTTTATGATAAATGTTTATTTTACATGCTATAATTTTATTGGTCGGAAATGTCAATACATGTGTGTTTAATAAACAAAAAGGGTTCCTAGTTATGCCTCTCTTATAGACTATCTCGTTGATTAACAAGATGATCAAGGTTTCCTGATCATGGACATTGGATGTTGTTAATAACAAGGTCACAACATTGGTGGAATGATGTGATGAACATTCATCCGAAGTATAGCATTACGATCAAAGTCATTATGTTTATATTGCTATAACATCATACGAAGTAATCTTTATCCTTAGACCATGAGATCATGTTAATTGCTAACACCGGAAGTGTATCTTGATAACATCAAACATCACACCATAACAGGGTGACTATAAAGATTACGAAGGTGTTATGTTGAGGATCATGGATCAAGAGTGGAATTTGTCAATCCCGATGACGGATAGATATACTCTGGGCCCTCTCGGTGATATCACATTAAGATAGCTTGCAAGCAAGTGATGTGATCACTAGAATGTTATATCACGGGAATGAGAAAAGAGTGCATGTCGGAAACGAGATCAAACTAGGTATGGAGATACTGATGATCGAATCTCGGACATGTAATATATCGTGAGACAAAGGGATTTAGTTACTAGCGTTAAAGGTTCTCACGATCACAGAAGTCATCGTTGAATGTGTAGGAGTCAGTATGGATCTCCAGGTCCCGCTGCTGATTATTGATCGGAGAGGGGTCTCGATCATGTCTGCATTATTCGCGAACCGTTGGGTGACACACTTAAGGGATACCGACACCATTTGGAGCAAATATGTTTCAGATAAAGATTTAAGAAAGCGCTGGAATTATTTCAATAGACACCGAAACTGTTTCGGGTGAAATTGCTGAAATTGGTTCTGCATGTAATATTGAAATGTTGCAGGGGGTTTTATGTGAATGTTTGTTAATTAAAGTAATTAAGAAAATTCTGAATAAAAATAATAAAAGAGTTTTATTAAATGAGAGAGCATTAAATTTGGAGAAATTTAATGCATTTAAAGTGGAGACTTTAAAAGGGAATGTTAAGAGGCATTTTAATGTGGAGGGGTTACCACCACATGAATGGAGGAGGTGAAGAGGCACCTCCTCCATGCGCCGGCCATGAAGGAGGGGCACCCCCCTCCTCCTATAAAAGGCCACCCTCTCCTCACTTCTCACTCACACCTCCTTGTGAAGGATCTCTCTCCCCCTCTAGTATTATTTCCCCATGGTCTCGGATTAGCGAGATACATGTTCCCGGTGGCTTTATCTGGAAAGGAGTTGCTGCTTCCACTGCTTTGCTGGAGCGAGGGACGGAGGTTGTCAGGGTACCGGACGTGTGTGCGATCACGGATGCACCGCTGCTTTGCGGTGCTGGACTTGGTGGTGCTGGAGCTGGATCTGATGGACGTGCTGGAGCCGGACCTGCTGGACTTCCTCACGATCTTGAGATCAGCAAGTGTACGACTACATCAACCACGAGTTCCTACTCGTTAACAAAACTCGTTGTCTTCGAGGGTAAGTTCTCGTTGGATGTATGTCCACCCGTTGCTTTGTACTTAGTAGATAGATCTTGGCGTGTAGTTCACACCGTAGGAAAAATTTTGTTTTCTATGTTGCGGACCCAACAGTGGTATCAGAGCCTGATCTATGCGTAGGTGCTTTGCACGGGTAGTACACATATGTTTATATGAGGGCGATGATGATCATGTTATTGCATCTTCTATGTATTTTGGATATTGGTGGCATAGTGGGATGAAGCGGCCCGGACCAACCTTACATGTCATCGTACATGAGACCGGTTCCACGACTGACATGCAACTTGTTTTGCATAAGTGGCTGGCGGGTTTCTGTCTCTCCTACTATAGTCAATATCTGATTTACAACGAGTTGCTAATAACTTGGTTATCCTCGTTGTGGTTCATGTTCGTAGGTAAGAACGGTTCTATCTCCGAAAGCCCTAAGCCACGTAAAACTTGCAATTGATAAATTAGAGGCATCTAGTTTAGATCGTTGTTGGGCTAGTGTATTGATATCGTATTGTTGTAAGTAGATGTATGATAGATACTCTTACAACACACTCAACGTGTAAGTTCCATAGTCCTTGGCCTTACACACAAAGGAATGATAGAGATCATACCACGATGCAAGTGATAGAGATCAAATGCATGGACCATATCATCTCACGTTACACATTAGATGTTAGCATCTTATACTGCTAGTTTGGCGCTTTCTGTAGCATTGTAAGATGATCCCTCATTTAGATATCAAGATAAAAAATGTGTTCTTCCTTAAGTATGCACCGTTTTCTGGATCGTATTTCGAGACATCACGTGATGATCGGGTGTACTCGACTCTACGCTTTCATACAAACGGGTGTAAGACAGTTTTACACATACGAGTACTAAGGTTCTTACTTGGCGAGCCTAGCATGTACAGACATGGCCTCGGAACACGATCTGAAAGGTTAAGCATGAGTCATATAGTTGATATGATGCCCATATAGAATCTCGCCTTTGAAGCTACATCAACTCACGTGATGATCGGACTTGGTGTAGTGGATTTGGTTCATGTAATCACCAAAAAGACACGAGGGATGTCGTTTTTGAGTGAGAGTTCATTTTTAATTTGGATTAGTCGAACCAAATTTGTCATAAATTAAATCAAAGTGAATTTGCATAGTTTGTTGTAGTCATTGGCATTCATTTTCTACCTTATGCTTAGTTTTTATTTGAGATAATAGAACTATAGAATTCTGGATATTTACTTTACGAACTGGTATCGTATTGTTTTGAATGTCAATTTAAAGTTTATAATTCCTATTGCAAACTTTCAGCAAACTCTATTTACTCCATGAAGTTTAATAAGTAGTATTAAATCAAGAGTAAGAATTCCAATGTTAGTATCTAAAGTATCATGTTTGCCTCCATGATTATTGATATCCAAAAGTTGTTTTAATATCAAGATTATATGGGAGCTGAAAATTGTTTCAGAAACCATCATGTGTGAAAGATATTGTGATATCTGAAACAATGTTTTTGGTTGCATTATGATAGAGTATAATTTAGCAAAATGCATGTTCTCATATTGTATGAGAATTTGTGAAGGTTGGAGACGCTAGGCGTCCTAATCTACTAAAAAGGTTTTGGGAACTTATATTATACTCGTGATTCTTCCTTATAGGCTATAGTAGCTTGATCATGAAAGTTGCCATGATAAGGATGAATAGAAGATGTAAGTAAAATGTTTACTACACTAATAGATTACTAAAGAATGGATTTTTTTGAAAGAATGCCAAACATTTGATGATGGTGATCAACTTCAAAGTGCAAGTCCAAAGGTATTAGTATTTGACTATATACAAGCTTTGTACCATGCGTCATGTTGATGACACCACTATTGATGTTGATAGATTCTTTTAAAAGAAAAGGAATTGTTGAAAGAGAATCTATAAAACATTTGGCAGAAAATAAAAGGTTGGAGATGTCCAACTTGGGTATATAGAAGATATACATGTTATGGTTGTATTCCTTGCTTATTAAACAATGTGGTTCTTAGGTATTGGATACCAGTATTGGATACCGAATTGGTTGGTATGAAGTGTCATACAGGACAACGCAATTCATGAACTGCAATGGCCTAAGTAACTAGCAAGAGAATAAGTGATGATGATCATCGAAAACAAATAAAGTGTTATTGTGCTTTTTTCGTTATCGTCAAACCTAGCCTTCAAGATTTGTTTTAATATTGTTATTTTGTTCCGGTATTACGAGAACAATGGTTGTTCAAATAATTACCATATTCCATAAAGGATGGATGAACTTTTACAAGTCTAGTGGGAGAAATCACATCCATAAACACTATTGCTAAAATATCGCAAGACAAATGATTGAAAGATCACTTATGAAGTGACATCGCTGTTTAAATTATATTGGAAAGAAAACATCAAAAAACTCCATGTTGATGGATTTTGGGAGTCTTTGATTTTGACCAATTGACGCATGTGAGACTTTCCTCGAGATAATTGAAACTCCGTCCATAGGCCAGAGAGGAACGGATGACTAGATTATTGGAAATTGTGCATGCTGATGTGCATAGTTCAGTATGTCTAGCCATATGCGATGGATCTTTTTGCTTCATATGCTTTCTTCGAAAATTTGAGTGAATATATGTGTATATTTACGTAATAAGGAAGAAGTATGAAACATTTGAAAGTTGCTCAAAGACTTTCAAGATGAAGTGAAAAATCATTGTAACAAGAAAATAAAGAGTTTATGATTCGATCATAAAGGAAGATATTTGAGTTACATGTTTAGCAAAACACCTAAGATTTGAGGAATTGTTCCATGAATTTGGATTTCCAGATAAACCATAGGAGTATGGTATGTTCGAGAGATGAAATCAAACCATGTTTGACATGGTAAGATCAAAGGTGTCATTTATAAAACTGCCATTACGTTTTAAGGATTGAAGCTTTAGAGACTACCGCTTTTACACTGAAAAGAGCACCATCGTGATCCATTGAAATGACACCATATGAATTATGGTTTGGGATAAAACCCGAATTGTCTTTTCTTAAATTTTGGTATGCTATGCATAAGTAAAATGTTTACAACCAAAGTCGGATAAGCACGTCTTTGTAGGTTATCCCAAAGAATTTGTTGGGAATTTCTCCATAACACCGAGGACAAAAGAGTTTGTTACTTGGAACGTCAAGTTTCTTGAGAAGGAATTTTTCGTGAAAAGTTAAGTAGGAGGACAATAGAACTTTGATAAGGTTGTTGAACCTTAGCTATATGTGCTAAGTAGCGCAGCGCCGGAAAGTGTCCCGGTCGCGGCCACAATGCTCATGTCTCTCGCGATTACAAAAGGTGTGATCTCAGAGATTAGAGTTCCTATAGAACCGTGTGGGTCGGTAAGAATCAAATAGTAAGATTTGATAAGCAAGTCGTTATAGTTTTGACAATGATGAACCGACTACATGCAAAGAAGCGATGATGGGCCCTGACTCCATAAAATGACTAGAAGTCATAGAATCCGTGATAGTATCCATACACAAGAAATCAAGTTTCTGAACTTGGAAGACCCTCTGGAAAGCCGTGAAGCCTATCGGTCGTGTTTGGATATATAAAGAGATAAGACATGGATGTTTAACATCTATGAAATAGTCGACATGTCGGAAAGAAGTTTACGACAATGTTCAAGGAGTTAACTATGACAAGATTTGATCTTTCATAGCGATATTTAGTCTTGACGGATTAATGTAGCAACCACTACATATAATTTGGTATATGGTAATTGAATAAACAAAACAATGTTCTTCTAATAGAACGGTTACCTAGGACATGTACATGACACGGTCCAAAGGGTTTTGTTAATTCAAAGGATGCTAAAAGGGCATGCAAACTTCAATAGTTGAAGTAAGCATAGCGGAGTTGGAATCTTCACCATGATGAAACTGTTAAAAGAGTTTAAATTCATCGGAGATGATGAAGATGCTTGCATTTGCAAGAAATTAAGTGGGAGCGCTGAGACATATTTCTAATACATTATGTAGAGGACATATTATTGATTAGAAATGATGTATCTTGTATTGACACAAGTTAAGAATTTCATTAAAATAAGATTTCAATGAAAGACTTGGGCAAAACCGGAATATTAGGCATCAATATCTATATGGATAGATTAAGGCGCTAATATGGTTGCGCTAGACATACATATATGAGATATTGAAAGGGTTCAATATGGAAACAACAAGAAAGGTTCTTGCTGCATGGAAAGGATTGTATCAAAATTCAAGTGTTTCAACACTTGGTGAGTAAAAACACATGAAGATTTTGATCGATTATACCATGATATGTATATATCCAGAATGTCCTATGCTCTAAATGTTATGAGCACATACCAGAATGATTCATGAGATGATCATTGGACGATAGTAAAGATATTCTTATGAGCTTTGGAAGAACTAAGAATATATAATGTATAAGTGAAAAATAGTTAAAGGTAGTTCATTGTAAAGTGTTACATTGATACTAGTTTTGTCACAAGATACAAATTAAATTTATCTCAATTTAGACTATGGGTGGCACAATGTAATGGAAAGGATGTTCCATGATGGATTTGGATGAGTTCCAAAGTTGAGACATTGTGACAGATACTACAACAAAAGGCTAAGTATATGACAGCTATAGTAGCAGCATAGGAGGGCATTTGTGTTAAGTAGTCTGTTATCCAACTAGGTGTGGTTCAAAGTGGGCTAATACTATGAAGATATATTGTGTGACAATAATATCAACATATTTTAACCGGAACGAACTAAAGGTCTCACCAAACGACCAAATTTATACAATGCCATCTCATTTGAGAACGAGTGATGCGTAGAGACGCAAAGACATGCAAATACACACGAACCTAAAACTGTCAGATCCAGAGATTATGTTAACTACTAGCAATCGCGTATATGCAACACCAGAAAGCCATAGGTGTTCAATACGCAAAGTTTTTCAAACTGGATTATTGACTCTAGTGCAAGTGGGAGACTAAAGGGAATATGCCCGAGAGGCAATAATAAAGTGGTTATTAGCTTATTCCATGTTTATGATAAATGTTTATTTTACATATTATAATTATATTGATCAGAAACGTCAATACATGTGTGTTTAATAAACAAAAAGGGTTCCTAGTTATGCCTCTCTTATAGACTAGCTCGTTGATTAACAAGATGATCAAGGTTTCCTGATCATGGACATTGGATGTTGTTAATAACGAGGTCACAACATTGGTGGAATGATGTGATGAACATTCATCTGAAGTATAGCATTACGATCAAAGTTATTATGTTTATATTGCTATAACATCATACGAAGTAATCTTTATCCTTAGACCATGAGATCATGTTAATTGCTAACACCGGAAGAGTATCTTGATAACATCAAACATCACACCGTAACAGGGTGACTATAAATATGGGTTGAGTGCTACGAAGGTGTTATGTTGAGGCTCATGGATCAAGAGTGTAATTTGTCAATCCCGATGACGGATAGATATACTCTGGGCCCTCTCGGTGATATCACATTAAGATAGCTTGCAAGCAAGTGATGTGATCACTAGAATGTTATATCACGGGAACGAGAAAAGAGTGCATGTCGGAAACGAGATCAAACTAGGTATGGAGATACCGATGATCGAATCTCGGACATGTAATATATCGCGAGACAAAGGGATTTAGTTACTAGCGTTAAAGGTTCTCACGATCACAGAAGTCATCGTTGAATGTGTAGGAGTCAGTATGGATCTCCAGGTCCCGCTGCTGATTATTGATCGGAGAGGGGTCTCGATCATGTCTGCATTATTCGCGAACCGTAGGGTGACACACTTAAGGGATACCGACACCATTTGGAGCAAATATGTTTCAGATAAAGATTTAAGAAAGCGCTGGAATTATTTCAATAGACACCGAAACTGTTTCGGGTGAAATTGCTGAAATTGGTTCTGCATGTAATATTGAAATGTTGCAGGGGGTTTTATGTGAATGTTTGTTAATTAAAGTAATTAAGAAAATTCTGAATAAAAATAATAAAAGATTTTTATTAAATGAGAGAGCATTAAATTTGGAGAAATTTAATGCATTTAAAGTGGAGACTTTAAAAAGGAATGTGAAGAGGCATTTTAATGTGGAGGGGTTACCACCACATGAATGGAGGAGGTGAAGAGGCACCTCCTCCATGCGCCGGCCATGAAGGAGGGGCACCCCCCCTCCTCCTATAAAAGGCCACCCTCCCCTCACTTCTCACTCACAGCTCCTTGTGAAGGATCTCTCACCCCCTCTAGTATTATTTCCCCATGGTCTCGGATTAGCGAGATACATGTTCTCGGTGGCTTTATCTGGAAAGGAGTTGCTTCTTCCGCTGCTTTGCTGGAGCGAGGGACGGAGGTTGTCGGGGTACCGGACGTGTGTGCGATCATGGATGCACCGCTGCTTTGTGGTGCTGGACTTGGTGGTGCTAGAGCTGGATCTGATGGACGTGCTGGAGCCGGACCTGCTAGACTTCCTCACGATCTTGAGATCGGCAAGTGTACGACAACATCAACCACGAGTTCCTACTCGTTAACAAAACTCGTTGTCTTCGAGGGTAATTTCTCGTTGGATGTATGTCCACCCGTTGCTTTGTAGGTAGTAGATAGATCTTGGTGTTTAGTTCACACCGTAGAAATTTTTTGTTTTCTATGTTGCGGACCCAATAGAAGGGCCAGGGAGCCACCACACCACCTGGCCGCGCGGCCAGGCCTGGCCCGTGCCAGGGGGTGGTGTGGCCGCTCCCGGCATCCCCTCGGCCTCCCCTTCCGATTATAAGTTGCCCTCGGGACGAAAACCCTAAGTACCCGATCAAAAATCCATGAAAGAGTCTGTAGCCACCGTCATCTCCATCCCTAGATCGGGAGGGATCTGAAGCTCTTCCTGGCACCCTGCCGGAGAGGGGAATTCACCCTGGAGGCTTTCTTCATCACCATGCAAGCCTCCGGTGTGATGCGTGAGTAGTTCATCCTTAGACTACGGATCCATGTAGTAGCTAGATGGCTGGTTTCTCCTCCTTTGTGCTTTCATGTTTAGATCTTGTGAGCTCCGTTCATGATCAAGATCATCTATTTGTAACTCATACATGTTGTGTTTGCGGGGATCCGATGGATATTGAGATGCTATTTCAGATTGATTATTGATTCTATCATGTCTTTGTTATTTGAGATCTTGCATGCTTTCCGTTGTTAGTAGCTATCTTGGCCAAGTAGATGCTAGCAACTCCAAGAGTTAGTATTTATGCTCGATAGTGGTTTCATGCCTCTGGTAATCTGGGGAAGTGACAGAAATCTCTAAGGTACTAGATGTGATGTTGCTACTAGGGAGAAAACAACAATCCTTTGTTCATAGAACAATCGTATTGTTTACTTTACATGCAGTTCGTAAAGCAATAATCTGTTGCTTGCAACTTAATACTGGAGGGGGTTCGGACGATAACCTGAAGGTGGATTATTAGTCATAGATGCAGTTGGATGGCGGTCTATGTATTATGTTGTAATGCCCAATCAAGTCTCAGAGGAGTCAAGATGATTAGTATATGCATATATTGCTTTCTCAGTGTTTGTCAATTTCCCCGCTATAATTTGTTCACCCAACATGTTATCTATATAAGGAGAGCCACCTCTAGTGAACTATGGATCCCGGTCCTCTTTCTTTACATACAATCTACAACTGTTTACTATTTTGTGTTTACTTTCTGCAAACTTTTACTTCTTTCCATTCGATACGTTTAATCCTTTGTTTTCCGCAAAACAAGGTGAGATTGATAACCTCATCGCCAGTTGGGGGCAAAGTTATGTGGTTGTGTTGTGCAGGTCTCCACGTTGCTACTAGCACCGGTAGGCGCCCTGCCAAAGCTCAGCTAGTAACACCTTTGAGGTGTTTTCTTGCTCCTACTAGTTCGATTAAACCTTGGTTTCATAACTGAGGGAAACTTGTTGCTGTGCTCATCATACCTTCCTCTTGGGGTTCCCAACAAGCTCTACATCAACACCATGCACCAAGCACTTTTCTGGGTGTCGTGCATTGAGCCATCAGTCATCTCTTGCATGTTGTAGTTCAGGATGAATCCTTTGTAGTTTGATGGCAACAATTGCAGCACCCTATCAATCGCCAGTTCGTCCAGAATCTTGCATTCCAGAGTGTTTAGGTGCTGAATGTAGCTAGACATCTTGACCATGTGCTCACTCACACTGTTGTGCTCTTCCATTTTGGCCGAGAAGAAAAATTCTGAGGTTTCATACCTCTTAGCCCTGGCTTGACGTGCAAAAATAGCCATGAGATCAGTGATTATCTCATAAGCACTCATCTTCTTAAAGAGATTTTGCATATCAACCTCCATGGAATAGAGTATGTCACTCTAGACACAGGCAGAATCATCCACCTTGGATGAATAGACATTATTCTCATCCTCGGAGGCGGTTTCATAGGGTTTGTTACCTAGCACAATCTCAAGTACATAGGACAACTTTTGGGGAACAAGGAGAATCCTCAGGGTGTGGTACGAGACCATAAAGTTGGGCCCATCAGTTTTAAGTTTCTCTTTCTCAAGGAACGGGCCTAGGTTAAAGGTGGAGCGAGGCATCTACAATGGTATTTGCAAAGATATCAAAACTATGTTCATAATACAAGTTCATGTTATTGAATTACAAGAACTCCCACTTAAATAAACACCCAACATTGTTGCTTAGTGATTACACGATCCTAATTAACTACAACACCCCTGATCGTCATAGCCGATGGTATGGTTTCAAAGGTAGACATAAGAATGTCAATGACATCAATTATGTGACTCATTCTTAACCTTTAAGTCAGATATGTTCTGAGGCCATGTCTTTACATGCTAGACTCGCCAACGTTAATCTTAGTGTATTGTTGTGCAGCATGGCTTACACCCACTGTATGCAAACTTCGATATGTCTAACAACCGATCATCACGACGTGCTTCATAATGGACAACTTTCTTAGTGGTGCACACCAAGAGAGAACACGTTTATTGGAATTGAATTGAGGGATCATCTTATAATGCTACAATTGTATGTCTAATACAAGTAAAATAAGATGCATAAAAAATTTAACATCATATGTAATGTAACATGACATGATCCTTTCACCTTGATCTCCGTCGAGCTCTCCCGACACAAGACCGCGTACATAGCGCCTTCATGTCGATGGCTTAACATTTCATACATACTTACCTAGACCATATCATATCACATGCCCTACAAAATAAAGTTAGACGCCTCTACTTTATATTTTGCATGTTTTACATGGCCGTTAAGGCTTCCGTAAAAGAACCATTTCTTACCTACAAAATTTTAACCACAACATGGATTGACTAGTTATCGCTTTAAATCCCTTTTTCAGGGCCGTCCTTTGTAAATATCATATCAACTGAGAGACAGACACCCGCTAGCCAAATATATGGTACAAGCCATATGTTAGGTGTGGAACTAGTCTCGAGTAAGATTATACGTAAGGTTAGTTCAGACCGCTTCACCAAACATTGCCGCGATATGAACAAGTACACGGGAGGGTAACAACTATAAAATCAAGTGCCCACACATCACTATGTTTTCTAACCGTACCAACACATCTATGAATAGATTGGCTCTGATACCACTGTAGGGTTCTGTAGCAGAAAACTAGAAATTCCTAACAACGATAACGATATAGCCAAGATCCATTCTATGTGGATGTAAGGTAACAGAGGGATTCGGTGTTCATACCCTTGAAGACCGAAAAGTGTTGATGTTCTCACAAACATAAACGATGTAGTCGTACGGCAACGCCAACTTCAAGGTAGTGCAAAAATGAACAACCGACGAGTGCCACAATTGGTAGCACCTTCACAGTTCTACATGCATCTAGTATAGATGATGTCCCCCGGGATCTGGTCCAGCAAAACAGCAGAAGAAGATTGATTCGGACCGAGATTCCAGCAACACGACATCGTACGTATGGTGGAGAACTCTATCCCCATATGAACATTCCAATTGTGAACCACACATGAGGGAGAGAGAGAGAGAGGGAGAGAGGCAACTGCCAATGGGATGAATGAGGAGGGGGTCTCCTCCTCCTTATATAGGCCAAGAGGGAGAGGGATCACCTAGAAGGCTGCCCTAGGGTAGTCGTCGCCGCCCTTCCCATGTGTGCCCCCCTCCCCTCCTCTTGGGCCGCCGGCCACTTAGGGAGGAGGGCACCCCCTAATGGGCTACCACATGCTGGCCCATTAAGGGTAGGCTTATACTTTATGTATTATTATTTAATATTTAATTCATTAATTAAATACTAAATACAATAATTAAGTCTCTGAGCATTTCGTCGACCCTAGAACCTTTCCGATCTCTCCCTAGAACAATTTCGAAGTTCCCTCTCTTTTCTCCAATGATCTCGAATCAAATCCTAAGTGTCATCTACCCTAAAGCATGCCACCATGCGGTTCAGGATAGTAGGTAAAATATCGTACCCAACATCCTTCATTTCAGTATCGCCAATAACAACATTAGCGGTCTTGTCGTTGTTCCCACGTTGACGCTTGTCAAAGCAATTAGGGAACCTAGGAGCCCAATGATCAGGATCACCACAGATATGGAAAGAGCCTTTCTTTTTATCATTTTTATTCTTGAAGTTGGTTCCGTGTGTGTCCTTTTTATTGCCATCAAACTTCCCTTTTCCTTCATATTTATTCTTATTCTTGAACTTGTGGGATTGGAAGTTTTTATTTTGTACCAAATTGGCACTATAAGCTCCCTCAAATCCTCGAGCACGTGTGTCCTTTGCTCTCTCATTCTCCTCCACTTGAAGAGACCCATTGAGATCCATAATAGAAAACTCTTGTCTCTTATGTTTCTAAGAAGTAGCAAAGTTACTCCACGAGGGAGGAAGCTTGGCAATAATGCCACCGACCACAAACTTGTTCAGTAAGGTACACTTTAACTGCTCAAGTTTTTTGGGAAGTGATTGTATCTCATGAGCTTGCTCAATTACGGAGCGCTCATAAACCATCTTGTAGTCATAGAATTGCTCCATGACATACAACTCAGTGCTAGCATCCGAGACCCAAACTTGGCCTTGAGCGCATCCCACACGTCCTTGCCATTATCAAATCACATGTATGGGTCAATAATGTTGTCCCCAAGAACACTGAAAAGAGCCGCCATAAACACGGTATCGGCTTTCTTAAATGCCGCTTCCTACTCAACAGAAAGATCTCCTTCAGGTTTGCCAAGAGTGACGATATAATAGTTTAGGTTTTCAAACAAGAGAACTGCTCTTGTGGGCCATCTCTTATAGTGCATACCATCAAAAGGAGACAGCCTGGTAGCCGCGGCTGCACTAGTGGAATTCAGTTCTATAATCAGGTTTTTGGATTGTTGAAAATATAAGTAATAACCCATATGATTTAATCCGAATAAATAATTGATAAATCATGATCATATAAATGGCAATTAAATAGATCACCCAAACTGACAGAGTAGATGAACAGATTGCATCTAAACATGATAGACTAATCACATCTACTCCAAACGCTAGAATAATAAACTCTAGCAAAAATATAAAGAGAGAGTTCAGGATCACGTATAGTCAAGTTTGAGCAGCAATAGCAGTAGTAGCCGCAGCAGTTGCAGCAGTTGCCACAGCGGTAGCAGGAGCGTTGTCGCCCCTGTTGAGGTTGCGGAAGAGGTCGGTGACGTCCGGGAAGAAGTCGTCGTTAGAAAACTCATTGTCGGACGACATCGTGGATGCCAGTAGTCACGTTTGAGCGTTCCCAAAAACCTGATCGCATCTCACTTGTACAGGTTCACAAGAGGTGAGGTTCCGGAGGCCTACTATCCCCATCTACAATGCACGTTGCAAACCGGGATGGGGAAGACGAAGGCGTCACAATGGACCGGAATGAGGTGCGGGTGGCGAGTTGTAGTCGCGTAGGGTTTGCAGGTAGTTTATATAGTGCCGGTCGGGTAGGTCGTGGGGTGCAACCCACGTCCGAGTCAACACAATCCACAGTCAAAAATATTTGGCTAATTAACGGATCCATTAATAACTCATAATTATTTTTTCCAAACAGCAAATAAAGCTCGGCTCGGCGAGATTCCCGCAACCTGCGGCGCGTAGTGACGAGGCGTGGTGTCGGAGGAGAAGTGTGTGAGAGATGCTTCTCTTCTCACTCACTTAGTAGTGCTAGAACAGTCTCCTATATAAGGTGGTGCAACTCCCTTTCAATTAGCAATGTGGACTAAACTTTAGCTCCAGTACACAACCACATGCTGCCATGCACTAATGGGCCAAAGAGAATTTCAGAATTTGTATTTGTTATGGGCCAAAAGAACAACACTAAAATACCTCAAATTCCAACTAGACCAACTAAATATCAAGAAATTAATTTATCTTGTGTTGATCTTTCTATTCCCACTTAGTTAATTAGTGGCTTTAAAATACATAACATTATTATTCTCTTATTAAAGTTGAACGTTTAGACGCGCGAAATATCTAAGGTGCAATTTCTGCAATTATTTTAGTGAAGAATATGTTGCAAATAATTGAAAATTTATGGAATAAAGTCAACATAAATTTATTGATTTTTTATTATTGAAAATTTATGGAATAAAGTCAACATAAATTTATTGATTTTTTATGGAACAAAGTTGAGTCCATTAATATAGATCGAAGTGAGTACAATGTTTTGAAATTCTTTTGTGGAGAAGGTTGCAAATTTGTGTTGCGGACAATGAACAGGAATCCCATACTGACTTCTAATACTACCTCTAGTTCAGTTTATTAGGCACGCACGTAGTTTAAGAAAATCTTTGACCATCAATTTTGGATAATAAAATATATATGTATCAAAAATTGTACCAATGAAAACTTCTTTTTAAAGATGAATCCAATGGTATAATTTTTTAACATGTTATATACAATTTGTTGACGAAAATTAGTAGTCAAAGTTGTTCTTAAACTACATGCGTGCCTAATAAACCGGAACAGAGGGAGTAGAAATCATGTTTCTTGGTACTAATATGTCTATAGGAAAAACTCATATTCATATGATTCAAAAATATTAAAAGTGTCATTGGAGTGCCATCTCCCGTTAAATATTATGATTAGAAATTCTAGACAAGTCATCACACTGCGTTTGTAAGCTTACAATCGTGCAACCGATCGTTGCGAAGCGTAATTACACATTCATGCTCGAGATTTATATATAGTTAAAATATACTCTCTACAATTATTTCATATTATTATTTAATGGTATCATAGGTGTTGATATATATTTTATAATAAACTTAGTAAAATTTTACATGGTTTCACTTTGGACAAAATTTACATGCCTTATTTCACTGATGAATACATATGCATGGTGCAAACTCATTTTTTCTTTTACAAACAGTCCCTACGCCACACATTTCGTTACTTTTAGTTTCTCTTGAAAACGGTCCTTCGGTCACAGATTTCATTACTTGCGCCTGCTGATGAACACGTATGTATACTACATGTAGACTCTTTTCTTTTCTTTTGGAAACAATTCCTAGACCACATGTTTTATTATTGGATTTTTTCTTTTGGAATCGTTGCAAGTCCAACTTATTAAGGACACATTTGGTAGCATGCAGTCCTTTTTCATCTCCTTGGGAACAGACTCCGGAGTGCATGTCCCCTAAGAGATGAGTCTAAAATCATGTCGTGCACTTTGTTTGGTTGCCTTAGTTGGATCGTTGGCAAAGTAGGAGCACTTTGATTGGTTGGTTGCATCTAGTTCGGTGACCCATCAACACACTAACCTCAAGGCTAAGCATACTTAGCTCACAACACCACAACTAGCTGCCATGGGCGCTAGCGCGGCAGAGGCGGCCGGGAAGTAGAACACCGGTGGGGGGAGGAGCCATCTGAGGACGCCGACGTAGACGACTTAATAGTTCTTCATAGTACTAACTCGAGGTCGACCTCAACGCTGAGCATAGGCCGGGCATCCTCAGCTTCCCAATCGTCGGTACAATTCTAACTCTCTATTGCCATGGTCAAAAATTGAGTGGAGGTGATAATACTATCGAGGTTTTGATGTTGCTAAAGTCTGAAACTTCGAACTTCTCTGAACTTTTGGCACTGCAAAAATCAAAGGAGCGAGAACATAGTGCAGAAAGTACAATGCCGGTGAGGAGAGGAGCCATCTAAGGGTGTCATTGTTGGAGCACGATGTCTGGCGGCACGCAGTGGTACTGGGTGGTTTCTTGGCACCGCCGCTAAGACTGCTCACACAGATCAAGTCCAGCACCGACCCGTTGACGGAGTTGGAGCCGAACATGGACAACTTATTGGAGAGGACGGCGTAGTTACTCAGCCCCTCACTCCGTCCGCCGATGATCGAGCTTAGCGTGCACCTGAGAAGAACCTGTTCAAGAGAGGAGGGAGAAAACAACTTCATCTTCAACCTTGAGAAGCTACATATGAATTTCTCTACCCACCAAAATGAAAAACTTTGCAACACGAAAGTTGTGGGGAACAACGAGATCTAGCTACTCCTGAAAGGAAATTTCGAACGGTTGATTGTGTGTGAAGAATATGAATAAATTCATCTATTAAATCTCCAAATTTGACCTCGAATCTCGGAAGATTTAGATCACAAAACTCGGTGCCAATGATTAGAATGGAACCCCATCATTGACGTGATCTTTTTATATAGAACTTTTTTTTAAATCAAAGCATGTTGTGATTATTTGAAGAAGTTAGCAAAGAAGTTCAAGTGAGGAGAGAGAAAACTAACCACACACAGACTTGCATCCACGGATCGCACCAGGAACTCACTGGAGCCTTGCCTCGCGGAAACTGCCTCGCGTGTAATTAACACAATTAGAAATTTCTGGTTAAATCATAGCCATCAATTGCTTATGTAAAAGTCTAAATAATTTCAGTGACGTGGACTACCGTGATGGCTCGCTTATTTATTTATTTTGCGAAATTTCACCGATCTATTAATAATCATCAATAGTGGTACAAAGAGGCCTAAGAGTAATACAGATTACAAGTAGGTCGATAGACCACCTAACGACGACTACAAGCACTAGCACGAGCCGAAGGCGCGCCGCCGTCCTCGCCTCTCCATGAACGGAGCCGGGCAAAGCCTGTCGTAGTAGAGATTGTTGTAGTAGACAGACAGAAAGTCGTCGTGCTAAGGCCCCAAAGAACCAGCGCACTAGAGCAACAACCATCTCCAATGATAACATCCGTAGATTGGAAGAGACTGACCTGAAATTACACCAACTAACACGAAAACCGATCAGATCCGAGGAGATCGGTCGGACACACGACTCCACGAACCCTCCGTTAGCGTCATACGCACCACCGGAGCGAGGATAGGACGGGGAGGACATTATTCTGACTTCAAGGTGTAGCCATCGCCTCACCATACCGAAGAAGACACACAAAAACAGGATAAACGAAGAACGAAAAACCTCTCGCCAGCGAGAGCCGTGGTCCACCACACCTCTAAGGCCCTAAGGCCACCGGAGGTGGAACGGACCGACAACATTGCCGGCGGAGGGAAGGAAACCCTAGATGGGTCTTGAGCAGCCGCCGCCTCACAGCCTCGAGGGCACGCACACGTACCGGTTCAGAATAAAGATTGTGTGTGCGTGATGGCTCGCTTATTAGCTAGTATATTGCGTTTAGTATATAATAGATAATATATTTTATTTCATTGAAGATTCAACTTCCAAATTTGTAGTTCGTGCGGCAATAATTGGGACAAAAAAATTCAGGCCATGTTTTTTTTGTTCTTTGCTTGAATTATTTCCTTGCAAAGGGGTGAATATTTATCGATCAAGACTCAAAAGAACTTTGAAACCTTTGTAATTACCTATATTTTGCGAAGGTCCAAACTTCCATGTTACAGTTTTTAAGGAAAACACTTATAGTCAGACGAGCCGACCGGTGGCGTGCCGATTGATTGCTTCTACTCACCAACCCTCCATTTTCTTCTTCTTTTTCTTCCACTATTGTCGCTGCTCTCCACTGTACGTGTCGTTCCTGTACAGCTTTTTCCCAACCCAACTCTTTATTTGTAAATCCTCTTCTCTCGTCCCCTCCGTAGCAGAAAACAAAAAAAAATCTAACAACGAGAACGATATAGTCAAAATTTATTCTATGCACATGTAAGGTAACCGAGGAATTCGGTATCCGGTGTTCATATCCTTGAAGAGCGAAAATTGTTGATGTTCTCACAAACATTGATGATGTATTCATACGGCGACACCAACCTCAAGGTCGTGCAGACATACAAGCGACGAGTGTCACAACTGGTAGCACCTCCGCAGTTCTACACGCGTCCGATGTAGACGATGTCCTCCGGGCTCTGATTAAGCAGCAGAATAAGATTGATCTGGACCGGATTCCAGCAACACGATAGTGTGCGTATGGTGGAGAACTATAACTCGGTATGCACATTCTAGTTACGGAACCACACGTGTGGGACGGAGAGGGAGAAAGGCGATTGCCAATGGGATGTCTCCTCCTTATATAGGCCAAGGGGGGGTACTTAGGGTGCCGCCCTAGGGCAGCCGCTGTTGCCCCTTGCCATGTGCGCAAGCCCCCTCCCCTCCTCTTGGGCCGCCGACCATTTGGGGAGGAGGGTGCCCCCTAATGGGCTGCCATATGGTGTCCTATTAGGGTTAGGCTTATATTTTATTTATTTATAATTCATTAATTAAATATTGAATATATTTAAGTCTCTGAACATTTCGTGAGCCCCGGAACCTTTCCGACCTCTCTCCGGAACAATTTCGGAGTTCCCTCTCTTTTCTCCAACAATCTCGAATCAAACCCTAAGCATCATCGATCCTTAAGAATGCCACACTATGGTTAGGGAATATGCATACATGATCGAGACACCTCTCTGATCAATGACCAACAATAGGATCTGGAAACCCATGATGGCCCCTGTACATTCCACGAATTAACTTGGTCGCTTGAACTTTAAACGTCGAGTCTCATTCCCTTTGCTTCACGATACCTAGTTTGTCCAACATCTGATCTTCGGTATCTCTATACCTAGTTTGATCTAGATACTGACAGACACATTTACTCTTTACCGTGATATTACATTCCCATGACCTAGTCACATGCTTGCAAGCTTCGTAGATGTAATCTCACGTAGTGGGCCTAGAGTACATATCCATCACACGGATCTCGATGCATACGCCTCAACCTACCCCTTTGGAATACCCGAGAAACACCATTATGATCACCCTATTATGGTGTGACGATTGATGCAGTCAAGGCAGCATCTAGTGATAGTGATTAGATATGATCTCTATGTTTCTGTAGTTATCGCAATGTTGAACTTTGTGACTGGATCTCATTGCAATACTTAAGTTGGGTGTGTGTCCATCACATCATTCACCTAATGACATCATCCCATTGTCAACTGACATAAATTCCCACGATCAGGAAACCTTGATCATAAGTTGACTAATGAGCTAGTTGACTAGAGGTTACTAGGGACTTGGTTTGTTTATATAGCACACATGTATTAATGTTTCTGCTTAATAAAGTTACAACATGACATAGAACTTATTATGAACATATGCGATCTGATAATAAAACATCTTTATTACTGGCCTCTAGGGCATATCTCCAATAGTCTCCCACTTGCACTACAGAACAAATAAACTAATTTACAAATTGCAAGAATCTAAGGCCTACAGCTACCTGGTATTCATCATACTTTGCTCATGGAAGATGCTTCGTTAACGGGTCTGCAACATTCAGATCCATATGTTGCAAATCCTAATTTCACCAGCACTGACATACTGTCTTATCACATGGTAACGCCGGAGTATGTGATTGGCAATAGAGTGGAACCTCTGATTCTTCGCATTCGTAATGGCCCCCGTATTGTCGTAGTAGATGCTCACAAGGTCTTGCATGCTTGGAAACAATCCTAGTTCAATGACAAACTTCCTTATCCACACAGCTTCATTCACCACTTCCGAAGCAGCTATGTACTCCGATTCCATTGTACATTGAGCTACCGAGGCTTGCTTGCCGCTTCTCCAGCTCACTGCTGAAATGGATCATATGGGCACCTAGAGGGGGTGGGGTGAATAGGTGCTACTCAAAATTTTAACTCTTTTTCAATTTTAGGCTTAACACAAAGGTAAATTCTCTAGATATGCAACTAAGATGAATTTCCCTATATGTCAACCTAGCTACTAAGTGAGTAAAGACGAAAAGTGAGGAATGAGGTAACCTTAGTGGAGCACGCGGAGACACAGAATTTGTTTTTCCGCAGTTCCTTCCTTGTTAAGGGAAGTACGTCTGTGTTGGAGGAGTGGGCGGTAATAAGACCACCACGCCACAAAAGGCCTCACCCTGTTCTCCGATGGATCTCGCCACGAGAGGCCTGATCCACCTTCCACTATTTGGTACCCTTTTAGGCGGGAATCGATGCCTTTACAACACTGCTGGTGCACGCATACACAACTGAATTGGAGGCTCGTGTAGTGACAACAAGCTGCCACAAGAAACAAGTTTATCAATAATCGTAACCAAGATCTAGAAAATCATAAGGACCTCTAGATCATGAATCCTCCAAGTGAATGGAGGGGAAATGAAGATCTTGATTGGTGCCGATGAAGATCAAAGCCTAATCCTTCGATTCCCCAAAGCACGGAGCCTTTGAGTGGTTGAAGGTGAAGATCTCTCTTGAATCGATATGAATAGTACAACACTTTTTGTGGGATCCAAGAAGGCTGGAATGAAGATCTGATGGGGTATAAATACCCCATCTAAAAAGCTGCCATTGGAGAACTTGGGGGGCCGGATAAGCCGGCCTTAGTGGGGCCGGATAATCCGTCCGGGCCAAAAACTCCGGCCCGGGTCAGATTATCCAGGGGAAAATCCACCCCTTCTCCGCTTGACGCGCCTTGGTGTCGTTTGTAGAAAAAACCGGGGGCAGGTTATCCCTCCTAGGCACAAATCCCGTCCTTAGTCGGATAATCCGACAGAAAACTCCGCCCCCCACTCTGCATGATGCGCCTTGGCCGTTGTTTGAAGAAACCCTTGGGGCATATTATCTGCCCCCTTGGAGGGGCGGGTTATCCGTCCTTGGCAAAAAATCTGGCCCTGGCCAGATAATCCGGGGGAAAATCCGCCCTCGTACCGCTTAGAGCGCTAGCCCACGCTTGGTGATTGGGGCAAGGGCGGATAATCCGGCCCTTGACAGGGGCGGATAATCCACCCCTCAAAACTCTGTTTAGCTGCATTTTGGGGGAAAATCACCTGCAGCACTAAACACACAATTAAATAATCCTTGGCATTGTTATCTAACACTCAAAACAATAGAGATCATGAAATGTTCTTTCAATCTCCCCATTTTTGGTGTTAGATGACAATACTAGGATTTGCAATGGAGCCCTACTAACAACATCATTCCAAGGATGAAAAAGGACTCCTCCTAAATGTGTGCATATAGTAGGTTTGCATTTGAATACAAATGCACACACGTAAGTTCAATACTTTTTCATGAATTGGAAACTAATATCAAATGATGAGTTAGGGATGGATATATCATACCACCAAGATGGAGTCCTCAATACTATAATGATAGACACAATTTGATAACCTCATATTGAGACTCTCGAGGATAACACCATTTTAATATAAACATAGAGATAATTCCAGAAATCCATAGATAACCATAATGATAACCATACTAATAGATCCATAGATAACCATAGTGATAGATCCATACGAGATAAATCCATGGTCTCATGACCAACCAACATAGTCTCACAACCACAAAGCAAATAAAAGTTCAATGCTAAAATGGGTACAAGCAAAGGCGAGAGAAAATCAAAATGCAAGTATGCTTGTGCCCGACCCATGCAAATCCCCTCAAATGCTTAATAGAACTACTTCTCCCCCTTTGGCATCGAAACGCCAAAAAGGGAAAAGGGAAAAGCTAACGCCCCTAGACATCACTCGTCATCATACTCGTCCTCGTCATCGTCCTTATCATCATAATCCTCCTCGTCATCCTCAACATCATCAGCAGCTAGGAGAGGTGGTGACTCACGCGTAGAGCCAGGAACAAATGCCTCTCCATGTCGCCATAGTTGATGCTAGAAGTGTTCCAATGAGCATAGGGCGTAGGAGCGGGCTGCTGTGGAGGATGTCCTTGAGCTCCAGAGACATGGTGAAGGATGAGCTGATGGGTATGCGCCATGTCATGGCGCTTACGGTAAGCCTCATACCGTCCCTTGTTTGTATCCACACCCATGCAAACAATGTTACGCTGGAACCAGTTAAGTTGCTTGACTTCCCGAGCAATAGACAGGACAGGGGGGCCTCCTTCCTGAGGTTCTTCCACTAGCACGAGCATTAGCCATGAAGGTATTAGGCTCAGCAACAGATGAGGTGGTAGGCTTCCTCTTGACATACAACTTCTTGGCCTTGTGAACACCATCAAGGGGAACATTGAAATCCTTATTGGGCAGACAATGCTTGATGAGCGCTGAATCTTGCTAACTCACCCCTTGTGGACACCCTTCTTCTTAGATTACCCACCACTTTATCAAGTGTGTGACCCCTGAGTTCTATGTTTTGTTCATCTCAAGCTTTGCGACGAATATCAATTTCCTTATTGTTTCTTGGAGGAATATATTTATCATTTTGGTCTTCATCTTGACCACTTTCTTAATCTTGATCTACAGATTGTTCAACACTGATAGTTGATGGAGAAACTTGTCCTTATTCTTGTTCCGCAACCGTAATAGGAGGTTGCTCTTCTGAGCTTCCAAGGCCGGATAATCCGGCTGAGGGAGTGGCCGGATAATCTGGCTTGGGAGTTTCAGCTTCTTCATTGTTGTTCCTGGACTGAGAGGGAGATGCATGGCCAGATAATCTAGCCTGGGACTTCCAGCTTGATTGGCAGATGGATGATCTTCAGAAGTTTGTTGTGTCGGTGCAGTAGTTGCTTCAATAGGTGGAATTTGTTAATCTTGTGTAGAAGAGGGCTCTACTTGAGTAGAGAATTGTCCTTCCCGATCTGCCACAAGGGTTCCTCAATGGGGCGGTAGAATACCACACCCATTCTTCTTATGGAATCTTGGGGTATTTCCACATCTATATCACAAACATCAACTTGCCCCACATGGGAGCTGCCATTTTCTTCAAACACCACACTCGAAGATTCCACAAAAATCCCGGTGGTCTTGTTGTAGACTCCATAAGTGTGGGATTCGGCACCATAACCAACAAAAATACCTTTAGACCCGAATTTAGAAAAACAAACTCCTTTAATAAACACTTACAACCGAATACCCAGAAGTATGAAATGTTTGGCTTGTTACCGGTAAGTATCTCATAGGGTGTCTTGTCCAAGAGCTTGCGGAGGCAAATCCGGTTTGATAAGTGACAAGCGGTGGATATGGCTTCAGCCCAAAAGTTATACGATGACTTGAATTCCTCCAACTGATGGCTCTGAAATATAGCCATCTATGTCCACATTTAAACTGGATATTACTCATATTTTTTATGAAATATCTTTCTAACCCCTGCCACTAATGCCTAATATTTAGAAGGGTATGCAATCCTTTCTTTTATATTTTTCCTGCACAGATAATGTCGTTTAAAGGAGGGAATCACTAAATGAAAGGCAAAGATACGAGATTTCCAACAACCAGAAGAAACCAGGAGCAGTAAAGCGGAGGCATACGCTTTAACGACCAACTATACGACTAGAGCAAAATTCCGACCATATAGCTCCGATTGTATAGTTGGCGCCGCCACCGTTAGGTCAAACAGAACAAATTTCGTGAAGGGACCCCTATATAAAGAAGCCTTGGGCAATGAGAAAACAATCCAGACCTCGCCAAAAAGTTTCTGCCACAGATCACCAGCCGCCTCCAGATCTCAAAACGCTTCTCCATCTCCATAGCCATATTCCACCACTTGTAATAGTAGATATCTTCTCCGATTGGCGACATTGTAAGACTATTGCTATCAATCTTATGATTTTCATTACAATGTTTATGATTGTTGATCACATCTCTATGTGTCAGTAATTCTCCTTGGGCTAAGGGCTTCGGCCTAGCCATGTAGTGTTTGTTCATGTTATTTATCATAGATGGGATCGTGTATTACTTTGTATGACATGATAATTATTGTATCCTCTCTTGCCTCAGTCCAAGGACTTGTCAGGTACCCAAGACCCCGAGGGTTGAGCCAGGTATATGTACTATGAGTAATGACTGATCTACAGGTTGGGAATTCTAGTGACAGAAGGGGTAGTATGGCTGTATGTGAGGGATTTGCTTGGGATTAACGGTGACATCACTATGCATATCATTAGTTATCTTTCTTCTATGGATGAGACTAGTAGGTTATTGCTATAAGCGGTTGTGGAGGCAATAGCAATAATGGATGCACTGCCCACATATAATTTATCTTGCTCTAACAACTACATGCATGGTTTATTTCTATCTTTTATTCTCATCAGATGTTTTGCACAACTACATGTGAAACCGAACGCCCTAGGCCCTCTCTCTCCATCATCGACAACAACAAAAAGACGCAAGCTATCGGTCCGGTAAAAACACAAAGGTAAATTCTCTAGATATGTAACTAAGATGAATTTCCCTATATGTCAACCTAGCTACTAAGTAAGTAAAGACGAAAAGTGAGGAACGAGGTAACCGTAGTGGAGCACGTGGAGACACAGGATTTGTTTTACCGTAGTTTCTTCCTTGTTAAGGGAAGTATGTCTACGTTGGAGGGATGGGCCGTACTAAGACCACCATGCCACAAAAGGCCTCAACCCGTTCTCCGATGGATCACGCCACAAGAAGCCTGATCCACCTACCACTATTTGGTACCCTTCTAGGCAAGAACCAGGGCACGGATCCACAACTGAATATGAGACTCCCGTAGTGACAACAAGCTGCCACAAGAAACAAGTTTATCAATAATCGTAATCAAGATCTAGAAAATAGTAAGAAACTCTAGATCACGAATCCTCCAAGTGAATGGAGGGGAAATGAAGATCTTGATTGGTGCCGATGAAGATCGAAGCCTCCTCATTCGATTCCCCAAAACCCATAGCTTTTGAGTGGTTGAAGGTGAAGATCTCACTTGAATCGATATGAACAGTACAACACTTTTTTGAGGGATCCAAGAAGGCTAGAATGAAAATATGACGGGGTGTAAATACCCCATCAAAAAATCTACTGTTGGAGAACTTGGGGGCCGGATAATCCGGCCTTAGTGGGTCCGGGTAATCTGGCCGGGCCAAAAACTCTGGTCCAGGTCGGATTAACCGGGGAAAAATCTACCCCATTCTCTGCTTGACGCACCTTGGAGTATTTTGTAGAAAAAATTGGGGGACGAATTGTCTGGCCTAGGCACAAATTCCGGCCCTAGTCAGATAATCCGACAGAAAACTCCGCCCCCACTCTGCATGACGCGCCTTGGCCATTTGTTGAAGAAACCCTAGGGGCAGATTATCCAGCCCCCTTGGAGGGGCGGATTATCTAGCCTGGGCAAAAACTCTGGCCCTGGCCCGATAATCCGGGGGAAAATCCACCCCCCGTACCGCTTGATGCACCTAGCCCACGCTTGGTGATTGGGGCAAGGGCGAATAATCCGGCCCTTGACAGGGGCAGATAATCTGCCCTCCAAAACTCTATTTAGCTGCATGGGGGGAAATCACCTGCATCACTAAACACACAATTAAATAATATCTGACATTGTTATCTAACACTCAAAACAATAGAGATCATGAAATGCTCTTTCAACTGCGCCTCCATTCACGAAAAACACGTACCCCGTTAATTTTGAGTCATCCAGATCAGTGTCAAAACGTACATCAGCGTAATCTTTTACACCAAGTTTCTCTTCACATCCTCCATAGACTAAAAACATATCCTTTGTTCTCCTAAGACACTTCAGGATATTCTTAACTATTGTCCAGTGATCCATTCTAGGATTACTTTGGAACCGGCTCATCAAACTAAGAGCTAGGGCCACATCAAGTCGAGTACTCAGCATGGCATACATGATATAACCTATGGCTGAAGCATAGGGGATGTTAGACATCTTTTCCTTATCATCATCAGTTCTTGGACACTGAGTCAAACTCAATGTATACCTTTCACCATGGGAAAGAACCCTTTCTTTGCCTGATACATGCAAAACCTCTTTATAACCTTGTCTAGGTAATTACTCTAACTTAATGCTAATAGGTGCATTGACCTATCTCTACAGATTTTAATGCCCAATATGTAAGCAGCTTCACCCAAGTTCTTCATAGAAATTTTACTATTTAAATAATCCGTCATACTCTTTAGAAGATTCACATCATTCCCAGTTAACAATATGTCATCCACATATAATACTAGGAATGTTACTGATCTCCCACTCACTTTCTTATAAATGTAGACTTCTTCTTCATTTTGGACAAATCCATAACCTTTGATCACTTCATCAAAGCGAAGATTCCAGATCCGAGATGCGTGCTTTAGTCCATAAATAGAACGATGAAGCTTGCATACCTTTCTAGCATCCTTAGGATCGACAAAACCTTCCGGTTGTACTATATAAAAATATTTCTCAATGTTTCCATTTAGGAATGCAATTTTGGCATCCATCTGCCATATCTCATAATCGAAATACGTAGAAATTGCTAGAAAATCTCGAGAGACTTAAGCTTCGCTACTGGTGAGAATGTCTCATCATATTCATCTCCTTGAATTTGTCGAAAACCTTTTGCCACAAGTTGAGCTTTATAGACAGTCACATTACCATCAATGTTTGTATTTTTTAAAGATCCATTTATTCTCAACATCCTTGTGGCCATTACGAATATCCACCAAAGTCCATACTTGGTTATCATATATGGATCCTATCTCGTATTTTATGGCTTCAAGGCATTTCTTGGACTCGGGGTCTTCCATCACTTCCTTGTAGTTCGCAGGTTCGTCTTGTTCAACTAACATAATTGTATTAACAAGATTACCATACCATTCAGGAGTAGTACGGGTTCTTGTAGACCTACGAGGGTCATTAGGTGTCGCAATGTGAATGTTATGATTACTCTCACACTACAAAAATACCCCCTCAAACCGGGTACCTTTTTGCGGCGGCATAAGAAAAAGTTGAATACGCGGCGAATGTGCTATTCACGGCAATAAGAAGCACGATGGTCCATTTTTTGCCGTGGAAAATTTATTTGCGGTGTTAAATTGCACTGCGCTAGCTGTCCATCCATACGGGCGTTTCGAGGCCCCACGGTAACGTAAACCGGGGCAGTAATGATTTTGCCGCGGAAAAGGCATGACATAGACTATGGGTCCCGCATGTGTGACTACTCATGTTTGTCTCACTGACAGGTGAGCCCCACTAAAGTCTAGTCATTGCCATCTCAATATTATAAGGAAAGAACCCTCCTCCCCATGAACATAATTTCTCTCCCACGTCACGCACTTTGTCATTTCTTCAACCTCTGTCTTTCTCTCTCCATGAAGCTTTGAGCGGCGACGGCTGCGAGAGTCGGCTACGAGAATCGGCGGCTCCATCAGACGTACCTCTATCATTCCATTAGATAGCATGATACCGGTACATGCAGTTGCTATTTTTCGATTTCATTGCCAATGAATTTTGCATTTGGGTTTTGTTCCTCTGTTCATCCCCAAAATTTCTTGATTTCTCGACCTCACCAATGTGCATTGTTGTTGTTTTTTCAAGTACGATGTTCCTGGAGTACCAAAGCACATCCATGACAAATAATGGCATGGGGAACATGATGAGAACGTGTCGTATCAATGCGCTAACCATGTAATCGCCTAGGGATACAGGTTCTACGACAAGAACTTCACATAGGACACTAGCCACAAGTTCCTCTCGTGCCATCATCAGGATGCAACTTCATGCTGTTGGGTGTGATGAATTGATCTAGAGCACCCAATCCACCTCCAACAATCATTGCGCGGGCTCTAGTGGGGCAAGATGGAGGATAACAAACGAAGAAGGCAGGTGCCATACGACGAACACATGGAACCTGAAATCAAGGAATTGCAGAATCAGGTGAATGATCGCGTTGAAATGCTGAGGGAGCGGTGCACTAGATTGGCTAGCAGGGTGCAAACCATTATAAATAGGTTGGACAAGATTGCTGATAGATGTAGTTAGAGTTAGTGTTAATTATGTTGCTAGTATTAGTTCTTAGTATTAATTAATCTTGGAGTAGATCGACCAATCTATAGTGTTCTTTTGGTGGCTTCTTCATTTTGGGCAGTGCAATACCACAACTCATGCACAAGTACATGTGTACTGATACATCCCCATATATGCAAATTACTATTTCCCCCTTTTTGGTGTGTTCTTTCATTGGTTTGCTAATCAATACGAATGTTAATCAAACAGAATGTCGGGGAATATACGACACGTTTGACTTGCCAAAAAACCGATAAGGCAAAGGTTGGTTATGACTCATACTAGTTATTTCCACTTCGGCCCACATAGGTCACTCTCATCCTTATCTAAAAAATACACATCCCACCAACCATAACCCTAGCCCCAGATACACGGCGATGCTGACCCTGGCCACGTTGACCTTTCCGGCACGCCGGACTACACTGTCATCCACGGCGGTGCTGACCCCGACCATGCTAACCTCTGCGTCATGCCGGACCGCACCGTCCTCCGCGGCGGTGCTGACCCCAGCCGCGCTCTCCTCTGTGATGTGCCGAACCGCACCATCCTTCGTGGCGATGCTGACCCCGGTTGCATTGACCTCTACCCCACGACGGACCGCACCATCCTCCGCGGCGAAGATGCCCCTGGCCACATAATCATATGTCCCCAATCCCTCGAACTGTAATTGTTTATATTCAGTCATTGGTATTTGTTAGTATATCATTGTTCTCAGTTTCTCTATGCCTTCTGATCTAAAAACTAACATTTCTAGGTAGTAAGCAGTGATGTCAAACTATCTTAATTTCCATGGTGAAAAATAGCAATGTTTAACAACAAAAGTTACAAAGTTCCAAGCTCTCAACAACATGTGGCCTCTATCATGCGAGGTAAACTTGCTCTCAGTATACAGCTCTATCAATACAAGACACATATAACTGAAAATGTACTCTTCGATATAGGTTTGGCAATGAAGTTAACATGACCAATATTCTTTCACTTGGTGTTTCAGGTCCCAATATTCTATCACTAGAGAAGTACTCCCTTCGATATAGGTTTGGAAATAGAGTAGACATGACCAGCTCAAGAAGGAAGAATCAAAAGCGAAATTTTAGAAGTTATAGGTCAGAAATTCTTTACTATGTTTGCACTCTCAAGAAAACATGGACTGCAAAAGAAATATGGTAATTCTCTTACCTGTGTAGTACTGTAATTCACTTGAACTCCAACCATGGCTAGAACTATAACAATATAACATGTTCCTGTCTTCCCTATGAAGTGCTTCTCGTCTAGTTTCGCTAGGAAGTATATTATACCTTAGATATCTAGAGAAACTGTTCAAGCGAAGTCGTGTGATAATGAAACTAGTGCTAGTTTCAAATCAAACTGGGAAGAATACGTTTGCCAACATAATCTCCGGAAAGGTGATGTTTGTGCCTTCTAGTTTGCAGCCAAAGTGGGTTCTCTGATCATGATGGTGCATCTTTTGTAGTGGTTTGAACTTGTTGGAATTAGTTGCATCTTTTGTCAGCTGTGAACTTGTTGGGTTGAGATGTAATGTATGTATATAATGAATGCTCAATTCAGCTAAAGCTGCATTCTGTGTGTTATGCGTTCTTTGTTCACTGTTTGTTAGGTTGAGATGTAATACAGATATTAGATATCTAATAGGGTCCGAATTGCAAAATAGCCATATATAATGCACTGATGGACACATTACGAGGCATTGCCATTATGCCATAGTCTCATAGCTACCATAACACCTAGGCAATGCCTCCCTACATGGGACGTAGGTAAACGATTTGCTGCCGCGAAAGCGCTAGCTCGGCGGCTCAAGTTGTGCCGCGCCAAAAAATCCACCGCCATCGCACAATCCCAAATGCAGTTATCCTTGGCGGCTTTTTTGTTGCGCCATTGTGAGCGCAGGGACTAAGATTGTCCCTCGTCGTCTATAAGCGTCAGTGCACAGGCTCTATGTTGTAGTGTCATTTGCTCCCACTCCAACCGTTCAATATGGTTCCAGAACATCTTCTGTTGCGCCAATCGGTATTTGGAGAGAAGGGTCAAAAATATCATCGAACTCTACTTTCCTCCCACTAATACCTTTGGCGGGAAACTCCTTCTCGAGAAAGGTACCATTCTTAGCGAACAAACGTTTTGTGCTCGGTTTGGTTATAGAAGATCTACCCAATAGTTTCCTTTTAATACCCTACAAAGAAACATTTCTTCTCTTTCATTTAAAGTTTACCAGGCTGTAGTTTTTTAACATAAGCCTCACAACCCCACGCTTTCAAGAAAGACGACTTTGGTTTCATGCCATGCCATATCTCATATGGTATTGTCTCCATGGATTTGGATGGTGCCCTATTTAAAATGAATGCAACTATTTCTAATGCATATCCTCAAAGTGATATCGATGAGTTAGTAAGAGACATCATAGACCGTACACTATGTAATAAAGTGCGATTACGTTGTTCTGACACACAATTACACTATGGTGTTCTAGGTGACGTAAGTTGTGGTACAATGCCACAAGCCTTGAGGTGCATGCCAAACTCATAACTCAAATACTCGCCTCATAGATTAGATTGGAGGTGCTTGATTTTCTTGTTGAGTTGATTTACAACTTCACTCTAAAATTCTTTAAACTTTTCAAATGTTTTAGACTTGTGTTTCACTAAGTAAATATACCCATATCTACTCAAATCATTAATGAAGGTTATGAAGTAACGATATCCATTCCGTGTGGAGATGCACATCGGTCCACTTACATTAGTATGTATGATTCCCAACAAGTTCGTCGCCCACCCCATCATACCAGAGAACGGAGTCGTGGTCATCTTGCCCATAAGGCACGATTCACATCTGTCAAGAGATTCAAAATCTAGTGACTCCAAAAGTCCATCAGAATGCAGCTTCTTCATGCGCTTAACATCGATATGACCCAGACGGCAATGCCACATATACATGGTATTATCATCACTAAGCTTACATCTTTTGGCATAAATGCTATGGATGTGAGAATCACTACTATTGAGACTTAATAAGAACAAACCATTACTTCCTAGTGCATAAGCATAGAAGAAATTATTCATATAAATAGAACAACCACTTATCTCTGAATTAAATGAATAATGGTCTCGCAACAAGCAAGACCCACTTACAATATTCATACCCAATGCAGGTACAAAGTAACATTTATTCAAAACTAAGATTAATCTGAGGTAGATGCAGAGGGAGACTGCCGACAACCACCACATATACTTTGCAGCCAACACGCACCGTCACCTTGTCCTTCACTAAGCGCCTCTTATTCCGCAACTCCTGCTGAGAGTTAAAAATGTGAGAAATAGAACCAATATCAAATACCCAGGTGTTGCTCTGAGCTCCTGTGAGGAAAACATCAATAACATGTATATCATATATACCTTTGTCTTTCTCGGCAATCTTGTCGGCCTTCTTATCTACTAGGTACTTGGGACAGTTGCACTTCCAGTGACTATCCCCCTTGTAGAAGAAGCACGTGATGCGAGGCTTGGGTCTAGGCTTGGGAGCCTTAGTAGGGTTTGAAACATGCTTGCCATCCTTCTTGGGTTTTCCCTTCTTGCCCTTAACCTTCTTGCTAGGATTCTTGAAATCGACGGTCTTATTGACCATAGAAAAGTATGCTCCTTCTTGATTTTACAAATCAACCTCCATGGAATAGAGTATGTCACTCTAGACATAGGCAGAATCATCCACCTTGGATGAATAGACATTCTTATCATCCTCAGAGGCGGTTTCATAGGGTTTGTTACCTAGCACGACCTCAAGTACATAGGACAACTTTGGGGGAACAAGGAGAATCCTCAGGGTGTGGTACGAGACCATAAAGTTGGGCCCATCAGTTTTAAGTTTCGCTTTCTCAAGGAACGGGCCTAGGTTAAAGGTGGAGAGAGGCATCTACAATGGTATTTGCAAATATATCAAAACTATGTTCATAATACAAGTTCATGTTTAATTAAATTGAATTACAAGAACTCCCACTTAAACAAACACCCATCATTGTTGCTTAGTGATTACACGATCCTAATTCACTACAACACCCCTGATCATCACAGCCGATGGTATGGTTTCAAAGGTAGACATAAGAATGTCAATGACATCAATTATGTGACTCATTCTTAACCTTTAAGTCAGTTATGTTCCGAGGCCATGTCTTTACATGCTAGACTCGCCAACGTTAACCTTAATGTATTGTTGTGCAACATCTCTTACACCCAATGTATGCAAACTCTGATATGTCTAACAACCGATCATCATGACGTGCTTCATAATGGAGAACTTTCTTAATGGTGCACACTAAGAGAGAACACGTTTATTGGAATTGAATTGAGGGATCATCTTATAATGCTACAATTGTATGTCTAATATAAGTAAAATAAGATGCATAAAAATTTAATATCATATGTAATGTGACATGACATGATCCTTTCACCTTGATCTCCGTCGAGCGATCCCAACACAAGACCGGGTTCATAGCGCCTTCATGCCGGTGGCTTAACATTTCATAAATACTTACCTAGACCATATCATATCACATGCCCGACAAAATAAAGTTAGACGCCTCTACTTTATATTTTGCATGTTTTACGTGGCCGTTAAGGTTTCTGCAAAAGAACCATTTCTTACCTACAAAATTTTAACCAAAACATGGATTGACTAGTTATCGCTTTAAATCCCTTTTTCAGGGTCGTCCTTTGTAAATATTATACCAACTAAGAGACAGACACCCGCTAGCCACATATATGGTACAAGCCATATGTTAGGTGTGGAACTAGTCTCGAGTAAGATTATACGTAAGGTTAGTTCGGACCGCTACACCAAACATTGCCGCGATATGAACAAGTACACATGGGAGGGTAACAACTATAAAATCAAGTGCCCACACATCCCTATGTTTTATAACCGTACCAACACATCTATGAATAGATTGGCTCTGATACCACTATAGGGTTCTGTAGAAGAAAACTAAAAATTCCTAACAACGATAACGATAGAGACAAGATCTATTCTATGCGGATGTAAGGTAACCGAGGGATTTTGTGGCATCCCGCTAAAACCACTATTAGAAAATCGTCGTGTTTTCGTGCATTGCATCATCATGACCACATGCTCATATCCTCATGCCACATTGCATTTGAGCATCGTCATCATCATGCATCTGTTTGTCTGAAACTATTTCTCGAAAAGCCTATTTTGTTTTCTAAATACCCCGCCTTTATTTCAAATCAAAACACCGGGTCTCTTCCGGGTATTTTGTTTTGTCTAAAATAGTTTACAAAAGGATTTTTAAAAATAAAAATAAATAATAAAACTATTTTTTGGACTGGGGAGGCAGTCCAGCCGTTAGGCCAGGCCACCTACAACCCGGCCCATTTAAAACAAAACCTAGCCTATCTTACCCTAAACCCTAATCTACCCTAATCCCTAGCCACACACCCCACCTATCCCCAACCCACTCCTACCATCGCCACCAGCCGCCAACTCCCCTCACACCCGCCACCCTCACCTGCTCCCTCGCCACACACACTCACGCACGCGCACAACCCAATCCCCACCAGCCGCCTGTGGGCCTGGCCCCACCACCGACCAGAGCCACACCCACTCGGCCGACCGCGCACCCCGCGCGTAGCCCGATGCCACCTGCCCACACACCCACACCACACCCCCACCGACACGCTCCCCACCTACCGCCGCCTGGCCCACCATCCCGTCCACCTCGCGTCGCGTACGCGTTTCCCCCCCGCCCCTCTCACCTCGCGTCTCTCTCCCCCGACCCCATCTCTCTGCTCCTGAGCGCCGCCTCTAGCTGGAGACCTGTCGCGCTGTCTCCCCGTCGATCCGTGCGAGCGCCGCCTCCCCGTCGAGCTTCTCCAGCGCCAGGTCGCCTAGCAGAGCGTCGACGCCCCGGGTCATCCCCTGGTTGTGCCCTCCTTCTGCTGCATCTGGCCAGCCACCCCTGCGTGCTTCTCTGCTCCATGTCGTCGTGCTCCTCGCAGACCTCCTTGCCACCGTCGACCCGGGCCCCGTCGCCGGCCACCTCCCTCGCCTCCTCACCCTAACCATGTGCGGCCCCGACCTCGCTGTCGTCCCGGGTTTCCCCGAGCTCGCCTCCCCGCGAATCCCTCGCCCGCCACTGGCCCCTGCAGTCTGGCCCGCAGCAAGCTCTGCACCACCGTCCTATATCCGCCACCAGCAAGGCCTCCCATGCCTCGCAAGCCCTCCACCACCGCAGGATCCCGAGCCGTCGCCCCTGCCTCTGCCGGCAACCACCGCCACGGGCGCCTCCCTCAACCGTATCCAAGCTCCGTAGCTTGCCTCTGTCCGCGACCTCGCTGCCCCGGAGCTCCGTCCCGCCTCCTCTCTATCGACCTCGATCCCTGCTGTCGTGGTGTTGCTTGCGGTGTTGCACGTGGTGTTGTTTGTGATGTGTCCTCGCTGGTACCTGTTGACCAGGGCCTTCTACACGACCTCCAGCGCTTCATCCGTGGCTTCCTGGCGAGTGGACAAAGTTGAACAAGGGGTCTCGGTGAGGCACGAACAAACTACTTCGAGGACCAACATACGACAAGATCTTCCTCACCCGTCAAGACCGGCTCGATGCCGATGGTTTCGATGGTTGAACACAGTGCCACCCAAGACCTCCAACACGGGAAGTCCCAAGTCCTTCGAGGCGAAATCGACAAGGTCCACACGGAACGACAAGATCTACTTCGCGGGCACCGAGCGTCAAGATCGCCTTCACGGGGAAACCGCAAGTAGTCCTTCCCGGATGCGAGACCCGGATCCGAAGACTGCCAAGATCGCCACCGGAACGCCAAGTCCTTCTTCCCGGAACGCCAAGCTCTTCTTCCGTTGTCCGAGACCAATCCCCCCATCGAACCCTGTTGAACCCCGACCCCCGGAACCAAAGATCTTCCGAACCCAGATGTGTGACCCTAAGCCTCTATTTTTATAATATGACATATACCTGTCGCATCATTAAATCATCATGCTTGCATACATGTCATCTGGTGGGTTGGGTTAAATAGTCGATTCACCTAAATTAAATATGGAGTCTATATGCGGGCTATTCTAGTCTTATTGCGGCTCCATTTAAATTTGTGTAGCGAACCGATACCATGTTTTGCCTTGTTAAGACAACATTTAAATTGCAGGGTATCTAAATAATTGGAACCTATTAATTAATTGTCGGGACCCCGGTTCTGCTTAATACTGCCTAATTGCACTGCATCTTTGCCATGTCATGCATCATATCATAAACATGCCGATTCTTCTGCCATAGTATTAAATAGTGCATCCGGTGTTTCTTTTAGTGCTTTGCTTCTTTGCAGATTAGGCCGTTGAGTGGATGCGAGTATCGACAAGTTCTTTGGATAATGTCTCTTCGACAGTGTTTCCCAGGCGAGCATCTCTCCCCCTTCTACCTATTTTGCATTTATAGTCTTTATTTCCTCCTGTTGATCTATTGCTATCTGTGTCGTGATGCTTTAGTTTCCGTGCACCAGTTGTATCCCGTGCAGCCTCTATATTGCCATGGACACCTCCTAATACCTGTTGTTTGGTAGGTAGCTGGCCTTGCGAGTCGTAGTTGCTTGCTCAGGTGCGGTCTCGTGTTGTCGAGTACCACAGTTGTTGGAATGTTGGCAGATGTTTATGGTGGAGATGATCATGTCTTTAATTACAACTATTAAATTGTTGGGATAACTAATGAAAGAGGCACCGGTGGACAATATATGCTTTTTGGTTTTTATGTCCACTTGTGTCCCGTAGGCCCCGAGTACTTGATACCTGTTCCTTGACTATTCGCACTATCCACATCCGGGAGAGTCTATGAATCCCCCTTAGCCAGAGCTTGATTCATTTCTATTTCTTGGGGCCACAAAGTAGTTTGGGGCTTTATTACTATCCTGTACTTATGCCATGTTTTACTGCTTTAGTTATGATTGTGCGTGGAGCACCTGTACTGTTTTGGAACGTGGAATGTTTTCGCGGTATCAACAAGCTCAGTCACACTTTCGGGTTCCCAGTCGTTTACAGCCATTGACACAAACCCTGGGTCCGTCTCGGAGCCGGCCAACTTCGTTGCAGGTAGCTTAGTGGGGTGGCCCCCTGAAATATTTATGAATCTTGTGATTGCTTTGTCGTGAAAGCCTCGTTGGGTTTTGAGTTGGTTTTTCCGAGGTTGATCGAGTGTGTGTTGCTATTTGTGAACCCCTGCAGGGTAAAACTTTTTGAAAGCCGTGTCCGCGGTTATGGATGACTTGGAGCACAGTATCTCGATCATAGACAAGCATAACTAAAGTAGTGCTATAAATTTGACTTAATATGTGACTAGTAATCAGCTTCACTACAACGGAATGGATAAATAAAAGTGCCAACAACTGGTGAAAATGGGTTGTATCGTGTCATGTTATACCTGCCTAGTAAGTATCGCAACTCCAATGGAATGAAATAAAAGTGCCAACAACTGCTGGGTTTAGGGTGTCACATGCTAATTGTATCTGACTAGTAAGTACTTCAACTGCCACTGAATGGTTAACTAAAACTGCCCACTACTTATGCTATCAGGATGACTCATGCTATCTATATCTGACTAGTAAGTGCTTCAACTATAATGGAATGAATAAAACTGCCAATTGTGTGAGTTCCTCGGTTGGACTTCCTCGTTTGGTCTCGAGGGGGGAATACCAGGATGGGTATGATTGGTGTTAGTATTAGGTTGGATCCGAATAGGTCTTTCTTATCCCTCTCTAATAGCCGCCAGTTTTACTGAGTCTCTATAGGTTGTTTAGTGATGCTGCGATGCCGCTTCAGTCCACCATACCTATGTAGGCGAGAGCCACCGAATTCTAGCCTCGCCGTGTACTGGCCTCAGTACTGACGCTCCTCTTTTTTCTTTGCCCTTTGTCGGCACCCCCTTTTGTTTTAGCAGGTTTGAGATCGATGTCGTTAGTAGAGTTACCCTTCTAGCTTGGCATGGGCAGGGTTATGGACGCCATTGGTTATTCTTCAGGGCTCTTAGCCCCATTTGCATCTTGTCCGTAGTCGGACGCTCTATCGTTTTCAAGGTGATTTGGATCTTTGTATAGTATATCTGTATTCTTGACTCTTGGAGTCGGTGTTGTATATATACCTGTTATGTGGGTCCCATCGAGGACTGTTGTGTAATGGTATTACTATGTTTTCCACCCGCACGAAAGTGCCTGGTGGGCGTCCTTGAATCATTTCTATGCGGGTTTGGCGGGAAGCGCTGAAACTTGCATAGGGTCGATTCGAGGGTGTTACAGAGTGGTATCAGAGCTCAACAGTTGCGATACCCCACTGGTCCAGCCTGTAGGATAACCTAGCTAACGGCCGAAGTAGAGTGTCCAAAATATTTTGCAAAATAGGTTGGATAGATCTGATTAGGCTCCTTTTACTTCTTACCCCTCTGATGTTCTCCTCTTACCTCTTCGTGTTTTGAATCTGCTCTCTTACCTTTTTCTTCAAGTCCAGGATTTCTCGTGGTTGGGTTTCCGTCGTACCTTCAGGGTTTCGCTTCCTCCTTTGGCAACGGTGTTTCTACCTCCGGACTTCATGCTATCTGAGTGATCCTTTATCTGTGGTACCATTCTTTGTTCCTTGTTTATGCCTTCCGGTGTTTTCTGACGCGATGACTTCAGCTACGCCAGATCTGATGCAGATTCTGGATCACTCCTTTCGTTCCAAACCTCGATTGTCGAGATCTTCAGTCTAATTCTGAGGGTTGGTTGCATGATTCTCCGATTCGTGTGCAGAGTAATGGTTTGGGTGCGCGATGGACTGATCACCATCCGACTACTCTTATCATTCACTTTTGTATATTGAACCGGTGGATCCAGCAATTTTACTCCGTCCACGGAAGCTAGAGGTGGCTTTATTTGTTGATACCTCTACCTTCGCCCTTTGTTCCCGGAGTGTTCTCTCGACGATCACGGACAACGCTCTCTTGTTAGTGGTGTCGCGAGGATCGACACAAAGCGAGAAGATTCAGATCGTCGGCCTTCTTTCTGGTACCATGAGGCGGATCTCGAGGGCGAGATCCCTTGTTAGTGGTATCGAAGTGTGGCATCCCGCTAAAACCACTACTAGAAAATCGTCGTGTTTTCGTGCATTGCATCATCATGACCACATCCTCATGTCCTCATGCCACATTGCATTTGAGCATCGTCATCATCATGCATCTGTTTGTCTGAAAATATTTCTCGAAAAGCCTATTTTGTTTTCTAAATACCCCGCCTTTATTTCAAATCAAAACACCGGGTCTCTTCCGGGTATTTTGTTTTGTCTAAAAATAGTTTACAAAAGGATTTTGAAAAATAAAAATAAATAATAAAACTATTTTTCGGACCGGGGAGGCAGCCCAGCCGATAGGCTAGGCCACCTACAACCCGGCCCATCTAAAACAAAACCTAGCCTATCTTACCCTAAACCCTAATCTACCCTAATCCCTAGCCACACACCCTACTTATCCCCAACCCACTCCTACCACCGCCACCAGCCGCCAACTCCCCTCACACCCGCCACCCTCACATGCTCCCTCGCCACACACACTCACGCACGCGCACAACCCAATCCCCACCAGCTGCCTGTGGGCCTGGCCCCACCACCGACCAGACCCACACCCACCCGACCGACCGAGCACCCCGCACGCAGCCCGACGCCACCTGCCCACACACCCACACCACACCCCCACCGACACGCTCCCCACCTACCGTCGCCTGGCCCACCATCTAGTAGTGGTGTCACGAGGATCGACACGAAGCGAGAAGATTCAGATCGCCGGCCTTCTTTCTGGTACCATGAGGCGGATCTCGAGGGCGAGATCCCTTGTTAGTGGTGTCGAATTGTGGCATCCCGCTAAAACCACTACTAGAAAATCGCCGTGTTTTCGTGCATTGCATCATCATGACCACATGCTCATGTCCTCATGCCACATTGCATTTGAGCATCGTCATCATCATGCATCTCTTTGTCTGAAACTATTTCTCGAAAAAGCCTATTTTGTTTTCTAAATACCCCGCCTTTATTTCAAATCAAAACACCGGGTCTCTTCCGGGTATTTTGTTTTGTCTAAAAATAGTTTACAAAAGGATTTTCAAAATAAAAATAAATAATAAACTATTTTTCGGACCAGGGAGGCAGCCCAGCCGTTAGGCCAGACCACCTACAACCCGGCCCATCTAAAACAAAACCTAGCCTATCTTACCATAAACCCTAAACTACCCTAATCCCTAGCCACACACCCACTTATCCCCAACCCACTCCTACCACCGCCACCAGCCGCCAACTCCCCTCACACCCGCCACCCTCACCTGCTCCCTCGCCACACACACTCACGCACGCGCACAACCCAATCCCCACCAGCCGCTTGTGGGCCTGGCCCCACCACCGACCAGACCAACACCCACCCGGCCGACTGCGCACCCCGCGCGCTGCCCGACGCCACCTGCCCACACACCCACACCACACCCCCACCAACACGCTCCCCACCTACCGCCGCCTGGCCCACCATCCCGTCCACCCCGCGTCGCGTACGCGTACCCCCTCCCCCCCTCTCACCTCGCGTCTCTCTCCCTCGACCCCATCTCTCTGCTCCCGAGCGCCGCCTTCGGCTGGAGCCCTACCGTGCTGTCTCCCCGTCGATCTATGCGAGCGCCGCCTCCCCGTCGAACTTCTCCAGCACCGGGCCGCCCAGCAGAGCGTCGACTCCCCGGGTCATCCGTTGGTCGTGCCCTCCTTCCGCCGCATCTGGCCAGCCGCCCCTGCGTGCTTCTCTGCTCCATGCCGTCGTGCTCCTCGCCAACCTCCTCGCCATCGTCGACCTGAGCCTCGTCGTCGACCACCTCCCTCGCCTCCTCACCCTCACCATGCGTGGCCTCGACCTCGCCGCCGTCCATGGTTTCCCTGAGCTCACCTCCCCGCGAATCCCTCGCCCGCCACCGGCCCCTGCAGTCCTGCCCGCAGCAAGCTCCGCACCGCCGTCCTATCTCCGCCACCAGCGAGGCCTCCCGCGCCTCGCAAGCCCTCCACCGCCGCTGGATCTCGAGCCATCGCCCCTGCCTCTGCCGGCAACCACTGCCACGGGCGCCTCCCTCAACCCTCTCCAAGCTCCGTAGCCCGCCTCTATCCGCGACCTCGCTGCCCCGGAGCTCCGTCCCACCTCCTCTCTGTCGACCTCGATCCCTGCTGTCGTGGAGTTGCTTGTGGTGTTGCACGTGGTGTTGTTTGTGTTGTGTCCTCGCTGGTACCTGTTGACCAGGGCCTTCTACACGACCTCCAGCGCTTCATCCGTGGCTTCCTGGCGAGTGGACAAAGTTGAACAAGGGGTCTCAGTGAAGCACGAACAAACTACTTTGAGGACCAACATACGACAAGATCTTCCTCGCCTGTCAAGACCGGCTCGATGCCGACGGTTTCGATGGTTGAACACGGTGCCACCCAAGACCTCCGACACGGGAAGGCCCAAGTCCTTCGAGGCGAAATCGACAAGATCCACACGGAATGACAAGATCTACTTCGCGGGCACCGAGCGTCAAGATCGCCTTCACGGGGAAACCGCAAGTACTCCTTCTCGGATGCGAGACCCGGATCCGAAGACTGCCAAGATCGCCACCGGAAGGCCAAGTCCTTCTTCCCGGAACACCAAGATCTCCTTCCGTTGTCCGAGACCGATCCCGTCGAACCGTTCCCCCCGTCGAACCCTGTTGAACCCCGACCCCCGGAACCCAAGATCTTCCGAACCCAGATGTGTGACCCTAAGCCTCTATATTTATTATATGACATATACCTGTCGCATCATTAAATCATCATGCTTGCATACATGTCATCTGGTGGGTTGGGTTAAATAGTCGATTCACCTAAATTAAATATGGAGTCTATATGCAGGCTATTCTAGTCTTATTGCGGCTCCATTTAAATTTGTGTAGCGAACCGATACCATGTTTTGCCTTGTTAAGATAACATTTAAATTGCAGGGTATCTAAATAACTGGAACCTATTAATTAATTGTCGGGACCCCGGTTCCGCTTAATACTGCCTAATTGCACTGCATCTTTGCCATGTCATGCATCATATCAAAAACATGCCGATTCTTCTGCCGTAGTATTAAATAGTGCATCCGGTGTTTCTTTTAGTGCTTTGCTTCTTTGCGGATTAGGCCATTGAGTGGATGCGAGTATCGACAAGTTCTTCGGATAATGTCTCTTCGACAGTGTTTCCCAGGCGAGCATCTCTCCCCCTTCTACCTATTTTGCATTTATAGTCTTTATTTCCTCCTGTTGATCTATTGCTATCTGTGTCGCGATGCTTTAGTTTCCGTGCACCAGTTGTATCCCGTGCAGCCTCTATATTGCCATGGACACCTCCTAATACCTGTTTTTTGGTAGATAGCTGGCCTTACGAGTCGTAGTTGCTTGCTCAGGTGCGGTCTCGTGTTGTCGAGTACCACAGTTGTTGGAATGTTGGCAGATGTTTATGGTGGAGATGATCATGTCTTTAATTACAACTATTAAATTGTTGGGATAACTAATGAAAGAGGCACCGGTGGACAATATATGCTTTTTGGTTTTTATGTCCACTTGTGTCCCGTAGGCCCCGAGTACTTGATACCTGTTCCTTGACTATTCGCACTATCCACATCCGGGAGAGTCTATGAATCCCCCTTAGCCAGAGCTTGATTCATTTCTATTTCTTGGGGCCACAAAGTAGTTTGGGGCTTTATTACTATCCTGTACTTATGCCATGTTTTACTGCTTTAGTTATGATTGTGCGTGGAGCACCTGTACTATTTTGGAACGTGGAATGTTTTCGCGGTATCAACAAGCTCAGTCACACTTTCGGGTTCCCAGTCGTTTACAGCCATTGACACAAACCCTGGGTCCGTCTCGGAGCCGGCCAACTTCGTTGCAGGTAGCTTAGTGGGGTGGCCCCCTGAAATATTTATGAATCTTGTGATTGCTTTATCGTGAAAGCCTCGTTGGGTTTTGAGATGGTTTTTCCGAGGTTGATCGAGTGTGTGTTGCTATTTGTGAACCCCTGCAGGGTAAAACTTTCTGAAAGCCGTGTCCGCGGTTATGGACGACTTGGAGCACAGTATCTCGATCATAGACAAGCATAACTAAAGTAGTGCTATAAATTTGACTTAATATGTGACTAGTAATCAGCTTCACTACAACGGAATGGATAAATAAAAGTGCCAACAACTGGTGAAAATGGGTTGTATCGTGTCATGTTATACCTGCCTAGTAAGTATCGCAACTACAATGGAATGAAATAAAAGTGCCAACAACTGCTGGGTTTAGGGTGTCACATGCTAATTGTATCTGACTAGTAAGTACTTCAACTGCCACTAAATGGTTAACTAAAACTTCCCACTACTTATGCTATCAGGATGACTCATGCTATCTATATCTGACTAGTAAGTGCTTCAACTATAATGGAATGAATTAAACTGCCAACTGTGTGAGTTCCTCGGTTGGACTTCCTCGTTTGGTCTCGAGGGGGGAATACCAGGATGGGTATGATTGGTGTTAGTATTAGGTTGGATCCGAATAGGTCTTTCTTATCCCTCTCTAATAGCCGCCAGTTTTACTGAGTTTCTATAGGTTGTTTAGTGCTGTTGCGTTGCCGCTTCAGTCCACCATACCTATGTAGGCGAGAGCCACCGAATTCTAGCCTCGCCGTGTACTGGCCTCAGTACTGACGCTCCTCTTTTTTCCTTTGGCCTTTGTCGGCACCCCCTTTTGTTTTAGCAGGTTTGAGATCTACGTCGTTAGCAGGGTTACCCTTCCGGCTTGGCCTGGGCAGGGTTATGGACGCCATTGGTTATTCTTCAGGGCTCTTAGCCCCATTTGCATCTTGTCCGTAGTCGGACCTTCTATCGTTTTCAAGGTGATTTGGATCTTTGTATAGTATATCTGTATGCTTGACTCTTGGAGTCGGTGTTGTATATATACTTGTTCTGTGGGTCCCATCGAGGACTGTTGTGTAATGGTATTACTTCGTTTTCCACCCGCACGAAAGTGCCTGGTGGGCGTCCTTGAATCGTTTCTATGCGGGTTTGGCGGGAAGCACTCAAACTTGCGTAGGCCGATTCGAGGGTGTTACAGATTTGGTGTTCATACCCTTGAAGACCGAAAAGTGTTGATGTTCTCACAAACCTAAACGATGTAGTCGTACGGCAACGCCAACTTCAAGGTCGTGCAAAAATGAACAAGCGACGAGTGCCACAATGGGTAGCACCTCCGCAGTTCTACATGCATCTAGTATAGATGATATCCCCCGGGATCCGGTCTAGCAAAATAGCGAAAGAAGATTGATTTGGACCGAGATTACAGCAACACAACATCGTACGTATGGTGGAGAACTCTACCCCCGTATGAACATTCCAATTGTGAACCACACATGAGTGAGAGAGAGGGGAGAGAGGCAACTGCCAATGGGATGAATGAGGAGGGGGTCTCCTCCTGCTTATATAGGCCAAGTAGGAGAGGGATAACCTAGGAGGCTGCCCTAGGGTAGCCGTCGCCGCCCTTCCCATGCGTGCCCCTCCCCTCCTCTTGGGCCGCCGGCCACTTGGGGAGGAGGGCGCCCCCTAATGGGCTACCACATGGTGGCCCATTAAGGGTAGGCTTATATTTTATGTATTATTATTTAATATTTAATTCATTAATTAAATATTAAATACAATAATTAAGTCTCTGAGCATTTTGTCGACCCCAGAACCTTTCCGATCTCTCCCTAGAACAATTTCGGAGTTCCTTCTCTTTTCTCCAATGATCTCGAATCAAATCCTAAGTGTCATCTACCCTAAAGCATGCCACCCTGCAGTTCAGGAATATGCAGACATGATCGAAATACCTCTCTGATCAATGACGGATCTATAAACCCATGATGGCCCCCATACATTCTATGAATTAACTTGATCGCTTGAACCTTAAACATCGAGTCTCATTTCCTTTGCTTCACGATACCTGGTTTTTCCAACATCCGATCTTAGGTATCTCTATACCTAGTTTGATCTTGTTATCGACAAACATATTTACTCTTTCTCATGATATTACATTCCCGTGACCTAGTCACATGCTTACAAGCTTCACAATGTAATCTCACCGAGTGGGCCCAGAGTATCTATCAGTCACGTGGATGGAAAAATTGCGATCTCTGCATACGCCTCAACCTACCCCTTAGGAATACACGAGAGACACCTTTATGAGCAGCCTATTATGGTGTGATGATTGATGCGGTCAAGGCAGCCGCCGGTGATAGTGATTAGATATGATCCCACGGTCAAAGGATTGGGTTACTACGTTTATCTAGTTATCGCAATGTTGAATTTTGTGATTGGATCTCATTGCAATACTTAAGTTGGGTATGTGTCCATCACATCATTCACCTAATGACATGATCCCATTGTCATTTGACATAAATGCCCATGATTAGGAAATCTTGATCATCAGTTGACCAATGAGCTATTTGACTAGAGGTTATTAGAGACTTGGTTTGTTTACATAACACACATGTACTAATGTTTCCGCTTAATACAATTACAGTATGACATAAAACTTATTATGAACATATCAATATGACAACAAAAACATCTTTATTATTGGCATGTAGGGCATATCTCCAACACCCTCCTCCTCCATCGCCATGCTAAGAGCTTCAAATTGGAAATCTCCAGTCGTGCCAAGTTCGGGAAGATGAGGAACCAGTGAGAATGGGTACTCGCTACTAGATCTACCGCTGAAGGGGCCCTGCCGAGCCGGATTCACCACCGATGATGCCCAATCAGATAGATTAGACAACTATGGACGATGGATCATGTATGTTTTTCGTAGATTTTTCAATGTCGCGTAAGTGCTTTCAATTGTAACAAACTGAGACGAGTTTTATTTTGGAAGCACATCAAGATGTTGCAAGTTTTTCTAGGCATTACTACAAGTTGTGTTTTTCGTGGATTTTCGATGTTGCGTAACTGTTTTCAAAATGTAATCATTGTGAAAAAAGACACGACATGTTGCAATGTCTTCTTCGGATTTTTTTATGTTACTTGCGTGATTTTAAAAATACAGCAAAACATGTCTATTGTTGTAACCGAAGTGATTCTATTGACATTGTTTGTGATTTTTGTGGGATACCAATTTGTAGCAAAAGATTTGTGTTGTAACCACTTTTTGTTGCATTATTAGGAACTATTTTACATGGTTTTAACATCTTCATAAAAAATGTTGCATAACCATCAATTTGTTTTACTACTATTTTAATATATTTTTTGCATTTTTTTGGAACATCTTTTAAAAAATGTTACAATGAATTGTTGCAAAATATATAATTTTTGTTACAAGAATTTGTTGCGGAACAAATCAGATATGTCTGATCAGACCGACATCTAGCGCTTGCCAGATCTTATTTATTCACAAAGGAGATTCTGGCATGCACGTTATTTGCCGTGCAAAGTTTTACTCCCTCCTTTTTAAAATATAAGGTGTTTTAGCTTTGTGAAGGGGTGTATCTAGACCTCTTTTAGTTCATTCCAAATCTATATGAATCTACACACTAAAAGGGATATAGATACACTCCTTTCACAAAGGTAAAATATCTTTTTTTTAAACGGATGAGGCCCGAAGGCCCTAGAAGCATTATTAGTCAAAGCGGCGGTACATGATTACATTGAGGCACTTAACAAACCAGGAAATAAAAGATAAGGCATCAAATTTTACAAAGAAGACCCTAGAACAAAAAGATCTAAAGCAATCAGGTCCTGGATCTTCACCGCCGCAGCTGCTGGATCGACGAGGATGGGCGCCTATGCCGCCTCCAGGGAACAAGCCACTTGGGGCGTCACCGGCGATGGATCCCAGCTCGTGATCGATGAAATTCCTCCGAAATGGCATCGAGGCCCGGAGGGAGAAGATGCAAGGGCTTCCATGACCGAGCCTGGAGTGGCTCCAAACGTCGAAGATAGCGCTGGCAAATGCCGCCGCTTGGGATCTCCAGAGATTGCTTCCAGCGTGCTCCACCTGCATGCCAACGTCCCGCCCGGGAGGAACATGACCGGCAGCAACATACCGCTCCTCTTCTTGTCTACCACCACGGCCACAAGGAAGAACCACGAAGAAGCTACCGGTCAATCTCCACCCATGCAGACCCATCCTCCATCTGAGCCGCATGAGGCACGCCATGCGCCGCTGCTTCCCCTCCTCGCCGCCATGGCCGGCCAGAGAAAGCAAGAGCACACCAGCAACTCCGCTGTGTCGGTCCTCCCCCTTGCCACCACGGCCGGACGGGAGAATCAACACCACAGAGCCACCCCACACCACCAGATGGTCAACGACCGCTACTTTATTTGTGAAGACAGTGGTCCTCGGCCTCACCGCGAGCTCCAGCCGGAGGAGCAACAGCGAGAAGCAGAGGAACCCTAGCACTCGGGTGGGGCCGCATCGACACGGAGCTCTGCTCCAGACCGCCCAAACATGGCAACAACCTAACCTAATCCTACAGGCTATACCGGCACCTCGCCTCCGTCATCTCCGGCCGGCAGCACCGCCAGAGAGGGCTCGGGTTTGGCCCGGAAGGGTGGGAGGAGCTCTCAAGGACAAGGGCAGGGGAGGGGGCGAGAGAGAGAGGGGAACCCTTATCCGGGGGCCCGACCGAGTCAAGGTGGTGAAAAATCTTATATTTTGAAATGGAGGGAGTAGTAGTGTGTTCCATTGCAATTCAATCTGACAGAAAATTCTGAAATATGACGAAAGTTGATAAAACCGGGCAGCGCAAATTGTAAACCAGCAAACCATGGCAGTAAAGTGCATGCGATCTAGAGGGTACCCTGGAATCGCTGCTCTCTTTATTTATTGGACTACATCGGTGTCCTATATTTTCAAGCCGTGACAAGGTTCGTAAAATCCCGCACGAAATCATCTGCGAGCCTCTTCTGCACGGCGTCGTCCATGAAGAACTCCCTCCACTTCTTCCCTTCCCCCTCCCATCCGTCTGCCAGCGCCGTGTCCACGGCGGCGCTCACGTCCCCGTGCCCAAACCACCCGTCGCCGTCGCGGCGCGCGACCTCCACCCCGACGCGGAGGTCCCGCGCGAACAGCGCGGCGTTAAGGTACTGGTCGCCCTTCATCGGCAGCAGCACGAGCCGGCAGCCGGCGACGAGCCCCTCCACAACGGAGCTCAACCCGGCGTGGTTCACGAAGCACCCCACGCTGCGGTGGCGCAGGATGTGCTGCTGCTGCACCCACCCCGTGTGCACCACGCCCCTCCCCTTCGTCCGCTCGGCGAACCCAGGCGGCGTGCACCTCTCGAGCTCCGCCTCCACATCCGCGCCCCTGGGGAAGTTGAGCACGGCCAGGAACGGACGGTTGCTGGACTCTAGGCCGAGTAGGAGCTCTGTCGCGGCGGCCGCCGGGAGGAACGTCTCGCTCCCGAAGGAGGCGAACACGACGGCGCTGTCCGGGAAGGAGGAGAGCCACTGCCCCCACCGCTCCTCGAGCTCGCCCTGCGGCGGGTCCGGCACGACCGGGCCGGCGACGAGCACCGGCTTGCCGTGCTGGGCGGCGAGGTAGCGGATGTAGGGGCCTTCCATCTCGAAGCACGTCTTGATGACGAGGGCGTCGCTGGCCTGGATGCCGGCGAGGACGCGGTCGTGCACGCACGGCTCGCCGTGGAAGCTGGTGAACACGTAGGTGAAGTCGGCGGCCTGGTAGGCCGGGACCGTGGCGAGGGAGGACGAGTGCGGGAAGCCCGCGGGCGCCAACGCGAGGTCGTGAGCGGACGGGACTGAACCAAGGTGGCGGCGCGCGGGGACCATGAGGTAGGCGCCGGAGACGGCGGAGAAGACGGAGAACTGGAGCGTCTTGACCCCGAGCGGTGCCGCGACCTCGCTGACCCACGGGGTGGCGAAGTCGAACAGCAGCGCGTCGGGCTGGAGCTCCGCGAGAAGGGCCGCTACCTGCGGCTTTGTGCCGTCGACGGCCACCTTGAGCAGCTCGGCACCGTCCGCCGAGACCTCGGCCGTGCTCTCGGCGCCCTCGGGGAGCCCCGGCACACGCGGGAGGCGCAGCGGCGCCACCGCCACCGCCGACGACCCCAGCATGGCCTCGACGCGAGGAACGTTCGCCGCGGCCGACAGCAGGGTGACCCGCACCCCGCGGCCGGCGGCGATGAGCTTGCGCGCCAGCTGCACGTAGGGGCTGATGTGGCCGAAGGCAAGGAAGGGGAACATCACAACGTGCATGCCGCCGGCCATCGTGCTTGTCGACTAACGGTTGATCGTCCGATGTATTGCTAGCTATTGTACCTGTGGTTCGCTTTTGATCCTTATAATTTAGCAGCTGTTGTTGGAGTGAAGTTCACTTCACTGTTTGTGTTAAATTCATACCAACTACTGGTACTACTTTGTCATCTCCGTACTACCAAAGAGCATCTCCACCACATGGGTGATGATCCAGCGCCGATTTTGCAGTTTTGGCGCACCGGATGACGCGCTAAACTGTAGCGCGCTGCAACATGCGATTCACCTGGCACGCGAAAATACAGCGAGGGGTTTGCTGGCACTTGAACAAAATATGAAAAATAAACACAACATTGCAAAAGATGAGGATAGCTCAAATCCATGGCACAGTTAAAAAGCAAGTTCAACACAAAAAAAGTTCACACAACCAAGTTTAATACAAATTAAGAGTTCACACAAACAAATCAAGGATCGACATCAAACATCAATATCATCATAATCGTCATTGCCATCTCCATTTTGTGCTTCTTCATTAGTAACTTGGACGGTATTAACATGAACCGTAGAATCTTCATAGACATCACTCGTAGAAGGCATGAGAGCAACCATGGAGACTATGCATCAACCCCACTCGGGCGTGCTCCCACTGCACTCGTGCCTCCAAAGGCACTCATTAGTGGTAAATACATTATATACTTAAATTATGCAAAGCCTCGATCTGAAATACATTATATACTAAGCTATATATAAATAACAAAATCTGATAAGATTTGAAGATGCACTATTTGCGCACTCAGATCTATATATTTTTTGCATTGCAGAATCGGATTGAGACTTTGCACACTTAACGCATGATTGGTAGCCCGCTCATTTTTGAAACAGACCTTGTGGAGCTAAAAAAGATTGATTGGATATCTGAGCTCACTCTGCGTCGTGGCCAACGTGCGTCAAATCACTCTAGGGTCAGGTCCAACAGGAACGACCGAATCGACAGTTCCTAGAGCCAGGCTACGTGGAGCGCATAGGGAGCCTTACCCTGCATGCGTGGAGAAGGAGCGCGAGATATTGCGTCGGTTTTGGGAACACACTTCATAAAATCCCCTCATTATCCACTCCTTTCGTCTAACTCTCCCTCGTCCCTCTCTCCCAATCTCGTCGGTGGTTCACCTGCCAGCGGCAACGCGATGACTGACGGGGATAGATCAATCCATCTCCGCTTCTCCCCATCTCCGCTACGTTGATGATGACCGCGCAACTTCGTCCTGAGCAAGAACTTTGGTTGCCCCATCCTCTACAACCTTCTGCGGCTCGGCAACAGCGGTAAGGCCTACAAACATCTTCATTAGCTTTTTTGTACATCTGAAGGTGTATGGTTTCTAGATGTCTGGTAGATGAAATGCATGGTAGATCTGCTAGGGTTATGATTCGATCTTATTATGCCCAGTTGTGCTTAGATTTGTGACATGTGTGAGGGTTTCTTGGTTTCCTGAGATCTAATAGTTCGATTTCACTAGCTAATGTTGGATTCGCATCGGATTTCGCGTTACCTTATTGTACGCGCTTAGATTCGTTCCCTGGTTATTGTTTGCTTATGCCAATGATTAGAAATTTGTCACTAGATATAGTGTCACCACTACTTCGTTAACGAGGACGTGGAGCTCATGTGACAGCCTTTTGCTTCTCACTTTGTTTTTGTCACGGTTTCTTGTGATTTGTCATATGCAAGCATAGTAGGTCTCACAAGTAGATATTTCATGACACAACAGTTTTTATGTATTTACATGAGTCACATGAGCATAGAAGGTGTCCTTGCTGGCTTGATATGATGCAGCAGCTATGTGGAGCAACGTAGTTGACCAAGCCCATGCCCGGAAGGGAGGAACACTTACTTGTCGATGACCTCGACATCTTGGTAGGTGCAACGTTAGAGGCCACCTACGTGGCGTGCTTGGCCTACTGTCGTCGGATTGAGAACAAGTACGCCATGAGGGGGTCCTCGAGGTGTGCGGGAGGGAGGGGTGTGAGACGTACGATGTTCCGGGACGGTGAGCACACAAGTTTACCCAGGTTCGAATCCGCTGGCTTTGGACGAACCCTACTCCTGCTAGCAATCCAGTAATACGGCAGAGCCGGAATATGGGTTACAAGGGTTTCGCATGTGCGATGTGAGATTGTAGACTATTGAGGTTATGCCCTAAAGGCTCTCCCTAGGACGGCTTATATAGATATCCGGCCTAGGGTTTACAGGAGAGATCAATCCGGCTACGACTAAGAGTTGGTTACAGAGTACATCTTAAACTACAAGTAACATTATGGGCCTAAATCGGTAAGTCTTCTGGGCCTTCCCGTAGTCGGATTGGACTCCGTCTTCTCTCTCTAACTGGGCCGCCCGTGAAGCAAAACTCTAACCCGAAGTGGGCCACCCTGGTCAGTGAGGAACTGTGAGGATACCCGGAAAGTATATCCCCAACAGTAGCCCCCGGAGGCCTCCAAGATCCAAAGTCGGATTTTATCGTCGTCTAGCTTGATCTTCGGCTTGCAGAATCTTGAAGGGTTCCTGAAACTTTACAACAAAAAATACGATCCGGGTCTTAAAAATAAGTCGGACCTTGCAATTGGTTACTCGGATTTTCCAGCTCGCTTTTAAACTAAGCCGGAACTTGGTCTCTAACGCCACCTGACACAAGCATGGTCAAGTCACGTCATCTGACAGACGTTCCATCAGCACGACCGTTGGTGGGTCCGCGGTTCCCGGAACCGAGGCGCCGTTTCAATGCGTGCGTGGAGATCGAGGCGATGCAATCATCGTGCGGGCCCTTCCTAGTTCTTCCCATGACGCGTGGCGGTTACACTGTAGCGTTTGCACGAATCTTGGCGCAGGTAGGTAGATATAAGGGGTTTAGATTTCTTCTTCTCATCCCCACCAGTCCTTTGCCGTTCCTTCCTTCCCAATCCTCCTGCGCGCCCAGAGCCTCCTCGTCCTCCTCCCACAGAGCTCCTCGCGCCACCACTTTAAGGTCACCTTTTCCACCGGAGAAAAATGGCTTCATCCTCTTCTTCCTCTTTGGCGGCGGCGGCGGAAGCAGCTGCGGAAAAGGAGAGCTTCCGGGAAATCTGGATCCCCTGCGCCCTCGACGAGGACGGCCTCAGAAACGTGGAGAAGGAGGGGCTTCTCGCCGCCGGCGACTGGCGGACCGGCTTCGGCGAAACCGTCCCCAATCCGCGCGAGGCGAGTGCGTCCACTTCGGCACCCATCTGGACCGAGGTTTATCCTTTCCTCCCTCAGAGTTCTTCTCCGAGGTGATTGACCACTATGGAGTTCAACTCCATAATCTTCCTCCCAATTCTCTTCTAGAAATGAGCGCATATGCTGCGCTTTGCGAGGGCTTTCTCGGCATTAGGCCGAGTTTTCTTCTATTCCGGTACTATTTCCATGTCCGGAGAAATTCCATTACTGCCGGTGTTCCTTATATCACCGGTACCATTAGTTTTGTGTTAGACTAGACCGGGCATATCCCAAAATTTATGCCAGTGACTCGGTCGAACAATGGCCAGCCACTTTTTTCTACCATAGGGATATTCCGGCTCCCGGCAAAGCAACTGCTTTGCCGGCTTTTGTCGACGGAGCCGCCACAGCCCAACCTTCCTGGGACGAGGTTGCTCCGGCTCTCACCGATGATCTGATCCTCGCTAAAAGGCGAATCGAATATCTTATCAAGCACAAGGGTCTGAAGGGATCCGACTTGGTCCAATGCTGGGTCTCACATCGGATCCAGCCACTTCAGTACCACGGGGACATACTGATGCATTCCATCACGTCTTCCAAAAAAGATTCTCTCCGCATCAGCCCCAAAGCCTACATCGCCCAAGGTTACATAAGCCAAATCAAGTGGCTGATCAAGGAGCATATCGAGAGGAAAATTCCGGAGGTTTCTCTGGACATGCACACGGCGAACAAACCCGTGGTAGCGGTAAGCTTCCATCAGTACACATTTTACATGTTTCAATCTTTAAGTTATATACTGCAATGCTGATATGTTTTCTTGTTTTCAGCTTGCTGATCTCCCCGAGTCAGAGCTTGCTCCACTCGAAGGATATCCTCCTGAGTTTTCTCAGGAGACTGAAATGGTCCCATTGCCGGATCTTGCACTCAAGAAGCGTAAAGCTCCGACAGTGGCTGTTGGCACAAAGGAAGTGCCCGTTGTGAAGAGGTAACTTTCATTCACAATTTCCACCTTTGTACCTTTCTCGAATTTCTTTCTGAGATGTAATGTTTCCGACTTTACTACATTCTCAGAGCAAAGCCTCTCATCAAGGGTAAGGGGAAAGGGATTCCTGCGAAGCCCCTGCGACAGACGAAGCTTACCATAGCTTCCCCTGCCATGGCTCCTCCGACTCCTGCCCCTCAACCTTCTGCAACACCGGCGATTACTCCTTCTCCGGTTGTTGCAGAAGATCCGGCTCCTCCAACAGCGCATGTGATCCTTGGGTCGCACACTAACGTCACCGTGGGTGCGTCAGCTCAACATAAGGGTGAACCCTCTTCGGGTAATGATCCCTCGGCTGAAGTCTTCACCGACAACCTCCTCAGCAACCCCGGACTTGCCAAGTTTGGCCTATCCCAGAAATCTGCAGAGGAGATCTAGCGACTGGCCAGGCAAGTCCTGGACAAAAGCCATCTATCCCCCGAAGAGGAAGCGCAAGAAGCAGAGGACGTCAAGTTCTCTGACCTTCTCGCTCAAGTCCGCCTTCACGACGAGAGGATCAGCACTGGCGAGCTTCCAACAGCCCCAGTAATTCCTCTTACTCTCGCCGAGAAGGTGGCAGCTGAGGTGAACGCGGGGTTAAACAAACTCACCCGCGAGCAATATGTAAGTCGGAATTCCAACTCTTGTTTTTACATTATGTTATATCATATCCTCTAGCCCCCAAGCATGAAGTAGGATATAGAAATCCGGGTTTATGCTTTCATTAGGATGCCAAAGAATGAACTAGTGTAGCCCCCAAGGCTCATGCTGATATTTAGCAAAAAATATTAGCCCGAGTCTTAAGTAGCTTTCTGACTTTGGTTATTTTGACTTACAGAAAGTATGTTCCTATAACCAGGAATTATTAACCAATGTCTGTGACAAGCGGAGAGAGATCAAAGCTCTCCGACTTAAAAATGCTGAGCTCCAGGTAGCCAAGGATGAAGCCGAAGGTAAACATTTCGAGATTCAAATCTTGTCTTTTGCTTTTTCAATGTTTGAATTTTTCTGAACTGTTATTCTTTTTGACTTTCAGCGTTGGTGAAACAATCCATCGCTATGATTGAAGAGGCCGAGAACCTCAAGACCTTGGTGGTGGAGAACAAAGGACTTCGCCAAGAGCTGGAAAAGCTTAAGGCGGATCATAAAACGAGCATAGCTCAAGTCCTAGAATCCTCCTCCATGGCCACTGAAGAGCGCGATCGCAAGATTGCCGCTCAAGATAAAGTTATCTCGGACCTCAGGAATGAGGTTGGCAGAGAGAAGGATATCTCCCAGGCACTCCGGGCTGAACTCCAGAGTCTCCGGGAGGAGAAAGCCAAGATTGACGACATCATTCTTGGTATGTTCCATCTATCTGACTTATCATTTCTTCGACTTTCATCAATGTCGGTTTTTTCTTATCTTTATTTTGTATATAGGTCCTCTGAACTTGACGGACTCCTCCTCGTCCGAGCCCCGCACTCACCGGCTTACCCAAGTCGGTGATCTTCTTCATGACTACCGCCAGTCCCTTGAGGACATTGGCGAGTCTCTCAGGATTCCGGACATGCCAAGCATGTCGGACTTCCAGGTGCAGGAGAAGGCCAAGGAGATGCCGCAGCTCGTCCGGGACTGGAACATGTCCTACGCGCGGACTGCTGCGCAGAACGCTCTCACCATGGTCATGAGCCATCATGGAAACATGGAGATATGGCAAGTGAACAGAGGGTACTGCAAAGTAGACGAAGACGACCAGGAGCAAGACCTTCAAGCCATCATGCACTCCTGCGCCGGATATGGGTGCCACGTAGCTGACCTGACCAGCTACGAGGTCCCCTTCTTCACCCGCGTGGATACTCCACCACCTCCTCCAGAAGAAACCGAAGAAATTTCCGACGATGAACGGACCACCTCGGATCCGGACATCTCGGCACGATATCAAGGCGGAGTAACCAGCAATCCGACAGTTCCTTCATCTCCTCCTGCATCATAAATCAGAAAACTATGTATTATTCTGGAAAGACATGATGCGTTTTGTAAATATTAAGTACTATGACTTTTGCTAGTGCTAAGTTTTTATCTATTAAGCACTTTTTGTCTTATTTTTTGCGTGCCTGAAATGTTTTCATAAGCACTTTAGAATTTTCCATCTCTACTTATCGTTTATCTGGCTTTCCGCCTCGTCCCTTTCGTGAGCCGGCTAAACCTTCAGCCGGAAACTTTGCCGAGCAACGGAGCTCAATTGCTAAACCAGTTTAAACTCGGAAACAAAGCCGGCTTCCAGTACCAACAATTCACTACTCGGAAGATACCCGCATCCAGCAATCAGACAAATAACCCAAGTAAAGACTAGATTTTTTTTAGAGTTATACCCGAAGGTAGCAGTTTTAGAATCGGAAATCTAACCAGAACGAACATGAGAATAAAGTACTTTCAAGCATTCTGGGATTTTCGACTATGACATGATCATTAGGAAATAAGATGGTAAAAACTTCTCAGTAAAACTTTGTGGTAACCAAAACTTTTATTTCTCATAGAACATGTACATATGTATGATTACAAAGAAGGATAAACTAAGAATAAAAGGGATATAGCTTAGCAATATTCCACGGTCTGTCTAACTCATCTGGATTTGTACTGCCTCCAGCTCTCTTTCTCTTCTTAGTAGTAGGTCTTTCTTTGACTGGCCTCATGTCAGTTAAGTAGTACGACCCATTGTGCAATACACGACTAACTAAAAAGGGCCCTTCCCATACTGGGGAAAGTTTGTGCTTTCTTTGTTGCACAAGCCGGAGAACCAAATCACCTTTATTGAAAGATCTAGTTCGGACTCTCTGGCTATGATACTTGCGTAACTTCTGCTGATAGGCTGTAGATCTCATTTCAGCAACGACGCGAACTTTTTCGACTAAGTCGAGATCATTTTATCGAGAAATCTCGACATCCTCCTCGATATACGCGGCCACTCTAGGAGAAGTATGAATTAAATCACTAGGAAGAACTGCTTCTATGCCATAGACCAAGAAGAAAGGTGTATATCCTGTTGACCTGTTCGGAGTTGTTCGTAAACTCCAAATTACAGAGGGTAGTTCCTCTGCCCAAGCCCCCGCAGCACGTCTCAGTGGTGCTTCGAGTCTTGGTTTCAAGCCTTGTAGAATTAAACCATTTGCTCTTTCGACTTGTCCGTTAGCCTGTGGATGTGCGACTGACGCAATGTCAAGCCGGATATTTTGCTCATCGTACAATTCAGCCAACTCTCCCATGGAAAAATTACTCCCATTGTTCGTGATAATGCTATGCCGATAACCATACCGGATTATAACATCCTCGACAAATCTTTTGGCTGTTGCTCCATCACAACTAGTAACAGGTTTAGCCTCGATCCATTTCGTGAATTTATCCACCATCACTAAGAGGTGAGTAAATCCACTTGGAGCTCGTTTAAAACGTCCTACCATATCAAGCCCCCAGACCGCAAAAGGCCATGTTATAGGTATTGTTCGCAGCTGATCAGCCGGAACATGAGCTTGCTTGGCGTACTTTTGGCAGCCTTTGCATGTCTTGACTAATCGTTCGGCATCTGCCTGAGCTGTAAGCCAGAAAAATCCATGTCGAAAAGCTTTTGCCACTAAAGATTTGGCTGCAGCGTGGTGACCACACTCGCCTTCGTGGATTTCTCTTAAGATTTCCACTCCTTCTTCCGGAGATACATAGCGCTGAAAAACCCCAGAAACACTCCGTTTATGGATCTCACCTCTAACAATAGTATAGGCTTTTGCTCGTCGGATAATCTGCCGGCTCAGCACCTCGTCTTCAGGAAATTTTCCATCTACCAAGTAATCAAGGTAGGGTTGAGTCCAGCTAGGAATTATAGCCAGAACTGCTATTAAAGGCGAGTCGGATTTGGTCGGATATTCCTCATCTACTCCCTTTATCGAGGGAACTTTGAGGTGTTCTAAAAATGCGCCATCCGGAACCTCTTTCCATGCAGAGCCTATTCGAGATAGTGCATCTGCTTCCTCGTTTTGTACTCGAGGGATGTGTTGAACTTCAAACCCTTCGAACGATTTAGATAGATCATCCACGACAGCTTTATATGCTGTCATGTGCTTATTTGCATTACAAATATCCGAGACTTGCTGAGTAACAAGATCTGAATCTCCGTAACACATCAAACGTCGGATGCCAATATCCTTAGCAATCCGGATTCCATGCAACAGTGCTTCGTACTTGGCAATGTTGTTTGTCGTTGTGAAGTGGATCTGCAACACGTATAAAAGTTTATCTCCTTGGGGTGATTTGAGCATCACGCCAGTCCCCGAGCCCCCTCAAGCCTTAGACCCGTCGAAAAAGTGGGTCCAATATTCCGACTCTGGGAGGACCATGTTCTCCTTGGTCTCTGTCCAATAAGCGACAAAGTCACCAAGGATTTGGGATTTGATTGATGTCTGGGGTTTGTACTCAATATCAAAAGCTGCAAGCTCTATACCCCATTTGGTGACGCGTCCTGTGGCATCACTATTGTTGATTATATCTCTCATGGGATCTTTGCTCACCACGGTAATTGGATGCTCCTGAAAATAGTGTCGTAACTTACGAGATGCTAGAAAAACATCGTAAGCCAACTTTTGATAGTGCGGATAACGCTGTTTTGATTCTGTCAGGACCTCGCTGACAAAGTATGTCGGACGCTGCACCAGGTGCTTCTGATTTTCTTCTGGTCTCTCCACCACCATAACTATACGGACAACCTTATTTGTCGCAGCAATGTAAAGCAACATCGGTTCCTGAGGTTCCGGCGTTGAAAGGATAGGAGCAGATGAGAGTACTTTCTTCAGGTCTTGTAGTGCAGCTTCAGCTTCGTTAGTCCAGACAAAATCCTTGGTCTTCTTCAGGAGTTTGTATAATGGTGCGGTTCTTTCACCAAGCCGGCTTATAAATCGGCTGACCGCAGCAATGCAACCAGTTAATCTTTGTACGTCCTTCAGGCGAATTGGCCTGCAAATATTGAGAATAGCCTTGATCTTGTCGCGGTTCACCTCTATACCTCTTTGAGATAAGATAAAACCTAACAATTTTCCGGCTGGTATTCCAAAGAAACATTTCTTCGGGTTAAGCATGATGTTGTATTTTTGTAAATTGGCGAACGTCTCCTCCAAGTCTGAAATCAATGTTTCCTTCTTTTTGGACATGACCGCGATATCATCCACGTACGCATGTACATTGCGTCCGAGTTGATCATGGAGGCAACGCTGCATCGTGCGCTTGTACGTAGCTCCTGCGTTCTTCAGCCCAAAGGGCATCGTAACATAACAAAAGGTTCCGAAAGGGGTTATGAATGAAGTTTTGATTTTGTCAGATTCCTTCATCTGGATTTGGTGATAACCGAAATATGCATCGAGAAAACAGAGGAGTTCCGAGCCTGCCATAGAATCGATAACTTGATCAATTCTAGGCAGAGCGAACGGATCTTTTGGACAAGCCTTGTTCAAGGCAGTATAATCAACACACATCCTTAAATCAGTGGTGTCCTTTTTAGGGACCATTACAGGGTTGACCGACCAATCAGTATGGATGACCTCTTCTATGAATCTGGCTAACTCGAGCCGTGCTAGTTCCTTGCCTTACGCTTTTCATCACCAAACCGTCGTAAGGACTGTTTGACGGGTTTAGCGTTCGGGGTGCTCGGCAAGTTCCCTAGGTACTCCGGTCATGTCAGATGGCTGCCATGCGAAGATATCTTGATTTGCTTGGAGGAACTTGACGAGCGCGCTTTCTATGCGCTACTTAGGCCTACGCCTATCTAGGTCACCTTGGAGGGATCATCATCCTTCAACGACGTCGTCTTCGTCTCTTCTGATGCCTTGAACTCCGGATTTCGCTTTGTCAACTCCTTCTTTTTCGCGGCCATCTCGGACGGATCTATGATCTTCTTGATCTCCTGGTACTCCTGGGCGTGCAGCACGGCTTCGGAAAAGGCGGCATTTCCATCCTCGCACTCTCGCGCCTTCTTCAGGTCTCCCCTGATGGTGATCACGCCGTTGGGACCTGGAATTTTCATCATATTGTAAATGTAACACGGACGAGCCATAAAAGCCCAGTAAGCCAGACGTTCGAATATAGCGTGGTATGCGCTCTTGAACGGGACCACTTCGAAGGAAAGTGCCTCCGTCTGATAATTCTTTGGTGTTCTGAAAGTAACATCCAAAGTGATCTCTCCCAGGGAATTAGCTTGTCTTCCTGGGACAACTCCGTGAAAGATCACCGAGCTATGGTTCAGCTGTGTTTCCAAGATCTTCATTTGGCGTAGCGTTTCGACATAGAGAATATTGATGCTGCTACCACCGTCCATGAGGGTCTTGGAGAAACCATAACCGTCAATAAGTGGATTGACGATTAAGGCGTATTTTCCTCGCCTATGTAGCTTAGGCGGATGATCAGCGCGGTCAAACATTATTGCCACTTCCAACTAGTCCAGATACTGAGGGACAGCCGGAACTATTGCGTTGAGCTCGTGGAGAACTGCTTTCTTGACCTTTGCTGGTTGAGATCCGAGGAAGGTGGCGTAAGTGTCCTTCTTGGTGGGAAAAGTTTTCTTCCCTTCCGACTTGGGATTTGAAGCATCGGCTTCCTCCATGTCGGAATCTTCCTTGGTCTCTTTGTCCTTTTCGGGATTTTTCTTTCCCTTCTTCCGCTTAGCTTTGTAGCCCGCGGTATCATCTCTCTTGATGTCATCGTTAAAACGACATTCATCGTTGGTGTGGGACGAGCCCCCATTAGCGTCCAAGTGATGCACACATGGGTTATTGGCGATGTCGGCCCAAGTGTAGGTTTTGCCTGGTTGTTGCTCTCCTCGACCTTGGACCCTTGATGTCCCACGGCCACTCCCGCGGCCACCGCCACGTCCTCCTCGTCCTCCAGACCCAGAAACAGTAGTGACTACCGCTGTCTCCGCGTTGGGTTTTTCTTCTGAGGTATTTTTGCGCTTTTGAGCCTGTTGCTTTGGTTGTTTTGCCGACTGAGGCACAGCCAGGACATTGAGTAATCCTTCTGCGTCGTCGTCAGCATCTGCATACATGCTCGTTGTTTCTATCATCTCTCCCAGATCAGTAACCTTATCACACTTAAAGCGATGGCGCAGTAAACCAATTGGGAGACCTGCAATGAAAGCTTCAATCGCAGTTTGATCATTTACTCCCTCGCAGGAGTTCTTGGTGTCAATCCATCGTCCGAGATAATCCCGGCAAGTTTCTCCGGCTTTCTGGGTGCAACGCTGTAGGTCTCCAACCGTACAGGGCCTCCGATATGTTCCTTCGAAATTCCGAAAGAACGCACTTTGTAAGTCATACCAGTTGTGGATGGTGTTCGTCGGAAGTTCAGCCATGATCGTGCCGTCTTCCGCAACATAAGTGGGAGATATCGGGTTGCGACCAGGCCGTTTCCACCTTTGGCGATGCAGCAAGCTTGGAAGAAATCATGTAACCAGGTGTCTGGCCGAGCAATGCCGTCGTATGCTTGGATATGTCTTGAGATAGCAAATCCTTCCGGGAATTTTGTAGCTCTGATGCGTGGTCCGAAGCACTTTGGGCCCACGTACACGTCATCGTTTTCGTGCGCCGAGCCTCTATGTTGGAGTTGATCATGTGCCTTGCGTCGTTCGGGGATAGGGATCGTCCCGAATATCGGCTGTGGCTGCGGTGCCTTGGAGCCGGACTTCAGCTTCTGCCACCACCTCCTCCGCCATGTCGTCCTCCTTGACCTCCTTGGAGGCCGTTGTGATAACTGTGTTGTGGAGAGGGTGGTGCAGCTGGGTTGTTTCTGGCTGATCGCCGGCCTCCGTCCGGAGCATCATTATTTCGGCTCCAGGGAGGTTCTTGACTATGACGAGCCCCCTGCCGGCTCATGCCAGTGTGGTTTCCGTCGTTCCTTCGTCCGTCGTTCCTACCATGGTGAGGCTCAGCCGGACGGTTTTTCGTGTCTAGGAGGTGGCATTTTCTGACGATCCTCCTCCCGACGTTTTTCTTTATCTTCTCCTTTTCGAGGAGGATTCCTTGGAACCAGTGCAGCGATCGCGTCTTTCTCGGCTGCTGGAGCTACGTTGCTCCAGTTATGTGTAGTTCTGCGGTGCTGCCCCGACGATCTGGTTCTTGAATAATTGTCTTCCCTACGTTCGGGGTGACGATACTGCGCCCGATCGTAGTGGGATCTTACGTCAGCCCATGCCGGATCTGTGCGACATTGGTCGGAATCCGAGACCAGCTTTTGGCTTCCAAACAGGGCGACCTTTTGCTGCTCCAGTCCCTTATTGAGTAGCTTGATACCCAAACGTATCTCCTCTGGTCCTGGATTAGCCGATAGAATTTTGCGAGCTGCCACGGTATTTTGCACTAGTGTTGGGTAAACCCAATCTCCATTGCCATCCTTCTGTGGCTTTCCCATCTCATCTTCAAAAAGGACGGCACGGACACATGGGAATTGGTTGTCATCTATGTGACGCTTCCGTGTCTTCTGATGTAGACGGGACATGTACTCCTTGTTCGACAAGCGCTTCTTCTCCACCTCGATGTTTTTGGCTTCATCAAGGAGTTGTTGACGACGCGCTTCTAGGGCCTGGGCCCTTTCATCCAGCTCATCTGCAGTAAGTTCTGCATCTATAGGATAGGTGTGGTTAATGCGGCATCGATGAGTTTACGCACACCTTCAGTGATCACGTGTCCATCCACCGATGCTTCTTTTTTCGGCTCGTCTGGGATTAGTGCTCCATCCGAGTCTTCTTCGTATTCCTCGGCAATCACCTCCTCTTCCACAGGGTCTTTTGCCGGGATCTTGTTTTTCTTGTTCTTCTTCTTTGCCCTCTTGGCAGTGCTGGTAGCAAAGACGGCTTTGGGTCCGTTTCTCAGAGTCAAGCTTTGATCGGTACTTTCGGATATTTGGACTTCGGGATTGTCTCCGACGTCCATGTCATCCTGCGTTTTGGGAGAGTGTTCCCCGGATCCTTCATCCATGGCTTCTCCATCCTCTACAGCTTTGGAGTTGTATTCCTCTTCATATTCCGCGGAGAACTTTCGGAAATCTGCCGACGTCATGGATTCATCCAAAGATGCGGGAACGTCGGCGTTTGTTCCAATTGCCTCCAGCACCGAGTCGGTGTTTTCTCTAGCATCGGCAGAGCCGGATCCGGATCCAACATAGCCGACGAAGTGCGATGCGTGCTTCCTGAGGTACTTGCGGCTTTCGCGATCAGCCATATCGAAACTTTTAATGGTTTCGAGGATTGCATCTGTGCTAGCGCCTTGCAGTATCATACATCTTAGTGTGTACCTGAGGAAAGGCATGTCTGTCCCGACATCGTCAGAGTCAGAATCAATGTCGTTGATGTGCTCCTCCTGGATTTCGACTTCCATGGGTGGGTTGATCTGGGATTCGGCTTCTCCAGGGAGATCCACTCCAGATTCGACTTGGACCGTGCGGTCTTCTTCAGGCTCGGATTTCTCCACTATCTCCGCAATTGGTGCGGGTTGGGTGGGGTTAGGGTTTTCTGAGATCTGGAACTCTGCCGCCTCCGCGAACAAAGGGGACCCATAAGATTCTTCTGCCTCTATCATCACCGCTGGGGTGGGTTGGGCAGGTTCAGCGAAACCGATGTAAACATCGATCTCGCCAAAAGACATGATAGTATAGGCAGTCACGGCCTCCCTAGCCGGTATCCAAGTCTCGTCAAGAACGATGAGAGGGACGTCTCTGGCGTAGAGGATGCGACCGACGGCAATGGTCTCGCCGATTCCGATTCTTGCAGATTCCGCTCGGAACATAGATCCGAAGCTCACTTGCCCCACGGTGGGCGCCAACTGTCGTCGGATTGAGGACAAGTACGCCATGAGGGGGTCCTCGAGGCATGCGGGAGAGAGGGGTGTGAGACGTACGGTGTTCCGGGACGGTGAGCACACAAGTTTACCCAGGTTCGAATCCGCCAGCTTTGGACGGACCCTACTCCTGCTAGCAATCCAGTAATACGGCAGAGCCGGAATATGGGTTACAAGGGTTTCGCCTGTGCGATGTGAGATTGTAGACTATTGAGGTTATTCCCTAAAGGCTCTCCCTAGGACGGCTTATATAGATATCCGGCCTAGGGTTTACAGGAGAGATCAATCCGGCTACGACTAAGAGTTGGTTACAGAGTACATCTTAAACTACAAGTAACATTATGGGCTAAGTCGGTAAGTCTTCTGGGCCTTCCCGTAGTCGGATTGGACTCCGTCTTCTCTCTCTAACTGGGCCGCCCGTGAAGCAAAGCTCTAACCCAAAGTGGGCCACCCTGGTCAGTGAGGAACTGTGAGGATACCCGGAAAGTATATCCCCAACACCTACCTTTAAACATGAAGACTCTCTTCCTTCCAAACAGGATGGTGTCATTCTTTGGTTGCATTATCTTTGTTTTGTAGATAGGGCGTGTTTGGTTAGTCGGGCTCAAATTTCCCGGTTTTGGGAGTTGGCCCACTGGATGCTGCATCCATCGAGATCGGGCTTGGTCCAAGATTGGTCTTTTGTTTGTCTTCCTGCATTTTCGTTGCATGCAATTCGGTCCAGTTGTTTGATTGCATGCATTTGTGTTTTAATTGCCAGTTGATGCAATTTCCAGGTGTTTGGTGCTTTGGTGTGCACCTTATCACATAGGTTATGGTCATCTATTTGAAATTGGGTGATCTTACCACCACATTTCACATGAACACACTCACATCACACACATTCGGACATAACTAGTTAATACGAAGCAGGTTAGCAGGTCCAGGGCACCTGCAAGCCGCAATCAGGGGTTTACTAGCACCGCTGATCAAAAGCACCATCATCAGGAGCATCCCATGCCCTTTCACCACTAGGGGTTTAACCCCTGATCAAAAGTCATCTCAGTAGTTCACCATCACAGGTTCAGAAACACAACTACAACTACATACTTATAGAGCTATCTAACACATAATGGAACACCAGACTATCGTCTAACCATGGTCAGGAAGGTGTACTGCCTGACGCTGGAGGAGCTGGCCTTGTAGATCGTCATCTTCACGACGAATGTCTGGAGCTTGAACTCCAGGACGTCGTCACACTGCATGTCATACTTGTAGACCAGCTATGGCCACCGAACCAGTCCACTTGCACCCATTAATCACACTAGTGGCAGGCTGACACCGACACGACATAGGGCAGTGGTTGGGATCCTGATCCAGTCTCTTAGGCCCTTTTGGAACTCCGGCGGTACCAGCAGCATGTGGAGGTCAGACTGCTCCAACTGTACGATGAAGTGATGAGGGACCTGGGCCTTGGGGTGGTGTCCAATCTTGGGCTGATAGCCATGCTTGCTAGCCGACTGGTGCGCCGCCTCCAGCCTGCCGTGAAGGGAATATGCCCGAGAGGGAATAATAAAATTATTATTATCTTATTCCAAGTATATGCTAGATGTTTATTTTGCATGCTATAATTGTGTTAATTGGAAATATTAATACATGTGTGTTTAATAAACAAATAGAGTTTCTAGTTATGCCACTCATATAAACTAGCTCGCTAATTAACAAGACGATCAAGGTTTCCTGGTCATGGATATTGGATATTGTTAATAACGAGCAGGTCATAACATTGGTGAAATGATATGATGAACATTCACCCAAAATATAGTAATACAATCAAAGTTATTATGTTTACATTGCTATAACATCATGCGAAATAACTTTAGTCCTTAGACCATGAGATCATGTCAATCACTAACATCGGAAGATTAACTTGATAACATCAAACGTCATACCGTAAAAGGGTGACAATAAAGGCGGGTTCAGATACTCTGAAAGTGTTATATAGAGTCTCATGGATCAAGAGTGAGATTTGTCCATCCCGATGATGGTGATATATACTCAGGTCCCTCTTGATGATATCACATTGACATAGCTTGCAAGCAAGTTATAAGATCACTAAGAATGTTATATCACAGAAACGAGAAAAGAGTACTTGTCAGTAATGGGATCAAACTAGGTATGGAGATACTGATGATCAAATCTCGGATAAGCAATATATCGCGAGACAAAGAGATTTAGTTACAACGTCAAAAGTTCTCACGGTCACTAGAGTCATCGTTGAATATGTGGGAGTCTGTACGGATCTCTAGGTCCCGCTGCTGATTATTGATCGAAGGAGGGTCTTGATCATGTTTGCATTATTCGCGAACCATAGGGCGACATACTTAAGGTATACCGACATCAAATGGAGCAAGTATGATACCAGAGAAAGAATTTGAAAGCGCTGAAATTATTTCGGTAGATGCCGAAATTGTTTCGGGTCAAATTGCTGAAAATGGTTTCAGATGTAATATCGAAGTATTGTAAGGGGTTTTATGCAGTCTGAATAAAATAAATAAAATAATTTTATTAAATGAGAAATAGCATTAATTTTAGCATGTGAGTGGATTTTTGAGTGAAGGTGTGTTTATGTGAGTGGAGCATCCACCCACATGAATGAGGGAGAGGTGGGGACACCCACCTTGGCCGCCGGTCATGGGAGTGGGGTATAAAAGGATTCCTCCTCCTCATCCTCTATTCTTACACCCTTCGTGAAGGATCTCTTTCTCCTTCTAGAATATTGGCCATGGCTTCGGATTAGCGAAATACCTTCCACTGCTTTGCTGGAGTGAGGACTATGAGATTGTCGGGTACCGGATATGTGTGCGATTACGGATGCACTGCTGCTTCGTGGCGCTGGACTTTCACACAATATTGAGATCGGCAAGTGTACGACTACATCATGTCACCTCCATCTTCCCATCCTCATCCTGCCGGCCACTACTAGAGGACTCATACGCTTCCACCGCCGCTTGCATGCCTCCGCCACCATCGCTCCATGGCTTAGTGGCTCAGTACGAGAGGGCCTAGTCAAACCAGACCTGCTAGTAGGGCCTCTCTAATTTTCCGTCGAAGAAGTTAATGACAGTTTATGTGTTCTTTGCAAAAATTACAGGGAAACTTGGTGTTTTGTGCAAAACAAAGTGCAACTAGTGGTTCTGTGCAAAAGGATCACCAACATCTGCTACATGTTATTCCCTAGCCTGCACGCATGGAGAAGAAGCGCGAGCCGCAATATCGGTTTAGAAATACATGACATAAAACCCCCTCACCGCCCACTCCTTTCGTCTCACTCTCCCCCAATATCGTTGGCGCGGTTCACCTTCCGGCGGCGACACGAAGATGGATGGTGAATATATTCTTCCAACTTCACTTCTCCCCATCTCCGCTGCATGGAGCGCAGCTTCGTCCGAGGGTAAGAGCATCCCCAACGGCGCGCCCCAAATCAAACATGAAATGTGTTTAATTTTTCCCATTTGGGATGCGTTCGCGGCTGGTTGTCCCCTGTCCACGGGTGCGCCCAACCGGGGGAGAAAAAATTGATTAAAATTTTATTGATACAAAATATATTACATAGGGCCATAAAATAGTTAAAAAACTAAAAATAACTTCAAATAAAAACAAACTAAAATGAAAACAGCTAAATTTAAACTACGACCATGTCGGTGGTGGTCTATTGGTCGTCCTCATCGGCGGCGAGGTCGATAAACTCCGTCTGCGCCCACGGACACTATGGGTGTTACACGATGCAACGGTGAAACAAAGGATAGCCATCTGCAGGGTAGTATACGCTAGGATTAAGATTCGACTTAACACAGTGATGACTAAACAATTGTACGTATGTTAAACAGTAAGTACTCGCTCTGTTCAATAATTTTTAGTTCCCTAATAGCATCTCCACTCGCAACCCCTAATTTAATCCTGGCGTAAAACCATATGGGGGACGCCGGTGCAAAAACCGGCTATGGGGAGAGCCGGTCTCCAGCCGTAACCCCCAAATCGGCCCCCCAAATTAGAAATTTGAAATTCAAACAATAAAAAAATATGGCGGGTAGAACGGTCGATCGCCGATCGCATAGCCGAATATAAATAGCATAAATAGTCTTACAAAACAAAGTCTCGACGATCATATTGTCGCAAATCGCTGCAAATCATCATAGTCTAGTGACCAAAAGAAGCCGCGCCGGCATCACAAAGCATAGCGACGCATCAGACGGCGGCGTCGATATCGATGGCCGGCGGGGGTGTGCCTGTCGCCGGTGCGCTCGCAGGTGCTGGGGTAGTGGATGCCGCGGGTGATGGCGAAGTGGATGCCGCAGGTGCTTGGGTAGTGGATGTCGGTGGACCTCGGACCTCGTACAGGATCGCGGTGCGCTGGGCCTCCCACCACGCCCGCGCGTCTGCGTCCATGTCCCTGGTGTCGACCATGAGGATCGACAAGTCCTCCCTCCTCTTCTTCGCGGCCATATTGGCCATGATCAGCTCTAAAAGGGAAATGGACATCGCCTAGAGGGGGAGGGTGAATAGGCGTTTTAAAATTATTACGGTTTAGGCTCTAATAAATGCGGAATAAAAATTAACGTTTAATTTATCAAGCCAAAACCTATATCCACTAGTTTTACTAAGTGCACCAACAACTATGCTAAGCAAGACTAGAAACAAGGTGATAGCAAGATATAGTACTTCAAGCACGAAGGCTATCACAATGTAAATTGCATAGGTAAAGGGCTCGGTTGAGAGATAACCGATGGACGCGGAGACGATGATTTGTTTCCCGAAGTTCACTTCCAAAGAAGCTACGTCTCCGTTGGAGAGGTGCGGGGACGCAATTTACTTCGAACGCCACAAATGGCTCACCTCGAGGTGTGGTGGCTCGATGCTCACCCAACGCCACACAAGGCCCCACCAAGGATGCGAAGCCACGCAACTCACTGACGCCACAAAAGGCTCACCCTATTCTCCCGTGAGCTCGCCACAAAGGCCTACTCACGTTCCACTATGGGACACTTGAGGGCGGTCACCGAACCCGTACAAGGCTTCGGGCAATCTCCACAACTCAATTGGAGGGCTCCCAAAAAACGCCACAAAAGCTCCACAATGCCACAAAAGGCCAACAAGCGTGGGGAACCTCCACAACTCAATTGGAGCCCCAAGAACAATGCCACGAAGGCTACAAAGCCACAAAAGGTAACAAGACCACAAAAGGTCAACAATCCAACCACACAATCGTCTAGGGTTCCAAGAACCCAAGAGAAACAAGCCCAAGGGCTTGAACTCGCCGAATCTCCGAGGAGAACTCAAACCTATGCACCAAATGCAAGAGGCAAGTCCTTCTCTCTCAAATTCCACCAAAGCTACAAAAGCTATTGGGGGAATAAGGGAGGAAGAACACAAGAGGAGAACACAAAACTCTCCAAGATCTAGATCCCAAGGATTCCTTCACAAAGAAGGGATTTTGCTTGGTGGGGCTTGTAGATCTAGATCTCCTCTCTCAAATCCCTCAAAAAGATGCAAGAATCATAGGAAGGGAAAGGGGAAAGGGCAAGCTCTTCAAGGTCAACAATGGAGGAGAGAGAGAGAGCAAGAACCAAGAAAGAGCTAGTTGGGGGCGAAGGGGAAAGGGGAGCTCCTTTTAAAGGGCTCCCCGATCTGCCTGTTACCCACAGAATCGCGCATGGCCGGTAGTACCGGTGGGTGGCCGGTACTACCGGTGGCACCCAGCCAATGGTTAGAAAACAGCGAGGCAAAGAACAAAAATGCGAGCCTGGCCGGTACTACCGCCGCTTCGCCGGAACTACCGGTGGCAAGAATGTCCTAGCGGTACTACTGCCTGAAGATCCGATCCAAGTCCCGACAAATAGCACAGACCATGCAGAGAGCATACTGAAGCGAAAACGGGGTTACCGGAAATTGGGCCAGAATTAACACCGGTACTACCGGCGGCAAATTGCCCTGGCGGTACTACCGGTGGCCCGCCGGAACTACCGGTCAGGCAAAAACTTCAGAACCAAAACTGTCACAACTTTTGCATCCGAACTCTAAACGAGATGAAACCAATTTTGTTGGAAAGATAACGACGTGTAGAATCCAACAAAAAGTCGAAATATTGGATATCACCAAGGGAGGAAAATACCATGAATATATATGTGAGATACCTCCCAAGGTGTGGAGCCGGAAAACCCGCAAGATCAAAAACGTAATGAGATATGCATGGGAAATCCGTTTTTGATGAACTAGAGCATGTTATGAAGATAACCACAAGCTCTAGATCCTCACATGGACAAGAACCAAACAACAACCAAGAAAGATGATGCTATGTATGCAAAGGTTTGAGCTCTCACCGAAAGATACGAACGAGTCACCCACTCGAGAGCCCCTCTTGATAGTACGGTTATCTATCCTAAACCTGGTCTCCCAACACTACAAGAACACTACAAGAGACCGGTAAAAAGGAAAACCTATCAAGACCATACCTTTGCCTTGAGCATCCCACTTAAGCTTGTTGTAGACGATCTTGTCACCTTCAAGATGGAACACCTTTCTTGATTGCACTTGTTTGCACTTGCTTGATGAAGTCTTGAGACATGCTCCCCCATGCACCATGGGGAAGCATCTTCTTCGAACTTGTCTTCATCATTCTCTTGAGCTTGCACAACAATTCTTGACGATGTTTTGAAGATAGCCATGAGGAACTCCATCTTCTTCTTCTTCAAGACATACTTGATCTTCTTCTTCTACTTGATTCCAATAGGCACAAAGCCCTTGGATGATGCTTCTTATTTTTCATCCTTGAAACCAACACATGGTCCAAACGATGCCAATAGACAAACCTACAAGTGAAACTCAATTTGCACATTAGTCCATAGGGATTGTCATTAATTACCAAAACCACACATGGGGGCATACATGCCCTTTCAAGCTAGAGCTTGGTGTCCTGCCTCTCGATGACCGACGCCCACCTGACCGCGGCAACCTGCTCCATCTTGGCGGCCTGCTCTGCCCTCTCGGCAGCGTGCGAGGTGGCATCCGCCATGCAGGCCATGATCGAGCTGTGCAGTTTCTCGATGGTCGGCGCGGCATCCCTCCCCGCCTTGGCCTTCTTCTGCCCGATTGGACGGCCTCCCGAGGAGAGAGCTGGCGGCGCGTCGGGGTCGTACTTGCCCTTGGCGAGCGCCGTGCGCGTCTTGGTCCACTTGTCGCATGTCTCGATCCTGGCGAACACATGGATGAACTTGAACTCGACGTCGTCGTTGTCCTCGCGATAGGCGGTGATCATGGCGCGCATCTACGGAAGCAATGCAATGCAGCGAACAAACGACCGTGATCAATGGCCGGGGACCCAACACAAGGCTACGATGGAAAGTGGACATGGTGGGTTCACTTGCTTGGTCCTCGAAGTTGGTGCCTCTGACATGGACACGGCGTACCTCCTCCACGACGCCATGCCACTTGTTGCAAGCATGCTGGATCATGTGCCAGCGGTGCGACATGCCGGAGTCGTTGTGGTCGTGGTACAAATCCTTGAAGTAGGGGTCCAAGAGCTGCCGCTCGTCGTACGCCGCCTTGACGCGCAGCCAGTAGGCCTCGGAGCTCTGGTTCACGCCGGTGAAGGGGTCGATGCTGACCGATTTCCAAGCCTCGACGAGGCACTCGTCCTCCTGTGAGCTCCACTTCGGGCTGTGGCCGCCGTTCTTCTTCTTCTTGACCACGAGCACCACCTCGGGCACTGGCGCGGGCGCCTCCTCCTCGTCGTCCTCGGCGAACGCGTAGGTCTCGTTCTCCCAGGCTTGGCTGTCGTCGCAGCCGTCATAGGCCTTCGCCTCCCCCTGCGTGTAGAACGGTGGCAGCCCCCCACCGTTGATCATGTCGGTCATGATGACGTCAGTGCCCAGCGTCGTTTCGTCGAGCACCCCATGGCTGCCGCCGCTGCTAACAACGGTGGTGGGCATACCGCCGTGGAAGAGGGGGCGGCGGAGAGCAGGAGAGGCGGCCAGGTTGGGTGTACCTTGGCTGAAGGCATTGGGGTTGAAGCTGGCGTTGAGGTCGACGATGCTGAAGGCATTGGGGTTGAAGTTGCCGACCGCGTCGAGTGGCCCGCACGGCGAGAAGCGAGATAGCTTGGGTGTACCCTGGCTGTCCTGGGAACCTCGGGCCAGCCTGGGTTATTGCCAAAGACGGCGACGGTGACGAGACGCTCCCTTGGCTCCCCCACGCATGCGGGGGGAAGCTCGGCATGCCCGCCATGTGGGCGGCTCTCTGCGCCATGAGTACCTCCGCGGCCAGAGCCTCCGAGGCCCGCTTCTTCCTCGCCCTGAGCTCTCTCTGCCAGCGGCTAGCGTTCTCGACCTAACGGCGCTGCAGGTCGAACGCCCACTCCGCGTTCGTCATCCCCTCCGGCCGCTCCTTCGTCGGCTTGCCCCTCTTCTTCGTTGGCGGCGCTGCTGCCGTCGCACGGGGAGCGGCATACTTCTTCTGTGGCATGGTGGCGCGATCTAGTCTGTGCTGGGGAAATGGCGGGAATGGGAGGCGAGGCGGGAGGTAGGGGCTAATTTTGGAGGGAACCAACGCTAATTTTGGTGGGAAAGGGAATAATTTCAGCTAGGTCGCCGACAAGGCTGGCCCGCCGAACTTTTTCCCGCCCTCCGGCGCCCCCGTTAGTCTCCCTTGGAATTGGGTTTCGACCGGGCGCGCCGGGTAAATCGAGCATGCGAGCTGGCGCCAAATCGAAATTGGGGGACGCGGCTAGGGCCAAAAATTGGTGCGAGTGGAGATGCTCTAAAGCCACAAGAAGAATTATGGACTGCCTGCTAACAGCAGTCAGTAGTCACCAGGCGCACTCACTAACTTATACTCCGTATGTCGTAAAACAAATACACAACCAGCCAAAAGAAAAATGCAGTATAAATCTTCTGCGCAACCAATGAAACGAATGGAATATATATGAAACAGCAAAACCTTACAGCGCAAACTAAGAAAACAATGCTAATGTTCTTCCCAAATGCAGATCCATTCAGCAAAACCTGCTCCCTTGTTACTCTCACAAATCAAAAAGCTAGGCACTAGAAGCAACCACATCTGCCTCATGGTACATATCTAGACACAGCTTCTGTTTATGTATAGCAAACAGCTACGTGTGGTATAATGATTTCTTTTGGAATGTTACAGTATGTTGGTAACGTTTCTGTCAATGAAAATACGCGGTAATTCTGTCTTTATGTGTTCCCATCCAAATAGCGGGGCCACTCCACTGTAATAATGGTGTTCTGTAAAAAATAAATCAGAACTACCTCCTGGCAATGACCCAAATCTTAGCGGCTACTTGTTTGCTTCAGCACTATATTCACTGCAGCAAGCAAATACAAAAATGTCAGCTAACCGGAACGATCCCAGGTTAATTATGCGAAAAGTGCAACTGCGATGCACGAGAAATACGAGCGCACCTCAAAAATCGCTGAACTGTCTCTGGTACGTAGGATTGATGCAGGCGAATAGCGATTTCTTCTTCGGCTTCGTACCAAACAGGAAGTTCCGCAGCGGCACTCTCGTCCTGCTCGGGAAATGCTTGAACTGGTTCTGGTAGCTGGTGTCTGCCTCCAGACGAGACGAGCGCCTGGACGAAAGCTCGAAGCTCTCCCGCAGCTTCCGCAGGGTCTCGTTGACCTTGCCTTCAAGTTCCCTCATGCGCTCAAGAGCTGCCTGCAGCTCGTTCCCGATCTTGTTGTTAGACTGCTGCATGTTCTGCACCTCCCCTTGAAACCTGGCCGCTTCGTACGGTGTAAACCTGGCGCCATCAGCCTCCGTGCTAGACCGCAAGGCTTCAGCTATCTCCTCTTGCAGGCTGCAAAGAGATGCGGTTTTGAGCTGCAGGTCTCGGTCAAGAAGTGCATTCTGCTCAAACCATACATCCACTTCGGTCCTGAGCTCTCTCAGTTTCTTCTCAGCAGGTCCAGGCTCTATTGCAGCGTCGGGCTCTCCTCCGGTCTCCTTATTTTCCGAACTGTCCATTTCATTCTGTAGCTCCTGATATTTTCTGCTAAATTCCTGCATCTGGTGGCAAGCCATGCTGTACCTTGCCAAGAACCGCAGGTTTTCCTCGACTAACCCGTCGATCTCAGTTCTGAACTTCATTTCAAATGGTGAAGCCTCCTCCATTGCTCCAGTACCGTTTGAATCAGTTTCCTTCACGACTGAAATAACTCTATCCAAAGTTTTATTTGATCTGTAAGTACCTAGTTTACTGGGTGGCATCTCCGAAGAGTCCAGGAGACCTTTGAGAGATTGGATCTCAACATATTTCATGGAATTTGCATTCCTCAGTTCCCTTATTACTGCCTTCGTATCTTCGAGATGCTCCTGGTTTTTCTTTTCCAACTCAGCAAGCCTTCTTTTCGTTTCTTTGTAGCTCCGCAGAACTGAAGTGTAGTCAGATACTAATATTGCGTCTTTATCCTCAAGCCCATCAAGAAGAAACTCTGGCCAGCTGGGTACTTCTTCTTGTGAAACCAAACTAGACTTATCATGCCCACTCCTGCTTCCTTCATTGCTAAAGATAATTTTTTCTCTTGCAAGCACTTTCACGTTTGGATTTTTATTTTCTAGCTGACTATCAGAAATGTGACTAGCTATATCTTCTGAATCTGTCGGTACTTCTGATACTAGCAGATACATTCCTGCGGTTTCCTCAGAATTTCTAGCTGGTACAGAGAGAGAGGTTTCATCTCCCGCTTCCAAGGGATATGCGTTAGTATGATCAAATGAACTTTGGACACCTTCAGACGACTCAACTTCACCATGTTTGTTCAAGCCTTCATTGTTTTCTGAAGCAATTTGGCCACCTTCCTTTGGCAATTCTTCACCTGATTTTGATTCACCCGCATGCCAGGAGTCCAGGTTCTTTTCTGCAACAGTGGAACAACTCTGATCAGCTTCCAGTAGCGAACTTTTCTCAGTGGTGCCTTCTTCACATAAACTATGAAAGTTTGCAGAACCAACTACACCAATATCCCCACTCGTTTTTGGTAATCCACCATATCCTTCTTCCTCCTGGATCAAGCTGTTTTCAGTAATTTTTTCATCACCATCAACCTTCAAGTCTTGAGTTCTGTTGTCACCTCCAAATGAACTCTCAGCAACTTCCACTGAAGACCCTCCTTCATTAGAATCATTTGTATTATTTAAAGCATTGAGACTTTCTGAGGGAAGGAGATGAGTCTGACTGGCTGCAGTTGGTGAATATTCACCTTCCAGAATTTGCCCCTGAGCAAAGTTTTCGGAGCCATTATTTCCCATGTCCCCATTTTTGCTCGTACCATCTGATGAACTCTGGTTTAATTCTTCCGATGAGCTATCTGTTTTGCTCTCCCATGTCTTCTTGAGACCATTCTCATTGTCTGAACTAACAGCCAGATCAATATGGTTTCCAGCTTGTACTGATTTTTTATCTCCGAATTCTTCCTGCGTTAAGCAATTTCCCATCGGAACATTTACCTCAGCACCATTATTGGAGCCATAGACGCCATGGGTACCACCTGATGAATTGTGATCAACAACTTCTGGGTCATCATCTTGTCTAGGCATGTGGCTGCCCAAATTACCACCTGTAGTCGGTGCCTCTATGTCTCTGATTTCTCCTCTATTCATTTCGGTGCCCTCTTCTGTGACGGTCTCCACGCATACATCTTCAGAACATGCTGCGCTGTCTCCAGCTGCAGCTGACAAATCAGGCAGGTCTTCAGGACCAACAGGTCCAAATACCTTTGAGATATTAGTTATGCAGTTAAAAATTTCAGAAAAGGCTGTGCTAACTAGAACTTCGCCCTCAATTACAGATCCTTCAAGAACCCTGCTTCTATTCAATGCATCTTCTACTATCTTGAGCTCTTCACTTGAGTCACTTGGATCATCAAGGAGTGCCATCTGATCTTGTAAATCATCTAATTTGTTCTTGATGATCTCGTTTTCTTCTTTCAGTTGTTTGATTTGTGCAGACTGCTTTGGGAACTTTAGCTCCAAATTAATGATCTTATCAACCAGTTCGTCAACTTTATATGCCATCTCCTCGACAGAGGATTCTGAATTGTTTTCAAAGAAGTCCTCGATTTTATCGTATACAGTCTGTAATTCAAGTATTTCCTGAGTACTAGGATAAATTCTGTTGTTCCCTGTCATGTTTACGCTGTCAACATCTTCTTTTGACGGATAAATGATTCTTCTCATAGCATACAACTTTTCTCGGAAGGCCACAATATTTTCTGACTCCATTTTTGCACTCCTAATTAACTCCTCGAATTTTTTCACAAGCTCAGCAACCGTACCCTGACATGACCTAAGAGCTGTAATCGTCATCAAGGCACGGGCTTCATCATCCTCGATGGCTGCATGTGCGTCAAACTCATCTTGCATGTGACAAATTTCCTCCTGCATATCTGCAATCTGCTTCTCAATCTCCCAGTACTTGGCAATTCCACTCTCATAAGAACTCTTAACGAATTCTTTCTCAGTCTGCATGACAAGTATAGCCTTTTGCAGCCTGCCAATCTCGTCTTCAGCCTTTTCCTTGCTCAAACTAGGATCGGGTCTTTCGTGTACTCCCTTCAACCGCCCCAGTGTCCCTTCTCTTTTCCTCTTCAGAATGTCTTCTACAGTTGATTTCTGTATCTTGCGGGAGTTGATGGGCATGATTGCTCTCGGGAAATTGTCGTCCTCCTCTTCCAGCATTGCATACTGCACTTCATCTGGACAAGCAGTAGCGATGGTGTGGTTGGCCTTATGCAGCTCCTTGGATAGGTGGTCATAGCGCTCAACGAGAGCCCTGTAGGCCCTGTAAACGTCTTCGACGTGGTTTATGACCTCCGGCCTCCTGTGGTAGTACATCTCAGCCCTCTTGCCGAACGAATCGGCCTCCTCCCCGAGGAGCTTGAGCATGATCTTGACCCTGTTTTCCACATCTGCACAGAGCACCGAGGGTTAGCTCCCCCCCTACATACGTATACAAGGAGTTGTGCTGCATTTGTGTTTGCTTCTAATAACGGTAGGATATGATGAATGAAAGCCACTGATTTTTCCATGAACAGAAATACATGTAGATATACATATGAAGATGTTAACAAATGGAGGGAGAGCAAAAAAAATGGTCTCTGTTTCAGTTCTAGACAGTACAAACAAAGTGCACAGCAGATACTCTGATACGTGGACAAAACATGCAGCAAAATTTGTCTATTTAGTTATTGGATTTTGACGAATTCATGACGAGAAGAAGCCTATCGCTCTTTGATTTCGCATATGACAACCATCCTAGTTTCTTTTTCTTTTTTTGGCAGGACAGCCATGGTATTGAGTGGGTAACGGACACCTGAAGGACCCAAAATATCTTTTCCATCGAAAAAGATGGGGAAAAAAAAGGAAAGGTACAAAAAGATGGGATTGGGATTTGGATTTGGGAGAGCAGACGCTGAATTGGAGTACTGGCTATCATCGGGGGAAAAAAAAAAGATAGATCGTAGTAGTAGTAATAGTAGTACCTTGGAGGTTAGCGTCGAGCCATTTGGACTGGGTGGTGCGGATGTGGCTCGCCCACCACCAGGAGTAGGCGTTGCTTGCCGCCCGCTGCAGCATCTCATCAGGAACTCCGGGCTAGACTACGGTGGACTGGAGTAGACTAGCTCAGATCAACAGCAGCAGCAGCCACCTTGGATTGGAGAAGAAGCTGGGCGCGCGGGCGGAATCGATCGATGGACTGGGGGACGTAAAGCTGCGAGACACAAGGGAGAGGAGAAGGAGGGAGGAAGACAGCGGGGGCTTGGAGTTTTGGATCTCCCCTCGGCTCGGAGGATCTTCTCTCTATCCCCCTCGGCGAGAGCAAGGCAGAGGAGGAAAGAAACAGAGCAGAGAAGGAAGGAACCGGAGAATAATTAATTAATAGTCTACCCCGCCCGTCTCTCTTTGTTCCTGTGCGCGTTTCTTTTCCCATCTTCCGTTTTCTTTCTTCCTCTGTAAAACAAAACACGTTTACGCTGTCAAAAAAGGGAAACTCCAGCACATTCACACTGGGGAAATTATGGGCTTAGCTGTTTTCTGCTTCAGATTTTTTATTATTCTATCAATAAATGGCATTTGAAAACAAAACAAAAAAGAGATATATTTGCCATATGCCATAGGGAGGATATCATCGATTTGGTATCTGACGAGAAGAAAACATCGAAATTCCGTATATATTAATTTTTCAACGGTCTATTTTCATATATTGCCATCACCTTTTCCAGGGCAACATGGGGAACAAAATGCCACGTGGATCATTTTATGTTGAATTGATGATGAGGTGCAAAGCAAATCTGATTTTTCTCCGAAAGTAGAGCAGAGAATGGGTCGAGCGTGGATGCATGATGAGAACGAAAGAGGGGGACGTGCAAAGCTGAATCGATCAAGGGAGGAAAGGAGGATTAACTGGGAGGACGCTGGCGTGGGCGCCACGATCGTCGACCGTCGGCGGTGAGCTTTGCAGGTTCGCACGCCTGCTTTTGGTGCCCGACCTACGGGCGTGCGTGCGTGGGTACCAAATGTGCGTGCCCCTCTTTGGAGATTATTTTCTTGCCAAGGAAAGGAAACTAATATTCTCCCGCTCACCCCGATTCTTTTCTTTTTTGGTGTCCAAGCTACGAGGCGGGGTATCAAACACGGTAAGATTTTATATATACGTGTCCACCGGAGAAGGTAAAGAGATTTTGGCTTGTCGCTTGATGACGAAACAGCTCTTAGGCCTCTAACACATACCGCATCCTGTCTGTTTGCCGCCGCGGACCGTTTCCACCCCAGTATCCCTCTCCTCTCTCCCATCACTCTTTCTCTCCTCGCTGCAGCTATGGCCAGGCCCAATCTAAACTACTACGAGGCCTCGATGTTCGCCCACCACGACATCCTAGCACCGCCTAGCGCGTTGATTTCGGTAGGCTTCGAGCTCAGCCACTTCGGGGTGCCGGTGGCGCCGGTTCCGCGCGGTACCGAATTGACTCGCCGGATCGAAGAGCGCCGCCTCGAACCGTCAGGGTGGAAGAGAGCAATGCCCCGATACGTGGCTTCGAACTCCTATTGGCATAGGCTATTCAAGCTGGAGCGCAGAGCGGCGCTTGCCATTTACCTCGAACATCCGCGCGAGGTCCACCCCGACGACCGCAACCCCGAAGGGAGGGCGCAATTCTGGACGGTGCTTGGACGCACCATCAACACTGCCATCAACGATGCGCCCAGGGAAGAGTTCCTGAGGGAGGCGATGGAGCCAAAATCATCGAGATTTTCGACAGCGGGAGCGACGCGGAGGAGGCGGAGGATGGTGGCGCCGAGGAGGTGGAGGACGGTGGCGCTGAGGAGGCGGAGGACGGTGGCGAGGAGACGTACGGTGGCGCGGAAGATGACAGCAGAAGAGAGATCGTCGATTAGGGTTAATCGTTCACTTTGTCGATTTAATTACTTCGATTGAAAAAGCTCGTAGTTGAATTATGTCGCCTCATTACTTATAATCCATGGTGTTCTATTTCTAGTTTATTTAGGTGTTCTATTTCTAGTTTATACTAAATTGTATGCTTTGCGGTACAATTAGTTTTGCGGTACACGTGACGGGTGGAACAGATGCTGCACAACTGAACCGTAAAATGGAATATTATGTTTTACGGTACAACATGCGGCATCTGATCCGCCCCGCCATTTTTTGCACCGCAAAGTCGAGTTGTAGTTTACCGCATACGTGTTTTGCGGTAGGGCGGGATGCGGTATCTGCTAGAGATGCTCTCAAGGACGTTGCTTGTGAAACATATTGAGACTTGCTAAGATTTTAGAAGATTTGCTCCCGCAACAAGAAGAGAGCTAATACTAGTGGGTAATTTCCGCATGAGATAATTACGGAAATCAACATCATGTAAGAATTAGCGGATCTAAAAACATATGTTGCTAAACATGCACATCTAATAGATTTCTAAATCTAATAAGAACTAGAACAATATCCTGCGCGTTGTCGCGAGATTTTTTAAAAGACTCTAGTATATAGATAAAATTATATAAAAAAATAAACTTTGAGTAGTCCATAAGAATAGCACGACTCACCCGCGCGTTGCGGCAGGATTTTTTAAGAGACTCTATTGTATAGATAAAATTATATAAAAATAATAATAAACTTGGAGTTGTCTAATAATAGCAAGACTCAATCAGTCAAAATAGTTGAGGGCCTAAATTTAATTGACATAAGGCTCAAGAAAAAATGACGTAAAGTTATGGCATATTTAAGGGCTAAAAATCGGTGATGTAAACTATTGGATAAAAAAAGATGACATGGATAGTTTTCATGTTAGTGGGATGACGTGGGCTATTACTAATGAATATTAGTGGGATGACATAGACAATTGATTGGCTAAAGGAGTAGATGATGTGGATAACTTGCATGTTGAGATAGACTATCATAAATGATCTTAATGAGTATGTACTATATAAGAAGATATAGACAAGTGCAAACAAAGTGAGAAATTTCGCACAAAAATGTTCTGCCGACCGAGGCCAACTTCATAGTATGACATATAGAGAGTTACTGCACACGTGGATCTTTGATTCACAAAGTGTTTCACCCGCGGCCCTTCGGAGACATGGCTGCGGTTCTCCAATACAAAGACGCCGGGAGACTCAAATGATGGATATGCAAGCATGATAACATATGATGTTCTATATCTCTATAAATCTAGAAACTTTTGCTTCCATTGTATTATTTGGTCTACGTACCGGAACTGATAACATTCGAGAACACATCTCCCGGAGGTGGATTCTGAAGGGAGCCAAGGACCTCACCCTAACCTACCTCACCTCGGACACCCAGGTTCGTTGATTCGCCGCCGTAGCCCGCACCATCCGACCCAACCCGCCCCCGCTGCCGCTGCTGCGGACCTTTGCCGTCATCACCGCCATGAAGCGCGGGCGCGCCACCTCCCCTCGTCGCGACCTGCAGCGACCCGCCTCCCCGACTGCTACCCGCGACCATGCCCCCATAGGGATCTCTATAGTCCGGCGGCCAGAAGGTCACCTCCTCCCCAGCGACAGTCCCTGGCGACAGGAGCGCCCCACGCACAAGGAGCTGGGAGGAAGGACCACCACAGGGACTCGGACTGGCGGAGGGGATGGGAGCCAGAGCACTCTCCTCCACGTGTCATGTAGCGGACGGACCACCTGGGGCGGAGGTCTCCCTCTCCCACATCGAGGAGGACGAAACTCCAGCTGCGCAAGACCCTGCTGCAAGAGCCACCACTGCGGGTACGCGAGGACGGCCAATCCCGGACACTACAGGGGGCTTGGAGGCAGGACCGTGATCGGGACCGGGGACGGAGAGGCGGCGCTCGCCACGTCAGTCGCCAAGGATGGAAGCTGATGTGGTAGCGACGGCTCCTACCAAGAAGAAGAAGACCGAGGAGGCACCCATGGTGGCTATGACGGCGGACATGCCACCCTCGGTGTAGGGAGGTGCGTCCGTCCCGCGCCACAGGTCGTACATTGCACCCCTACTCCAGGCTCCCTGTCACTTAGAGCACCTCGGGCACTATATTGACAGGGGGTTCTACTACATCGACATTGGAGGGGTGCAGATGACGGTACCGGAGAACTTGGCAGTCGCCAAGGTGGTCCCAGGAAAGGGGTCGGTGGACGTCTTGGCGGAGCTCGTCCGCGATGAGCTGGTGATGCATGTGAAATGCATCCATGAACTTTGCACTTTATTACTTGATATTCCAGCATATTTTCATCATATATGGGGTATATTCATGTTTTATAATGATATTTAAGAATAATTCACACTTCCCATATTGTTTTGGAATTAACCCTACCGAGGCAGAAAACCCCTATTTTAGTGTTTTTGACTTTCAGGTACCCAAACGATGTCCAGTTGACCTGAAACTTCATGGGACTCAGTATTTATCAAAACCAAGAACATTGGGCCAAAGATCAACGAAAGAAGAAGGCCGAGGGATGAATGGGCCCACCACACGCGGCCACCCCCTAACATGTGTGGTGTGCTTGTTTGCAACTCGAGTCTCTGATGCCGTCGATTCTATCTCCTAGGCGAAGGTTCTGACCTAAAACCACGTATAAAAAAGGTCTCCCGACGATTCTCAGAGAGGAGCACCATAGAAGACAGAAACATGAAACAGAGAGGCAAGAGGCAGAAGATTGGAGGGGAAAAACTCTGGCGAGGAGCTGCCGGTGTGATCTCCACCTCCTCCAATGACTCCAGCACCTTCACCATGATGAAGGGGGAGTAGTCCAACCCTGGACTATGGGTTTGTGGTAGTAGCTATTGTGGTAGTAGCTGAACCTCACAGGTCGACGAGGATTCAAACCACTCCTGATTGGTATGACCATGCGTTGAATGTCATGTTGGTGGACAACATTGACGACCCTGCGATGTATGAGGAAGCTATGATGAGCCCAGATTCCAAAAAATGGCAAGAAGCCATGAAATCCGAAATGGGATCCATGTACGAAAACCAAGTATGAACTTTGGTGGACTTACCGGATGGCCATAAGGCTGTCGAGAACAAATGGATCTTTAAAAGAAAAACAGATGCTGATGTTAATGTTACTATCTATAAAGCTCGACTTGTCATGAAAGGGTTCCGACAAATTCAAAGAGTTGACTACGATGAGACTTTCTCACCAGTAGCAAAGCTAAAGTGTGTGAGTATTTTGTTAGCAATCGCTGCATATTTCGATTATGAGATTTGGCAAATGGATGCCAAAGCAACGTTCCTTAATGGTGACATTGAGTAAGACTTGTATATGGTACAACCCAAAGGTTTTGTCGATCCTAAATATGCTAACAAGGTATGCAAGTTTCAGCGTTCCATTTAAGGACTAAAGCAAGCATCCCGGAGTTGGAATCAACATTTTGATAAGGTGATCAAAAACTTTGGATTTATACAAACTTATGGAGAAGCTTGTATCCACAAGAAAGTGAGTGGGAGCTCTGTAGAATTCCTAATACTATATGTGGATGACATATTGTTGATTAGGAATGATATAGAACTTCTTGAAAGTGCCAAAGCCTATTTGATTAATAGTTTTTCAATGAAGGATCTTGGCGAAGCGGCATACATTTTAGGCATCAAGATTTATAGAGATAGATCAAGACGCTTAATAGTGCTTTCACAAAGTACATACCTGGACAAGGTTCTAAAGAGATTTAGAATGGAAGAAAGCAACAAAGGATTCTTGCCCATGTTGCCAGGTAAGACCTTGAGTAAGACTCAAAGTCCAGCTACGGCAGAAGATAGAGAGAAGATGAGTAAAATCCCCTATGCCTCGGCCATAGGCTTTGTCATGTATGCCATGTTGTGTACAAGACCGAATATAGCACATGCTGTTAGTTTGACTAGCAGATATCAAAGTGATCCTGGAATGGAACACTAGACAGCGGTCAAAAATATCCTAAAGTACCTGAATAGGACTAAGGATATTGTTCTTTCTTATGGAGGTGATGAACAGCTTGTTGTAAACAGTTGCACCGATGTTAGTTGGAACACCGAGCCGGGTGACTCAAAGTCATAGTCTGGATACATATTTATTTTGAATGGTGCAGCAGTGAGCTGGAGGAGTGCCAAGCAAAGAATTGTGGCAAAATCTTCAACTGAATTGGAATACATAGCTTCTTCGGAGGCTGCACAAGAAGCGATATGGATTAAGAAGTTCATTACTGAGCTTGGTGTGGTTCCTAGTGTGTTGGACCCGATGGACATCTATTGTGACAACACGGGTGCCATAGCTAATGCACAGGAACCAAGGTCACACAGCAAGCTAAAGCACATCAAGCTGCGTTTCCATTATATTCGCGAGTATGTCCAAGATGGTGGCATAAAGATTTGCAAAGTACACACTAATCTGAATGTGGCAGATCCATTGATTAAACCTCTCCCTGGAGCAAAACATGACCAGCACCAGAATTCCATGGGTGTTAGGTACATTACAATGTAATCTAGATTATTGACTCTAGTGCAAGTGGGAGACTGCTGGAGATATGCCCAAGAAGCAACAGTAAAGGGGTTATTATTATATCTTTGTGTTTATGATAAATGTTTACATTCATGCTATAATTGTATTAATAGGAAACACTAATACTTGTGTGTTTTGTAAATGTAAAAGAGTCCCTAGTAAGCCTCTTGTTAAGACTAGCTTGTTGATTAATAGATGATCAAGGTTTCCTGATCATGGACATTGGATGTTATTAATAACAAGATCATATCATTAGGAGAATGTGATGGACATACACCCATAGTAAGCATAGCATGAGATCAAGTCATTAAGTTCGTTTTGCTTCAAGCTTTCAAATGCATAGTAACCTAATCCTTTGACCATGAGATCGTGTTAATCACCATCACCGGATGAGTGCTTTGATGACATCAAATGCCGCTTCATAACTGGGTGGTTATAAAGGTGGCATTAGGTATTCTGAAAGTTTGTGTTGAAGCGCATGGATCAAGACTGGGATTTGTCCATCAATATGACAGATAGATATGCTTTGGGCCCTCTCGATGGAATGTCATCCAATTAGCTTTCAATAATGTGACTAGGTCACAAGGGATGTCATATCACGGAACGAGTAAATAGTACTTATCGGTAATGAGGTTGAACTAGGTGTGGAGACATCGATGATCGAACCTCGGATACATAGAGTATCGCGTGACAAATGGAATTGGTTTTGGATGTAAATGGTTCTATCGATCACGAAATCATCGTTGAATATGTGGGAGCCATTATGGATCTCTAGGTCCCATTGTTGGTTATTGATCGGAGAGGTGTCTCGATCATGTCTGCATAGTTCACTAACCATAGGGTGACACACTTAAGGTTCGATGTTGTTTAGGTAGATACGGAATACGTGTTGGAGACCGAATGTTGTTCGGAGTCTCGGATTGGATCCGGGACATCACGAGGAGATCCGGAATTGTCCGGAGAATAAGATTCATATAATGGAGATCAATTTCTAGGTTTCGGAAATGTTCCGGAGTATTCTATGGAGCTTCTAGAAGGTTTCGGACAATTTCGGAAGGTTTTGGAAGGTTCCATGGAGTTTGCTTGAAAACCAAGAAAGAAAAGGGGAAGACTTGGTGGGAAGGAAACTCCCCCTCCCCTTGTGCACCGGCCCTAGGAGGGTAAAGGGGCCAGCCCTAGGCTGCCTCCCCCTCTATATAAAGGACGGGTAGGGTGCCTCCCCCTTTGCCCCTTCCACTCAAACCCTAGCCGCCACTCCCTCCTCCTCCTTCCTCCTGATGCGGCTTAGGCAAAGCCTTGCAGGAACTCTTCTCCACCACCACCACGCCGTCGTGCTGCTGGGATTATGTGGAGATCTACCACCTCTGCTGCCCGCTGGAACAGGGAGAGGATCATCTACATCGAGTCGTACGTGTGACCGAGTGCGGAAGCGCTGCCGGAACGCGGCGCCGGAAGGATTGTCTACTCGATATTGAGATTGGCAAGTGATTGTCTACATCAACCACGAGATCCGATCTCGAATAAGGCTTTTGATCTACAAGGGTTAGTACAATCTATCTCGTTGCACTTAACTTATAGATTAGATCCTGGCTTTTTCATAGATTAGACCTTGGTTTTGTTCATTCTTGTGGTAGAATTTTTTTTCCCTGCTATGAACCCATCAACCACCCTAGGTGGCTCGACCTCACGTGCGCCACCCACGTCCCAGGCATAGTCGGGACACTTGCAGGTACCACTTAACCTGTCCATTGCGCAATATGGCTCCAACCTCAGCTCGGAGGCTGGGTACACGGGACACCTGGATGTGACAGTTGCATCGACGATGACCCTGCCCAGCCCTCAGTAGGGGGTGGAGACTCTGGGAGTGTGGGGATGGAGGTCATGACACCCTCATCACCACGCTCACCCAAAATGGTTTGCTACTCCATGTCCCCTGGCTCAACTCCCACAGCACCGAGGGACTCACCAGTTCTGGTCCCTACTACGACGGTCCGTCGGGGAGTGCAGTCAGCCCTGGTCTTCCCCGACACTCTGGTGGCTGATACCATGACACGCTAGAAGCGATAGACTCGCTCCACCCCTCCGCCCTCCCGCCAGAGCGCGAGGATTTCTCAATTGAGAGGGGACGGGGCAGGGGTGGAACCCACTGTGGCAGCGATGGCAGAGCAGCCGACGGCAGCCCGCAACCTTGACCCAGGTATGTCATAGTCATCCCATCCTCCCCATACCAGCTTGCCCCCTCCGGGGTCGAGATTCTAGGAGTTAGCAAATACCTCCTTGGAGCACTTAGCACATGTCGCAGCTGATAGTGGTATAATCTTCTGTGGCAAATGTGGTCAGCGTTTGGAGAAGATTGCCGCGATCAGGGCAAAGGAGGTCTATGAGGGGGTCCTGGCCATAGCCCGTGCTCAGTCTGAGCATAGGCGGGTAGACCCCCTTGTCCCCACCGAACCTGGACCTACGGGGTTTAGGACTAGAGGGGATGGACCTCTAGATACCAAGAGCGGGGAGGCCACCCAGGCGTCCACCTCCCAAAGGAGGACGCGTGGGAGGCCTCCGAAGGCGACGTCCAGGCCCTCGACCTCTGGTAGGGCCCGATCGGTCCCCCGTAAGGGGACAACCCCTAACATGGTTCCCTAATGAATTGGCCAGATATAAGAACATTCATTTGGAATATTAGGGGGTTCGGGCAGGAAGGCCGACGTCGCCAACTTAAAGAGTATATGATACAAGAGGCAATGGATATTGTGGGACTACAGGAAACAATAAGACAGGACTTCCGACTCTCAGAACTGGAGGGCCTGAGCCAACACAAGTTCTCTTGGAACTGGTTTCTAGCGTTAGGCCATTCTGGAGGGATCCTCCTTGGTGTTAAGGAGGAGACATTTGAGGTCGAGGATATGAACCAGGGGGAATTATTTTTGAGCATGTCCCTCACCCATATACAGTCAGGCCTTCGGTGGGAGGTCATAATCTTCTTTGGCCCGGCGAACCATAGTAGAGCACCCACGTTTCTGGCGGAACTCAAAGTGAAAGTAGAACGGAGACCCATCCCAGTGGTAGTGGGAGGGGACTTCAACCTCATTCGCTCACCCTACAACAAGAGTTCAGCAAACATTGACATCCCAAGGATGCGGATGTTTAATGATTGTATTGCCGATCTCTTCCTTAGAGCGAGATCTAGAGTTAGCGCCAGGTTTACCTGGACCAACAACCAGTTGGCACTGATTCAGAGTTTCTTGGATCGAGTCCTGGTCTCGGTAGAGTCCTCTGCTCACTCTGGGCTCTTACCAGGATAGGCTCTGATCACGCCCCCCTCCTACTTTCTTCTAGAGGGGACAACCCACCACGCCTAAACAGATTCCACTTTGAAAACTTTTGGCTAGACCACCCAGGTTTTGTGGAAGCGGTTAAGGCAAAGTGGATTGTAATTGTGGTGGATCCTCCACGGACATATTGCATTGTGGATGTGTGGCACCATTGTGCCTTGATGGCCCGCCAAGTCATGAGGGGTTGGGGGCCAATCTTGGCGCAACCCTATGACGACAGAAGGCATCCATTCTGAATGATATTCAGACCCTCAATAGCCTTGCTACGTCCAGGGGATCTCGGCTGACGATTGGGCACACCGCTACAACCTGGAATCCTCCTTGATGGAGATTTATAAAGGGGAGGAGACATTCTGGCACCAAAAAAGCAGACAAAACTAGTTACTCAAAGGGGATGCCAACACAGCCTACTTCCATGCGATTTCCAATGGCAAATGTAGGAAATGCTCGATCCCTTTCCTTTGGGATAATGAGAGACTCATTGAGGACCTAGGGGAACTTTATTCCCATATATACTCCTTCTACAAGGAGCTCTTCTCGGGAGCCCCTAGCTCAGGGGTCGCATTAGCGGACGACTTTTGGTCAGGCAATGCCAGACTCACTGCTAATGAGAATGCGGAGCTCCCCCTCCTTTTTTCCGGAAGAGGTAGAAAGGGCGGTTAGATCAATGAAATCCAACTCGGCTCCAGGCCCGGATGGCCTGTCGGTGGCCTTCTTCTAGACCTTTCGGGGGCAATTCAGGAGGTCATTATGCCTATGTTCCGGGAGTTTTATACTAGAACACTAGTCATGTCTCGCCTAAACTTTGGCATGATCACCCTGATTCCCAAAGTAGTGGGAGCCACGGACATCCGTCATTTTAGGTCAATCACCGTGATTAATGTTATCCAACGCATCTTCGCCCAGGTCTATGCCTTATGGATTGCCCCAGTTATGGAGCGCCTGACCCATCCTTATCAGTTTGCCTTCCTAAAGGGCAGACTGGTTCATAATGGGATCATGGCCCTCCATGAGATCGTCCATGAGGTGAAAACCAAGAGGATGATGGGGGTCTTTTTGAAATTAGATTTTTAGAAGGCATATGATCGCCTAGACTGGCAGTTCCTGAGATAGGTATTGATCAGGAGGGTCTTGGATGACCGTCTGATCACATGGATCATTTAATTTGTTATGACACGCAACAACGCAATCAACATAAATGGCGAGGTGTGCCCCTATTTTCACCCCTCTTGTGGTGTGCGACAAGGGGACTCCATTTCCCCCCTTCTATTCAACTCAGCGGTGGACTCTCTCGCGGAGATCATAGAGAAAGCTAAGCGGGCCGGCCACATCACTGGTGTGGTGACGCACTTGATCCTAGGCGGGTGAGTGACCCACCTATAGTATGCAAACGACACAATTATCATGATAGAAGGCTCGGACAGGGGCATCGCCAACCTGAAATTCCCACTTCTCTACTTCCAAGAGATGTCGGGATTAAGGATTAACTTTGACAAGAGCGAGGTGATTGCTCTAGGCTTCACCCCGGAGGACCAGTAGAGGATAGCCGACAACTTGAATTTTTGGCTAACCTCGTTCCCCATCACTTACCTAGGGATGCTGGTCAGGGATACCAGGATCCTCATTAGGGACCTAGATTCCCTTGTGGCCTGGGTGAGAGCCAAAGCAGAACCCTGGTGTGGCAAGTTCAACTTGAAAGGCAGCAAGATGATCCTCATCGACTCATGCTTGTCTAGCTTATCTATGTATATTATGAAGGGTTCCGTAGCAGAAAACAAAAAAATTCTATCTACTCGAACACTAATACCAGAATATATACTATGTAGACATGAGTAATGAAGAAGGAATACATTATTCATACCTTTGCAAACAGAGGCACGCCTGATGACCCACAAGTATAGGGGGTGTATCGCAGTATTTTCGAGGGAAGTGAAACCCAATTTATTGATTCGGCACAAGGGGAGCCAAAGAATATCTATAAGCCTTAACAACTGAGTTGTCAATTCAGCTGCACCTGGAAACAATCTTGCTCACAACAGTTTATCAGTAGCAACAGTTTTGTAGTAGGAATAGCAAAGTAACAGCAGTAGTAAAGCAAAGATAGTAGTAACAAAAGCAGTAAACAGTGGGATTCGAGTGCGGTAGGCATATGGATGGATGGACGGGCGTTGCATGGACAAGACAATTCACATAGCAGTCAGAACATAGGGCAATTGCAGATAAATAAGATAAAGCATCCAAGTACTAGATAATCCTAGGCATGTGTTCCATATATAGTCATACGTGCTCGCAATGAGAACTTGCACAACATCTTTTGTCCTGCCAGCCCGTTTGCAGCGGGGCCTCTAGGGAACTACTGGTAATTAAGGTGCTCCTTTTAATAGAGCACCAGAGCAAAGCATTAACACTTCGTGAACACATGTGATCCTCACATCAAAGCCTTTCCCTTCCGGTTATCCCGATTTCTCTCACTTCGGGGCCATAGGTTCCGGACAACAACGTGTGTATACAACTTGTAGATAAGACCAAGAACAATACTATCATAATGAATCAATAACATGTTCAGATCTGAAATCATGGCACTCGGGCCCTAGTGACAAGCATTAAGCACAACAAGTCGCAACAAAGTCATAAAGCACTAATAAAAGATACTAGGCACCATGCCCTAACAATCTGATGCCATTACATGAACGATCTCAGCCAATCCCTACCATCCCCATAGCCTACAGCGGGGGATTACTCACTCATAGATGGGGGAAACATGGATGGTCGATGGAGAAGCGATGGTGATGATGATGGCGATGATCTCCTCCAATTCCCCGTCCCGGCAGGGTGCCAGAACGGAGTTTCTGGTACTGTTTCGTGGAATCTGGTGGTGGCGGCGGAGCGGAACTCCTTCTGGAAAAACGTCGAACCCCCTGAAGCTTTTAGGTCAGAAGGCTTCTTATAGGCGAAGAGGGATACCGAGGGGGTGCCTGGGGCCACCACACCATGCCCTGGCGTGGCCAGGCCCAGCCCGCGCCTGGGGGTGGTGTGGCTAGGCCCTGGCCCTCCTCCGTCTCGTATTCTGGCTCCGGGAGTCTTCTAGAAAAATAGGCACTTTGGCTTTTGTCCCATCCAATTCTGAGAATATTCATTTTCTGACTTTCCTGGAACCAAAAACAGCAGAAAACAGGCAGCTGGCACTGTGGTCTTGTTAATAGGTTAGTCCAAGAAATCATATGAAAAATACTCCAAAGTGTGGACAAAACACAAGAAAGTGGATAAAACCAAGCATGGAGCATCAAAAATTATAGATACATTTGCAATGTATCAACATCCCCAAGCTTAACTCCTGCTCGTCCTCGAGTAGGTAAGTGATAAAAAGAAAGAATAATTTTTGAGGTGACATGCACCATCAAAGACTTGATCAAAGTATTTGTAAAACATTCAAAGCTGGGATCATAGTACTTCAATCATAACATGAAAGACAAAGTTCTAGCAATAAGACAAAGAAACTATGATGCAACATGAAAAGGCACAAACAAAGATTCATGAATAACAATGCTTTGCAAGACGTTTGTTTGTTTCACATAAAGAATACCTAGCATAGTGGCATTCAGCTTGTCCCTCAAAGAGTAGCAAACATAAATTCATAGGACACCTTCAAAGTTCACAAGAGTGACTAGATACAAATAGTTTAAAACAAGCAATATCAAGGTATGCATCAATCAACAAGTCTTGGGACAATGCACATAGAACTAAGAATGTCCACTATGCTCTCAAGAAAGTGCTCATAGAATGTGTGGAGACTCAACAAGGAAATGAAAAAGGTTTTGAAAATTTTGAAAGGCTTCCAAATGCTGAAAGTATGGAACTCATTAGCTTTGAGCTCTCATTGCCCCTATCATAAGCATCTTTAATGTGGTTAAGGTGAAAGTGACACAACTAAGAGGATATGCTTGACAAGTTATAAATTGAAGTCTCGTGCCCCTTATTTACGAAGACCGATCCTCATGCTACTCAACTTCAGTCACAAGTAAGATCTTGTCATTGTAAGTATATACGTATCATAGAGAACCGCCAACGGGATACCCCTTGCACATGACACAGGAGCTATCCCATAATCAAAATACAAGGCAAGCAGACAATGAGCATCTCGGCGATCTTTTTATTTACTATGTGCATAGATTTTTATTGAGGATGCTTCATAGAATGCTTATTATGGTTATGCTGCAAGTTTCCACCATGATTATGCATGGCTTAGGCTAGCGGCCCAGGCGTTTCTCTAACATACATACAAACTCCATGATCTTACAAGTTCCACTTTTATTTCACACCGCCCGGGATCCATAAGCAAAAGGACATGATATCAACGAGGTACTAAGTACCAATGCAATGTTGAAAGCGTTCCCCATGATACATGGTTCTGCTAACTTCAACTTATAAAGCGCAAGCATATACGCAACAAAGAAGGACGCAATGGTTCAGGTTTATTAAGTGTAGGAAATAAAGTGTGCCATCAAGTTCGTGAGAGCTTTACTAACTAACTTTCTCAAAACAAGCAAACATTTTATTCGGAAGAATACAAGGCATATTGAATATGCACGGAAGTAGCAAATGATGCTAATAGGTAGGTATGGTGGACACTTTGGCAATATTTATTTTAAGGGAGTTGGAAACATGAGTAAAACACTCAGTGTAAGTGAAGGCTAGCAATAGTAAGGGAGCGACAAACGAGAGAGCAATAATGGCCATAATCATGCAGAGCGACAAAACATCATTGATCAAAGCATAGATACTACAAGTTGAAAACTAAAGGATCATAAAGGCTTATGGTGACTTGGGGTAGTCATAACATGGTGTGAATATGTGCCAAGTCAACCCAAATAAAGCATCAAAGGAGAATACCACTATACTATGCTTTAATATGCTAAAACAACGCATGATTCATCCAAGGCACATTAAGCAATCTCAATTGTTTATAACAAGTCATGCTACAGCAGAGAATACTAAGCATAAAGCCAAAACAATATCAAGCATGGCATGATAGAGCATAGGCCATAGTCAAAAACAAGCTCTCTTTACCACTTAAGCATGAGCTTTCCTACCCTTTTCCAAACCAAACCAAACCATTTGAACACCAATGTATGAAAGGGGAGGTCCAACCAATTTATTCAGCAAACTAAGCAAACCAAGCCAACTAAAAACCAAAACGAAAACAAAAAAGAAGACGCTCCAAGAACAACACAACTGTGCATGAAACAATAAAAATGAAGTGTTTGAAAGAAACCTGAGATTTTTATTGATGAAGAAGGGGATGCCTTGGGCATCCCCAAGCTTTGACGCTTGTACTTCTTGGATATTTCTTGAGGTGACACGCGTGGCATCCCCAAGCTTGAGCTTTAGTCCATCCTTCATCTCATTACTCATTCCTTCCATACACCTGAAATTTTTTCCTTCATACAAAACTTCACACAATCTTTATTAGCAACATTAGTGCACTTAAGATAAATAAGTCTTAAGGTTCAGTTATAACACCAAATAAACTTCCATTAGAACACTAGCTATTGTAGTATTTCCCTCTAAAATCTCAATTCCCAAAAAGAACTCAAAAAAGGAACCAACAAGAAGCAAATGCAAAAAATGGCAGAAAACTGTCAAAACAGACCAGCGGGTAAAGACAAATTTTTTCGAAGTCCTTATGTTGCTCAAATCAAAAGGTGTTGAACTAACGAAAGTTAGATAAAACCCTGGGGCAGAATCACAAACAATGACAGCTCAATACGACATACATAGCTCTCTCACGAATTTTTATGGTGAAGTATAGAAATCTGTTTTGGGACAGCAACTTTCCCAATCATCACTTCACTCTCATTAGAGGTTACACTTGGCACAAAAATCAAGTAAAAAGGATAAAGAGCGGTTATTACAGAGGTAATAACTTCCAAGACTCATCTAAAACTTTTGGGTTATCTCCCAATAAGTACTTTTCTTTAATGCCTTTAAGTTAGGCATAAGCAAAAACTAGAATGGATAGAATAGAAGTAAACAGAAATAATCACGGTGAAAACATTGTTTTGTTCAATGAAATCCTTTTGTTAACAAGGTTGATCAGGTCTTTCTACCAAAACAATTTCATATGAGACAAAACTTTGTATTCCACTTATGATTATGTTACCTCAACCTTGATAGCAATGGTCCCAATCATAATAGTTTCAAATTGTTCTCTTGGTATGTGACAATATATTTCTCCAACTTGAATGCCCTCAACATGTTCAATCTAATTCAAACCATAAATACTTTCAATCTTCTTGAGGAAATAGACAATGTGTTCCTTGTCATTAACATTGAAGGTCACCTTCCCTTGATTACAATTAATAACAGCTCCTGCAGTATTTAAGAAAAGGTCTCCCAAGAATAATAGACATATTATCATCTTCAGGCATAAAAGTTTGAGAGGATGCTCTCATAAGGAATATGAGTTGAAGTAAAAGAGAGCATCAAGAAGCAAATTGAAAACACATTTAAGTCTAACCCACTTCCTATGCATAGGAATTGTGTAAGCAAATAACAAAGTGACAGGCATAGGAAGATAAAACAAGAGTAACTCCAAAACTTTCAGCACATAGAGAGGTGTTTCAATACCATGAAAACTTCCACAAGCATATTTTCCTCTCTCATAATAATTTTCCGTAGCCTCATGAAGAAACTCAACAATATAACTATCACATAAAGCATGCTCTTCATGATCTACAAGCACTAGAGCTTTATTATAAACATTTTCAAGAGAAACCTCGGGAACATAACATTCACTCTCCTTTAGTAAGCAAGGGGGACAATCAAATAATGTAAGGGATAAAGAGTTACTCTCATTAGAAGGTAGGCATGGGTAGCTAATCCATTCTTCCTCCTTTTGTTCATCACTCTCCTCCTCTTTTTCATCTAATGAGATTTCAGGTTCATCAATTTCTTCTTCCATAGGATCCTGCAAGGCATTAGTCTCTTCCATTTGTGGAAAGCATCTATTAAAATATTCAAGAATATATCCATTTTCATCCTTGTAATTATCAAAGCAAAATTTAAGTATACCATACACCTCATACTTGTAAGGTGAATCATCAATATTTTCAAGCAAACTAGCAAGTTCAAAAGCACCCTTCCAAGCAATAAATTCTTCAATTTGTTCCGCATCATAAAAGCATACCTCTTTCTGCAACGAGATTCATCACAGCAATAAGTAACATTATAAGTAGAGCACACATTTCTAGCGATGGTATACAATCTATCAATTTGTTCCCATAAGTGTTTCCCTTTTTGTGACAAGCGGTGTTCCTTATAATAATCCTTTTGATCTTCCATGAACCCACCTTGCCAATAAGATTCAGTTTCAAAGAAACCAACCATTGACATCAAGCATGATAAAGCAAGACAATAACAAACCAATGAAAACAACAACTAGAGTAGGAACTTTTTTTTGTGTTTTTGATAAAGAAACAAGCAAACAAGGAGAAAGATAAACTTAGCTTAAACAATAGTGAATCCAAGTGGACTTGATAAATAAAGCTATGCACCCCGGCAACGGCACCAGAAAATAGTTTTGATGACCCACAAGTATAGGGGGTGTATCGCAGTATTTTCGAGGGAAGTGAAACCCAATTTATTGATTCGACACAAGGGGAGCCAAAGATTATCTATAAGCCTTAACAACTGAGTTGTCAATTCAGCTGCACCTAGAAACAATCTTGCTCACAGCAGTTTATCAGTAGCAACAGTTTTGTAGTAGGAATAGCAAAGTAACAGCAGTAGTAAAGCAAAGACAGTAGTAACAAAAGCAGTAAACAGTGGGATTCGAGTGCGGTAGGCATAGGGATGGATGGACGGGCGTTGCATGGACAAGACAATTCACCTAGAAATCATAACATAGGGCAATTGCAGATAAATAAGATAAAGCACCCAAGTACTAGACAATCCTAGGCATGTGTTCCATATATAGTCATACGCGCTCGCAATGAGAACTTGCACAACATCTTTTGTCCTGCCAGCCCGTTTGCAGCGGGGCCTCTAGGGAACTACTGGCAATTAAGGTGCTCCTTTTAATAGAGCACCGGAGCAAAGCATTAACACTCCGTGAACACATGTGATCCTCACATCAAAGCCTTTCCCTTCCGGTTATCCCGATTTCTCTCACTTCGGGGCCATAGGTTCCGGACAACAACATGTGTATACAACTTGTAGATAAGACCAAGAACAATACTATCATAATGAATCAATAACAGGTTCATATATGAAATCATGGCACTCGGGCCCTAGTGACAAGCATTAAGCACAACAAGTCGCAACAAAGTCATAAAGCACTAATAAAAGATACTAGGCACCATGCCCTAACAATATGATGCCATTACATGAACGATCTCATCCAATCCCTACCATCCCCATAGCCTACAGCGGGGGATTACTCACTCATAGATGGGGGAAACATGGATGGTCGATGGAGAAGCAATGGTGATGCTGATGGCGATGATCTCCTCCAATTCCCCGTCCCAACAGGGTGCCAGAACGGAGTTTCTGGTACTGTTTCGTGGAATCTGGTGGTGGCGGCGGAGCGGAACTCCTTCTGGAAAAACGTCGAACCCCCTGAAGCTTTTAGGCCAGAAGGCTTCTTATAGGCGAAGAGGGATACCAAGGGGGTGCCTGGGGCCACCACACCATGCCCTGGCGCGGCCAGGCCCAGCCCGCGCCTGGGGTGGTATGGCCAGGCCCTGGCCCTCCTCCGCCTCGTATTTTGGCTCTGAGAGTCTTCTGGAAAAATAGGCACTTTGGCTTTTGTCCCGTCCAATTCCGAGAATATTCATTTTCTGACTTTCCTAGAACCAAAAACAGCAGAAAACAGGCAGCTGGCACTGTGGCTCTTGTTAATAGGTGAGTCCAAGAAATCATATGAAAAATACTCCAAAGTGTGGACAAAACACAAGAAAGTGGATAAAACCAAGCATGGAGCATCAAAAATTATAGATACATTTGCAATGTATCAACACCTTACGCAGGAAGGCGTATATTGATGAAGACGAGCAGCACCCCAAATGTGGTGCCTCCGAAGTTCGTCACACATCTGGTGCAGGAGACGTCAACCGGACTCCGATCCAGCTAAGCAGCGGAAGAAGTAGATGTCGGATCGCTAATCACACGACGGTAGTGTGAAGGTGGAGAACTCAACCACGAGGTCCTCCCCAATATTACGGGGAAGTTCTCAGCAGATGAGAGAGAGATAATGAGAGGAATGGGTGATTCCAAAGGGGGAGGGGGGAACCCCTTTATATAGTGGGAGGGGAGGGCACCAACCAGGGGCTAGGCGGTGTGGGACTAATCCCCACACCCACCGGCCACCTTGGGGAAGCCTCCGGCCCTAGGTTGGCCCCACTGGGGTGGCCCACCAGCCCTAGGCCGGCTGGCCCCCACTCCCTATGCGCCCTGCCCTATTGGGCCTCCCTTTGGGTGAGGCCCATTAGTAATATGGAGCCTTTAAAAATAAAATAAAATAAAATATATATTTAATATTAATTCTCCAATTAACATTCAAATACACATATTATATTATTCCTTCACTCCGGAACACCTTCCGAACCCCTTCCGATCTCCATCAGATGTTACCGAAACTATTCCAATTTCTCTCTCTATTTCTCATACGAATCCTCATCTACCCTAAGCATCCCTACCCTTAAGCGTGACATCCTTCAGTTCAGAAACACTCCGGACATGATAGAGACTACTCCCATATCAATGATCAACAGAGGGACCTGGATGGCCATGTGACCCCTGTGCGTTTCATGAATACAATCGCTCGAACCGTGAGATAGTCGTTCCCCATTCCCTTTGTCATTCGATACCTAATTCATCCGAGACTTGATCTTCGGTATCTGCATACCTTAGTTCGATCTCGTTACTGATGAAATTGTTTTCTCGTTCTTATGTCGTTGCATTCCGTGACCTAGTCACATGCTTGCAAGCTTCATCAATGCAACGTCACCGAGATGGCCACATGCATCTGTCCGTTACACAGACTAGACAAATCCTAGTCTTGATATGTACTACTCTACGCATCCCTTCGGAAAACCTGAGTGGCACCTTTTTGGTCACCCTGTTATGAGATGACTCTTGATAACCATCTAAGCTTCTTCCAGAATGGTGATTTGCATTACCTCACAGTCAAAGGATCGAGTTACGAGGTTCTCTGTGTTTTATCATCAATGGTGAACCTTGTAACTAGATCCCATTAAGATAAAACGGTCGGATGTTTGTCTATCATGTTATTCAACTAATAACATGACCTCATTGTCAGTTGGCATAAATGCCCATGGTCTTGAAACACAGACCATCCTCATGACCAATGAACTAGTTCACTAGAGGTAACTAGAGACACAGTTTGTTTACATACCACACGTGTATTAACGTTTCATATTAACATAGTTATAGCACAGTATGAAACGTATTATGAACATACAGGGGATATATCAAATAATACACTTTATTATTTGCCTCTAGGGCATAACTCCTTCAGTCTCCCACTTGCACTAGAGTATAAACAAAACTAGTTTACAATAGGCAGGAACCTAACACCAATGGAATCTCGGTGTTGTTCATGCTTGTCTAGATGGAGAGCTTTCGTCAATGGATCTGCTACATTCAGTTCTGTATCTACTTTGCAAATCTTGACTTCACCTTTGTCAACGTTCTGCCGGATGACGTGAAATCTAAGCTTGATGTGTTTGGCTGTGGAATGAGTTCTTGGTTCCCTTGCATTTGCAATAGCTCCCGTGTTATCACAATAGATCGTCGTGGGGTCTTGCGCATTGGGAAAAACTCCCAGTTCGATGACGAAATTCCTTAGCCAAACAGCTTCATTTGTTGCATCTGCTGCAGCAATGTATTCAGACTCCATTGAAGATTGTGCCACCACCGGTTGCTGCTTGCTCTTCCATCTTACCGCCCCACCATTCACCAAGAAAACAAATCAAGTCTGAGACTTTGAGTCATCATGATCAGCTCGCATCTACGTAACCTGTTATGTTTAGAGCTTCATCATTTCCTCCATAGATTAGGAACATATCCTTTGTTCTTCTCAGATACTTCAGAATATTTTTCACATTTGTCTAGTGATTTGGTCCTGGATTACTCTGATATCGGCTCGTCAAACTAAGAGCCAATGCCACATCAGGTCGGGTACTAAGCATTGCATACATGATAGATCCTATGGCTGAGGCATAGGGGATGTAAGACATCTTCTCTCTATCATCGTCCGTTACAGGACATTGAGTCATACTCATTTTGCAATTCTTCATCATAGGTGTAAAACCCCTCTTAGTGTTTTCCATTTTGAACTTCTTCAAAATCTTATCTATGTAAGTACTCTGACTCAATGCTATTAGGTGTCTTGATCTATCTCTATAGATCTTGATTCCTAATATATATGCAGCTTCACCTAGATCCTTCATGGAAAATTGGTTGCTCAAATATGCTTTCATGATTTTCATAAGATCCACATCGTTTCCCATGAGTAATATGTCATCCACATATACGACTAAGAAAACAACTGAGCTCCCACTCGCTTTCTTTTAAACACAGAACTCTTGTTGTTTTTGCACAAACCCAAAACTCTTGATCACTTGATCAAAACGTTGGTTCTAGCTCCGAGATGCTTGCTTCAATCCATAAATGGACCGTTGAAGCTTGCATACCTTTCCAGCATCCTTAGGATTGACAAAACCTTCTAGTTGCATCATATACAACTCTTCATCAATGTGACCATTGAGGAATGCGGTCTTGACATCCATCTGCCAAATTACATAGTCGAAATGTGCAACAATTGCTATTAAAATCCTGACAGCCTTAAGCATCACTACGGGAGAATAAGTCTCGTCGTAATCAACTCCTTGAATTTGTCGAAAACCCTTTGCGACAAGTCGAGCTTTGTGAATGGTCACATTACCATTTGCATCTGTCTTTTTCTTAAAGATCCATTTATTTTCCACGGCCTTGTGGCCTTCTGGAAGATCCACCAAGGTCCAAACTTGGTTTTCATGCATGGATCCTATTTCGGATTTCATGGCTTCTAGCCATTTCTCGGAGTCAGCACTATCCATAGCTTCTTTGTAGTTTGCAGGTTCTTCCTTCTCATCTAAGATGACAGACATCACAAGGCTACTATACTAATCTGGAGTGGCACGAACCCTTGTAGACCTGTGAACCTTAGGAGTCTTGATGTCATTGTTTTGATCAACATCAATGGGCTCTTCTTCCATGTTGGAGAGCGGTTTCGGAACAGCTTCCATTGCGCTACTCGGAACACGGAGAGAAGGGTCAACAATTTCATCTAACTCAATTTTCCTTCCACTCACTCCTTTTGCAAGAAACTCTTTCTCGATAAAGGTGCCAGTTTTTGCGACAAACATTTTGCCTTCGGCTTGGTTGTAGAAAGTACACCCAACGGTTTCCCTTGGGTATCCCACAAAGATACATTTTTCTGATTTGGGTTCGAGTTTGTCAGGCTACAGTTTCTTAACGTAAGCCTCACAACCCCAAACTTTTAGAAATGACAACAATGGCTTATTGCCATGCCATATCTCATATGGGGTTTGGATGGTGCTTGGTTTAAAATAAAAGCGGTGGTTTCTAACGCGTATCCCCCAAAAGACACAGACAAATCAGTTAAAGACATCATAGACCATACGCTATCCAATAGGGTTCGGTTGCGATGTTCCGACACACCATTACGCTGTGGTGTTCCGGCTGGCGTAAGCTGTGGTATAATCCCACAGTCCTTCAAGTGCATGTTAAACTCATAACTCAAATACTCGCCTCCTCGATCCGATCGAAGGTGCTTGATTTTCTTGTTAAGTTGATTCTCTACCTCTTTCTGAAATTCCTTGAACTTTTCAAAGGTTTCAGACTTGTGCTTCATTAAGTAGATATATCCATATCTACTTAAGTCGTCAGTGAAGGTAACGAAGTAACGATAACCATTACGCGTTGAGACACTCATTGGTCCACATACATCCGTGTGTATGATCCCAAGTAGGTCTACAACTCTCTCCACTATTCCAGAGAATGGTGTCCTGGTCATCTTGCCCATGAGGCATGGCTCGCATGTATCAAGGGATTCAAAATCCAACGATCCAAGAAGCCCTTCTGAATGAAGCTTCTTCATGCGCTTTATGCCAATATGACCAAGACGGCAATGCCATATGTACATGGAATTATCGTCATTGTGCTTACAACGTTTAGCATCAACACTATGAATGTGTGTATCACAATCAAGATCAAGTAAGAATAAACCATCACGTACAGGAGCATGAACATAGAAAACATCATTCATATAAATTGAACAACCATTTGTTCCTGATTTAGACGAAAAACGGTCTTGCAACAAGTAAGACCCACTCACAATATTCATACTCAGTGCGGGTACATAATAGCATTTATTCAAAATCAACAATAATCCTGACGGTAGACGCAGATGCAGGGTGCCGACGGCCATCACTTCGACTCTCGAACCATTGCCGATGCGCATCGTCACCTTGTCCTTCCTCAGGCGCCTCCTACTCTGCAGATCCCGCTGGGAGTTACAAATGTGAGCAACAGATCTGGTATCAAATACCCAGGTGTTACTTCTGTCGCTTGTAAGGAATACATTAATAACATCTATATCATATATACCTTTGTCCAGAATGGCTATCTTGCTAGCTTGCTTGTCTTCAAGGTATTTGGGGCAGTTGCGTTTCCAGTGCCCATACCCTTTGTAGTAGAAGCACGAAGTGTCGGGCTTAGGGCCAGGCTTGGCAGTCTTTGAGGTGTTGGGAACAAACTTGCCATCCCTCTTAGACTTCTTACCCTTGCCTTTTTCCCTTTTGCCCCGGTTTCTTAAAGTTGGTGGTCTTGTTGACCATCAGCACCTTGTGCTCCTTCTTGATTTCAACCTCAGCAGTTTTGAGCATGGCGAACACCTCAGCAAGGGTCTTAGTCATCCCTTCCATGTTGTAGTTCATCACAAAACCCTTATAGCTAGGGGCAGCGAGTGCAGCACCCTATCTAAAGCGAGCTCCTCCGGTATTTTGCAATCCAGGGCGTTTAAGTGTTTAACGTAGCCAGACATTTTGACCACGTGCTCACTAATACTGCTGTGCTCTTCCATTTTAGCAGAGAAGAAGAGCTCGGAAGCATCATACCTCTCTGCACGAGCCTGTGGAGCAAAGACATCCTTGAGATCCTCAATGATCTCAAAAGCATTCATCTTCTCAAAACGCTTTTGAAGCTCTGGCTCCATGGCATAGAGCATTCCACTCTGGATGAGGGAGAAAACATCCGCCTTGGAATGCCAGACATTCTTTTCGTCCTCAGAGGCAGAATCTGCAGGCTTAGTCAGAAGCTCAGCCTCGATGACATAAGTCAACTTGTAGGGGACTAGGAGGATCCTAAGATTGCGGAACCATGCGGTGAAGTTGGTTCCATCAGTTTTCAGCTTGTCCTTCTCGAGGAAAGTGCTAAGGTTGAAGGTGGGTGGGCGAGACATCTACAAAGGATTTGCAAAGTGTTTAGACTATGTTCATAATAATGAGTTCAAGTTTTAACTAAAAGAACTCCCACTTAAACGAATATCCCTCTACTCGTTTAGTGATCACATGATCCCTATCCTCTATACCTCCCCCGATCGTCACGGCCATCAGTGCAGTATCAAAGGTGGACATTCTCTAATGTCGATCACATCAACCATGTGATTCATGCTCGACCTTTCGGTCTCGTGTATTCCAAGGCCATGTTTCTCTAACGTGCTAGGCTTGCCAGTCCTAACTCGTGTGTATTCACAGTGCAACATGGCTTACACCCATTGTATGTGAACGTAGATATGTCTGACACCCAGGTCTGTAACCCTGGATCGCCTCATACCAAAGAACTTTCTTAGTGGTGCACACACAAGGGGAATACGATAACTGGAATACTATGAGGGATTACCTTATTATGCTACCGTCTAGTAAGTATACTAGCACAATAAGTAATACTTCCAAAAGTAAAGTGTTATGACATGGTTTGTAGCTTTATGATCATTATCAACAGCTTTAATAAGAGTTTCGCAAACTCGTCATTGCCATGTTATAATACTTACCCCTATGCAATAAAGAAGATAGACGCTTCTATATTAACTATTGCATGTTTTACGCGGCTTTAGGGCTTTTGCAAACCCTTTCCCACCTACGAACTTCGAGCCACAACATGGATTCAATGATTGCCGTTCTTCTTCCCTTTTCAGGGCCCTCCAGTATCAATGCCATATCAACTACTGTAGAGAGACAGACACCCCCCTAAGCCACTTTGATTTGTGGACCAGTCTCGTGAATCACCACGTGAGGTCGGTTGGGGGCCGCTTCATCAAACAGTGTCGCGATATGAACAATAACACTAAAGAGGGTAGCAACTAGAGAATCAATGCCCACATATTGCTATGTGTTCTATCTGTACGACATGTCTACCCATAGACCCGCTCTGATACCACTGAAGGGTTCTGTAGCAGAAAACAAAAAAATTCTATCTACTCGAACACTAATACCAGAATCTATACTATGTAGACATGAGTAACGGGGAAGGAATACAGTATTCATACCTTTGCAAACAGAGGCACACATTACGTAAGAAGGCGTATATTGATGAAGACGAGCAGCACCCCAAATGTGGTGCCTCCGAAGTTCGTCACACGTCCGGTGCAGGAGACGTCAACCGGACTCCGATCCAACTAAGCAGCAGAAGAAGTAGATGCCGGATCGCTAATCACACGATGGTAGTGTGAAGGTGGAGAACTCAACCACGAGGTCCTCCCCAATATTACGGGGAAGTCCTCAGTAGATGAGAGAGAGAATGAGAGGAATGGGTGATTCCAAAGGGGGAGGGGAACCCCTTTATATAGTGGGAGGGGCCAGGCGGTGTGGGACTAATCGCCACACCCGCCGGCCACCTTGGGGCAGCCGCCGGCCCTAGGTGGGCCCCACTAGGGTGGCCCACCAGCCCTAGGCCGGCCGGCCCCCACTCCCTATGCGCCTTGCCCTATTGGGCCTCCCTTCGGGTGAGGCCCATTAGTAATATGGAGCCTTTAAAAATAAAATAAAATATATATTTAATATTAATTCTCCAATTAACATTAAAATACACATATTATATTATTCCTTCACTCTGGAACACCTTTCAGACCCCTTCTGATCTCCATCGGATGTTACCGAAACTATTCTAGTTTCTCTCTCTCTCTCTATTTCTCATACAAATCCTCATCTACCCTAAGCGTCCCTACCCTTAAGCGTGACATCCTTCGATTCGGAAACACTCTGGACATGATAGAGACCATCATATCAATGATCAACAGAGGGACCTGGATGGCCATGTGACCCCCGTGCATTTCACGAATACAATCGCTCGAACCGTGAGATAGTCGTTCCCCATTCCCTTTGTCATTTGATACCTAATTCATCCGAGACTTGATCTTCGGTATCTACATACCTTAGTTCGATCTCGTTACTGATGAACTTGTTTTCTCGTTCTCATGTCGTTGCATTTCATGACCTTGGCACATGCTTGCAAGCTTCATCAATGAAACGTCACCGAGATGGCCACATGTATCTATCCATTACACAGACTAGACAAATCTTGGTCTTGATATGTACTCCTCTACGCATCCCTTCGGAAAACCTGAGTGGCACCTTTTTGGTCACCCTGTTATGAGATGACTCTTGATAAACATCTAAGCTTCTTCCGAAATGGTGATTTGCATTACCTCACAGTCAAAGGATCGGGTTACGAGGTTCTCTGTGTTTTATCATCAATGGTGAACCTTGTAACTAGATCTCATTAAGATATAATGGTCGGATGTTTGTCTATCATGTTATTCAACTAATAACATGACCTCATTGTCAGTTGGCATAAATGCCCATGGTCTTGAAACACAGACCATCCTCATGACTGAACTAGTTCACTAGAGGTAACTAGAGCACGGTTTGTTTACATACCACACGTGTATTAACATTTTGTATTAACACGGTTATAGCATAGTATGAAACGTATTATGAACATACAGGAGATATATCAAATAATACACTTTATTATTTGCCTCTAGGGCATAACTCCTTCATATTATGGGGTTGTACCTACTGCCACAAGGGGTGCATGGTTCCTTTGATAAGGAATTATCTCGCTACTTATGGCAAGACCAGAATGGCCGTCAAAAATATCATATGGTAAAGTGGGAAGACATCTGCACCCCCAAGGAACTTGGGGGCATAGGCATTCTAGCCTCACGCCAATTTAATTTGGCAATGATGCTAAAGTGGGTTTGGTAGACAATGAAGGGGGGAGGCCTATGGCTACAACTCGAAGAAGCCAAATACCTCGGGGGTGGACACTCCTAACCTATGATCACCGAGACAACTCGAAGTTTTGGCGATCTATGTAGGAGATCAAACATGAGATCCAATAGGGAGTGAACTCCACCATTGGCAATGGCGAAGGCACACTCTTCTGGTTGGATCCATGGTTGGAGGGACGCCCCCTGCACGATACCTACCCCCACCTCTTCGCGATTTGAGCAAACCTGGCAGCATCTGTTGCTGAGGCAACCCTGGAAGGGACGTGGATCGTTCCCTTCCATAGGACCTTCACCCCAGATGAAGCGGAGGCATGGAAGTCTCTATGGGATAGCTTGCCTCCCGCACTCTCTACATAAGCGGACTCGCTGTCATGGAGCCTGACTCCATCAGGGGCCTTCTTTGTCAGCTCGGCATATAGGTCCCTATTTAGAGGGACCTCCTTGCCATGGACCAAACACCTGTGGAAATCCCTGATACCCCTAAAGACGAAGATCTTTGTGTGGCAATTACTTAGAGATTTCCTTCCCTCGGGAGTGGAGGTTCAACTACGACATGTGCCGGGTGAAAAGAATCGTATGGGAACATAGAGGGGGGGTGAATAGGTGCTACTCCAATTTTTAATTCTTTTCCAATATTAGGCTTAACACAAAGGTAAATTCTCTATATATGCAACTAAGATGAATTTCCCTATATGTCAACCTAACTACTAAGCGAGTAAAGGCAAAGGGAGTGGAACAAGGTAACCGTAGTGAAGCACGCATAGACACATGATTTGTTTTACTGCAATTCCTTCCTTGTTAAGGGAAGTACGTCTGCGTTGGAGGGGTGGGCGGTACTAAGACCACCATGCCACAAAAGGCCTCACCCTGTTCTCTGTTGGATCTCGCCACTAAAGGCTTGATCCACCTTCCACTATTTGGTACCCTTCTAGGAGGGAACCGGCGCTTTTACAACACTAGAAGGGCACGCATCCACAACTCAATTGGAGTCTCCCATGATGACAACAAGATGCCACAAAAAACAAGTTTATCAATAATCATAACCAAGATCTAGAGAATCGTAAGAACTCTAGATCAAGAATTCTCCAAGTGAATGGAGGGGTGATACATTGCAAATGTATCTATAATTTTTGATGTTCCATGCTTGGTTTTATCTACTTTCTTGTGTTTTGTCCACACTTTGGAGTACTTTTCATCTGATTTCTTGGACTAACCTATTAACAAGAGCCACAGTGCCAGCTGCCTGTTTTCTGTTGTTTTTGGTTCGAGGAAAGTCAGAAAATGAATATTCTCGGAATTGGACGGGACAAAAACCAAAGTGCCTATTTTTCCAGAAGACTCCCGGAGCCAGAATATGAGACAGAGAAGAACCAGGGGTGGCCACACCACCTGGTGGCGCGGGCCAGGCCAGGCCGCGCCAGGGTGTGGTGTGGGCCCCCCAGACACCCCCTCGGTCTCCCTCTTCGCCTATAAGAAGCCTTCTGACCTAAAAACTCCATGGGGGTTCGACGTTTTTCCATAAGGAGTTTCGCTTCGCCGCCACCACTAGATTCCACAAAACAGCACCAGAAACTCCGTTCTGGCGCCCTGCCGGGACGGTGAATTGAGGAGATCATCGCCATCATCATCACCATCACTTCTCCATCGACCATCCATGTTTTCCCTATCTATGAGTGAGTAATCCCCCGCTATAGGCTATGGGGATGGTAGGGATTTGATGAGATCGTTCATGTAATGGCATCGGATTGTTAGGGCATGGTGCCTAGTATCTTTTATTAGTGCTTTATGACTTTGTTGTGACTTGTTGTGCCTAATGCTTGTCAATAGGGCCCGAGTGCCATGATTTCAGATCTGAACATGTTATTGATTCATTATGATAGTAGTTTTTTGGTATTATCTACAAGTTGTATACACACGTTGTTGTCCGGAACCAATGGCCCTGAAGTGACAGAAATCAGGATAACCGGAGGGAATGGCTTTGATGTGAGGATCACATGTGTTCACGGAGTGTTAATGCTTTGCTCTGGTGCTCTATTAAAAGGAGCACCTTAATTGCCAGTAGTTCCCTTGAGGCCCCGCTGCAAACGGGCTGGCAGGACAAAAGATGATGTGCAAGTTCTCATTGCGAGCACGTATGACTATATATGGAACACATGCCTAGGATTATCTAGTACTTGGATGCTTTATCTTATTTATCTGCAATTGCCCTATGTTCTGATTGCTATGTGAATTGTCTTGTCCATGCAACGCCTGTCCATCCATCCCTATGCCTACCGCACTCGAATCCCACTGTTACTGTTATTGTTACTGTTGTCTTTACTTTACTGCTGCTATTACTTTACTATTCCTACTACAAAACTATTGCTACTGATAAACTGCTGTGAGCAAGATTGTTTCCAGGTGCAGCTGAATTGACAACTCAGTTGTTAAGGCTTATAAATATTCTTTGGCTCCCCTTGTGTCGAATCAATAAATTGGGTTTCACTTCCCTCGAAAATACTGCGATACATCCCCTATACTTGTGGGTCATCAAGGGGAAATGAAGATTGTGATGGATGGCAATGAAGATCAAAGTCTCCTCCTTTGATTCCCCAAAGCCTGAAGCCTTTGAGTGGTTGAAGATGGAGAACGCGCTTGAATCTATATGAATAGGGCAGAGCTTTTTCATAAGATCCAAGAGATCTAAAATGGGGATCTCAAGGGGTATTTATAGCCCCATCCAAAAAGCTGCCGTTGGAGATCTAGAGGGCCAGATAATCCAGCCCTAGTGAGGGCCGGATAATCCAGCCGAGTCAAAAACTCCAGCCCGGGTCGAATTAACCGGGGAGAAAATCTGCCCCTGAAACAAAGAGCAGCACCTTGGTGACCTTGTCAAAAATTTCTGGGGAGTGGATTATCCGGCCCCCTGGAGGTGCAGATTATCCAACCCAGGCAAAAGCTCCGGCCCTGGCTGGATAATCCGGGGAAAATTCGTCCCCAAAATAGAGAGTTGCGCCTTGATGTCCTTGTCAAAAATTCCTAAGGGGCGGATTATCCAAACAAGCCTGGAAAGGGGCATCGCCTCTTCTGGCTTGTTTCTGCAGCGTTGTCCTGGACCTTGTGGATGGTGTGAAATAAAATGGTGATAGAGAAAGTCTTTCTTCGGCGTGCCACTGATTCGATATTCAAATTCCTCTCTTTTTGCAGCAGTAGTACCCGCTCTGTAGGCGCCAGGACCGAGTGAGGATGGATTGCACGCTTCAACACCTGATCGAGGGGGAGCGGCACATATCTTCACTAGTCATCTGCTACTGAGCACATGCTGGACAAGGGGTCTCACAACATTCTCTCGTATGGCCCCGAGTGTGTGTCGTGTTATGTTTTTTGGACTAGCTTGTGTGGGGCTATGGTCCTAATGCGTGTATGTCGTGTATCCTAGAGATTTATTAATTCCAAGTACACCTTTCTCTAAGAAAAAAATTGTGTTAAGTACGCTCTACGTTATCTTGGTCATGGAGTAAGTGTAATGTCGTTATCTCTTCACAAGAATGTTAATATAAGCAAGGTATGATGCATCCCAACACATGACAATCACTATTGGTTCACATCATGCTATGCCATACATCCCTACAAATGTAAATTCCTTCCATCTCTTGTCTTCTCTTGGTCATCACATGAATGGGATTCTACTTGAGACAGGTGCCGATTGTATGACTAGGCCCATGACCATGATGCTAGAAGAGGAGACAAAGACATCCTAGGAACCAAGATGCCCAAGCAAGAAGCATGGAAAATAAGGCACAAGAAGAGTTCCAGCGCCAGCTCCAGCCCGCCGGTCCCACCGATGAATCATCCTGGTGCCAAGCCTAGCCAGCCAAACCCATCGTCGAACCAGTCCGCCCCCAGTGAAACAATCGGCCCCTGCCAAAAGTCCTTACAATACACACATCTGGCACCCCCGATCCACCCGACCACCTGCCGACCACTCCGGCCTGGATCCCGACGCCGTCGAACTTATGGCCAAAATGCATGTCTACACACAGAATCGGGTTCGATGCCCTGGAATATTCCTTCCATGTACCCCTTCTCCCCTAGTACTATAAATAGCCCCTTGTGGCTCAGGTCTAGGTAGAGATGATGATGAATTGAGTTGAGACTTATGGCATGTGCTAAATCCTAGATAGGACCCCCCTCTCTAGATTGAATCTACGAGTTATATCAAGGCCCTCCTCAAGTATTTGGTCTCTCTAATTCAAGGATTCTAGTAGTTTCTTAGCCTCTCCCCTTTGCGATTCTACTTGGTTGCTCCTCTCTCCTTGATTTGGATTCTACCACTTGCTTGCCAATCTTTACTCGGGTGATTCTACCACAAGGTATCTACCCCAAGGATTCTATTGGATTGGTTGTTCAAACCAATGGGAGAAAATCGGATAGTGTGTGCTTTGCGTGTGTTTGTATCTTTACCTTGTGTTCGAGTGAGTTCATCGTGTTCCATGTGTTTTCCCCTAGTCCCTACCTCAAATTCATGAACATCGGGCCACCCCAAGGGTCAATCCACAAGGGAATCCATACCATATGGTATCAAAACATTTTGGTTGACACGGATTTGACTGCGTTCATCGATTTCCGCCATAAAATCGCAAAAACACCAAAAATATTGCACCAAATTTCTTTTGGATCGATCTCTCATTTTGGTGAGTTTTTAGTGGTTCTTGTCCATACATCTGGTGCTTTGGGTGATGATATTTGATTCACTTTGTTCCCCAGCCCCAATTTAACCAAGTTCCAACAAATCAATGGATCGAAGATTTCAGAGTTCTTCACAAACTCAAATCGGTAGAGGAACCAGCGAGTCGGCACTAACGCCGAAATTTCTGGCGAGAACCCCGGCCTACTGGAATCTCCATTGAGACCTTCAGCACTGATGGCTCAAAGTATATCGAGCTCATTGGGGAACCCCAAGAGGAAGGTATGATGAGAACAGCAGCAAGTTTTCCCTCAGTTATGAAACCAAGGTTATCGAACCAGTAGGAGCAAGGAAACACATGAAGGAAATATGCCCTGAGAGACAATAATAAATTTGTTATTATGTATTCCTTGTATATGACAGATGTTTATTTTGCATGCTATAATTGTATTGATAGGAAACGTCAATACATGTGTGTTTAATAAACAAAAAAGGTTCCTAGTTATGCCTCTCTTATAGACTAGCTTGTTGATTAACAAGATGATCAAGGTTTCCTGATCATGGACATTGGATGTTGTTAATAACAAGGTCACATCATTTGTGAAATGATGTGATGAACATTCATCTGAAGTATAGCATTACGATCAAGTCATTATGTTTACATTGCTATAACATCATACGAAGTAATCTTTATCCTTAGACCATGAGATCATGTTAATTGCTAACACCAGAAGAGTATCTTGATAACATCAAACGTCACACCGTAATAGGGTGACTATAAAGGTGGGTCTAGTGCTACGAAGGTGTTATGTTGAGGCTCATGGATCAAGAGTGGAATTTGTCAATCTCGATGACGGATAGATATACTATGGGCCCTCTCGGTGATATCACATTAAGATAGCTTGCAAGCAAGTGATGTGATCACTAGAATGTTATATCACGGGAACAAGAAAAGAGTGCATGTCAGTAACGAGATCAAACTAGGTATTTGGATACCAATGATCGAATCTTGGACATGTATTATATCATGAGACAAAGTGATTAAATTACTAGCATTAAAGGTTCTTATGATCACAGAAGTCATCGTTGAATGTGCAGGAGTCAGTATAGATCTCCAGGTCCTGCTTCTGATTATTGACCTGAGAGGAGTCTCAATCATGTCTGCATTATTCGCGAACCATAGGGTGACACACTTAAGGGTTACCGGACACCATTTTGGAGCACATATGTTTCATACGAAAGGATTGCAAAGCGCAGGAATTGTTTCGATAGAAACCAGAATTGTTTCAGGTGAAATTGCAGAAAGTGGTTCCGCATGTGATATTGAAATGTTGCAAGGGGTTTTATGTGAATGTTTGTTAATTAAAGTAATTAACAAAATTCTAAATAAATTTAATAAAAGAGTTTTATTAAATGAGAGAGCATTAAACTTAGAGAATTTTAATGCATTTAAAGTGGAGACTTTAAAAAAGAATGTGAAGGGGCATTTTAATGTGGAGGAGTTACCACCACATGAATGGGGGAGGTGAGGGGTCACCCCCCATGGGGCGCCGGCCATGGGGAGGGATACCCCCTGCTCCTATAAAAGGCCACCCTCTCACCCTTCTTCCTCACACCTCCTCGTGAAGGATCTCTCTCCCCCTCAAGAATTAATTCTCCATGGTCTCGGATTAGCGAGATACATGTTCTTGGTGGACTTGTGTCTGGAAGGAGTTGTTGCTTCCTCTGATTCATTGGAGCGAGGAGGTGGAGGTTTTCTGGTGACTTGAACGTGTGTGTGAGGATGGATGCGCTGCTGATTTGCGGCGCTCGGACTTCTACACGATCTTGAGATTGGCAAGTGTACGACTACATCAACCACGAGTTCCTACTTGTTAACAAAACTCGTTGTCTTCGAGGGTAAGTTCTCCATGGATGTATGTCCACCCGTTGCTCTATATCTAGTAGATAGATCTTGGTGTATAGTTCTCATCGTAGGAAATTTTTCGTTTTCTATGCTGCGGACCCAACAGTGGTATCAGAGCCAGGTCTATGCGCAGGTGCTTTGCACGGGTAGTACACATATGTTTATATGTGGGCGATGATGATCATGTTATTGCATCTTCTATGTATTTTGTATATTGGTGGCATAGTGGGATGAAGCGGCCCGGACCAACCTTACATGTCATCGTACATGAGACCGGTTCCACGACTGACATGCAACTAGTTTTGCATAAGTGGTTGGCGGGTGTCTGTCTCTCCTACTATAGTCAATATCTGATTTACAACAAGTTGCTAATAACTTGGTTATCCTTGTTGTGGTTCATTTTCGTAGGTAAGACCGGTTCTATCTCCGAAAGCCCTAAGCCACGTAAAACTTGCAATTGATAAATTTGAGGCGTCTAGTTTAGATCGTTGTTGGGCTAGTGTCTTGATATGGTATTGTTGTAAGTAGATGTATGATAGATACTCTTACAACACACTTAACGTGTAAGTTCCATAGACCTTGGCATTACACACAAAGGAATGATAGAGATCATACCACGATGCAAATGATAGAGATCAAATGCATGGGCCATATCATCTCACTTTACACATTAGATGTTAGCATCTTATACTATTAGTTTGGCGCTTTTGGTAGCATTATAAGATTATCCCTCATTTAGATATCAAGATAAAATGTGTTCTTCCTTCAGTATGCACCATTCTATGGATTGTGTTTCGAGACATCACGTGATGATCGGGTGTACTCGACTCCGTGCTTTCATACAACGAGTGTAAGACAGTTTTACACAAGCGGAATACTAAGGTTCTTACTTGACAAGCCTGGCATGTACAGACATGGCCTCGGAACACGGACTGAAAGGTTAAGCATGAGTCATATAGTTGATATGATTCCCATATTGATGCTCGCCTTTGAGGCTACACCGACTCACGTGATGATCGAACTTGGGATGTTGTTTTTGAGTGGGAGTTCATTAGTAATTTGGATTAGTTGAACTCAATATATCATCAACTTAGTCTAAATAAACTTTACAAATTCTATTGTAAATGGCACCACCTGCTTTTAATTTCAATGTGTTCATGGAGAAAGAGAAGCTTGCTGCGAATGGTAGCAACTTCACCAACTGGGCTATGAATTTGAGGATTCTCCTCACTGCTGCACAAAAGCAATATGTGCTAGAGGCGCCGCTAGGCCCCCCACCAGCTCCTGATGCCCCTGACGAGGAAAAGAATGTCTATATAACTCGTCAGGAGGACCACAACTTAGTTCATTGCAGCATATTGTATTGGCTAGAGCCAGAACTTCGAAAGCATTTCGAAAATGGCAATTCCTTTGATACCATGGGAGAATTGAAAATGATTTTCGATACCCATGCTGCCGTAGAGAGTTATAATGATTCTGAAAAGTTCTTTAGCTGCATGATGGAAGAGAACAACTCTGTTAGTGAGCATGTACTCAAAATGTCTGGGTACGCCGATAAGCTTGTGTCCTTGGGAATAACGATTCCCATTGACTTAGGCATACATCGTGTTCTCCAATCTCTACCACCTAGCTACAAGAGCTTCATGGTGAACTATAATATGCAGGGCATGAAGAAGTCTCTTCCCGAGCTTCTGTCAATGCTTAAGACTGCAGAAGTGGAGATTAGGAAAGAACATCAAGTGTTGATGATCAATAAGACCACCGGTTTCAAGAAGGACAAGAAAGGCAAGCAGAAGGGAAAGAAGGGTGGCAAATATGTTGTCGCGCCTGAAAAGAAACCCCGAGATGGCCCTAAGTCTGATACCGAGTGCTACTATTGCAAGGGGACTGGCCATTGGAAGCGCAACCGCCCCAAGTATTTGGTGGGCAAGAAGGCCGGCAAGGCAAACAAAGGTATATGTGATATACATGTTATTGATGTGTACTTGACTAGTACTCGCAGTAGCACCTGGGTATTTGATACGGGATCGGTTGCTAATATATGTAACTCGATTCAGGGGTTGCGGAACAAGCGACAGCAAGCAAGGTATGAGGTCACGATGCGGGTCAGCAATGGATCAAGAGTTGATGTGATCGCCATTGGAACGCTGCCTCTCCATATGCCATCGGGATTAGTGATAAATCTAAATAATTGTTATTTTGTGCCTGCACTTAGCATGAACATTGTATCTGGATCGTGTTTGATACGAAGTGGTTATTCCTTTAAATCTGAAAACAATGGTTGTTCGATTTATATGGATAATATCTTTTATGGTCATGCACCTATGTTGAATGGTTTATTTCTATTGGATCTCGATAGTAGTATATGCATATTCATTGTGTTGATGCTAAAAGGGTTAAACTTGATGGTGATATATCTACATATATGTGGCACTGCCGTCTAGGTCATATTGGCATTAAACGCATGAATAAACTCCATTCCGATGGACTTTTGGAATCACTTGATTTTGAATCATTTGATACATGTGAGCCATGCCTTATGGGCAAGATGACTAGAACGAAAGTTTTCCGGTTCAATGGAATGGGTGACAGATTTATTGGAAATCATACATACTAATGTGTGTGGACCAATGAGTGTGTCGGCGCGAGGTGGATATCGTTATTTTGTTACTTTCACAGATGATTTGAGTAGATATGGGTATATGTATTTGATGAAACATAAATGTGAAACTTTTGAAAAGTTTAAGGAATTTCAGAATGAAGTGGAAAATCATCGTAACAGAAAGATCAAATTTCTGTGGTCCGACCGTGGAGGAGATTATCTTAGTTACGAGTTTATCACACATATGAAAAATTGTGGAATAGTTTCATAACTCACGCCTGCCGGAACACCACAATGTAATGGTGTGTCGGAACGTCGTAATCGTACTTTATTGGATATGGTTCGATCTATGATGTCTCTGACTGACTTGCCACTGTCATTTTGGGGTTATGCACTGGAAACCGTTGCATTCACTTTAAATCAGGCACCATCTAAATCCGTTGAAACGACACCGTATGAATTATGCTTTGGAGACAAACCTAAGCTGTCATTTCTTAAAGTTTGGGGATGCGATGTTTATGTGAAGAAACTTCAGCCAGATAAACTCGAACCCAAAGCGGAAAAATGCATCTTCATAGGATACCCTAAGGAAACGATTGGGTATACCTTTTATCACAGATCCGAGGGCAAGGTTTTTATTGCCAAGAATGGATCCTTTCTAGAGGAGTTTCTCGCGAAAGGTGTGACTAGTCGGAAGGTAGAACTCGAAGAGGTTATTGAACCTTCTCTTCATGAAATGGCGAGTAGCGCAGCACCGGAAGTTGTTTCGGAGTTGACTTCACCTAATGAAGAGAGAGCTAATGATATTGATCATGAAACTCCGAAAGAGGACACTACCGAACCTCGCAGGTCAAGCAGGACACGTGCAGCTCCTGAACTGTACGGCAATCATGTTATGAATTTCATGATTGATGAAATAGATGACCCTGCGACGTATGAAGAAGCGATGATGAGCCCGGATTCCAACAAATGGCTAGAAGCCATGAAATATGAGATGGAATCCATGTACGAAAACCAGGTTTGGACCTTGGTGGACTTACCTCACGATCGAAAGGCCGTTGAGAATAAATGGATTTTCAAAAGAAAAACTGATGCTGATGGTAATGTGACCATCTATAAGGCTCGACTTGTCGCAAAGAGGTTTCGTCAAATTCAAGGAGTTGACTACGATGAGACATTCTCTCCCATAGCGATGCTTAAGTCGGTTAGGATTATGTTAGCAATTGCTGCATATTTCGATTATGAAATATGGAAGATGGATGTCAAAACTGCGTTCCTCAATGGTAATATTTAAGAAGAGTTGTATATGATACAACCTAAGGGTTTTGTCGATCCTAAGGATGATGATAAGGTATGCAAACTTCAGCGATCCATCTATGGACCGAAGCAAGCATCCCGGAGTTGGAATCTACGCTTTGATGAGGTGATCAAAGAGTTTGGATTTGTCGAAACTTATGGAGAGGCTTGTATTTACAATAAAGTGAGTGGGAGCAATGTGGCATTTCTGATATTATATGTGGATGACAAATTATTGATTGGAAATGATATAGATCTTTTACACGGTGTTAAAAGTTATCTAAACAGCAAATTTTCGATGAAAGACCTTGGTGAAGCTTCATATATATTAGGCATTAAAATCTATAGAGATAGATCAAGACGCCTAATTGGGCTATCGCAGAGTACATACCTTGATAAGATATTAAAGAAGTTTAATATGGACGGAAGTAAGAAGGGGTTCTTACCTATGTTGCAAGGCAAGACATTGAGTAAGACTCAAAGTCCGGCTACGGCGGAAGAAAGAGAGATAATGGATAAGATCCCCTATGCCTCAGCCATAGGCTCTATAATGTACGTCATGCTATGTACAAGACCGGATGTGGCACATGCTATTAGTTTGACTATTAGGTACCAATCTGATCCAGATTCGGAACACTGGATAGCGGTCAAGAATATCCTTAAGTACTTGAGAAGAACTAAGGATATGTTTCTTGTATACGGAGGGGAAAAAGAGCTAGTCGCTAAGTGTTATGTCGATGCTAGCTTTGACACCGATCCGGATGACTCTAAGTCTCAATCCGGATACGTATTCTCTTGAACAGAGCAGCAGTTAGTTGGAGGAGTTCCAAACAACCTAGGGTGGATGGATCAACGATGGAAGCGGAATATGTTGCTGCTTCAGAAGCGGCGCAGGAAGCGGTTTGGATGAAGGAGTTCATAACGGAACTAGGTGTGGTTCCTAGTGCATTGGACCCGATGGTAATCTATTTTGACAACAATGGATCCATAGCCAACGCCAAGGAACCAAGGTCTCACAAGAATTCAAAGCATATTAAGCGTCGGTTTCACTCCATCCGCGAGCATGTCAAGAATGGAGATATAAAGATTTGTAAAGTGCACACGGACCTGAATGTAGCAGATCCGTTGACTAAAGTTCTCACTAGAGAAAAACATGATCAACACCAGAACTCCATGGGTGTTAGATTTATCACTATGTAAACTAGATTATTGTCTCTAGTGGAAGTGGGAGACTGAAGGAAATATGCCCTGAGAGGCAATAATAAAATTGTTATTATGTATTCCTTGTATATGATAGATGTTTATTTTGCATGCTATAATTGTATTGATAGGAAACGTTAATACATGTGTGTTTAATAAACAAAAGGGGTTCCTAGTTATGCCTCTCTTATAGACTAGCTTGTTGATTAACAAGATGATCAAGGTTTCCTGATCATGGACATTGAATGTTGTTAATAACAAGGTCACAACATTTGTGGAATGATGTGATGAACATTCATCTAAAGTATAGCATTACGATCAAGTCATTATGTTTACATTGCCATAACATCATACGACGTAATCTTTATCCTTAGACCATGAGATCATGTTAATTGCTAACACCGGAAGAGTATCTTGATAACATCAAACGTCACAACGTAACAGGGTGACTATAAAGGTGGGTTCAGTGCTATGAAGGTGTTATGTTGAGGCTCATGGATCAAGAGTGGAATTTTTCAATCCCGGACAGATAGATATACTCTGGGCCCTCTCGGTGACATCACATTAAGATAGCTTGCAAGCAAGTGATGTGATCACTAGAATGTTATATCACGGGAACGAGAAAAGAGTGCATATCGGTAACGAGATCAAACTAGGTATTTGGATACCGATGATCGAATCTCGGACATGTATTATATCATGAGACAAAGGGATTAAATTACTAGCGTTAAAGGTTCTCACGATCACAGAAGTCATCGTTGAATGTGCAAGAGTCAGTATGGATCTCCAGGTCCCGCTTCTGATTATTGATATGAGAGGAGTCTCAATCATGTCTGTATTATTCGTGAACCGTAGGGTGACACACTTAAGGGTTACCGGACACCACTTTGGAGCACATATGTTTCAGACGAAAGGATTGCAAACCGCAGGAATTGTTTCGGGTGACAAAAAGTGGTTCTGCATGTGATATTGAAATGTTGCAAGGGGTTTTATGTGAATGTTTGTTAATTAAAGTAATTAACAAAATTCTGAATAAATTTAATAAAAGAGTTTTATTAAATGAGAGAGCATTAAACTTAGAGAATTTTAATGCATTTAAAGTGGAGACTTTAAAAGAGAATGTGAAGGGGCATTTTAATGTGGAGGAGTTACCACCACATGAATGGGGGAGGTGAGGGGTCACCCCCCATGGGGCGCCGGCCATGGGGAGGGGTACCCCCTCCTCCTATAAAAGGCCACCCCTCTCACCCTTCTTCCTCAGACCTCCTCGTGAAGGATCTCTCTCCCCCTCTTGAATTATTCCCCCATGGTCTCGGATTAGCGAGATACATGTTCCCGGTGGCCTTGCGTCTGGAAGGAGTTGCTGCTTCCGCTGATTCGCTGGAGCGAGGAGGTGGAGGTTTTCCGGTGACTTGAACATGTGTGCGAGGACGGATGCGCTACTGATTTGCGGCGCTCGGACTTCCACATGATCTTGAGATCGGCAAGTGTACGACTACATCAACCACGAGTTCCTACTCGTTCACAAAACTCGTTGTCTTTGAGGGTAAGTTCTCCATGGATGTATGTCTTCGAGGGTAAGTTCTCCATGGATGTATCTCCATGGGTAAGTTCTCCATGTACGATTACATCGCTCTGTATCTAGTAGATAGATCTTGGCGTATAGTTCTCATCGTAGGAATTTTTTTGTTTTCTATGCTGCAGACCCAACAACACCTGTTGTTGTTTCCAACTTGGAATCCTACACAACACAACCACAGAACTTTGCCCCCAACTTACAGTGATGTTGTCAATCTTAGCGGTTTTGCTGAAAACAAAGGATTAAATGTATTGTGTGGAAGATAGTAATTGCTTGCAGAAAGAAAACAGTAAATAGCAGATTGTAGGTTGATAGTAAAAGAAAGGACCGGGGTCCATAGTTCACTAGAGGTGATTCTCCTTAAGATAGATGACATGTTGGGTGAACAAATTACAGTGGGGCAATTGACAAACATCGAGAAAACATGCATGCATATGCTAATCATCTTGACTCCTATGAGATTTGATTGGGCATTACAACATTATACATAGACCGTAATCCAACTGCATCTATAACTAATAATCCACCTTGAGGTTATCATCCGAACCCCCTCTAGTATTAAGTTGCAAGAAACAGATAATTGCATTAAGCATTGTCTGTAAAGTAAACAATATGATTGTTCTATGAACAAAGGATTGTTGTTTTCTCCCTAGTAGCAACAACAAATCTAGTACCTTAGAGATTTCTGTCACTTCCCCAGATTCCTAGAGGCATGAACCCACTATCAAGCATAAATACTCCCTCTTGGAGTTGCTAGCATCTACTCGGCCAAGATAGCTACTAACAACGGAGAGAATGCAAGATCATAAATAACAAAGACATGAGAATCAATAATCAATCTGAAATAGCATCTCAATATCCATCGGATCCCCGCAAACACAACATGTATGATTACAAATAGATGATCTTGATCATGAACGGAACTCACAAGATCTAAACATGGTAGCACAGAGGAGAAGAACCAACCATCTAGCTACTACATGGACCCGTAGTCCAGGGATGAACTACTCACGCATCACACCGAAGGCAGGCATGGTCATGAAGAAGGCCTCCAGGGTGAATTCTCCCCTCCAGCAGGGTGCCGAGAAGAGATTTAATTCCCTCCCAATCTAGGGATGGAGATGACGGCAGCTATAGAATCTTTCGTGGAATTTTGATCGGGTACTTAGGGTTTCTATATTAGAGGCAATATATAGGCGAAAGGGGAGATCGAGGGGGTGCCCTAGGCGGCCGCACCACCCCCTGGCGTGGGCTAGGCTTGGCCGTGAGGCCAGGTGGTGTGGCCGGCCCCTGGCCCCTCTCCGTCTCGTCTTCTGGCTCCGTGTCCCCCTCGGTGAAATATTGACTTTCGCTTTTGTCCCGTCCAATTCCGATATTATTCATTTTCTAACTTTCCTGGAACCAAAAACAGCAGAAAACAGGTAGCTTGCACTGTGGCATCTTGTTAATAGGTTAATCCAAGAAAGTGTATAAAAATACTCCAAAGTGTGGAAAAAACATAAGAAAGTAGATATATAACAAGCATGGAACATCAAAAATTATAGATACGTTTGCAACGTATCAAGCGCCAGGACCGGTGTCATCGGCTTGTCAGTTGAAATTCAATTTTGCCCATTTTTTGACAATTTCCTTTGGAGTTTGTGTTTCGTGTGCGCGTCATTAACTAACAGAAAGCTTTCGCAACCACTCTTCATGCTCTACGACACCACATAACTCGAACCATCCCCTACACCACCGGTTGCAAGTACGAGATCAACAAAAGGTATAACTTGCACCAACCTTGTTAACCCCATTTCTTCCTTTGTGTGTCATTTAACCCATCGAGAGTAGCTCATTTTTTGTTTGCCAAAGCTTTGTACGCTTGCTCTTGCATAGTGATAGTGCATAGGCAATAGCAAAAGTTGACTCCATAGCATAGAAAGAAAGAGATATATCAAAGAAGAAAAAAATCATACCAATACAAATAGAGTCCAAAGATTCTAAACAAGAGTGCGAGTAAGAGAAAGCAAATGTGCAAATCTGCTACTTCTCAAAATTTTGGCAAACATGCTATGGTCTCTCCTTGCATTGGCACGATACCGAGCATTAGTCTTTGCTAGGACCATTTTGTTCGTCGCTCTTTTTCCATAGTTGTGCTAACCACATTTATCTCCATTGTGTATGTATAGGTTTCCATGTTCTCTTGATCATTTCCTTTCGCATTTCGATCTTTTGGATTTTACCCACTTTTGAAAATAACCTTTTAGTTTGGTTGTTCCATTTGCTATCCACCTTCCCAACCTTCCACCAAAGGCCTTTGTGTGTGTGTCTTGTGTATTGCTACCCGCTTTGCTCTCGGTGAGAATAATCTTTCCAATCATTGACTACGGTGAGGCAAGGTAGCACATACCATTCCACCAATATCACCCCTACTTTCACTTGTGGTAGTACAAAATGTTTAGGGGAAGCGGAGCTAGTGGAGATAGCAACTTAAGCAACCAAGATGGTTTCGCCACATGCCACAACTTATGGGCACAACACCAAGAATTTAATGCCCAATTTGATAGGCTTGAGACCCATATTGATGACACATTCCGAGAGTTCGACTACCATGACCGGAAACATCAAGCGGATCATCATGCTCAATTCCAAGCTCTTCATCAAGCTATTGCCAATCTAGGAAACCGTCATGGACAACGCTCAAGCTCGTCAAGCTCATATCGTACTCATTCCTCAAGTTGTCATGGCGAGTCTTCACGCTCACACTCCTGTCATGGAGAACCACGCCACCACAATGGGGACAACCAAGATCGTCAAGCTCCACAACCGCACCAAGCAAGACATCATCGGCACCATGCTCATCATGCCCAACTACAACAAGAAGAACATGGTCGTCTGATGGCTCAATGCACGTCGCCCAGAAAAGTGCTGGTGCGGTGTTGATGTAGAGCTCGTTGGGAATCCCAAGAGGAAGGTATGATGAGCACAGCAGCAAGTTTCCCTCAGTTATGAAACCAAGGTTTAATCGAACCAGTAGGAGCAAGGAAACACCCCAAAGGTGTTACTAGCTGAGCTTTGGCAGGGCGCACTACCGGTGCTAGTAGCAACGTGGAGACCTGCACAACACAACCACAGAACTTTGTCCCCAACTTGCGATGAGGTTGTCAATCTCACCGTGTTTTGCGGAAAACAAAGGATTAAACGTATCGAATGGAAAGAAGTAAAAGTTTGCAGAAAGTAAACACAAAGCAGTAAAAGTTGTAGATTGTATGTAAAGAAAAAGATAGGGATCCATAGTTCACTAGAGGTGACTCTCCTTAAGATAGATAACATGCTGGGTGAACAAATTACATCGGGGAAATTGACAAACACCAAGAAATCAATACATGCATATACTAATCATCTTGACTCCTTTGAGACTTGATTGGGCATTACAACATTATACATAGACCGCCATCCAACTGCATCTATGACTAATAATCAACCTTCAGGTTATCATCCGAACCCCCTCCAGTATTAAGTTGCAAGCAATAGATTATTGCTTTACGAACTACGTGTAAAGTAAACAATACGATTGTTCTATGAACAAAGGATTGTTGTTTTCTCCCTAGTAGCAACATCACATCTAGTACCTTAGAGATTTCTGTCACTTCCCTAGTTTACCAGAGGCATGAACCCACTATCGAGCATAAATACTAACTCTTGGAGTTGCTAGCATCTACTCGGCCAACATAGCTACTAACAACGGAAAGCATGCAAGATCACAAATAACAAAGACATGATATAATCAATAATCAATCTGAAATAGCATCTCAATATCCATCGGATCCCCGCAAACACAACATGCAGAATTACAAATAGATGATCTTGACCATGAACGGAGCTCACAAGATCTAAACATGAAAGCACAAAGGAGGAGAACCAGCCATCTAGCTACTACATGGATCCGTAGTCCAAGGATGAACTACTCACGCATCACACCGGAGGCTTGCATGGTGATGAAGAAGGCCTCCAGGGTGAATTCCCCTCTCCGGCAGGGTGCCGGGAAGAGCTTCAGATACCTCCCGATCTAGGGATGGAGATGACGGTGGCTACAGACTCTTTCGTGGATTTTTGATCGGGTACTTAGGGTTTTTGTCCTGAGGGCAATATATAGGCGGAAGGAGAGGTCGAGGGGGTGCCGGGAGCGGCCACACCACCCCCTGGCATGGGCCAGGCCTGGCCACGTGGCCAGGTGGTGTGGTGGCTCCCTGGCCCTTCTTCGTCTCGTATTCTGGCACTTGATGACTTCCGGAAAAATAGACACTTTGGCTTTTGTATCATCCAATTCCAAGAATATTCATTTTCTGACTTTCCTGGAACCAAAAACAGCAGAAAACAGGCAGCTGGCACTATGGCTCTTGTTAATAGGTTAGTCCAAGAAATCATATGAAAATTACTCCAAAGTTGGAACAAAACACAAGAAAGTGGATAAAACCAAGCATGGAACATCAAAAATTATAGATACATTTGCAATGGATCAACATCCCCAAGCTTAACTCCTGCTCGTCCTCGAGTAGGTAAGTGATAAAAAGAAAGAATAATTTTTGAGGTGACATGCACCATCAAAGACTTGATCAAAGTATTTGTAAAACATTCAAAGCTGGGATCATAGTACTTCAATCATAACATGAAAGACAAAGTTCTAGCAATAAGACAAAGAAACTATGATGCAACATGAAAATGCACAAACAAAAGATTCATGAATAACAATGCTTTCCAAGATGTTTGTTTGTTTCACATAAAGAAAACATAGCATAATAGTATTCAGCTTGTCCCTCAATAGAGTAGCAAATATAAATGCATAGGACACCTTCAAAGTTCATAAGAGTGACTAGATACAATAGTTTAAAACAAGCAAAATCAAAGTATGCATCAATCAACTAGTCTTAGGACAATGCACATAGAACTAAGAATGGCCCCTATGCTCTCAAAGTAAGTGCATAAAGATAGAAGGTGGAGACTCAATGTAATGGTGCAAGAAAATCCTTTGTAAAAGGAAGTAGGGATTCAAGTCTCATAAAGAGCTTCCAAAAATTATGGTACTTATAGCTTTCAGCTCTCATTTCCCGTATCATAAGCATCTTGAAGGTGATTAAGGTTAAAGTGACACAACTAAGAGGATATGCTTGACAAGTTATAAACCGAAATCTCATGCCCCTTACTTACGAATACCGATCCTCATGCTACTCAACTTCAGTCACGAGTAAGCTCTTGTCATTGTAAGTATATGTGTATCATTAAGAACCGCCAACGGGGTACCCCTTGCACATGATACGGGAGCTTTCCCATAATCAAAATGACAAGGCAAGCAGACAATCAGCATCTCAGCGATCTTTTTATTTGCTATTTGCATAGGTTTTTATCGAGGATGCTTCATAGAGTGCTCATTATGGTGATTCTGCAAGTTTCCACCATGATTAGGCATGGCTTAGGCTAGCGGCCCAGGCGTTTCTCTAACACACATACAAACTCCATGATCTTACAAGTTCCACTTTTATTTCACACCACCGGGATCCGTAAGCAAAAGAACATGATATCAACGGGGTACAAAGTACAAGTGCAATGTTGAAAGCGTTCCCCATGAAACATGGTTCTGGTAATTTCAACTTATAAAGCGCAAGCATATACGCAACAAAGAAGGACCCAATGGTTCAAGTTTATTAGATGCAAAAAGTAAAGTGTGCCATCAAGTTCGTGAGAGCTTTAATCACTAGTTTTCTCATAACAAGTTTAATTTGGAAGGTAAACAAAAGCATGAATATACTTGGAATAACATAAGCTAGTAGGTAGGTATGGTGGACTCTTTGGAATAACTTGGTTTAGGGAGTTGGATGCATGAGTGGAACTCATACTTTGTTGTGGAGGCTAGCAAAAGACTGGGAGCGACAAACTAAGAGAGCAATAATGGCCATAATCATGCAGAGCGACAAAACATCATTGATCAAAGCATAAAGTGATACTACAAGTTGAAAACTAAAGGATCATAAAGGCTATGGTGACTTGAGATAGTCATAACATGGTGTGAGCATGTGCCAAGTAAACCCAAATAAAGCATCAAAGGAGAATACCACTATACTATGCTTTAATATGCTAAAACAACGCATGATTCATCCAAGGCACATTAAGCAATCTCAATTGTTTATAACAAGTCATGCTACAGAAAAGAATACTAAGCATAAAGCCAAAACAATATCAAGCATGGCATGACAAAGCATAGGCTACAGTCAAAAACGAGCTCTTTTTACCACATAAGTATGAACTTTCCTACTCTTTTCCAAACCAAACCAAACTATTTGCAAACCAATGTATGAAAGAGGGGGTCCAACCAATTTATTAAGAAAACTAAGCAAACCAAGCAAACTAAAAACCAAAACAAAAACGAAAAAGAAGACGCTCCAAGAACAACACAACTGTCCATGAAACAATAAAAATGAAGCGTTTGGAAGAAACCTGGAATTTTTATTGATGAAGAGGGGGATGCCTTGGGCATCCCCAAGCTTTGACGCTTGTACTTTTTGGATATTTCTTGGGGTGACACGCGTGGCATCCCCAAGCTTGAGCTTTAGTCCATCCTTCATCTCAATACTCATTCCTTCCATACACCTGAAATTTTTCCTTCATACAAAACTTCACACAATCTTTATTAGCAACATTAGTGCACTCAAGATAAATAAGTCTTAAGGTTAAGTTCTAACACCAAATAAACTTCCATTAGAACACTAGATACTGTAGCACTTCCCTCAAAAAGCTCAATTCCCCAAAAGAACTCAAAAAGGAACCCACAAGAAGCAAATGCAGAAAATGGCAGAAATCTGTCAAAACAGACCAGCAGGTAAAGACGATTTTTTTAGAAGACCTTATGTTGCTCAAATCAAAAAGTGCTGAACTAAAGAAAGTTGTATAACAAACTGGGTCATAAGCAAAAAAAATTACAGCTCAATCCGACATACACAGCTCTCTCACGAATGTTTTCGGTGAAGCACAAAAATCTATTTCGGGACAGCAACTTTCCCAATCATTACTTCTCTCTCATTAGAGGTTACTCTTGGCACAAAAAGCAAATAAAAAGGATAAGGAGAGGTTATTACAGAGGTAATAACTTCCAAGACTTATCTAAAACTTTTGGGTTATCTCCCAATAAGTACTTTTCTTTAACGCCTTTAAGTTAGGCATAAGAAGCAAGAAAAAGAATCAAGTGTTCTCAAATGAAGAAGCATTGAGACCAAATTTTGTTTTCATAGGAGAAGCAAAAGAAATCTTTTCTCTCTTTTTAAGTAAGTGTTATATACCTTCTTTAGTGGGAGTTGATATTTAATGGTGCCTTCTTTCATATCAATGATGGCACCAACAGTTCTAAGAAAAGGTCTTCCCAAAGTAATAGGACAAGAAGCATTGCATTCAACATCCAAAACATAGAAATCAACGGGGACATAGGAATCGTTAACCATAATAAGAACATCATTAAGACTCCCCATGAGTTTCTTTTTAGCATTATCATCAAGTGGGACATTCAAATAACAATCTTCAAGAGGAGGCAAATCAAGCATATCATAAATCCTTCTAGGCATAATAGAAACACTACTATCAAGATCACACAAAGCTTTGAAATCAAAGTCATTCACTTTCATATTAATGATGGGTTCCCAACCATCCTCTTGTTTTATAGGAATAGAAGCTTTATGTTTCATCTTTTCTTCTTTAATCTTTATGAGAGCATCAGTAATGTGTTTTGTAAAAGCCATGTTCATATCTTCATATCACTAGCATTAGGACTTTTAGCAAGCTTTTGTAGGAACTTAATAACTTCAGAGATGTTGCAACCATCAAGATCAAAATCGAACTTATCATCTAAAGTAGTAGAACTATTACTAGCCTCAACACTAGTGGTGGTAATTGTAGAAACACTAATGTTTCTAGCAATTTAATCTTCTCTTTCCCACTTAGCATGTAATTCAGCTAATAGTCTAACATTTTCATCAATTCTTACTTGTATGGCATTAGTAGCTGCAAAGGGATTCTCATTAGCTTCAGGTTTAGCAGCCATTTTATTAATCAATGAAGATTGAGCTTCAGACAAAGATGATATATTTCTTTCAGCATTAGAGAGTTTCAATTGTAAACTAGGAATTTCCCTATTTAGACTCTCAAGTTGATGGCTAATGTTCTTCAAGATGATAGATTGTTCCTCCATAGTTTTAGTGAATAGTTTATTTTGCTCATATTGCATTTGCATGAAGTTGTTAGTGGCTCTTTCAACTTCTAAAATTCTTCCTTCACTAGGTAATCCAGGTTTACCATTATAGCCATAAGTATTACTAGGAGGGTAGGCCCTATAATTGTTATTACCATAAGCATTGTTGCCAAAATTGTTATTTCTTATGAAGTTCACATCAACTTTCTCTTCTTGAGCAACCAAAGAGGCTAAAGGAACATTATTTGGATCAATATGGGCTTTCCCATTAACAAGCATAGACATAATAATATCAATTTTATCACTCAAGGAGGAGGTTTCCTCAACAGAATTTACCTTCTTACCTTGTGGAGCTCTCTCAGTATGCCATTTAGAATAATTAACCATCATATTGTCCAGAAGTTTTGTTGCAGCACCCAAAGTGATGGTCATAAAGGTACCTCCAACAGCAGAATCCAATAGGTTCCTTGAAGAATAGTTCAATCCTGCATAAAAAGTTTGGATGATCATCCAAGCAGTCAGTCCATGAGTGGGACAATTCTTTACCAAAGATTTCATTCTTTCCCAAGCTTGAGAAACATGCTCATTATCAAGTTGTTTAAACTTCATCATTTCACTTCTCATAAATATAATCTTAGCAGGAGGATAGTATTTTCCAATAAAGGCATCTTTGCACTTAGTCCAAGAATCAATACTATTCCTAGTTAAGGAATTCAACCATTCTTTAGCTTTTCCTCTCAAAGAGAAAGGAAACAATTTCAGCTTAATAATATCACCATCTATATTCCTATGCTTTTGCATCTCACAAAGTTCAACAAAGTTATTTAGATGAGAAGCAGCATCTTCATTACCAATACCAGAAAATAGTTCTCTCATAACAAGATTGAGCAAAGCAGGTTTTATGTCAAAGAAAGTATTTTCAGCCACAGGTGGAGCAATAGGTGTGCTCATAAAATCATTGTTGTTGGTTCTAGTAAAGTCACACAACTTAGTGTTTTCAAGGGTAGTCATTTTTTTGGGTTTTCAAATAAGAAAGCAAACTTGTAAAACTATTTTTTTTGTGTTTTTGAAGAACAAAACAAGCAAACAAAGCAAAAAGGAACTAAGCAAAACAAAAACAACAAAGTAAAGAGATTGGTCCTCGTGAAGATGTCCTTGACTCCCCGGCAACGGCGCCAGAAAATCGCTTGATAGCTCAATGCACGACGCCCAGAAAAGTGCTGGTGCGGTGTTGATGTAGAGCTCGTTGGGAACCCCAAGAGGAAGGTATGATGAGCACAACAGCAAGTTTCCCTCAGTTATGAAACCAAGGTTTAACCGAACCAGTAGGAGCAAGAAAACACCCCAAAGGTGTTACTAGCTGAGCTTTGGCAGGGCGCACTACCGGTGCTAGTAGCAACATGGAGACCTGCACAACACAACCATAGAACTTTGTCCGCAACTTGCGATGAGGTTGTCAATCTAACCGTGTTTTGCGGAAAACAAAGGATTAAACGTATCGAATGGAAAGAAGTAAAATTTTGCAGAAAGTAAACACAAGCAGTAAAAGTTGTAGATTGTATGTAAAGAAAAAGAACAGGATCCATATTTCACTAGAGGTGGCTCTCCTTAAGATAGATAACATGCTGGGTGAACAAATTATAGCGGGGAAAATGACAAACACCGAGAAAGCAATACATGCATATACTAATCATCTTGACTCCTTTGAGACTTGATTGGGCATTACAACATTATACATAGACCGCCATCCAACTGCATCTATGACTAATAATCCACCTTCAGGTTATCATCCGAACCCCCTCCAGTATTAAGTTGCAAGCAACAGATTATTGCTTTACAAACTGCGTGTAAAGTAAACAAAACGATTGTTCTATGAACAAAGGATTGTTGTTTTTTCCCTAGTAGCAACAACACATCTAGTACCTTAGAGATTTCTGTCACTTCCCCAGATTACCAGAGGCATGAACCCACTATCAAGCATAAATACTAACTCTTGGAGTTGCTAGCATCTACTCGGCCAAGATAGCTACTAACAACGGAAAGCATGCAAGATCACAAATAACAAAGACATGATATAATCAATAATCAATCTGAAATAGCATCTCAATATCCATCGGATCCCCACAAACACAACATGCAGAATTACAAATAGATGATCTTGATCATGAACGGAGCTCACAAGATCTAAACATGAAAGCACAAAGGAGGAGAACCAGCCATCTAGCTACTACATGGATCCGTAGTCCAAGGATGAACTACTCACGCATCACACCGGAGGCTTGCATGGTGATGAAGAAGGCCTCCAGGGTGAATTCCCCTCTCCGGCAGGGTGCCGGGAAGAGCTTCAGATACCTCCCGATCTAGGGATGGAGATGACAGTGGCCACAAACTCTTTCGTGGATTTTTGATCGGGTACTTAGGGTTTTCGTCCTGAGGGCAATATATAGGCGGAAGGAGAGGCCGAGGGGGTGCCGGGAGCGGCCACACCACCCCCTGCCACGGGCCAGGCCTGGTCGCGTGGCCAGGTGGTGTGGTGGCTCCCTGGCCCTTCTCCGTCTCGTATTCTGACACTTGATGACTTCCGGAAAAATAGGCACTTTGCTTTTTGTCCCGTCCAATTCCGAGAATATTCATTTTCTGACTTTCCTGGAACCAAAAACAGCAGAAAACGGATAGCTGGCACTGTGGCTCTTGTTAATAGGTTAGTCCAAGAAATCATATGAAAAGTACTCCAAATTTAGAACAAAACACAAGAAAGTGGATAAAACCAAGCATGGAACATCAAAAATTATAGATACATTTTCAATGTATCATCGTCCACCACACCAAGCAATGATGCAAGTGCAACTTCAACAAGAGAAAGAACTTCATGGGAAGACCATCAGAATGATAGGCGTCATCATCCACCTAATGACCACCGTCAACCACATCACATGAATCAAGAACCGACATGTGATACAAGAGATGATGATGCGGATGCGCAACATGCTAGACGCAACAATCGTTATGCTTAACCCCACCATCTCACCAACAACCAATGAATGCAAATGATCTCGAGCAAAGGCGTAGAAGATACTTCGAGGTGACGAGGCTTGAATCTCTAAAGATTTTGAGGCGAGTTGCACCGCAGGCTTTTGCCATCCGCATGTCGTGCAACAAAGCCTCGTATTCTGCTTCATTGTTTGACGCGTTCGAGAAGCTCATCAGAAGTATGTAGCACATTTGTCTCCTTGGGGTGATATCAATATGACGCCGACTCTTGCTCCCTCAGTTCTTTTGGACCCATCGAAGTACATGGTCCATGCACTCCACAAATCTGGGGGACCCGCGCTTTGGAGTTCCATCCACTCCGTGATGAAGTCAGGGAGGACCTGAGACTTTATTTTTTTGCTTCTCATACGTGAATCCTCGAGGGGATAGCTCAATGCCCTAGAGAAAGACGTGCCCCGTAGCTTCAGGGTTGTTGAGGATGTTGGAGAGGGAGCCTTGTTGACCACCACTATCGGATGCTATGAGAAATAGTGACGTAGTTTTCGCGCCGTTAGGAAGACACCATATGCGAGTTTTTGATAGTGTGGGCACCTTTGATTGGACGGAGATAACACCTCACTAAGGTAGTAGACTGGTCGTTGGACGCCATGGGTTTTTCCTTCTTCGGGTCGTTCGACGACCAGTATCGTGTTGAGCACTTGGTTGGTGGCGACGATGTACAATAGTAGTGGCTCCTTTTCCTCTTTGGTGTCTATTGTCTGAGACCCAACCTCTCGTATATAGGCTGGGAGGAGCCGATGGAGAGGGCACCATAGCTTTAAGCAAGACACAACCCACTGTGAGTTAGATCACATCTAGCGAATCGGTGACTCTGTAACCCTCTGTTTTCATAATCAGGTAGGACTTTGACTCCCTTGTTTGTCTAATATGCCGACAAAATCACCTGTGCTCTCTTTTCCATCAAATCCAAGTCCATAACAATGGACATTGTCGAGGTCACCCCTCATCAACTGCTGACGGAGAGGGTGTGGATCGAGTGGTGGGGAAAGAAGATAGGACGCCACATGGTTTTGATACTATCTCGAGCGCTGCTACCAAACATGGGAGCGTGGGGAGAATAAGAAGGTTAGGGTTTTCTAAGGGTTACATGGCTTTCTTATATGCTCTAAGAGATCATCAATGTTTAAGTTTTCAACCCGTTTGCATCGAGACATCACTGGAATAAAATATATATTAATTTTTTTGAAACTCTTAAACTAAAAATAATAGTACGCATTATGATGATCCAGGTCTATTATAGCAAATTAAGTTCCAATACTTCCTAGCAAGCTCAAATACGATGCAAGCATTTAGAGCTACATACTTAACTTTATCATAGCTCAACGGAACAACGTCCCATCTTCCTTCTCTAATTGCTTTTATCTGGGGATTATCCTTCGTAAGTTAGTCCCTAGATAAGCATTAGACAGAGCAAAGAGTGATGAAGTATTGTTGCGGGCTGGGCTAGAGGTTGATTGCCGAAGGAATGATGATGCTATACTATTGCAGCATACGCACATCATCTAGATAGCGGCGCCGCAGAACCTAATGTTTGCATCCTGCAAGAACTTCCTGAGGAGCTCCGGCACTCCGTTGGCTCGGTATCTGGAAGACGAGACACTCCTATGCCACCAAAAGTTGCAGAATGGTGGCGCGTTGCCTCTGATTGCATGGAAGATCCTTCTGTTTGACTTCTTTGCGTTAGTGAACTTGCAATCCAAGCTAACAACCTTGATCAGTGCATGGTTGAGGAACTCCTCCTTGCCCCGACAGATCCACCTCTCCACGCGTACAGCATGTTGGATAAATGCCACCTTGAATTCCTTGCCTTGAGCATCGAACATGTAGATCCAGGAGTTTGGTACTACAAGCTCCATTAGAATTGAAAGAGAGGAGATTGTGCGGTTGTTTGGAGTACAAAGATGATTTTATAGGCGTTGCAATTGTAGTTGATGTGAAACGCGTTTATATCGTATTAGTGTGAACACATTCACGTTTACATGGAAATCAACCACACAATTTATGAACACGTGTACATGGAAAACGAGCACACAATTTATCATTGCCAATGTTTACCGATAAATATCTAATGCCATTGAGGCATACATCACACACGGTTAAACCAAATAAGGCGTGTCCTAAATATAAGAAACAAGCACTAAATTTCGCCCATTGCCAATGTCGCTAGGGCCGCGGGCCACCTAGTCAGGAAGGCCTCCATGGAAACGCGCATTTTTTAACTATGGCCTATCCTGCTGCCGCTGCCATAGGGGGTGTTCGTAGTATTGCTTTGTACAAGTGGAAGCCAATAGAGGCTAGAGTGGTGGATTCACGATGATGGAGGAGACAACGGTGTTCCGACCATGTGGGTGACGCAACAGTGGCCTACGTGGGGGAATGGAAAGGACATGGCAATCTAGTGGGTCCTCGTCATGGCCAGTACCACACAGGTATAGACCAATGGTCGGACAAACTGGTTTGGTGGCGGGTGTCAAGTTGTGATGTTTCTATCGAAAGATTTGCGTCAACTATGTTGGCATCGACGATGAGGACACTCTTGAGCGCCATCTCACTTGTTGTAGGCATCGTCATGGAGCTCCCACGCCCTGGTTATCCAAAGTGTTCTTCGGGCAAAAGCCATACATCTTTGTTTAGATCGAACAAGGTGACATCTTCAATAACGCTGCCTCCTTGGAGGCTCTGTCTTAGAGCCACCTCAATCTTGTTGGTCATTTGTTGTCTATGTCTATGTGTTGCTGGCCGGTATGAGCTCCATGGAAGGGTTTGAGTTGATAGATAGAGGTGTACCAGAGTGTGCTCCTTGGTCTCGCCGGTTGATCAAGTTTGGGGAAGAATCTGACGCTCTTATCGAAAGTTGGGTTTGCAAATTTGTGATCAATCTTTGATCACCTTTTGTCCATTTGACCCCCGCTCTCTTCCGGGTGTTGTGGGGTGGTAATCAGATGATGAAGTTCATAGCGTCTAGGCCTTGCTTGGTCAGATGAATATGGAAGTTGAGGTCCTCCACCATGCTGGTTGTGCCGTGCATATCCTTGTTGCATACTCTGAGTTGTTGGTTTGTGTGGGGTTCAGTGTTGTGTTGATGGTTGGCGTTGTTGTCGGTGTTGTTATTGGTGTAATGTTGTTGATGACATGAGTCGTTTGTGTCGTGATTTGGCACGTGACGTTATCCTAACTTTGCCAGTTGTTGTATAGTTTTCAGGTCGGGTTTTTCTTATACTTTTCTTATAAGACTAATAATGAATCGTGGGGTTTTTGTCGGAAAAAAGTGCTCTTGAGCAAGTTGCGAAACATTTCGCGTCAAACAGATGCAGCTAGCATTAGTGCCACTTCCGGCTCTAACACGTCCTATTTTGAGTACGGTCAATTTTGTTGAGCAAGAATTCCCCCTGATCCCGTTCAAAAACCTTGGAACATCGTTCATTCAGAACTAGCAAGGCTTGATCTATCCTCTCCCGAATTGGTATTAATTGTTGGATCCTGACATCAATCATCATTTTATTCGTGACGCTAATAAGAGAATGACTAGAGCATCAAACATTTAATGATTGTGGGTGTGCCTGAGAAAACGGTTAGATGTAACGATACAGTGGATGGCCAAGTCTGTACCTGTTGGCCGGGAGTGAATGCTGGTACATTGGACGGTGGAGTGGTCCGTGTGACATGTCAACAACGAATACTAGTAAGATATTTCAGAAACTGTTTTAGCTTTACAAAACGTTTTATAGTTTGAAACGGAGGAAGTAGCTTATATATTACTCCCTCCGTTTTAAAACATAAGATGTTTTAGCTTTATGAATGAAGTGATAGTACTAAAAGAAGTCTAGATATACTTATTTTATAAAGTTAAAATATTTATATTTTGAAATGAAACCGGAGAGAGTACCTGTCATATACTTTATGGAATGCACAGGCGAAAGCCAAGGACAATTCGTTTCGGAAAGAAAAGAAGGAGACAAGGCACGGAATATGCATTCCCTCCTAGGGACTCTTTGCATCGAAGGATTTTTAGTAGGATTTTGGCAGGATTCCAATCTGTAAGATTAATCTTTGATGAAAGGAGTGGCACCATTAGAATTTCCATGGATTATATTTCTACTCCCTCCGTTTCAAACTATGACGTTTTAGCTTTGTGAATAAAATGTATCTATATCACTTTTAGTGTGTAGGTTCACTCCAAATCTAGATGAACCTACACACTAAAAGTGATCTAGATATACTATATTCACAAAGCTAAAATATCTTATATTTTGAAAATCTCAGTTCGATTTAAATTTCAACATCTACTCCATCACCTTTTTACACGCCATTTTGAGAGTACTTTTCATACAGTGTGTACTTTCCTTTTTTTTCCATCAAAGTCATTTGTTCTCTATTGCAATCCTATCAAATACCCAAGGCCCTTTAAAAGAGGGAAGAGGCAAGGCAATGTGTTGAGTCATCGTACACTGAGCGAGTGAACGTTTGGATTTGTCTCCAAATTTGGAGGGATTCCGCCCAGTCCAGTCCGATCTACTTACGCGGCAACACGGGCCTAATACCTTCCGTTTCGTCCCCATGCCCATGGGTGCCTCCTGTTTCTCGCGCCTCTGCTGCTGCTGGATCTCCTCCGCCTCCCGCCCTCCTCCTCCCGCCGCCTCACCCTACCTCCCCTGCCCCTACATGGAGACGGAGACAGAGATCCGCCACCCCTCGCAGCCGCGGCTTCCCTACGCCGACGCCGACCGCACCCTCCGCGCGCTCGCCGCCGGCGCCGAGGGCTTCGGCCGCCACGCCATCGGCGGCCTCCACGGCGCCCTCTACTACGTCACGTCCCTCCAAGGTCACCCTCCCAACTGCCGCTCTCGAATTCCACTACGAATCGGGGGACGAATTTGAACCCTCGACTCTTCTTCCCTAATCTGCAGACGACGGGTACGGGACGCTCAGGGAGGCGTGCCGCGCCAAGGAGCCGCTCTGGATCGTCTTCGACGTCTCCGGCACCATCCACCTCGAGAGCTACCTCCGGGTCTCCTCCCACAAGACCATCGACGGCCGCGGCCAGCGGGTGAAGCTCACCGGCAAGGGCCTCCAGCTCAAGGACTGCCACCACGTCATCGTCTGCAACCTCCAGTTCGAGGCCGGCCGCGGCCACGACGTCGACGGCATCCAGATCAAGCCCGGCTCCACCAATATCTGGATCGACCGCTGCTCACTCGCCGACTACGACGACGGCCTCATCGACATCACAAGACAGAGCACCGACATCACAGTCTCCAGGTCTACCGTCCCTGCTCACATGCTTAATTTCTCCGAATAACTTCAGAGCATTCTTCACCCACTGAACTCGTCAAACGGAAGCTGCTATGTTAACAGGTAGTCGTGTCTGTCTGTCTGTATGTGATTCCATTGCGCAGATGCCACTTTGCAAGGCATGACAAGACGATGCTGATCGGAGCAGACCCCACGCACGTCGACGACAGATGCATCAGGGTCACCATCCACCACTGCTTCTTCGACGGCACCACGCAGAGGCACCCGCGCCTGCGCTTCGGCAAAGTGCACCTCTACAACAATTACACCAGGAACTGGGGCATATACGCCGTTGCAGCTGGCGTCGAAGCGCAGGTATACGCGCCACCGTCAGGTTCTCAACACAGCCTGCAGTTAACAGCACATAGAAACAATCATCAATGCCACTCCACCTGCAGATTGTGTCCCAGTGTAACATATACGAGCGAGGACACAAGGAGAGGGTTTTCAGATACATGCCAGAGAAGGTACTTCCATCTTCAGACAGTATGAGATCTTTGCAATTGCATATACTGTCTGGTCACAGCGACTAATAACTGGTAGCTGACTGCATTGCTGAATGCGGATACAGGCTGCGGACAGGGAAGAATCAGCGGCCGGGTGGGTCAGGTCGGAAGGCGACGCGTTTCTGCACGGGGCACAGCCATGCCTGGTCGACGGTCCGGGCGTCGAGAGCGTCTTCAGGCCAGAGGATTACTACCACAAGTGGACCATGGAGGCGGCGTCGCCGGCCCTCAAGGAGGTTATTCAGCTGTGCGCTGGGTGGCAACCTGTGGCCAGGCCCCCAGACTACTAACGCGTTAACTCATGGAATTCAGGTTGAGGTCCAGATGCTGCAAACCAAGACCCTCTACTTCTCTTGCTGTCACGTAGTTGTTGTTTAAGCTCCTTCCACTCGCAGTGTTAGCGTCGTGATAAACTCTTAGCTTGTGATATTATTGGTCTTGAGTGATTATAACATGTAAGTAAAAGTTATCCTGTATAAGAGGAATTTTATAGTGGATAGAGAAAATACCTGAAATAAATAAACAGGCAAAAGGGGGTTTCTTAGAAAAGCATACTTAATTTAGTGCGGATACCAAACAAAAATTGGTAAGTAACAATGGAAACATTTTACTCCAACAAAAATTTAAAGGCAGCTGAAGCATCGCCAAGCTAAATTCATAATAGCCCTCGAATACGTAGAATGATAAAGGAAAATGACTTCTGAAGTTTGATTACCTAAACATACTTGCTCACGAATATGAACCAACCAACTTTATACATCATTATTCTGTAATCTCTATCCACAGTTCTGCTAAAAGCTGTTACTACTAGATTCAGGTTCAGGTCCAAATGGTGTAACAATTGTTTCAGCTTCTACTCACACTGTTGGCATTGTAATAAACTCCTGGCGTGTGATACTTTTTATCTGGACTGACTTAGATCATGTAAAAGTTTTCCTGTAGAAGAGAGAATTTACAGTGGATAGAGGAAGCGAGTGGTGATTCCTGAATGATGAGAGCTAAGACCCCAAAAAAAATGGACAAAACAAAAAACTAGCGACCACAGTGGGAGTCGAACCCACGACCTTCTGATCCGAAGTCAGACGCGCTAATCCACTGCGCTATGCGGTCACTGCATGTATTACACTGGAATGTCCGCTATAATATTAGTTGAAGGAAAAAGCCCAACGGAGCAAATATACCACCGGTACAACAAACAAAAGGATTCCTTATGACATCAACAACTTATCAGAATATTATTACTAACCAATACTTGAGACGCACCGTAATCATAAGAAAAATGGCTACTGCACAGATGAATAATTTACATTCTTTACCATCGTTTATTGTCACTATGGATGGAAATGGAACATTACACTTACGGTTGCAGCAGCCACAGCCTAGGCAGGCACAAATAAGCTGCAGATTTTCCTTTCTTATAGTAAGAAACACAAAGAGAACACTAGCATTACTTGTACATAACTAGTAAGTTCTTGGTATTCCCGGCGTGCGAAGCGAACCTCCTTCCTAACCAAAAAGCTTCAATAGATCAAAGTCAGCTATAGCTTCTTCCAGGAGATCCTCACACAGCATGCTCCCGACGTCCGCCGCGATCTGCTCAGTGACATCCTCACAATCCAGCCACCCTACACCCATCAGTTTTTCCTCTTGGAAGCATTCTGTTTCTCGCCGCTGTCGGCACACCCTTTCCCAAACCTTCTCCACGAGCCTCTCCTTGTCCCATTTCATGCTCAACTGACACTTCTTCATCAACCCCTCACCACCGCACTGTGTCAAACAAGTTATGATATCCACGAGGATATCATTTGTCAGATCAAAAAGGAGCCTCCTCTCAGGTTGCGGCCACAGAATGAGCTTTCTGTACTTCTTTTCGAGACTATCATAAACATCACTGCATGCGGGAGATCTCAATAGACAGCGTGCACCGAGTAGAAGATCCTGCTCAGCACTCTGAATACCTAGACAGGTGAGCATGTCAACCACATAAGAAAAATCCCTTTCGGCTTCATCCCAGAAAGTACAGGATGTCGGCACACTTTCATCAACTAGTTCGCAACTCGCAGCAGTTTCATCGTCACTAAATAAAGCAAGATCCGTCTCATCTGCATTGTCTGCTGCCTCCATCTTGAGCAGTCGAAGTTGCATCCTGAGCCCTGTAGCAGCCAAAATGAATCAAGTCAGTAATCTGAACAGCCACAGGAAAATGAATTGGCAATTTACGAGTTGTCCACTTGCCTTGAAGATCTGCACTTATTTTTTCAAAACCTCCGGAACAACAGTCTTCTGTGTCCAAGGAAGATTCGAGCACAGACACTGGACTTGGTTGATCATCTTCGTTGGAGCTCACAACAGATACTAATTCTGTCAGTTGATCGGATGGAGCTTGATTATCTTCACATCGATTGTGCTCATTCCCCTCAGTCTGAGTGCAGAAGAACGGTCAGTTAATACTGGATCATCGTTGGAAAGGATAAAGAATATTAATAGATCAGTAATTCGTAGACCAACCAAGAACTTCAGTCTACTGAGCAGAGGGTGGGAAATCATATGCTCATACAGTATATGCAATTTATGCTTTAACCATGCTTAGCAGAAATTTGACTAGCGTCAAAATAACATACCTGGGACGCGGATTCTCTAAAACTAAGATCGTAGTCTAGTATGGATGCCTGCTCTTGGTTAATAATCTCGTTGTGTGTAGAAGACTGAGCCTCGCATTGCCATTTTGGAACTGCGCCAAAATATCGTTCAGAACCTAAACTATGGAAAGAATTTCCAGCATGTACAAGTCTTCCTCCAGTTTCAGATAGCTCTGACACTGCACTAGTGCAAGTTGGTTCTTCAAAGTTCACATGTATCTCGCGTTCCATCACAATACCTTCCGCTTCATCCAGAGATGACACATCACTTTTATCACAGCTATATGTTGCACTTCTGATCATTGATCTCCTTTGCCTGTCCTGATGCAAATCTTCAGAATTATAAGGCACCGATCTGACGGTGTTCTCGGCCATAGAACATTCACCATGCGCAGAACTTGCTTTTCTGCTGCCCAAATTCAGCCTCTCTCGGTTGATAGATCTAGTAGAAATAGACTCCAACCTTGTCAAGTTACATATGTTCTCACCTTTCCAACCATCATTGCTACTGATACCAAGAGGATAACCATATGATCCTGGTATCACATCCTTACGTGACTCTCCCTCTGGCCATTGCTGACAAGTTGCTGCCCCTGACGTAAACTTTGACACCTCTTTATCAGAGAGAGCAAGCATGTCCCCAAGTGTGCTGAACGTATTAGCATCTTGCGATGGATGTTGATGCTGGTGGGCCACCCTCCATCTGTCAGATAGGCGTCTCCTTGCTTCCTTCCTAATTGATCTCCTAGTTGAATGTGTTGGTGAAGTCCCTACGCAAGGAGCATCTGAAGCATCACACAGACCGGAAGATCTTTGCAATGCCGATGAACTCTTTAGCTTAGCCAGGGATGCCAATAAAGAAACCTGGTCATCCCGGTTAGACGTCCCAATATCTGGACTGAGTTTCTGCTTTCCGCTTACATCTCCCCTGACAGCTTTCCTCATTTTCATTGAAACCTCTCGAGCAATCTCTCTTGACCCCTTTGTCCTATGGCGTGGTGCATCAGAACATCCTGTGGAGATCTGAGGCATGGATTCTTCTGCATGTTGTGTTTCAAGACAATCATCTAAGCATGCTTCAGTCCTTCTGGAACTAGAGCAAAACATGTCTTCAGTAAGTGGAAATGCTCCTTCCATCTTCTGAGTTTTATCGAGGTATGGTTTCAGAACAACAATCCTGGTGGGAGAAATGCGTTTATCGATGCAATCCCTGTAGCTTGACCTAGACAACTTTTGTCTGAAAGAACCAGTTTCTTCTTCCGGAGTATGAGGCTGCTTCCTTGGAGAATGCTTTGCTTCTTTTGGTGTGTGGAAACGCCTTTCAGTGTCATCTTTTGGTGGATAGACAACATCTGCGTCAATGAACTTATTCCTTCTGGATGGTTTTAATAGTGTGATGCGGTTTACGCCAGAAGATGGAGAACAGCGGAGTCCGGACAGATCACTCTTGGCAACATCGTTGGATTCTTGAAGAATTTCCATGAGAACATCTTTATTTGATACCAATGCCTCTAGCGCATTATTGAACTCTTCCGATCTCTGAAAAGACTCATCAGTAGAAATACGTTTTGCTTCCATAAATTTCTGCCTTACAAAATTAAGGTCAGCATTGTTAACCTTTTCATGTCCAGAACAAGTATTACGGTTTCGGTTCTTCATTCTTGTGGTCTCCGTTACTTCAAAAACATCTTTGAATTCCAAAATCTCATCAGTGCTTGTCATACGTGGAACATCTCCAGACAAAGCATATTTTTCACTACACTTCCCTGATTTATCACCGTAATTCCCTGGCGAAATGCCCTGTAAACCATTTCCATTACATGTATCTTGGTTCAATCCAAGTGAAGGCATTATGTCAAGACCCATAAGCCTTCCTACAATACCAGGCGATGTATGCCTAGCAGTAACATCTCTAGAGACTTCATCATCTATTACCAGTTTCATCCGGGTAGCTCTTTTGGGTGTACAAAGCCTGTTCCCATCAAACTGAGAAAACAATAGAGCAGTACATCTGAAACTGTCAGTTTGTTCTTAAAATGTTATAGCACATTGAACTGCAAAGTAACTAAGTAAGATGTAGCTTTAATAGACAACAGAGAATTGAACCGTGAATTATTTGACTAAAACCTACACATTACAAGAAACTGGTTCTCTATAAACATGTCGTGCAAAAAAAACTTCAAAATAGTCCTTTTGACATGCTTAGACTAGTTGCTACAAAACAAGTTACTAAAATTCCGCATGGCTATGGCAAAAGATTGCTAAAGGTAAGCTAATTGCTATACTTTTTGTAGGCTTAATTTTGTTTTAGATGCACCATTCTATAAGGTTTAAAGATAAAATTACAGCACTCACCAAAGAATTGTGATGCATCCCAGTTTCACCTCCTTGTTTTCTCAGGGACCCAACGCCTGCATCAAAGATAAAGAATTAAAAGATACAGACGAAGAAACTCCACGGGAAAAGTCCAATTAAGCAGGCACTTGAAACTGATATATTTCCTTCCTAAGCTAAGATTATGTAAGAAAGGAAGTTGTGACAGCAATAGCCTACCAGAATAACTGGCAAAGTTCAAGTTTGTACATTTGCACTTGGGTGAAAAATGAACAGCTGTGACAGCAATAGCCTACCAGAATAACTGGCAAGATTAGAAACGGGATCGGCTAAGAGGCGAGATACCAGCTATGTACGACCAACCATCCAACGGATTAGCACACACGGAGCACTAGTACTAGTACTATTAACTTGGATCCGACAAAAGGATCAGACAAAACTTTTACTTCTATAATTTACTACTTCCAAGTTCCAACATTGTAACTTGGCCCAGCTAGCAGTAATTTTTTATTAGTGTTCAGGATTAGGAGCAAGACAATGCTGATACTATTTACTGATCAGAATACGAATCCCTATGTCAACGAAGCTTCATAGTGCTTCGTGAACATGTGGGCTCTAGCATAATATAACAGTTCTTGACCTTGAGGATGGTGCCATGTTCCATGAAACAAGGCTTGTTTTGCGTGATCTGGTGGGAATAATCTAAGTGCCAGCCAAGAATCCAAGGACTATCACCATGCGTTAGCCCGGAATTTGCGGGGGGAAAGATGCTGTGTACATACAAGTTTAACTCAAGGAGAAATGAAATTTCGTGTGCAAAGCCAAGTCAAGTCAAGGCAGGCAAGAATCTTCCTTTCTCTCGTGTCCCCTCTGATGCTAAGAAGACCCTAGAATAGAGCTCTCCTCACGAGAACCACCCGATTGTTTCAGAAATCAAGTTGAGAGGGGCTAAGCAACAAAACAGAAAGGGGAAAAGCAAAAACTTTTTAAGCAAAAAATAAATAAAGTACTCCCTAATGTCGATGGCTCTGGAGCGCCAGTCACAAGAATCCCAAGCTGCCGCTCCAAAAGAGCAGAAAAAAAAGACCCTCGAGAAATTCAAGCAGTAAAAAAAGAGAAGGGACCAACTAACTGGGCATTCAGGCATCAATCAGAAAGCACAAGAATGGATGGGTAGGACATGAACGGAGCCCTGAGATTTGAGGAGAAACTGAAATGGGAATGAGGAAGAGAGGAGAGTGCGAGGAGGCGTACCGGCGAGATTGGGGTGGGGGAGGGCATTGTGACGGGAGCGGTGGTGGTGGCGGCGGGAGTCTAGTCCGTCCGTGTCCCCGCCGCGGCGAATTCCCCCCATCTTGGCAGGGCAGGGCAGGGCAGGCCACCACAGGGATCTTTCGGACAAGACAGGGAACTCTCAGCTGCTGAGAGCGGAGCACGGGCAGGAAACTGTGCTCTGCTCCGTTGGGTCTCTGTTCTCTCTCTTGAATCTGTGGTCTGTAGGGAAGGAGGTAGGGACTAGGGAGTGTGCATTTATCACTTAAGCCCCTGTGCTTCCTCCGGGAGTCTTTTAATTAAATTGGAGTAAATAAATCGTACATAATACTAGAAAATTTTAGTGGAAACATACCATGTGGTTCTAGAATGTTAGGGGTGATAGTCAAATGGTTTGGGGCTTTCTACAACAAATACAACAACAAAGACTTTTATCCCAAGCAAGTTGGATAAGTTAGATACGAAACCCAAGCAGTGGAAAGCGCAATAAACTATGAAAAGTACAAGTCAAGTAGAAAATGGTGAAAAGTGCAAGTAAAATAAAAGAGCAAAATAGCAAATGAAGGTTCGGGCACATGGATCGCTGATTTCCATGCAGCCCTATCAAACGCCAAATCTTTAGATACATTTCAATCCTTTAGGTCTCTTCTAATTGCCTCCATTCATGTCAACTTTGGTCGACCTCAAAGTACTATTAATGTCCCCCGCGAGAGAAGGCTCTCCAAGAGGCGGGGGCTAAAAACCAATCTAGGTTCTGTTCCCTCTACGAGCGATGTTACTGGTTCGTCCCGTCTTCGGTGGCCTTAGGGCCTTGGAGGCGTGGCGGACCACGGCCCCTCGCTAGCGAGAGGTCTCACTATTTTGTTTAGAATGTTTTCGGTGTCTTTTTTAGGATGTTGATGTAGCGGCTATGTCCTAAAGTCATAATAAGGTCCTTCCCGCCCTATCCTCGCTCTGGTGGTGCGTCCAACATCAGTGGAGGGCGCGTGGAGTTGTGTGTCCGACGGATCCCTTCGAATCCGGTCGTTTTTCGTACTCGTTGGTGTGATTTGAGGTCAGTCTCTTCCGATCTACGTTTTTCATCTTCGGCGATGGTTGCTGCTCTAGTGCGTTTGTCCTTTTAGGTCTTAGCACGATAACATGGGTATGACTACTCAGGTGCTTATGTTTGGTTACCCTGGCTATATAAAGGTTCGCGGCCCATGAAGACCAAGAAGAAGGCCCAGAAAGCATCCGACGGAAGGCGTAGTTTTGCTAGATAAGGAAATAGAAACCGGCTTTATGTTGGTGTTGTAATCATAAAACTGTAACCTATTCGTATACGGCCTCGGGACCCAGCCTATTGTATATAGGCTAGGAGGATCTAGCGGAGAGATAACAAAAAACACCTAAGCAATATGTAACCTCATTGTCCACGGATAACCATAAGACTTCGACTTCCTTGTTTGTACGATACCTGACGAAATCCCCAGTGTTCTCTTTTCCTCGAAACCCTAAGTCCATAACCATGGGCATTGCCGAGGTTACCCCTCATCAATTAGCATCATCTGTGGGAATCGAACCCATGACCACATCCGTCTACTACAACAAGCTCTACTACGAGCTTTGTCCGGCTCTGGTGCTGGAGGGGTGAGGACAGTGATGCACCTTCGGCTCGTACCAGTGTCTGTAGTCATCGTTAGGTGATCCAGTGACCTATTTGTAATTTTTATTACTTTTGGAACTTTATGTACTGTTGTTGATGATTATTAATAGATCGGTGGAATTTCATTAAAAAACTTTGGTCGACCCCTACCAATATTTGCATTATCGATACCCCTTAGTATATCACTATCTTTCTTTTGAAAGTGGGTACGGTGAAGCGCACCCTAGTCTTCAAAAACGAACCACATGGCAGGTACAAATTACAAAGAGAACCTTTACAACACTCGCCCTAAGAGAATCTCCACTCGCCCCCCATACAGGGTCTGGCGTTTGGCCTTATGGGGGCGCCAGGGCAGGTACCTCCTATCGATGGTCATTGCCTCCCAGCCACCGCCCCAAAACATGTAGGGGTTCCGCGCATAAAAACAATAAATTTTACTCTACGCCCCTGAACCCCTGAAGCTACCGGGACCTATCTATTAGTAATACCATAACGGGAGGGGATTTTCGCGAACTTACCCTTGAAGACCGAAAAGCGTTGTCAACGCTCAGGAGAGCGTGGTTGATGTAGACGAGCCGAAGCCGACCTCAAGGTCGTGATGAAGTCCTTGCGCTCCTTATGGCTCCAACGACTTGAGTGCCTCAAGTGCGACACCTCGCAGGGAGTTACACACGTCCGGTGCCTAACGATGACTCCCGCTTCCCCGATCCAGCAGCAGTTGTGGAAGTAGAGCTCCCGGATCTGAATCCTGCAGCGCGACGGCGCTCCACGGTGAAGATGTCTCTGTTGGAGATATGCCCAAGAGGCAATAATAAAAGTGATTATTATTATATCTTTGTGTTTATGATGAATGTTTACATCCCATGCTATAATTGTATTATTAGGAAACACTAATACATGTGTGTTTTGTAAACATATAAGAGTCCCTAGTAAGCCTCTTGTTAAACTAGCTTGTTGATTAATTGATGGTCATGGTTTCCTGATCATGGACATTAGGATGTGATTAATAACAAGGTTATATCATTAGGAGAATGATATGATGGACACACACCCATAGTAAGCGTAGCATAAGATCAAGTCATTAAGTTCGTATTGCTGTAAGCTTTCAAATACATAGTAACCTAATCCTTCGACCATGAGGTTATGTTAATCACCATCACCGGATGGATACTTTGATGACATCAAATGCCGCTTCGTAACTGGGTGGTTATAAAAGTGTCATTGGGTATTCTGAAAGTATGTGTTGAAGCGCATGAACCAAGATTGGGATTTGTCCATCCATATGACGGATAGATATGCTCTGGGCCCTCTCGGTGGAATGTCATCTAGTTAGCTTGCAAGCATGTGACTAGGTCACAAGGGATGACATATCACGGAACGAGTAAAGAGTACTTATCAGTAACGAGGTAGAACTAGGTATGGAGATGCCGACGATCGAACCTCGGATAAGTATAGTATCGTGAGACAAAGGGAATTGGTTTCGTATGTAAGTGGTTCAATCGATCGCGAAGTCATCGTTGAGTATGTGGGAGCCATTATGGATCTCCAGGTCCCGCTGATGGTTATTGATAGGAGATGTGTCTCTATCATGTCTACATATTCACGAACCGTAGGGTGACACACTTAAGGTTCGAAGTTGTTTTAAGTAGATATGGAATGTGCGTTGGAGACCGAATGTTGTTCGGAGTCTCGGATTGGATTCGGGACATCACGAGGAGATCCGGAATGGTCTGGAGAATAAGATTCATATATAGGGGATCATTTTCTAAGTTAGGAAATGTTCCGGAGTGTTTGTATGAGGATTCTAGAAGGTTTCGGAATGTTTCGGAAGGTTCTAGAAGATATCTTGGAGTTTGCTTGAAAATCAAGATAGGGATCAAGGAGTCCTGGTGGGTCAAGATACGGAGTCGTGGGGGAGGAGGACTCCTTTCCCCACCTCCAATCCGCCGGCCTACAAGGGAGGGGAGTCCTACAAGGACTCCCCCTCCCTAGGCGCCTCCCTTCTTTAAATAGAGGGGCAGGGGCACCCCCTCCTCCCCTGCTCCCATAACACCCAATCTCTGTCGCCTCTCTCCTCCACCATCTTCTGCACAGGCATAGGCGAAGCCCTGCAGAATTCTCTACTCCACCACCACCACCACGCCGTCGTGCTGCTGGGATTCCGTGGAGAAGATCTACTACCTCCGCTGCTCGCTGGAACGGGGAGAGGAAGCTCTGCTTCGACTCCGCACGTGTGACCGACTGCGGAAGCGCTGCCGAATCGCGGCGCCGGAAGGATCGTCCACTTGACCGACTGCGGAAGCGTTGCTGGAACGCGACGCCGGAAGGATCGTCCACACGATCTTGAGACCGGCAAGTGATCGACTACATCAACCACGAGATCTAATCTCGTTAACGCTTTCGGATCTACGAGGGTTAGTTCCTATCTATCTCGTTGCTCATGTCTAATAGATTAGATCTTGGCTTTTATCTAGATTAGATCTAGGTTTTGTTCGTTCTTGCGGTAGAATTTTTTTGTTTTCCATGCTACGAACCCATCAGTGGTATCAGAGCCGTATCTATGCGTAGATCTGTTGCACGAGTAGAACACAATGTTTTTTGTGGGCGTTGATGCTTTTGTTGTCGGTGTCTTAGAGTGTACTTTGCATCTTGCGGCATGGTGGGATGAAGCGGCTCGGGCTAACATTACATGTCATCGCACATGAGACTTGCTCCACGCTTGACGTGCAGCTTGCTTTGCACAAGTGGCTTTGCGGGTGTCTGTCTCTCCTACCATAGTTAAGATTCAATTTACAATGAGCATCTTGACAACACTTGTATCAACGTTGTGGTCCTTGTTCGTAGGTAAGATCGGTCTTATGCGAAAGCCCCAAACCACGTAAAACATGCAAAGAAAATTAGAGGCGTCTAATTTGTTTTTGCAGGGGTTTTGTGATGTGATATGGCCAACATGTGATTGTGATTGTATTTGATGTATGCAATGATCCTTGTTGTAATATGGCAACCGGCAGGAGCCTAATGGTTGTCTTTAATTCTGTTAAGACCTGCGTGTCTATTCATCTTGTAATAGCTTTATTCCAAGTAGTTGTAATAGTTGCTGGTGATGATGGACAACCATGAAGCGGCGCCACTGACCTTGACACAATGCTGGTGATGATGGAGATCATGTTCGTGCTTTGGAGATGGAGATCAAAGGCGCAAGAAGACAAGGCCATATCATATCACACTAATTATGAATTGCCTGTGATGTTAATCCTTTATGCATCTTGTATTGCTTAGATCGCGACGGTAGCATTATAAGATGATCCCTCTCACTAAATATCAAGTAATAAAGTGTTCACCCTTAGTTGGCACCGTTGCTAAGACTCATCGTTTCGAAGCATCTCGTGATGATCGGATGTGATAGATTCTACGTGTGCATACAACGGGTGCAAGCTAGATTTGCACATGCGGAAACTAAGGTTGTCTTGACGAGCCTAGCATGTACAGACATGGTCTCGGAACACGGAATACCGAAAGGTAGAGCATGAGTCATATAATTGATATGATGAACATGAAGATTGTTCGCCGATAAAACTACATCTTCTCTCGTGAAGATCGGACTTGGTGTAGTGGACTTGGTTCGTGTAATCACTAAGACAATGTGAGGGATGTTGTTTTGAGTGGGAGTTCACCTAGTTAGTTTAATAATTAAATTTGAACTCAATTTGTCATAAACTTAGTCTAAACTACTTGCAAATTGTTGTAGATTATGGCGACCCCCTCCATCAATTTCAATGCGTTCCTAGAGAAAGAAAAGCTTAAGAACAATGGAAGCAATTTCACGGACTGGTTCCGTGGACTGAAGATCATCCTCAGGGCTGGTCAGTTGACCTATGTGCTCGATGCACCGCTAGGTGACCCACCTGCAGATAATGCCACCGATGACGAAAAGAATGTTTTCGCCACTCGGAAGAATCATTACTCCACAGTTCAGTGTGCCATCCTGTACGGTTTAGAAGCGGAGCTCCAACAGCGTTTTGAGCACCATGACCTGTTCGAGATCATTAAGGAGCTCAGGCTAATTTTTGATACTCGCGTGGCCATGGAGAGCTATGAGGCCTCCGAAAAGTTTTTTAACTGTAAGATGGAAGAAGGAAGCTCCGTTAGCGAGCACGTGCTCACCATGTCTGGGTACGCTAAGAAGCTCCAAGAGTTGGGAATATCGATTCCTAATGAATTGGGGATTCACCGTCTCCTTCAATCACTGCCACCAAGTTACAAGAACTTTGTGATGAACTACAACATGCACTGCATGAACAAGACGTTGCCTGAACTGTCGTCCATGCTGAAAACTGCTAAAGTGGAGATCAAGAAGGAGCAACAAGTGTTGATGGTCAATAAGACCACCAATTTTAAGAAACGGGGCCAGCCTAAGAACAAGGGCAACTTCAAGAAGGACGGCAAGAAAGCTGCCGCACCTGCTAAGAAGCCCAAGGCTGGTCCTAATCCTTAAACTGAGTGCTTCTACTGCAAGGGTGCTGGTCACTGGAAGCGTAACTTCCCCAAGTACCTGGCGGATCTAAAGAACAGCAACATCAAGAAGAAAGGTATATTTGATATATGTGTTATAGATGTGTATCTTACTAGTAATCGTAGTAGTGCCTGGGTATTTGATACTGGTTCGGTTGCTCATATTTGTAACTCGAAACAGGAGCTGTGGAATAAACGAAGACTGGCAAGAGACGAGGTGACGATGCGCGTTGGAAATGGCTCCAAGGTTGATTTGATCGCCGTCGGCACGCTCCCTCTACATCTACCTTCGGGATTAGTTTTAAATTTAAATAATTGTTATTTGGTGCCTGCGTTAAGCATGAACATTATATCTGGATCCTGTTTATTGCGAGACGGTTACTCTTTTAAGTCCGAGAATAAAGGTTGTTCGATTTATATGAGTAATATCTTTTATGGTAATGCACCTGAGATGAATGGTTTATTCTTACTGAATCTCGATAGTAGTGATACACATGTTCACAACATAGATGCTAAACGAATAAAATTGAATGATAATTCTACATACATGTGGCACTGTCGTCTTGGTCACATTGGAGTGAAGCGTATGAAGAAACTCCATTCAGATGGACTTCTTGAATCACTTGATTTTGAATCACTTGAAAGATGCGAAGCATGTCTAATGGGAAAAATGACTAAGACTCCATTCTCTGGTACAATGGAGCGAGCTACAGACTTACTGAAAATAATACATACTGATGTGTGCGGTCCAATGAGTGTAGCATCGCGTGGTGGATATTGTTATGTTCTCACTTTCACGGATGACATGAGTAGATATGGGTATGTCTACTTTATGAAACATAAGTCCGAAACTTTCGAGAAGTTTAAGGAATTTCAAAGTGAAGTGGAAAATCATCGTAACAAGAAGATTAAGTTTCTGCGTTCTGACCGCGGAGGTGAATATCTGAGTTATGAGTTTGGCATGCATTTAAAGAAATGTGGAATACTTTCACAGTTGACACTGCCGGGAACACCATAGCGTAATCGTGTGTCCGAACGTCGTAATCGAACTCTCTTAGATATGGTTCGGTCTATGATGTCTCTTACAGATTTACTGTTATCATTTTGGGGCTATGCATTAGAGACAGCCGCATTCACTTTAAATAGGGCACCATCTAAATCCGTTCAAACGACACCGTACGAATTGTGGTTTGGTAAGAAACCTAAGTTGTCGTTCCTTAAAGTTTGGGGTTGCGAGGCATATGTAAAGAAGTTACAACCTGATAAGCTAGAACCCAAAGCGGAGAAATGCGTCTTCATAGGATACCCTAAAGAAACAATTGGGTATACCTTCTATCATAGATCCGAAGGCAAAGTTTTCGTTGCAAAGAATGGATCCTTTCTTGAGAAGGAGTTTCTCTCGAAAGAGGTGACTGGAAGGAAAGTAGAACTCGATGAGGTTATTGAACCTTCTCTCGGATTTGAGAGTAGCGCAGCACCAGAAGATGTTTTTGTGCCGCCTGCACCAATTGGAGAGGAAGCTAATGATAATGATCATGAAACTTCAAATGAAGTTACTACTGAACCTCGCAGGTCAACGAGGGTTCATACCACTCCTGATTGGTATGACTCTGCCTTGAACGTCATGTTAGTGGACAACGCTGATGACCCTGCGACGTATGAAGAAGCTATGGTGAGCCCAGTGTTGGAGATATGCCCAAGAGGCAATAATAAAGTGGTTATTATTATATCTTTATGTTTATGATAAATGTTTACATCCCATGCTATAATTGTATTAACCGGAAACATTAATACTTGTGTGTTTTGTAAACATAAAAGAGTCCCTAGTAAGCCTCTTGTTAAACTAGCTTGTTGATTAATTGATGATCATGGTTTCCTGATCATGGACATTGGATGTGATTAATAACAAGGTTATATCATTAGGAGAATGATGTGATGGACACACACCCATAGTAAGCGTAGCATAAGATCAAGTCATTAAGTTCGTATTGCTGTAAGCTTCTAAATGCATAGTAACCTAATCCTTCGACCATGAGGTTGTGTTAATCACCATCACCGGATAGGTACTTTGATGACATCAAACACCGCTTCGTAACTGGGTGGTCATAAAGGTGTCATTGGGTATTCTGAAAGTATGTGTTGAAGCGCATGGACCAAGATTGGAATTTGTCCATCCATATGACGGATAGATATGCTCTGGGCCCTCTCGGTGGAATGTCATCTAGTTAGCTTGCAAGCATGTGACTGGGTCACAAGGGATGACATATCACGGAACGAGTAAAGAGTACTTATCAGTAACGAGGTAGAACTAGGTATGGAGATGTTGACGATCAAACCTCGGATAAGTATAGTATCGCGTGACAAAGGGAATTGGTTTCGTATGTAAATGGTTCAATCGATCATGAAGTCATCGTTGAGTATGTGGGAGCCATTATGGATCTCCAGGTCCCGCTGATGGTTATTGATAGGAGATGTGTCTCTGTCATGTCTGCATATTCACGAACCGTAGGGTGACACACTTAAGGTTCGAAGTTGTTTTAAGTAGATATGGAATGTGCGTTGGAGACCGAATGTAGTTCGGAGTCTCGGAATGGATCCGAGACATCACGAGGAGATCCGGAATGGTCCGGAGAATAAGATTCATATATTGGGGATCATTTTCTGAGTTAGGAAATGTTCCGGAGTATTTGTATGAGGGTTCTAGAAGGTTTCGGAATGTTCCGGAAGGTTCTGGAAGGTTTCTTGGAGTTTGCTTGAAAACCAAGGAAGGGATCAAGGAGTCCTGGTGGGTCAAGACTAGGAGTCGTGGGGGAGGAGGACTCCTCCCCCCACTCCCCAATCCGCCGGCCTAGAGGAAGGGGAGTCCTACAAGGACTCCCCCTCCCATGGCGCCTCACCCCCCTTAAATAGAGGGGCAGGGGCGCCCCTCCACCTCTGCTCCAATAACACCCAATCTCTGCCGCCTCTCTCCTCCACCTTTCTTCTGCACAGGCATAGGCGAAGCCCTGCAGAATTCTCTACTCCACCACCACCACCACGCCGTCGTGCTGCTGGGATTCCGTGGAGAAGATCTACTACCTCCGCTGCTCGCTGGAACGGGGAGAGGAAGGTCTGCTTCGACTCCGCACGTGTGACCGACTGCAGAAGTGCTGCCGGAACGCGGCGCCGGAAGGATCGTCCACTTGACCGACTGCGGAAGCGCTGCTGGAACGCGACGCCAGAAGGATCGTCCACACGATCTTGAGATCGGTAAGTGATCGACTACATCAACCACGAGATCTAATCTCGTTAATGCTTTCGGATCTAGGAGTGTTAGTTCCTATCTATCTCGTTGCTCATGTCTAATAGATTAGATCTTGGCTTTTATCTAGATTAGATATGGGTTTTGTTCGTTCTTGTGGTAGAATTTTTTTGTTTTCCATGCTACGAACCCATCAGTGGTATCAGAGCCGTATCTATGCATAGATCTGTTGCACGAGTAGAACACAATGTTTTTGTGGGCATTGATGCTTTTGTTGTCAGTGTCTTAGCGTGTACTTTGCATCTTGCGGCATGGTGGGATGAAGCGGCTCGGGCTAACATTACATGTCATCGCACATGAGACTTGCTCCACGCTTGACGTGCAACTTGCTTTGCACAAGTGGCTTTGCGGGTGTCTGTCTCTCCCACCATAGTTAAGATTCAATTTACAATGAGCATCTGACAACACTTGTATCAACGTTGTGGTCCTTGTTCGTAGGTAAGATCGGTCTTATGCGAAAGCCCCAAACCACGTAAAATATGCAAAGAAAATTAGAGGCGTCTAACTTGTTTTTGCAGGGGTTTTGTGATGTGATATGGCCATCATGTGATTGTGATTATATTTGATGTATGCAATGATCCTTATTGTAATATGGTAACCGGCAGGAGCCTAATGGTTGTCTTTAAATTTTGTTTAAGACCTGCGTGTCTATTCATCATGTAATAGCTTTATTCCAAGTAGTTGTAATAGTTACTGTTGGTGATGGACAACCATGAAGCGGCGCCACGGACCTTGACGCAATGCTGGTGATGACGGAGATCATGTCCGTGCTTTGGAGATGGAGATCAAAGGCGCAAGAAGAAAGGGCCATATCATATCACACTAATTATGAATTGCCTGTGATGTTAATCCTTTATGCATCTTGTATTGCTTAGATCGCGACGGTAGCATTATAAGATGATCCCTCTCACTAAATATCAAGTAATAAAGTGTTCGTCCTTAGTTGGCACCGTTGCTAAGACTCGTCGTTTCGAAGCATCTCGTGATGATCGGGTGTGATAGACTCTACGTGTGCATACAACGGGTGCAAGCCAGATTTGCACATGCGGAAACTAAGGTTAACCTTGATGAGCCTAGCATGTACAGACATGGTCTCGGAACACGGAATACCGAAAGGTAAAGCATGAGTCATATGGATGATATGATGAACATGTTGATTGTTCGCCTTTAAAGCTACATCATCTCACATGATGATCGGACTTGGTGTAGTGGATTTGGTTCGTGTAATCACTAAAACAACTCGAGGGATGTTGTTTTGAGTGGGAGTTCATTTGTAATTTGGATTAGTCGAACTCAATTTATCATAAACACAATCAAAGTGAATTTGCATAGTTTGTTGTAGTCATTGGCATCCGTTCACCACCTTACGCTTAGTTATAGTTGAGATAGTGGAACTATAGAAATTCTGGATATTTACTTTACGAACTGGTATCGTATTGTTTTGAATGTCAATTTAAAGTTTATAAGTCCTATTGCAAACTTTCAGCAAACTCTATTTACTCCATGAAGTTTAATAAATAGTATTAAATCAAGAGTAACAATTCCAGTGTTAGTATCTAATGTATCATGTTTGCCTCCATGATTCTTGATACTCAAAAGATTGTTTTTAATATCAAGTTTATCTAAGAGCTAAAAGCAATGTTTCAGAAACCATCATATGTGAAAGGTATTGCGATATCTAAAAAAATGTGTTGGTTACAACATGATAGAGTATACGTCCTCATATTTGATGAGAATTTGTAAAGGTTGGAGACGCTAGTCGTCCTAATCCTCCAAAAGGTTCTGAAAAGAAACATTATACTCTCAATTCACCTTTATAAGCTATAGCAGCTTGATCATGAAAGTTGTCATGATAAGGATGAATAGAAGATGTAAGTAAAATGTTTACTACACTAAAAGATTACTAAAGAATGGAATTTTGAAAGAATGCCAAACATTTGATGAAGGTGATCCACTTCAAAGTGCAAGTCCAAAGGTATTGGTATTTGACTATACACACTTTGTACTATGTGTCATGTGAATGACACCACTATTGATGTTGATAGATTCTTTTAAAAAGAAAAGGAATTGCTAAAAGAGAATCTATAAAATATTTGGCAGAAAAGAAAAGATTGGAGATGTCCAACTTAGGTATATAGAAGATACATGTTATGGCTGTATTCCTTGGTTGTTAAACAATGTGGTTTTGCGGTATTGGATACCGAATTGGTTGGTATGAAGTGTCATACATGACAACACAATTCATGAACTACAATGGCCTATGTAACTAGCAAGAGAATGAGTGATGATGTTAATCGAAAACAAATAAAGTGTTATTCTGTTTTTCGTTGACATCAAACCTAGCCTTCAAGATTTGTTTTAATAATTGTTATTTTGTTCCGGTATTACGAGAACAATGGTTGTTCAAATAGTTACCGTATTCCATAAAGGATGGATGAACTTTTACAAGTCTGGTGGGAGAAATCACATCCATAAACACTATTGCTAAAATGTCGCAAGACAAATGATTGAAAGATCACTTATGAAGTGAGATCGTTGTTTAAATTATATTTGAAAGAAAACATGAAGAAACTCCATGTTGATGGAATTTTGGAGTCTTTGATTTTGATCAATTGACGCATGTGAGACTTTCCTCGAGATAATTGAAACTCCGTCCATAGGCCAGAGAGGAACAAATGACTAGCTTATTGGAAATTGTGCATGCTGATGTGCATAGTCCATTATGTGTAGCCATATGCGATGGATCTTTTTGCTTCATATGCTTTTTCCGAAAATTTGAGTGAATATATCTGTATATTTACTTAATAAGGAGGAAGTATGAAACATTTGAAAGTTGTTCAAAGACTTTCAAGATGAAGTTGAGAATCATTATAACAAGAAAATAAAGAGTTTATGATTCGATCATAAAGGAAGATATTTGAGTTACATGTTTAGCAAACACACCTAAGACTTGAGGAATTGTTCCATGATTTGTATTTCCCGATAAACCATAAGAGTATGGTATATTCGAGAGATAAAATCAAACCATGTTTGAGATGGTAAGATCAAGGGTGTCATTTATAAATGTGCCATTATATATTAAAGATTAAAGCTTTAGTGACTACCGCTTTTACACTAAAAAGAGCTCCATCGTGATCCGTTGAAATGACACCATATAAGTCATGGTTTGGGATAAAACCCGAATTGTCTTTTCTTAAATTTTGGTATGTTATGCATAAGCAAAATGTTTACAACCAAAGTCGGATAAGCACGTCTTTGTAGGTTATCCCAAAGAATTTGTTGGGAATTTCTCCATAACACCGAGGACAAAAAGAGTTTGTTACTTGGAAAGTCAAGTTTCTTGAGAAGGAATTTTTCATGAAAAGTTAAGTGGGAGGACAATAGAACTTTGATAAGGTTGTTGAACCTTAGCTATATGTGCTAAGTAGCGCAGCGCCGGAAAGTGTCCCGGTGGCGGCCACAATGCTCATGGCTCTCGTGATTACAAAAGGTGTGATCTCGGAGATTAGAGTTCCTATAGAACAATATGGGTCGGTAAGAATCAAATAGTAAGATTTGATAAACAAATCATTATTGTTTTGACAATGATAAACCTACTACATGCAAAGAAGCGATGATGGGCCCTGACTCCGTAAAATGACTAGAAGTCATAGAATCCGTGATAGTATCCATACACGAGCAATCAAGTTTCTGAACTTGGAAGACCCTTCGGAAAGGCGTGAAGCCTATCGGTCGTGTTTGGATCTATAAAGAAATAGACATGGATGTTTCAAATCTATGAAATAGTCGACATGTCGGAAAGAGTTTACGACAATGTTCAAGGAATTGACTATGATAAGATTTGATCTTTCATAGCGATATTTAGTCTGGACGGATTAATGTAGCAACCACTACATATATTTTGGTATATGGTAGTTGAACAAACAAAACAAGTTCTTCTAATAGAATGGTTACCTAGGGCGTGTACATGACACGATCCAAAGGGTTTTGTTAATTCAAAGGATGCTAAAAGAGTATGCAAAACTTCAATGGTTGAAGTAAGCATAGCGGAGTTGGAATCTTCACCATGATTAAACTGTTAAAAGAGTTTAAATTCATCGGAGATGATGAAGATGCTTGCATTTGCAAGAAATTAAGTGGGAGCGCTGAGACATATTTCTAATACATTATGTAGAGGACATATTGTTGATTGGAAATGATGTATCTTGTATTGACATAGGTTAAGAATTTCATTTTGATGAAAGACTTAGGCATAACCCAAGAATTAGGCATCAATGTCTATATGGATAGATCGAGGCGCTAATATGGTTTTGCCAAATGTACATAGATAAGACGTTGAATGAGTTCAATATGGAAACAACAAGAAAGGTTCTTGACGCACGGAAAGGACTGAATCAAGATTCGAGTGTGTTGACACGAGATTCAAGTGTTTTGACACTTGGTGAAATCACAAGAATATTTTGATCAATCATTCTTTGAGATGTACACATCCAGATATATCCTATGCTCTAAATGTTATGAGCATATACCAGAATGATTCATAAGATGATCATTGGACAATAGTAAAGATATTCTTATGAGCTTTAGAAGAACTAAGAATATACCATGTATAAGTGACAAATAGTTAAAGGTAGTTCATTGTAAAGCGTTACATTGATACTAATTTTGTCACAAGATACAAATTAAATTTATCTCAATTTAAACTATGGGTGGCACAATGTAATGGAAAGGAAGTTCCATAACGGATTTGGTTGAGTACCAAAGTTAAAACATTGTAACAGATACTACAACAAAAGGCTAAGTATATAACTGCTGTAGTAGCAGCAAAGGAGGGCATTTGTGTTAAGTAGTTTGTTATCAAACTAGGTGTGGTTCATAGCGGGATAATATTATGAAGATACAATGTATGACAATTGTATCAACATAATTTAATCCCAAGGAACTAAAGGTCTCACCAAAGGACCAAATTTATACAATGCCATCTCGTTGGAGAATGAGTAATGCGTAGAGACGCAAGGACATGCAAATACACACGGACCTGGAAGTGTCAGATCCGAAGATTATGTTTACCACTAGCAATAGTGTCTATACAACACCAGAAAGCCATAGATGTTGAATGCACAAGTTTTTAACTAGATTATTGACTCTAGTGTAAGTGGGAGACTGTTGGAGATATGCCCAGGAGGCAATAATAAAGTGGTTATTATTATATCTTTATGTTTATGATAAATGTTTACATCCCATGCTATAATTGTATTAACCGGAAACATTAATACTTGTGTGTTTTGTAAACATAAAAGAGTCCCTAGTAAGCCTCTTGTTAAACTAGCTTGTTGATTAATTGATGATCATGGTTTCCTGATCATGGACATTGGATGTGATTAATAACAAGGTTATATCATTAGGAGAATGATGTGATGGACACACACCCATAGTAAGCGTAGCATAAGATCAAGTCATTAAGTTCGTATTGCTGTAAGCTTCTAAATGCATAGTAACCTAATCCTTCGACCATGAGGTTGTGTTAATCACCATCACCGGATAGGTACTTTGATGACATCAAACACCGCTTCGTAACTGGGTGGTCATAAAGGTGTCATTGGGTATTCTGAAAGTATGTGTTGAAGCGCATGGACCAAGATTGGGATTTGTCCATCCATATGACGGATAGATATGCTCTGGGCCCTCTCGGTGGAATGTCATCTAGTTAGCTTGCAAGCATGTGACTGGGTCACAAGGGATGACATATCACGGAACGAGTAAAGAGTACTTATCAGTAACGAGGTAGAACTAGGTATGGAGATGTTGACGATCAAACCTCGGATAAGTATAGTATCGCGTGACAAAGGGAATTGGTTTCGTATGTAAATGGTTCAATCGATCACGAAGTCATCGTTGAGTATGTGGGAGCCATTATGGATCTCCAGGTCCCGCTGATGGTTATTGATAGGAGATGTGTCTCTGTCATGTCTGCATATTCACGAACCGTAGGGTGACACACTTAAGGTTCGAAGTTGTTTTAAGTAGATATGGAATGTGCGTTGGAGACCGAATGTAGTTCGGAGTCTCTGAATGGATCCGAGACATCACGAGGAGATCCGGAATGGTCCGGAGAATAAGATTCATATATTGGGGATCATTTTATGAGTTAGGAAATGTTCCGGAGTATTTGTATGAGGGTTCTAGAAGGTTTCGGAATGTTCCGGAAGGTTCTGGAAGGTTTCTTGGAGTTTGCTTGAAAACCAAGGAAGGGATCAAGGAGTCCTGGTGGGTCAAGACTAGGAGTCGTGGGGGGGGGAGGACTCCTCCCCCCACTCCCCAATCCGCCGGCCTAGAGGAAGGGGAGTCCTACAAGGACTCCCCCTCCCATGGCGCCTCACCCCCCTTAAATAGAGGGGCAGGGGCGCCCCCTCCACCTCTGCTCCAATAACACCCAATCTCTGCCGCCTCTCTGCTCCACCTTTCTTCTGCACAGGCATAGGCGAAGCCCTGCAGAATTCTCTACTCCACCACCACCACCACGCCGTCGTGCTGCTGGGATTCCGTCGAGAAGATCTACTACCTCCGCTGCTCGCTGGAACTGGGAGAGGAAGGTCTGCTTCGACTCCGCACGTGTGACCGACTGCAGAAGCGCTGCCGGAACGCGGCGCCGGAAGGATCGTCCACTTGACCGACTGCGGAAGCACTGCTGGAACGCGACGCCGGAAGGATCGTCCACACGATCTTGAGATCGGCAAGTGATCGACTACATCAACCACGAGATCTAATCTCGTTAATGCTTTCGGATCTACGAGGGTTAGTTCCTATCTATCTCGTTGCTCATGTCTAATAGATTAGATATTGGCTTTTATCTAGATTAGATCTGGGTTTTGTTCGTTCTTGCGGTAGAAATTTTTTGTTTTCCATGCTACGAACCCATCACCCAGATTCCGACAAATGGCTAGAAGCCATGAAATCCGAAATGGGATCCATGTACGAAAACCAAGTGTGGACTTTGGTGGACTTACCGGATGGCCATAAGGCTGTCGAGAACAAATGGATTTACAAGAGAAAAATAGATGCTGATGGTAATGTTACTGTCTATAAAGCTCTACTTGTCGCAAAAGGGTTCCGACAAATTCAAGGAGTTGACTATGATGAGACATTCTCACCAGTAGCAAAGCTAAAGTCTCTGAGGATTTTGTTAGCAATTACTGCACATTTCGATTATGATATTTGGCAGATGGATGTCAAAACGGCGTTCCTTAATGGTGACATTGAGGAAGAGTTGTATATGGTACAACCCAAGGGTTTTGTCGATCCTAAAGATGCTGACAAGGTATGCAAGCTTCAGCGTACCATTTATGGACTGAAGCAAGCATCCCGGAGTTGGAATCAACGTTTTGATAAAGTAATCAAAAACTTTGGATTTATACAAACTTATGGAGAAGCTTGTATTTACAAGAAAGTGAGTGGGAGCTCTGTAGCATTCCTAGTACTGTATGTAGATGACATATTGTTGATTGGGAATGATATAGAACTCCTTAATAGCGTCAAAACCTATTTGAATAATAGTTTTTCAATGAAGGATCTTGGCGAAGCGGCATACACTCTAGGCATCAAGATTTATAGAGATAGATCAAGACGCCTAATAGTGCTTTCACAAAGTACATACTTGGACAAAGTTCTAAAGAAGTTTAGAATGGAAGATAGCAAGAAAGGGTTCGTGCCCATGTTGTCAGGTAAGACCTTGAGTAAAACTCAAAGTCCAGCTACGGCAGAAGATAGAGAGAAAATGAATAATATTCCCTATGCCTCGGCCATAGGTTCTATCATGTATGCCATGCTGTGTACAAGATCGGATATAGCACATGCTGTTAGTTTGACTAGCAGATATCAAAGTGATCCTGGAATGGAGCACTGGACAGCGGTCAAGAATATCCTAAAGTACCTAAATAGGACTAAGGATATGGTTCTTTCTTATGGAGGTGATGAACAGCTTGTTGTAACCGGTTACACCGATGCTAGTTGGAACACCGATCCGGATGACTCGAAGTCACAATCAGGATACGTATTTATTTTGAATGGTGCTGCAGTGAGCTGGAGGAGTGCGAAGCAAAGCGTTGTGGCGAAATCTTCAACTGAATCGGAATACATAGCTGCTTCGGAGGCTGCACAAGAAGCAATTTGGATGAAGGGATTCATTACTGAACTTGGCGTGGTTCCCAGTGCGTTGGACCCGATGGCCATCTACTGTGACAACGCAGGTGCCATAGCTAATGCACAGGAGCCAAGGTCACATAGCAAGCTGAAGCACATCAAGCTACGTTTCCACGCTATTCGTGAGTATGTCCGAGATGGTGACATAAAGATTTGCAAAGTACACACTGATCTGAATGTGGCAGATCCATTGACTAAACCTCTCCCTAGGGAAAAGCATGACCAACACCAAAACGCCATGGGTGTTCGGTATATTACCATGTAATCTAGATTATTGACTTTAGTGCAAGTGGGAGACTGTTGGAGATATGCCCAAGAGGAAATAATAAAAGTGATTATTATTATATCTTTGTGTTTATGATGAATGTTTACATCCCATGCTATAATTGTATTATTAGGAAACACTAATACATGTGTGTTTTCTAAACATATAAGAGTCCCTAGTAAGCCTCTTGTTAAACTAGCTTGTTGATTAATTGATGGTCATGGTTTCCTGATCATGGACATTAGGATGTGATTAATAACAAGGTTATATCATTAGGAGAATGATATGATGGACACACACCCATAGTAAGCGTAGCATAAGATCAAGTCATTAAGTTCGTATTGCTGTAAGCTTTCAAATACATAGTAACCTAATCCTTCGACCATGAGGTTATGTTAATCACCATCACCGGATGGATACTTTGATGACATCAAACGCCGCTTCGTAACTGGGTGGTTATAAAAGTGTCATTGGGTATTCTAAAAGTATGTGTTGAAGCGCATGAACCAAGATTGGGATTTGTCCATCCATATGACGGATAGATATGCTCTGGGCCCTCTCGGTGGAATGTCATCTAGTTAGCTTGCAAGCATGTGACTAGGTCACAAGGGATGACATATCACGGAACGAGTAAAGAGTACTTATCAGTAACGAGGTAGAACTAGGTATGGAGATGCCGACGATCGAACCTCGGATAAGTATAGTATCGTGAGACAAAGGGAATTGGTTTCGTATGTAAGTGGTTCAATCGATCGCGAAGTCATCGTTGAGTATGTGGGAGCCGTTATGGTTCTCCAGGTCCCGCTGATGGTTATTGATAGGAGATGTGTCTCTATCATGTCTACATATTCACGAACCGTAGGCTGACACACTTAAGGTTCGAAGTTGTTTTAAGTAGATATGGAATGTGCGTTGGAGACCGAATGTTGTTCGGAGTCTCGGATTGGATTCGGGACATCACGAGGAGATCCGGAATGGTCTGGAGAATAAGATTCATATATAGGGGATCATTTTCTAAGTTAGGAAATGTTCCGGAGTGTTTGTATGAGGATTCTAGAAGGTTTCGGAATGTTCCGGAAGGTTCTAGAAGATATCTTGGAGTTTGCTTGAAAATCAAGATAGGGATCAAGGAGTCCTGGTGGGTCAAGATACGGAGTCGTGGGGGAGGAGGACTCCTTTCCCCACCTCCAATCCGCCGGCCTACAAGGGAGGGGAGTCCTACAAGGACTCCCCCTCCCTAGGCGCCTCCCTTCTTTAAATAGAGGGGCAGGGGCGCCCCCTCCTCCCCTGCTCCCATAACACCCAATCTCTGCCGCCTCTCTCCTCCACCATCTTCTGCACAGGCATAGGCGAAGCCCTACAGAATTCTCTACTCCACCACCACCACCACGCCGTCGTGCTGCTGGGATTCCGTGAGAAGATCTACTACCTCCGCTGCTCGCTGGAACGGGGAGAGGAAGCTCTGCTTCGACTCCGCACGTGTGACCGACTGCGGAAGCGCTGCCGAATCGCGGCGCCGGAAGGATCGTCCACTTGACCGACTGCGGAAGCGCTGCTGGAACGCGACGCCGGAAGGATCGTCCACACGATCTTGAGATCGGCAAGTGATCAACTACATCAACCACGAGATCTAATCTCGTTAACGCTTTCGGATCTACGAGGGTTAGTTCCTATCTATCTCGTTGCTCATGTCTAATAGATTAGATCTTGGCTTTTATCTAGATTAGATCTAGGTTTTGTTCGTTCTTGCGGTAGAATTTTTTTGTTTTCCATGCTACGAACCCATCAGTCTCTCGCTCGCGCAGTCCAGACTTGGGACCACGGTCATGAGAGAGAGAGGGGGAGAGAGAAAATATCAATTGGAGGTCCTTCCAAAAGTGGGGAGACCTTTATTGATTATTGGTGTGTTTTTCTAGGCCAAATACCCCACTATATATAGGGGGGAGGTACTACCTCCCTCAAAGTCCCGGGGTGGGACTAAAGGAGAGGAGGGGTGGGGAGGCCGCCGGCCAGCCCCTAGTGGGCCCCGCGCGGGGGGCTAGGCCCAGCCGGCCAGCCCCCTTGCCCCTTCTCCTTCTCTCGTTTCCCCTAATGGGCCCTCTCCCTCCGGAATTGGCCCATTAAGCCTTTTTGACCTTTAATTGATTTTCTCTTTATTAAATAAATATGAATAAATGATTAAATCAATATTTAACATTCATTCACATATTATTCAACCTCCGTGGCCATGGAACACCTTCCACCTCCACTCCGGACATCCTCGGACTTACCGAAACCCTTCCGGTTTTCTCCCTTCTTTTCTTCGGCGATTCTACCGATCCTATAAACACTCTCTAAGCATCATCAAGCCCTTAAGCGTGATACCCCACAGTTTGGGAACACTCTAGACATGGTCGGGACACTCCCGCACCAATGATCGATAGAGGGACCTGGATGGCCATGTGACCCCTGTGCGTTCCACGAAGATCTTTTGTCGTTTGAACCGAGACAGTCGTGTCTTATTCCCTTTCTCATTCGATACTTGCATTGCCCGAGATCTGATCATTGACATCACCATGTTGTGTTCAATCTCGTTACTGAACAATGCTACTTAACTCGTTCTGACAAGTGATATCCCCGTGATCAAATCACACGTTGCGCAGCTATTGGATATAACTTCTCTGAGTGGGCCCTTGAGTATCTTCCCGTCACATGGACGGACAAATCCCGCTCTTGACATATATTGCCTCTACGGTTTCCTCTGAATACCTGAACACACCTTTATAACCACCGTTTTACCAGATGACGTTTGATGATATCTAAGCACTCTCGGGAGACAGTGATTGATATAGCCTCACGGTCTAAGGAATAGTCTATGAGGATCCATTTCTAATCATCGTAACTTGAACTTCGTGACATGATCAGGTCACGATGTTTAGGTTGGGTATTGGTTCATCATCTCTCCGAATGAGATGACCTCATTTCCAACTGGCATAAATGCCACATGATCAGGAAACATGATCATCCTTTGACCAATGAACCAGTGACTAGAGTTTCACTGGGAACCCCTGGTTGTTTGTATATCACACGTGTATTGATGTTTCCTCTCAATACAGTTATAGCATGATATAAAACTTAATCATAAACTATATGAAATATGATAATAGTCCTTACTACTATTTGTCTCTAGGGCATATTTCCAACAAAATAACCCCCCAAATCGCAATTTCAAATTCAAACATTCAAAAGGTTACCGGAAATTAAACATAGTTTTGCCGCCATCGAGCACAGCATACTTTAGGTGATGCAATCGCCGCAAATCACCAAAATACAAGTCCATTGATGATCAAAATAAACATACGAGAAACACGAAAATCAAACAGGAAGGGCATCATCCACCGCGCTAGGAGGCACCTCCGAGGTCGACAGCGGTGGAACGGTGGTGCTGGCCTAGGTGCAGATCGGGGTCAGGGTCGGGGTCAGGGTTACAGTCGCCGGTGTCGGGCTACTATTCTGGTTGGCGGTTCTTGGAGAGGATCAGGGCGCACTGATCAACGCACCACACCCTCACCTTGGTGTCCATGTCCTTCATGTTGACCACCATGTTCGCCTTGATGAGGCCGAGCTTGATGTCCTATCGCTCGATGACCGATGCCCACCTTGTCGTAGTGATCTCCTCCAACCTGGTGGCCTACTCCGCCCTCATGGCGGCGTACGTGGCAGCGTTGGACATGCAAGCTAGGATGGAGGAGTGTAGTTTCTCAATTGCCGGCGTCGCGTCCCTCTGATGTCGTAGATGGCTTCGCCCCTGGGTCGTAGTTGCTGGACTTGGCCTTAGCGAGAGAGGTCGCCCACTTGTCGCACCCATCGATCCATGCAAATATGTGGATGAACTTAAACTCGTTGTCGTTGTTGTCCTTGTGGTAGGCGGCGATCATGGCGCACATCTACGAAAAACACAAGTTGGACACAAAATCTGAAATGGGCAGGAGCGGGCAGCGACGATGGGGGTTGTTTACCTGATCGTCGTAGTTGGTACTGCTGACATGGACGCGACACACATCCTCCATGACGTCGTGCCACTTGTTGCAGACGTGCTGGATCATGGACCAACAATGAGACATATCATAGTCATTGTGGTCGTGGTGCAAGACTTTGAAGTTGAAGTAGGGATCCAACAACAGCCGCTCATCATACGCCACCTTCACCCTCTTCCAATAGCAGTCTAAGTTCTGCTTGGCACTGGTGAACGGGTCTCTGTTGACGGTCTTCCAAGCTTCGGCGAGGCACTCATTCTCCCTCGAGCTCCACTTGGGGTCGTGTCCGCCGCCTCCTTTCTTCTTTTTCACCCACTCTGCCTCCACGGCCTTCTTCTTCCCTTTCAGGTCAATCACGGTGGTCACCGGTACCTCCACCACCTCATCCTCATCCTCGGTACCTCCGCGTTCACGTAGACCTCGTCCTCCCATATGCCGTCGTCATCCTCCTCGTATGAAGCGGAATCCTCTTGCATGAAAGCCTATGTGGAGCTGCCGTTGATCATGTCAGCCATGATGGACTCGTCCGTGGTGCGGTTGCCATAGTGCGATCCGCCAAAAAGGTTCGGGTCGATCTGGCTGCTGCCTACACCAAACAGGTTGGGGGCGCTCTGGCTGCTGCCAGCACCGAACAGGTTGGGGGCGCTCTGGCTGCTGCCAGCACCGAACAGGTTGGGGACGCTCTGGCTGCTGACCGCAGTAAACTGAGCGAAGCCAGGCCTCTGCGTGTAAGCTACGTGTAAACCAGGCCTCTGTGTATAATAATCACAAAATAATTCATAATTCGGATTATTAGCCCCTGCAAAACCAACATAGTTAATCTTGTCATTAGATGTGGTGCCTGTCTTTGTTTGAGCAGTTTTGCTCTTATTATTATTATTATTATTTGCCTTGGGAACAAATCTAAGACCCTCTTTTCCATTGTTTGTCCTTTGCTTGCTAATGTTGGAGATATGCCCAAGAGGCAATAATAAAAGTGGTTATTATTATATCTTTGTGTTTATGATGAATGTTTACATGCCATGCTATAATTGTATTATAAGGAAACACTAATACATGTGTGTTTTGTAAACATAAAAGAGTCCCTAGTAAGCCTCTTGTTGAACTAGCTTGTTGATTAATTGATGATCATGGTTTCCTAATCATGGACATTGGATGTGATTAATAACAAGGTTATATCATTAGGAGAATGATGTGATGGACACACACCCATAGTAAGCGTAGCATAAGATCAAGTCATTAAGTTTGTATTGCTATAAGCTTTCAAATGCATAGTAACCTAATCCTTCAACCATGAGGTTGTGTTAATCACCATCACCGGATGGGTACTTTGAAGACATCAAACACCGCTTCGTAACTGGGTGGTTATAAAGGTGTCATTGGGTATTCTGAAAGTATGTGTTGAAGCGCATGGACCAAGATTGGGATTTGTCCATCCATATGACGGATAGATATGCTCTGGGCCCTCTCGGTGGAATGTCATCTAGTTAGCTTGCAAGCATGTGACTGGGTCACAAGGGATGACATAACATGGAACGAGTAAAGAGTACTTATCAGTAACGAGGTAGAACTAGGTATGGAGATACCGACGATCAAACCTCGGATAAGTATAGTATCGCGTGACAAAGGGAATTGGTTTCGTATGTTAATGGTTCTATCGATCACAAAGTCATCGTTGAGTATGTGGGAGCCGTTATGGATCTCCAGATCCCGCTGATGGTTATTGATCGGAGAGGTGTCTTCATCATGTCTGCATATTCACGAACCGTAGGGTGACACACTTAAGGTTCGAAGTTGTTTTAAGTAGATATGGAATGTGCGTTGGAGACCGAATGTTGTTCGGAGTCTCAGATTGGATCCGGGACATCACGAGGAGATCCGAAATTGTCTAGAGAATAAGATTCATATAATGGAGATCATTTTCTAAAGTAGGAAATGTTCCGGAGTATTTATATGGGGGGTTCTAGAAGGTTTCGGAATGTTCCGGAAGGTTCTAGAAGATTTTTTGGAGTTTACTTGAAAACCAAGAAAGGATAAAAGGATAAAGGGAAATTTAAAAGGGAAACTTGGGGGGGGGGGGAAGGACTCTCCCCCCAAGCTCCCTTGTGCGCCAGCCCTAGGGGGTGGGCCTAGGGGTGGGAACCCTAGGCCGCACCCCTCCCTCTATATATAGAGGGGTGGAGGCGCCACCCCCCCTTGCTACTCCACTCTCTCCTCCTCCTTCCTTCTGCTCAGGCTTAGGCGAAGCCCTGCAGAATCCTCTACTCCACCACCACCACCACGCCGTCGTGCTGCTGGGATTCCGTGGAGAGATCTACTACCTCCGTTGCTCGCTGGAATGGGGAGAGGAAGGTTTTCTTCGACTCCGCACGTGTGACCGACTGCGGAAGCGCTGCCGGAACGCGGCGCTGGAAGGATCGTCCACTCGATCTTGAGATCGGCAAGTGATCGACTACATCAACCACGAGATCTAATCTCATAACGCTTTCGGGTCTACAAGGGTTAGTACAGATCTATCTCGTTGCACATGTCTAATAGATTAGATCTTGGCTTTTATCTAGATTAGATCTGGGTTTTGTTCATTCTTGTGGTAGAATTTTTTTGTTTTCCATGCTACGAACCCAACAGCTAAGGATCTCATCTAGGACTTCCTTACCTTTGGATTGAGACCCCTTGACAAGTTTTTCTTTCAATCTCATGTTCTCCTCAATAATATCTTCATGTCCACAAGATGGTGTGGAGGTGCTAGGCATATCATACTTGTCCAATTGAGTTTGGAGTTGATCACGAGACTCATTTAGAGTAGAATGTTCACTCTCCAATGCCTTGTAGGCAATGTCAAGTTTTTAAAACTTCTCTGAGAGTCTAGCATGAGCAGCCCCAAAGTCAATCTTCTCCTTCTTTAGTTTCTTTACCTTAGCTAGAGCATTGTCATGTTCTTTTATGAACTGGGCAACAACCTCTTCATGGGACTCCTCAATTGACTCGAGTTTCTCCTCTAAAGAGACTCGAGCAACCTCTTCTTCCTCTAAAGCGTTCTTCAAAGAGGCTATCTCCAAGGCATCTTCTCTTTCAATTCTTCCCTTCTCTTCGAGAAGTTCTTTGGAATGAGAAAGTTAACTCATAAGAGCATCAAAATGAAGTTTGTGCTCACCTTGCAAGTTAGTGATTTTTTTTCCAAAGCAATAACTTGTTCTTTTATCCTAGGACTTGTATGATCATCCATATCCATATCTATAGTAGTCTTAGGAAATGAAGAAATAGAAGATGATACCTCGGACCCTCTTGCCATAAGGCAAGTTGAAAGGGCATGTATGCCCCCATGTGTGGTTTTGGTAATTAATGACAATCCCTATGGACTAATGTGCAAATTGAGTTTCACTTGTAGGTTTGTCCATTGGCATCACTTGGACCATGTGTTGGTTTCAATGATGAAAAATAAGAAGCAATGTCCAAAGGCTTTGTGCCTATTGGAATCTAGTAGAAGAAGAAGATCAAGTATGTCTTGAAGAAGAAGAAGAAGAAGAATAAGAAGATGGAGTACCTCTTGGCTATCTTCAAGACATCATCAAGAAATGAAGGGCAAGCTCAAGGTGCACCATCTCTAGTAGATCTCATGCTTGAAGCTTGCCATCCTCGCCGTTCATGGAAGGATGAAGACAAGGTCCAAGAAGTGGTTTCCTCATGGAGTATGGGGAGCCATTCGCAAGTCTTCATCAAGCAAGAGCAAGTAAGAGCAATCAAGAAAGGTGTTCCATCTTGAAGGTGACAAGATCGTCTACATCAAGCTCAAGTGGGATTCTCAAGGAAAAGGTATGATCTTGATAGGATTTCTATTTTACCGGCTCGTGTAGTGTTGGGAGACCGGGTTTAGGATAGATAGCCGTACTATCAAGAGGGGCTCTCGAGTGGGTGACTCGTTCGTATCTTTCGGAGAGAGCTCAAACCTTTGCATTCATAGCATCATATTTCTTGGTTGTTGTTTGGTTCTTGTCCATGTGAGGATCTAGAGCCTGTGGTTATCTTCATAACAAGCTCTAGTTCATCAAAAACGGATTTCCCTCGCATATCTTATTGCGTTTTTGATCTTGCGAGTTTTTCGGATCCACACCTTGGGAGGTATCTCACATATATATTCATGGTATTTTATCCCTTGGTGATTCTACACGTCGTTATCTTTCCAACAAAATTGGTTTCATCTCGTTTGGAGTTCGGATGCAAAAGTTGTGGCAGTTCTGGTTCTAAAGTTTTTGCATGACCGGTAGTTCCGGCGGGCCACCGGTAGTACCGCCAGGGCAGTTTGCCGCTGGTAGTACCGGTGTTAATTCCGGCCCAACTTCCGGTAAACCCATTTTTGGTTCACTATGCTATTTGACGGAACTTGATTCTAATTTTCAGGTGGTAGTACCGCTAGGACATTCTTGCCATCGGTAGTTCCGGCGAAGCGACGGTAGTACCATCCAGGCTCGCATTTTTGTTCTTTCTCTTGCTGTTTTCTGACCGTTGGCTGGGTGCCACCGGTAGTACCGTCCACCCACCGGTACTACCGGTCATGCGCGGATCCGTGAGTAACGGGCAGATCGGGGAGCCCTTTAAAAGGAGCTCCCCTTTCCCCTTCGGCCCTAACACTTGTTCTTCTCGGTTTTTGGATTTCTCTCTCCTCCATTGTTGACCTTGAAGAGCTTTCCCTCTCCCTTTCCCCCTCCTATGATTCTTGCATCTTTTTGAGGGATTTGAGAGAGGGGATCTAGATCTACAAGCCCCACCAAGCAAAATCCCTTCTTTGTGAAGGAATCCTTGGGATCTAGATCTTGGAGAGTTTTGTGTTCTCCTCTTGTGTTCTTCCTCCCTTATTCCCCCAATAGATTTTGTAGCTTTGGTGGAATTTGAGAGTGAAGGACTTGCCTCTTGCATTTGGTGCATAGGTTTGAGTTCTCCTCGGAGATTCGGCGAGTTCAAGCCCTTGGGCTTGTTTCTCTTGGGTTCTTGGAACCCTGGACGGTTGTGTGGTTAGATTGTTGACCTTTTGTGGTCTTGTAGCCTTTTGTGGCCTTGTTGCCTTTTGTGGCTTTGTAGCCTTTGGGGCATTGTTGTTGGGAGCCTCCAATTGAGTTGTGGAGATTTCCCCAATCTTGTACGGGTTCGGTGACCGCCCTCAAGTGTCCCATAGTGGAACGTGAGTAGGCCTTTGTGGCAAGCTCACGGGAGAATAGGGTGAGCCTTTTGTGGCGTCGGTAGGTTGCGTGCCTTCGCATCTTGGGGTGAGGCCTTGTGTGGCGTTGGGTGAGCATCGAGCCACCACACCTCGAGGTGAGCCACTTGTGGCGTTCAAAGTACATGGCGCCCTCGCACCTCTCCAACAGAGACGTAGCTTCTTTGGAAGTGAACTTCGGGAAACAAATCATCATCTCCGCGTCCATCGGTTATCTCTCAACCGAGCCCTTTACTTATGCAATTTACATTGTGATATCCATCGTGCTTGAAGTATTTTATCTTGCTATCACCTTGTTGCTTGTCTTGCTTAGCATAGGTTGTTGGTGCACTTAGTGAACCTAGTGGATATAGGTTTTGGCTTGATAAATTAAACGTTAAGTTTATTCCGCATTTATTAGAGCCTAAGCCATAATAATTTTAAATCACCTATTCACCCTCCCTCTAGGCGACGTCCATTTCCCTTTCACAAGTGACATTGTTGTTGATGACATTTTCATTTGGAGAGTCGAAGAGCGATGTGGGACTAGATGTGGTGGCTATAGCAGCCACCTCTCGAGAGCTATCTTCATCCTCTTCGTCTTCACTTGCAGAAGAGTATTCCTCTTGTGCCACCAATACAATCTTAGGTTGCTTCTTGTAAGGGCCATTCTTCTTGATAAATGGTTTCTTTCGAGGTGCCTTGGATTTCTCTTTGAGGATGAGCATGCTCCCATTGTCTTCTCTACTTTGATAAGGACACTCGGCCACAAAGTGCAACCGGTCCCCACAACTATAGCAAGTCCTCAGTTTTGGGCCATTCTCTCTTCACCCACTTGACCCATTCTTGCGCTCAAGTTCAGACTTGGCCTTGGTTGGGTCCTTCCAAAAGTTCCTTGCGTAGAAGGCCATGTAATCACCATGAGCACGCTTGACCTCCTCGGGACAGCCCATGGAGACAACATCGTATCCTCTATCATCCTCATCTTGTTCAACAACATTGGCCTTTAGAGCAACATTGACTCCCTTTTGCATCCCAATTGCTCGAGCACAAGCATCTTCGACATTCTTAGCGGTAACTTTGAAGGACGCCATTTCTTGCATGACTTCATTGGAAGTCATTTGGTGGTAGTTGTGTCTACCTTGCAAACTCTTCAAGTCTGTTGGCTCAAAAGGCATGAGGGCACTCACATATTTTCTCTTGATCCAAGCATCATCCATGTGAGTGGCTCCATGCTTTCTAAACGTTGTTGCAATGCTCTTGAGCCTTCTATACATGTCTTCATGATCCTCACCATCCAACATGTAGAATCCTTCAGCTTCATTACTCAGAGCATCGTCCCTATTCCTTCTCATGCTTTCATTGTTGATGAACAAGTCGGTGAGAGCATCCCAAGTTTCCTTTGCAGTGTTAAAGTGCTCAATATGTGGCATGTCCTTGGGACCCACACCGAGTTGAATCATGTGGAGAGCTGTTGCATTTAGTTGGCTGTCCACACCTTCTCTTCTTGTCAATTTAGTGGGGTCTCCAATGTAAAGACCATCTTCAATGATCCTCCAAAGCTCAATCGAAGAACTGCACACATGAGATTTCATTAAGAATTGACATTGATTAAATGAGGAAGCAGTAAGCTTGGGTGGATCACCCCTATTATTTATATGAGGATGGGTAATAGGTGGATCAGGAGAATACAAATGAGATACCTCACTAAAATCCTCCTTACTACTTTCCTTCTTAGAAGAGGAGCCATTTTTTCCCCACCACTTCATCTTCCTTGGGGTCGGCATGAGCCTTATCCTTAGATAGAGGAGTGGTGGCCTCGGAGGAAGATGGAGGTGGGGCTGTAGATGAGGTGAGGCGAGCAATCATTTGCTGCATCTCTTCCATCTTGGTCTCAAAGGATTTCAACAAGGTTGTTTCCAATGTCTTGAGGTTATCCATTGTGACCTTTTCCATAGCCTCACTCCCATTTTCCTTAGTACCCATACTTCTCTTAGGCGGTTAAGCCGAAGAGCCGGGGCTTTGATACCAATTGAAATGGATCGTATGGGCACCTAGAGGGGGGGGTGAATAGGTGCTACTTCAAATTTTAATGCTTTTTTAATTTTAGGCTTGATACAAAAGGTAAATTCTCTAGATATGCAACTATGTAGAATTTCCCTATATGCAAACCTAACTACTAGCAAGTAAAGGTGAGTAAGAGTGAGGAACGAGGAAACCGTAGTGGAGCACGTGAATACTCAGGATTTGTTTTACCACAGTTCCTTCCTTGTTAAGGGAAGTACATCTGTGTTGGAGGGATGGGCGGTACTAAGACCACCACGCCACAATAGGCCTCACCCTGTTCTCCGATGGATCTCGCCACCAAAGTCATGATCCACCTTTCCACTATTGGAACCCTTCGAGGCGGGAACCAACGCCTTTACACAACTAGCGGGACATAACTCCACAACCAAATTGGAGGCTCCCGTAATGACAACAAGCTGCCACGAGAAAAATGTTATCAATATCGAAACACAAGATCTAGATATTAACAAGAATACTAGATCGGGAATTCTCTAAGTGAATGGAGAGGAGTTGAAGCGCTTGATTCGTGATGATGATGAATGATGTCTCCTCCTTGAATTCCCCCAAAGATCGAGGCCTTTGGGTGGTTGAAGTGGGAGATCTTGAATGAGAGCTTTTGCAACAGGCCTAAACTTTTTCGAATGAATCAAGAGATCTGACAGGAGGGGTGGTTGGGGCTTTTATACCCCATGTCCAGATAGAGCCGTTGGAGTATTCTAGGGCTGGATTATCCAGCCAAAGTGAGGGCCGGATTATCCGGCCTGGGGAAAACTCCACCCCAGACTCGGAATATCCGGGGGAAAATCCTCCCCCAAATAGAAGGTCGCACCGAGCCATCCTTGGTATCTTCTCCTGGGGGCCGGATTATCCGGCCCAAGAGAAGGGTCGGATTATCCAACTGGGGGAAAATTCTGCCCTAGCCACAGATTGTTCGCAGGAAAATCCGCCCCCAGACAGAAGCTCACGCCGATCTTCCTTTGGCCACTTCCCTTGGGTCCCGGATTATCTGGCCCAAGAGAAGGCCAGATTATCCGGCTGGGGGAAAATCCGCCCCAACCACGGATTGTCCGGGGGAAAATCTGCCCCCAGATAGAAGCACACACGCGGCCAACTCTGGCCAAGAGGGTCAGGCCGGATTATCCAGCCCTTGATGGGGGCAGATAATCCGGCCCCCCAACAACAAGCTTTTTTACCTGCAGCACTTAGCACACATGAGAAACTCCACGGTATTGTTATCTAACACACAAAACACAAGAGATCATGAAATGTTCTTTCACCATCAACTTCCCCAAGCTAGATCTTGCTCGTCCTCGAGCAAAAGGGATTGATAACTTAATGGATGTGATTTTGCTTATCATTGGAAATCAATGCATCGTATCCTTGTTTTTCCTGCAAGCTAAAAGCAAGAGAGCACATAATCATACAAAGCAATATAAGCTCAGTTATGTTATTCCAAACCACTAGAGATTAGTCAAAAACTTCTATGCCCCATGTCAAAGTTAAATCTAGCTTGCAAGTAAACTTATGATCCTTCTATACGGACTTTATTGTATTTTTGTATTTTTATTTGTATAAGGCAAAGCTGAACACGGTTAGTTGTCAATTATAAATAGAAATAGAGTTTTCCAATGCTGCCCACTCATGCCATCTATTAAAGTCTCTCAAGTGCAAACTTCGATTATTGAGCTCATAGAAAATATATTTCTTAGTAATGAGACCATGCCAAAAGAGTGGTATATGTTCAATCGAGACTGTGTAGGCTAGGAAGGACACTCGTGACCATTACCAAGGTTTTCCTTTTCAGTATAATGATTTCTCATAACAGTCAAAGGAGTATTCCAACTTTTGCTTTTAACGTAGGCCCATGAGAATACCAATGCATACCCAGATACAGCATTTTTCACTACATATGTTGGGCAACTCATAGCCAAACTGCAAGAGTTTCCTATTTTTGGATTGTCCAAAGGTCCGCGGAGTTGTTAGCATCTCCTGTTGTGTGATAGTGGCGCAAGACATGCATAAAGAAATATCTCACTTTGATTTCCAAGACAAAAATTTGGCATATGTAATCTCGAAACTTTGAAACATCATTTCTTATTTGACAACTCACTCAGTAAGCATCTATTAATACCATCATTTCCAACACTATGGGGTCGTGCTACTCCATAACCATTCACTTAAGACAATTCTGAATAGCGAGAACTAGCAAGTTTCAAAGAACTTTTTTTCTTCAAAATGTAGAGAACATGGCAATGTATATTTAGAGGATCACAATATTTTTCACAAGCTAGATAAAAGTTGAACGAGGTGCATCAAAGCTATGGCTTGTCTCCTATGGGGCCTAACATGAGCAAGTATATCCCTTATATAATATGAACAAAAACTCACCTAAGCAAGCATTCAAAAACAGAGGGATACACAATAGCAGGAAAACTTTTTAAGATAAAGAACTTTGCACAAGACTCTACGCATGCAAAATAACCTCCCCAAGCTAAGAACTTTCCAAATATCCACTTGAGAAGATCATGAAAACAAAAGAGAAAATACAGTTATCAAAAGAGAGTATAAGAAGTGGTTACCTCCCCAAGCTTAAGTTAAAGCAAGGGTGACGCACTTTACCGTTGAGGTGCTTTTAACCTCAACTTTGATACACAAAGAACCTTTGCTTCAATGAATGTTTCGTGATTCGGTGTATGCCTTCCTTAAGAACCTGACAGGAACAAGACTAGAAAGAAGACAAAATATTTTTGTGTTTTTGAAGACACAGGTTTAGCTCACAAGTGATAAAAATATAAGTCCCACTGAGTCGGTTCATCAACCTAAACACCATGTTTAAGTCAAACAACTAATTCTAGAAGTGCGCTTATCCTAGATTGTGATGAAGTGTAAATGAGACAAAATATGAAACACGAGTGTGCAACTCCTATGTGCTTATTTAAAACAGGTTTGAATTGGAAGGTTTTACCAGACATTGATTGTTGAAACGTTGAATTGAAGCAACCAAGTGGCTCATACAAGTGTTTGTATAGTTGGCACTACCGTACACGTCGTCACACAAGGTTCAAGTCCCTGCGAAAATAACACACAAAATAAAATTCATCGGTTTTGTATACGAACATAGTTCGTTTACCCCACCGATGAAAGGAAAATAAAAATAAAACATGAACTTTTATAGAGAATTATAGTCTAGGAAGTTTCTTAAGTAACACTTTTATTGCTTGCAGATATTCGGCTCCCCCTCGATCAAGGGAGAAGATCCCATGTGGAGTTTCGAGGTTTTTTTAGAAGAAGTAGGGAGAAAGTATAGCGAAATTTTGATACCGGGGTTACCTTCCTATAGCAATTTTTTGGTCGTACCAACTATACGACCGGAACTATACGGCCGGAAAAATATTTCCCGCCGTATAGTTGGTCGTCAGACTTCCAGTAATCTGAAATAAGAATTCTAAGTAGGTGTCGATATCTATACGGCGACAACTATACGGCCGGACTAAAAAAGTCCCGCCGTATAGTTGGTCCTTAAACCTTCTGTATCCTGGAAAAGAATTTTGACGAAGGCATCGATAACTATACAACCGCAACTATACGCCCAAAATTTTTATTCCCGTCGTATAGTTGGTCGTTAAACCTTCTGGAATCGCCAAAATTTACCTATTTCTTTGAGGATTCCTTCTTAACCTGAAACTTAGCGAAACACCATGTTTTGACAGAAAAATGATAGATTAAATTTTTGACCAACATTTAGCGTGTATAAGACGGGATTTAAGTACAACCGAGTTTATGCAACACATGGTAACAATAAATTCTACCTTTTGAAAACTTTAACAAGATTACTCTAATAGCAAGACATGCGAAGAATAAAAGTGCCAATGCAACATGAATACAACTAGACTCAAGACACGAAACTAAGAAAGACGTCTAATGACTTTTGGGTTTCCTCCCGGAAAGCGCTCTCTTTAAAGCCATAAAGCCAGGCTAGGATGCTCCATATATTACCCACCTAGATCCCAAGGGATATCGACTCGAGGTGAGGTTGTACATACCAGCTTGGAGGATCTTGAAGTAGAGTTCGGTCAGAGTCGTACCCGCTTACGGTGCATCAACATCATGTAGATGAACAAGTTCTCTCTTTCAAGTGAGTGTTGATGCACCAAGCTTGGTGAACATGTCTCTGTGTATAGCTGCAATGAGAGGATTTGAGATGCATATAAAATTCTTAAATCTTTACCTTAGTTACCTGTGTAGGGAAACACTTAATAGTATTCTTCCTTCATAGCAGGGAGTTTAAGACCCTGCATGTTAGTATAGCAAGGTTCTATCTCTAGTTCATTATTATTAATGCTCTCCATATGAGTGTCTAGGCACAAGGCCTCCGCAGAACAATTATCAACAATTTTAGCATCATAAAAATCACTACTAGAGTGAGAGGAATTACAAACAAAAGTTGTAGTATGACTCTCTTTGTCAACCTCACCTTTTTGCTCCTCCTTTTCATCGACTAGTGTTTTAATAGCAATGATAGAATCAAAAGTAGGAGTCGAAGGTGTGAGCGGGTGATCAATCCGTTCTTCTTCCTTGTGTTCTTTTTCCTCTTTGCTCTTTAGTGAGTCCTACAAAAGGTTATCTTTCTCCATGGAGGTTCTAGACCGCTTCAAATAATATAATACCAATGCATTATTACTTAAATTATTGTTGCAAAAGAGGAATACGAGGTATACTAAATTAAAAACTCCATCAAGTGCTTCACTTTCAACATCAATAATTCCTAGTCTAAATATCATTTCAGATGCACCTTTGAAAAGAAAGTATTATAGTACTTCCAAACTAGCATAGGATTTATCTCTATTATAATTTGCTAGAGTAGGATTGTTGGAACACTCACATTGAAAATTAAGGTAGCCATTTGTTTTACAAATTGTGCAATAAGATCCATCATTAGCACGTAACCATAATGAATGCATTTCCAATTGGTCCACCAATTTCTTTATCAGCTCATGTCTAGCAACCAGGCTTGATGAACTTGAATCCTTTATTTCCTCCAATGATTGTATTATCTCTTGAACAAAATTTACCTCGGAAGACATGATTAGTAGCAACAGTTTTTATAAATTTTTGGTTTTGTAATTTTTTTTTGTTTTCAATATAAAAGAAAGTAGTAAGATAATAGCAACAAACGGAAATAAACTGTGTGCGAGTAGATAACTGAACTCTTTGCTCCCTGGCAACGGTGCCAATTTGATGGGCTGGGTTCCTGCACCAATAACAGGGTTATTGCAGTACTTGTACCAGCAAATATTTCAAAAGTTTGTCTCGATGGGAGCTTGGCTAACACGACCCCGCATCCACGTTGTCAATGTGACTTACGTTCGCACCCAAACCGTGGTTTGGAAATAGCCTATTCTATAAGTTGCTAGGATAAATGAATTTAAGATGTTTTGTAATAACTACTACTAGGACTCGAATAAAACTAGAACAAAAGTAAAACTGAAAAGAGGTGAATGCAATGAGATGAAATATTAATGTTATGATTCCTCAAGTAATGTTGTGTATACCGGTGTGCATGATAAGTGCTTATGGAATAGTTGTTAACTATAATTTTGGTAGTCCCTCATATACCGTTGTCTCCCACCATTGGTAAGTGGCAACTAGATAACTCAGTTGTCCACACCCTCTTCGGACATGGGTCATCTCGTAAGAGAATAGTGTATTAAGGTAACAAGATCAATCAAGGTAAACCAGAGCAAAGGAATTAAGTTCTATAGACGACCGTACTCCTAACAAAGTGTGCTAGTCACAAGATATCCCGTCTGTCACTTTGGGGTCAAACAATTCGCAACACTACACATCTATATCATGAGTGATCTTGAGAGAACTCTGGGCGGTGCATCCTAAGCTGCTATTGCCTTCGCCAATCACTTATAGAAAATAGCCTATTAGTTCTACCCATGGACTTGTCAGGTACCCATGGAAGAGTAGAGACTAATGATAAGTTTTATGACACTCCGTGAATCCCTAGTAAATTCCTCAACAATGGATTGGACGTCTCCAATCACTAGAATAATATCATGAATAGAACAATGTAAAGAGTAAACACAAACATATTAATTAACAAGAACACACCACTACTCAAATCATCATAACATTAATAAAAGGGGGTTCAAGCCATGTTACAACCCATCACGGAGATCATGATGGGGAAGGATGAAGGAGTAGCAACGATGGAGATGGTGATGATGGCACAGTGATGGTGGCATCGGCGTGGTGATGGTGGCGTCCTCCTTCTCTTCCTCTTATTGCTTGGATGGATTGATGGTTTTAATGGAGATATGGATCTTGGTGGAGCTGTAGAGGCTATGGAGGCGGCAGGGCGCCGCCGTGGAGGCGGTAGATGGGATCTAGATCTTGTATATGGTGTATGGTGGCTTCCTCCTCTCCTCCCTCCTTTATATAGGCCTTGGGGGTGCCCTAGGGTTCCCCCAATACCGTCATATGACTTAGAGAAGGTTCTGGAGCCTCTGGAGGGCGAAATCATGTCGTTTGCCTTTGGAGGTTCTGCAACTATACGACGGGAGCTATACGGCCAGAATTATTGCTCCCGCCGTATAGTTGGTCATCAAACCATCAATACTCTTTAGTATTTTGATCGCCATTTCTTCATACAAACTCCGTTTTTGAGTGTTCTTGGGTTCGTTGAGTTCGTATCGTCCAGGGCTACAACCCTGTGGTCTTGGATCTTTATTTTGAGGAGTTGGAAAAATTCACTTTTCCAACACCTCAAATGGCTAAGTCTGGTCCCTGCATCTCCTCCATACTATGCTCTCTTTGTTCCTTTTGCCTTGTTTTATCCATAATAATCATCAACACCTACACACATGTCAAAGACAAGGAAGAGGGATAAAATTCTATCTAAACTACTAAATGTCCAAAGCTCATATTGAATTTAATAAAAACAAGTAATCATGCATATCAGGCATAGCAATAGTTAGATGGAGCATGATATGATAGGAAAATGACACAATTTATATTGCTAAAAAGTGTGTATTATCACAACCATCACTGCCCTGCGTAGCCTCGAGTCTTCTCCCTCAGTTGGCGGCTGGCGTTCTCCACTTGGGCGTTGGATGTCGAACGCCCACTCCACGTTGGTCATCCTCTCCGGATGTTCCTTGTCGACCTTCCCTTTCTTAGCGGGCGTTGATGCTGGGGGAGCTTGGTACCTCTTCGGCGGCATGGTGGTGGAGGCGGTGGCGAATGATAGGAGAGATGTGGGGCAGGGAAATTGCAGGAATGGGCGGCGACGGGGGAAACAACGGGACTGGGCGGCCTGAAGGGGAAAGAGAGGGAAAGGGGAGGGAAAATGGGGCAAATTTTGGTGTCCCGCGGACAGGGCTGGCCTGCCAACTTTTTAAAGTTGCGTCGGTGCCCCCGATTGACCCCTCTCGTGTTGGGTTTGACCTGGGGGCGCCGGATGTTTACTTGGGCCGCGCCGACACCATTTCGGTTTTGGGGGAGAGGGCTGGGCGAGTTTTTCTACGCTGCCCCTATTTCACCCTTAGGGCGGCTTTAGGGGGGCGAGTGAAGATGCTCTAAAGAACCAGCTATTCAAAGATAAGGCCTCCTGTAATTTTTTGCAAAAAAAACACCTCAAAACAAAAGAAGAAAAGGCAATCCACTGCTTAGGTTTCTCTGCCACCACTCACCGGTGACCTCCAGGCATATCCAACACCAAGGTGAGGGAGGAAGCGCTCAACCGCTAGCATTTGACGAAGAACCGCTGCTTCTGGCCATCTCAGAGACTCCGGGGATGAAACCACTAGGAAAAAAAGAGGCGCTGAGCTCCAGCATAGGGCATGTAGGGACTCCTCAATGGAGGTTGAAACACAGTCCGCTTGTATGGCCAAAGATCGCACTAGACATGATGTCGGCCATGTAATTTTCTTGATGAAGATGATAAAGCCACCAATGCCGCAGATGACACGTCGAGCCACCACCGTCCTCCCTATCGCCGCCACTGCTGGCTAGCAGGATGGGGAAGTCCGAAAAGCAGGAGGGCGTCGATAGCTGCGCTTGATGAAGGGTAAGGGAGCCGTCATCTTGCGTCATCCTTTCTTCCTCCAACCCCTCACCACCACAGAAACATAGGAAGAACAAACAGAACCAATGGTCTTGACGACCACCCAGTGGCGTGCCCACCAGAGTGGAATCACTCCCTCTGCCCCAACAACCCACCTCAGAGCGAAATCCATCCCAATCCCCTTGCATCCACTATCGTCCAGAGGGAGATGGGAATACACAAAGACGATGGCGAGGAGCAGGCAGAGCACGACCAATTTATTTAAGGAGGTGTTGACCGCCGCCGCCATGCCGAACTCCGACCACTAGAGCTCCAGCACCACGAAGACGAATCCTACTGTCAGGATTCGATCGCCAAGATCCATAACACCACCGCCGGGCACATGGACCACTACTGGCAACAAGCCAAAGGAACCTATCCTACCTACTCCGGCGCCGCCCCCATCCTGCTCCAGCCGGCTAATCGGTGGAGAGGCGCCGGGAGAGGCTGATGAGTGCATACTTGCATCATGTTTTACATTATTATGTTTCATTGTAGATGTAGAATCTTGGTATTTTACGGCGCTCGCGCACACATTTTATGTCTATTTTCACCAGGATCAAGACAGATGATGGATACAATGGACACAATTCTTGAAGCAGTTGTATTGGGGAGAAAAGGAGTCAAAAACAACGTAAAACAATTTTTTGGGAAATATCAATAACACCAGAAGAAAACCCGAAGCAATCAAGACATACAAACAGTTCAACGACCAGCTATACGACCAGAATACTTTTTTTGGCCGTATAGTTCCGGTCGTATAGTTGGCGCCGCCACCGCCTCCTCAAATAGTTTCACCCCGTGCAACTGGATCAGGGAGACGACATACAGAACACCCAGAAATCGCTGAAACCTCACCTCCGGAAGGCATCTAGAGGGGGAATTTGCCCAAGGGATCCATCTTCGCCCTACGCAGATCTGGAAGGCCAAGGCATAGATCTCCATCTTCATCAACCGTTGCACCACCACCATCTCTATCCATCCCATCTTCACCCCATCTAGATCTTGTTGTAATTTCCGTACTCGTTGTGGATTTATACAAGAACTATTTAGTTACAATTGTTTCCATTACCATTGACATGATGTTTATTGCCTACATGTCTGAGTAGATCTCTAGTTCTTGGGGAGATGGAGAAACCTTAGCACATATGATCGAGATAAGATAGAGATTATTATGTTATACATCATTATGTGTATGTGTTAATTGTCTTCATCTTGATGTTGGGAGTTGTGCACCTCCTTAATATTTGCCTCTTATGGGGACTCGATGAAGGGGATTACTTGTTGGTAGATGGAGGGATGATAGCGCTTATTGTGACTATAAAGCTATTGTCATTCTTTACGTACTAACTTGAGGAATCAAGGAGAACTCATAAAGCCATGTTCATGCTACGGTAGAAATCCCTTAATAGCGGGATAATACGATTGATGTCGTTTATTCGTCAGTTGTGGTTATCAAGGATGATGTGAGCAATGGTTGTTGCCTATTTGTCCATATATAGAGCTCCTCCCACATACATACATATCATGAGAATATTTGTAATAATAATCTTGATTGTTTAGTCTAAATTTCTAGCGGTGTATCCACCACTCCCTGAGAACGTCTTTTCCCCTATTGCAGTTCCAAGTTCTTCTACACACGCGGTTCTTACTTTCTGCATTAAGTTTTACTTTACTTTAAATTTCTTCGATCAACCAAAAACCCAAAAAAAACTCTATTTTTCTTTTATCTTAAAGCTATTCCTTAAGTACTTCGTTTAGTTTTAGTTAAAAGCATTTTAGTCTTTCGCCTACTGCTCCCTGTGGGATCGATATCTTTATTTCAAAACTAGCTAAAAATGATCTGTGCACTTGCAGTCATTAGAGGCTCGATCGCTGGAGAGCCTCGCTTAGTTACTATAGAGATAAGGAAGGAGGAGGGGAAAAGGAAGTGTCACAAACTCTGACACTATCTAGAGTTCGGCACCTGTCCTAAGAACTTGTTATTCGATGATGTGCACGACAACCTACAACCTTAGAATATCACTGTCAGCTCGTGCTTCCGGTGGCCTCTGATGGACAAGTCCAAACCACCTTAATATTTGGTAGATAAGCTTCTCTTTAATTGGTGCCACCCCTAACTTATCATGTATCACTTCATTTCTAATCCGGTATTTTCTTGTGCGGCCACATATCCATCTTAGCATATGCATCTCTATGACACTCATCTGTTAGATGTGTTGTCTCTTAGTGGGCCAATATTCTGTTCCATAAAGCATGACATGTCTGATTGTCATCCCATAAAACTTACCTTTTAGCTTTTGTAGGACCTTCTTGCCACATAGTATTCCAGATGCTTATCGCCACTTTATCTACCCTTCCATGATCGTGTGGCTAACATCCTCATTGATAGTATCATTGCTTTGCAACATTGATCCTAAGTATCGGAAAGTGTCCATCTTAGGTACTACTTCCCCTCCTAGACTAAACCCTTCGTCTACACATCTAACACTGCTAAAGTCACACCATATATACTCTGTCTTCGTCCTACTAAGTCTAAACCCCTTGGATTCCAAGGTCTGCCTCCATAGCTTCAGTTTCCTATTGACGCCCACCCTACTCTCATCTACTAGTACCACATCATCAGCAAAAAGCAGCAAGAGCGGTTGGTAAGAGACATTTCCTCTCTCGCTCCTTCCAGAGCCCTTGTTGAGAGTCGCCCCCAGATCTCCACCACCGCCCCTCTCCTTCCTTCTCTCCGGTGGCTCTGAAGGCCAGCGTGAGGACGGATTAGGTGGGTGGATCCTCTTGTACATAGTAGTTGCAGGCTTAGATGTATGGTTTGTGTTGTTTTCCTTTATGGAGTCTGAGGGTAGGACGGCAGAACTCTGTGGCCAGATCCTCCATGTTGTGGGTCTCCTTCTCTTTGTTGCCACACTAGGGCAGATTTTTTTGGGAAGGAGCATATATTATTATCACAAGATACCAATTACACCCAACCTTTGCAACAACATGTTACCCTATTGGCATTATGGCAATGGTGGCATTTGCATCGCCGGCGAGATCGAGGATTGCTCAAGGATCTGGTTGCTTTTATGCATTTTATTCTAGGGTCCTTTTCTTTAACCTGGAAGGACACACTTGTATATTCATTTTTCTTTTAGGTCCAAAAAAACAAAAAGCATACACCAAGGAATATATCTCCTTGTATGTCCTTAGTGATCTCATCTATCAAAGTAAAAAATGTGAACCTTGATGTAGCCCTTTAGTACCACATCATCAGCAAAAATGTTTGTGGCTTTTCATGTCTCGCAAATAAGGATTATTCTTTTAGTACTCCCTCCGTCCGAAAATAAGTGACTTGCATTTGTCTAGATTCAAATGTATCTAGACATGTTTCCGGACGGAGGGAGTAGAATGTTAGGTGTGGTAGTACCTCAAGTCTCTATGGAACATTATCTGGAACCACACATATTTGCAGGAGAATAGACACGAACACTAGGGCATATATATCTAATCTCTTTCAGTTTTCGTAGTCTTTTCTACAACAGTCAGCCATATACATTACACTTCATACCTCACCGCGTCATCTAGAATCGGCGGCAAAATAATAACTCAATACAAAAGAGCGTGCCTAAATCCTAACTCTACAAGGAGAGTTAGTTTTTGTCTTTTTTACACGAGTCATATAAAATGTTATTTTTGCCGAAACTTGTGTACGCATATAGAATGTCCGGATGTACATGTAGAATTTTCGTTCAGAATTTTTTGACAATTTAAATTTTATTACTTTCAGTCAAAGAGTCAGTTCACACTATTAGACATTTGTTTACGACCCGGAGCTTTTTTGTGTTGTGAGGTTAGCTTGAACATTCTGTTACATTTAGTCAAAGAAAAGATCAAAAAACTGTTTACGACGCGGTGCTTCTGCGTGTTGTGAAGTTGCACACTATACATTTTTACAAGGTGTTATCTGCAATTCTCATTAAAAAAAAGACCACCTCAACATTTTTCTTCTCCATCATCACTGCCATAATCAGCTATGATCAATCCAGTTTTATATACTCCATGTACGTACAAAAGAAACAAAGCATGGCAGCAGCAACATCATCATGTCAGTGAGGTACTCATCAATCCTCTTGATTGATTCTGGACTCGCATGCGTACACACACTACACACACTGTCCGCCTGAACTGGATGCAGTGCGCACGTACGTTAACGCTGCACCCACGGACGGTCCAGAAACGGTTTCGGTTTGGTGCAACTAACAGGTGACGCAGCAACAGAAACGTCAACGTACCGGTCACATGAAACCCCAAGCCGACCCTCTCGTGTGACCCATGCCATGGCCGTACCTTCCCATGCTTAAGCAGCAGTAATCTGCTGCAAAAGTAAACACTAATCTGCAACTAAAAACCGATTAAGCTGTGCATTTCTGCAGTCCGGACAGGTGGATCGGGGCCTCGGGGGCCTCTAATATGCCACCACACCGACACTAACCCACCCACCAGACGTCGGACGTCTAGGCTGCTCTCCCTTCCAAAAAAGATACAGACCTCGGCATCAGCGACAACAACAAGAGAAGCCATATCATCGCCATCATCGCAAAGCTCATCGGTTACTTCCAGAGAACACCAGATCATTGCTACGGGAAGAGTAGCTCAGATCTCCCCCTGTACAAGAGAAAGCGCTGGGCTCTCCCACCTCCTATCTGCATTCCGCAACAACAACCGGAAAGGCCAGGATATCTCATGCCCTTTGCAGGATGGCGACTCCGTGCCGCCTCTATATATACGCCTGCAGGCGCCAGCAATATACTGTATCTGCTTGTCCGTTTGGCCTTCTATGTTCAGACAACAACGTTGATCAGTGGTACCTCTCCATGTTTCTGACCTTGTCCTTCAGATCGACCTGCGCACAGGAGACCGAGTTTATGGGCCAGATACGGCCGCGTCATCGGAACTAACTAACGGGGACACATACATACACACACGCAACAGAATAAGTACCGTGGATCGCTCCGCGAACACAGTAGGGTAGGCCATCTTGATGTCTGTCCAGTTGCCTCTGCCGTACCTTCATGCACCATCATCAGCATAAGTGGATAGATGCCACCAGGAAGCAACGAAACAGAGGTTTCTTTAGGGAGATTTTTTTCAATATGAAATGTATATAGGAGTGACAAAAAGAGAGAGAAATACTTTTCAACCCCTTCGATCAAGGTTTTTTCCTCTAAGTCGGTCCACTTCTTTCTTGTTCTGTGCGGAAATGGAGGTGGAGGTCTTGGGGGTCTCGGTTTCCTTTCGTACGTGGGTAGCTGACGCTTACGTGGCGGCCTTTCATGGTCAGAGTCGCCCGATTCATCCCACTGCATTTACGAGATGACAACATACCATCAGAATACTGCCTAGTTTACAGAAAACAACATTGAAGAAGTTGGAATTCTATGTGCACTAGTATACTTGAACTGGTAAAATAGATGATCATAGTCAACATCCAGACATGCTCATTTTCAGCAACGCTTTTTGTCAAAGATTGTGGAAAATCTGTAACTTAAGTTGCGATCAGACATCCATGTTTTTTTTTCTTTGAAAAGGGGAAGCCTCGGATCAGACATCTACTCCCTCTGTTCAGAAAAGGATGTCGCGTATTTGTCTCGATTCGCATGTGTCTAGACACTAAAACGTGTCTAGATACATAAGGGGTATGTGATTATCTAAATTTGTACTGTCTGACCATATCAATGGTTACTCTGATAAAACAAACATGAGATCCCCTAGATAGACCCCCCCTTGCAGAAAACATAATAATAGGAGTACAAATTAAGTGCTTTATTGAACTGATGATTAGCAAAGTGTTTGAGTGAGCAATGCACAACAGGACAGCAACAGTTATGCTGTAAGTTACTTTTCTATCATCAGAGATGAAGAGCTAAGAATGTATGTCCAAAATAAAGTTGCTTGAAGCTGGGTAATTTTATATGCTACTAGTATATGAGAGTACTCTAAATACACGCAACCTTCAAGACAATCGTATCTTTACCAGGACATCAATAACAGCTGAAGAGAAATCACCTCATAAGCGCATGCAGTAGGATTCCTCTCCATGAGACTAGGCTTAGAACCTTTTACGGGATGGCTCTTGCTATTGTCAGGGGCAATCTGTCCAGTGACATGAGAAGATGTAGCTATGCCCTTTCCTTTGATTGTTGCGCTTGTTACCGGCTTTTCAGGGAGTCGGGCATCCGTTGTTCTTTCTACTGACTCTTGTGGCCGATGAGCGCAGTCCTCTTGAACATGGTCAGCATTGCCATTTCCCCTATCAAGATGAGCTCCATCATCTTGATGAGCATGGTCGGCTTCATTAGCACCGCTCGTGCTGGGCGCATTGGCCACTTTATCATCTTGAGGATCCGTGGACCGATCTTGCCCAAGCTTGCCTAAAATATCACGTTCCATGGACTCCCCTACTGCGTTAACCGACAAAAAAAATGATAAATTGAGATGTAATTATCCAGCTATTTCAATGCGAGATCAAGTCCCACAATAGAGATTTCATCTTTGTTCAACATGAATGAACCACGGAAATTCTAATATTGGAATTTCTTAAGGAAAAAAATCAATAGGAAGGGAAGGCGACGCTCACCGAGAAGGTGAAGCTTTCTGCGCGTGTCTTGGTCGGCGTTGGCCCACGTGTGTGGGGCTCCTGCGCCGACGATCCGGTCGGCGGCGGCCTCAAGCGCGGAGGCAGGGAGGCTCGCCCACTCGGCGTCGACGAGGCGCTTGAGGGCGTCCACGTCATCGCAGAGAGCGAGATGGTCGGGGAAGCAGGGCGCGAGATCGGGTTCAGCGAGGACGGCCCTTGCGTTGCGGAAGAGGACGGAGGCTTCGGCGTCCGAGTCCGAGAGGGCGAGGTCGAGTGCTCGCAGCGCGAAGCCTTTGCGTAGGCGCGGGGAATTGTGGGGTGTGACGGGCGGGAGAGCGGCGAGCAGGGCGGAAAAGACGGGGTGAGGGATACGGCGGTTGCCGGCGAGGTACTCCAGGACGAGGAAGGCGTCGGCGGCGGCCAGGGGCGGCATGGCGCTGGGTCGCTCGGGCCGTCGTCCCCTTCCTTCTTTTTGCTGGGTTGGGCTCGGGTTGGGTTCGGACTTTCGGTTGGGCCCAAGCCCATTTCCACTGGTTCCCTTCGCAGTTCAGCTCGGTGACTGGGGCCGCAATGTGGAGTGAGTGAGGGATTGCGCCATGGCCACCGCCTACGCCGCCGCCGCCGCCGGCTTGACCCTCGTCCTCTTCCACCTTGTGGTAGTGGTGGTCGCCGGCGACGACGCGCTCCTCCTCGCATGCGGCGCTGCAGCCCCCATCACCCTCCCCGACGGACGCGTCTTCCTCCCGGACTCAAATGTCTCCATCTCCCCGGTCCACGCCTCCCGCGCCACCACCACCACGGCCTCTTCGCCTCTCTACTCCACGGTGCGCGTCTTCTCTGCCGAGGCCACCTATTCGCTCCCCGTCCCCCGCGGAACCCACCACCACCTCCTCCTCCGCCTCCACTTCCCCCAGTCCTCCCAGTTCGCCGTCGCCTCGGGGGACCTCCAGCTCATCTCCCACTCCCGTTCGACCACTCCTACAGCTCGGGGCCGCTACCACTACCGCGAGTACCTGCTTCCCAACCACGGCGGCGGCCTCCTGCGCCTCCGCTTCTCGCCGCGCCCCGGCTCCCTCGCTCGCCTTAGCGCCATCGAGCTCTTCCCGGCGCCTGACGCCCTGCTCCCGCTTCCACTCAACCCACCAGGGGCAGGGGTTCTTCGGCTTGCTCAGACCTTCTACCGCGTCAATGCCGGCGCGCACGGGGAGCCGTCCTCGCTCAACGACTCCTTCTGGAGGCTCTGGGAGGGCGACGCCGCCTACCTCCTCAACGCGGCCGCCGCGAGCTCAGTCTCTGTTGACCCGGCCAGCATCCGCTACCCCCCGGGGGTCGTTCCTCCGTACGCCGCCCCGGCTGCGGTGTACGCCCAAGCGCAGGAGATGGCCGACGCCCGTGTCGGCAACCAGCGCTTCAACCTGTCGTGGGCGTTCCCCGTCGATCCGGGCTTCCGCTACTCCGTTAGGCTGCACTTCTGCGACATCGTCGGCCGCAACTCCACGGACCTTGTCTTCAACGTCTACCTCAACAACGACACCGTGCTCAGCTCCTTTGATTTGTCCGGCAAGCTCGGCTTGTTCAATGCCTATTTTGTGGATTTCATCGTTGCTGTCCCGCCAGGGCTGAAGAAGATACTGCTGCAGGTTGGGCCGCCTCCTGTGTCGTATTCGCAGCCGAATGCCATCCTCAATGGCATCGAGATCATGAAGCTCGGTGACCAGGAGACGGTGCGCCGTGTGGATGCCCTTGCTGCTGCTCAGCCGGGATTGAGAGCTCGCAAGAAGAAGGTTGCAGTCATCACTGCTGTAACTGCCGGTGGAGCGATCTTCTCCATTTGCATTGTGGGAATGCTGTTGTTCTTGAGGCGCCGCCGGAGGGGCAAACGCCGCTCTCTCGACCGACAGCCATCATCCTCTATAGGGCTTGATACCCACACTGGCATCTCTGTATCCAAGGTTTCAGCTAGAAGTTCCCCAGCCTCAGGACCTTCTCTTGGCATCAGCCAGATAAGGCAGGCGACCAACAACTTCGACGAGAGCCTGGTCATAGGTGTCGGCGGATTCGGGAAGGTGTACAAAGGGGTTCTCTGGAATGACACGACGGTCGCGGTTAAGCGCGGGAACCCTCGGTCACAGCAAGGCCTGCTGGAGTTCCGCACAGAGATCGAGATGCTATCCAGGCTACGGCACCGCCATTTGGTGTCCCTCATCGGGTACTGCCATGAGGCCGGCGAGATGGCCCTGGTCTACGAGTTCATGGCAGGCGGACCTCTCCGCGAGCACTTGTACGGGTCCGCACTCCCGCCACTATCATGGAAGCAAAGGCTCGAGATCTGCATTGGGGCGGCAAAGGGTCTGCACTACCTCCACACAGGAGTCTCCGAGACAATCATCCATCGAGACGTGAAGACCACCAACATCCTCCTTGACGGTAATCTGTCTGCCAAGGTTGCGGATTTCGGGTTATCGATGTCGGCACCGGCTATTAACCAGGCACATGTCAGCACCGCAGTGAAAGGTAGCTTTGGTTACCTTGACCCCGACTACTTCAGAAGGCAGCAGCTGACGGACAAGTCGGACGTGTACTCCTTCGGCGTTGTCCTCATGGAGGTGTTCTGCGCCAGGCCTGCCATCGACCCCGCCCTTCCTCGCGAACAGGCCAACATCGTGGATTGGGCGATGAAATGGCAGAAACTCGGCCAGCTGGAAAGACTGATGGATCCACGCCTTGTGGGCGGCGTCAGCATCGGTTCGCTGCGGAAGTTCGGAGAAACCGCGGAGAAATGCCTGGCGGAGTATGGCGTCGACAGGCCCACGATGGGCGACGTGCTGTGGAACTTGGAGTGCGCTCTTCAGCTTCAAGAGTCGTTCCTATGCTCTGCCGGTGAAGCAAGCAGCAGCAGAACAAATCGCTTTCAGGAACCCCCTGGTAGGATTCGTCGAGCCATGGGCGATGCCGAACATGGTAGCTGCAGCATTGGCAACGATGTGACAGATGCCACCGTAGCAACAAGAGTCTTCTCGCAGATATTTGATCCGAAGGGAAGATAGAATAGATAGGTTGGCTGCTGCTTGCGACTTTTACTTAGGGTGACCTGACACTTAATCTGATTTCTTCTTCTGTAGTCCAAGCTAGGTTGTATTTAGGGAGTATTTCTTTTAACAGTTGGTAGTGTTGTAAGATGCCTCGAGTGATTGCAAGAAAAATTATGGATATGTTGTGGAGAGATGGTTGAAATCTCACTGGTAGTATCTGTTTGCATTGATCCCTGTATGGCAACAGGGACCATGATTGCCTCGAGTTGGAGCTTGAAGTCAAGCCGCGGCCTGATTTCCTGAGCCAAGCAAAAGCTTTACCACGGCTAATTCCAGTTAGCATTAGTTGATTCTGAAATGAATCAACCCGTGAGCAGCTGCTGTCGCAGGTGCAAACGGAAACAGCACCATTCCTTGGAAACAGAACAGCATGATACCACTACCCACATTGACAAAGCTTTGCAGAGCAGGTTTTTTCACGAGAATAACAATGGCGATAGCGCCATACAGTCAGTAAAACTAGCATAATGATTCAAAATTGTTGCTCGTGTTGAGATAGGTCTCACACCTCTTCAACAGCAAGAAGGTTCATAAGAGTTGATTATTCACGACCTTCAGCGCGAAACGCCTCAAAGAAGAACGAAGAGAAAAAAGAACTTGTTACATGCCAAAACTTTCAGATGTTCTGTGTACAGGCTGGACAACTTGAGCCTGGAGAGAGTTATTTTGCAAACAGCTTTCCATCAGGGGAACTTGATCGGCTCCGGCTGCAACGCTTTCTTCACTAGCTCCGACTGTTCCTGCACATGAACGGACAAGAAGCCAGTTGCTGTGGCAGCCGAAGGTGCCCTCCCCACATACTTGATGTCCTCGAAAGTACCCCGCCCAAGGGTCTTCATGGCCGAGTACAGGCGAGGAGATATGTAGGTGTATGCGCCCATGTTCATAGGCTCCTCTTGGCACCACACAATCTCGGCATCTGTGCAGACAGTGCAAACATGAACAGTTGTACAACTAATAAATATACTTAAAACAGAACAATGCAACATAATAACTTGGGCAACAACAACTCTTAGTTGCCCAGCAGTAGCTACAGCGAGCGGCCAGATAGGAACAGGACACCCAGTTAGTGGTACTGGTGCCCTCCTATCTGCCTAGCACCAAGCCAGTGAAGTGGCACCATGGCGTACCATCTACAAGTGCTAAAATTGGCTATGTTCTACTATCAAGCTCGAGAAGCATATAATAAACAACAACGCGGGTGCAACAAAACCAAAGCTCACAGTGAAATAAGCAATAACACCACATGAAAATGTTGTAAATATGAGGAACTGCCACATTTTGAAAGAAAAAAATGAGGAACTACAGGCAAACATTTCTAATGTACATGTTCAGATAAATAATGGATTGAATTTCTGAGGAAGAGGATTCATACTTGGATATCTTTTTAGCTCTCTCTGGATAAGGTCATACGGGAATGGGGAAAGTTGCTCAACTCTGCAAATAGCAACATCATTGCGCTCGGTCTTCTTCCGTTCTTCATCAAGCTCATAGTACACCTGCACAATGGCAATTTCAGAGGGAGTTCATATCTGCACTAAGTTGCTAATCTGTCTATAGCTTGATTTCTTAAAAGTGAACATACTTTTCCAGAACATAATACAAGGCGGTTGATACCCTCCTCGACTTCCTTGTGATCGTTGCGGTCCTTTATCAGCCTCTTGAAACGTGTTCCTTGCTTATCAAATCCTGGGTGTCCTTCAACATCATCAAACTCAGAAAGGTTGGATTTACACTCCTTGTGCCGAAGTAGGTTCTTGGGGGCTGTCACAATCAGAGGTTTGCGGAACTCCCTATGTATCTAGATCCCACGGACGAGCAAGGATTAATTCATGCTAGTAGTGGCCCATATGCTGGTATCTAGAAAAACTTAAGCATGGTGAAAACAAACTAACCTGACGACGCAGCACATGGAAATAGTTTGCAGGGGTCGTCACATTCACAACCTGCCAATTACACTCCTGTATCTGCTTGCGAAGTGTAGAGTCCATCTCAGGTATGACAAAAGGATTGTCATCACTCATCTGTGAAGCAAATTGATAATCTCAATTAAGTAACAAACATTAAAGAACAAAGCACGTCATACATCCAGATATATGAACGTTTCAGAAAGCCAAACCATCACCATAACAACTCAAGCTATCAGAAGTTGAAGAACATATTGTATTTTCTTGATTAATGGCAGGATATTTTCTTCCAAATCCAACAAATTATAGCATGCTAGAGAACTATCAAAGAACAAGGACACTAAAGCAGGAGGCTGCTTCTGACTGGACAGCATTAAATGGATATATACATGATATAAAAAAGACAAGTAATTTTGTCCTGTGAATTACCTGAAGGAAGCGCTCCAAACGGGAGCTGGAGTGTTCAGGACCTTGGCCATCGTAACCATGAGGCAGTAAAACAACAAGGCCAGTTTGGCGCAGCCATTTTGCCTCTCCACTACTCAGAAACTGGTCGAACATCACTTGTGCTCCATTGGAAAAGTCACCAAACTGAGCCTCCCAGAGTACTAGTGAATTCGGGTTCTCCATGGAGTAACCCAATTCAAACCCAAGAACAGCAAATTCTGACAGTGAACTGCAAAAAGCAAATTCTTGTCCTCAAACCCAAGAAAAGCAAATTGTCCTTCTTATTCGAATTGAAACTTATTAGAGGTAAAACAAGAGCTATCACAAAAAATGTAGGAACGGCCAAGGTTGCATATGCAAGGCAACAACTTAAGAAAGTTTAGTGGACGGTCAAGGCAGTTAGTAAAAGTAGCACTTATTGTTTTAAAGAACCTATACTGAACAATTATAGTTGAAAGCTGGGGTACGCCAAACAATCCTACAGAACCCAATACAATTTATCCATTATTGTCTAAAGACCAGGGAAACATGAATGATCTTATAAACCTCCAAATTTAACAAAGCTAATGATATAAATAACAGTTCCATTAGCAGACTTACCTGTTGCTAACAGTAAACAGCTCCTCATCTTGATTCATCACAACATGATCGAGTGGGCAGTACTTCACCCCAGTTTCTTGGTCATGTAGAACCGAATGTCGGTGGCTAAAAGTTCCCCTTTCCACATCCTGTCCACTCAGCCTAACATGGTTGCCTTCAACTATGAGTGCTGCAAAGGCAAGGGCTTCAGCCACAGCCCAATCAATACCTTCACCACTTTCAATCATTGCAGCGCGGTTCTCAAAAATCTTCTTTACTGCTCTGTGGGGCTTGAAGCCTTCAGGTAGAGTAGTAATTGCTTGACCAACACGTTTCAGTACCTCCGGCTTAACCCTGCAAAGCAAGCATTTCAATGACGATGGATGATAAATTTGTTGAAAGACATAAATTACAAGCATAATCCACATAGCTAATGTTGTTACCCAGTGTTGCGGACACGTGAAATTTGCTCAGGTGACTTAAAGCCAGTCCAGTAAGCTGCGAGCCAATCCCTCTTGTTGGGAACATAATCTTTGCTTTTAGCGAACTCTTCATTCAGGATTCGGTTCACTTTGTCGTGGATCCTTTGAACATCTTCCTTGCTGACTTCACCTGTTCCAAGCAGTTTGTCCTCATAAAGCTTCAACGAATTGGGATGGTTCTTAATGACCTGCCAAAGAATAATATTCATTAGAAATACACATTGTGCCAGAATCTCAAAGCATAAATATCAGCAAAAAAACACAAATGTGATACAAATAGGAATTGGACAGAGGACAGGAACACAGTAGAAAAGGTAATCAGGAGTGGCTAAAAAAGAAATGGGCATTGAGCTGTATACTGCATTGTGTAGCAAACTATGTAGAAATGATCAGTAATGTGTGCAAAGTAATCAGAACCAGGAGCATGAGGATTATACCTGGTACATCTTTGGCTGTGTGAAGGATGGCTCATCAATTTCATTGTGCCCGAATCGACGGTAACAGATCAGATCGACCACAACATCAGAATGGAAAGTCTGCCGCCACTCAGCTGCAAGTTCGCAGACACGTACAACTGCCTCCAGATCATCGCCATTAACATGGAATATAGGGACGTTCACAGCTTTGGCAACATCCGTACAGTACTGCGAAGACCTGCCAGATCTTGGATCAGTTGTGAAGGCAACTTGATTGTTGACAACAATGTGAATGGTTCCTCCAGTTGTGTAGTTTGGGAGGGCACTTAGATGGAGCGTCTCGTAAACAATTCCCTGCCCGGCAAAGCTACCATCTCCGTGAATCAGAATTCCCATGTTCTTTGTCCTGTCCAAGTCATTGGAGTAAAACTGCTTTGCCCGCGTCTTACCTATGACAACAGGATCGACAGCCTCCAGATGACTGGGATTGGCGACCAACGACAAATGGATTCTCTTGCCACCCCGGGTGGGTCGGTCGTAGGAGGTACCCAGATGGTACTTGACATCACCAGTTCCAGTGTATAGGCCATCTTCGCCTTCAACAGGCCTTGTCCCGCCAGCAAACTCGCTGAATATCTGAGACAAGGGCTTGCGGACAACATTGCCCAACACATTGAGCCTTCCCCTGTGTGGCATCCCAATAACAATGTTCTCGACACCGAGGTCAGCGGACCTGTCGAACATCTCCTTCATACCTGGGATAAGCGTCTCGCCACCCTCAAGGCCGAATCTCTTGGCGGTTGCCCACTTGGTGGCAAGGAAGTTCTCGAACTGGGTGCTCCAGATGAGCCTGTCGAGCATGACGAGGCGTCGGTCCTTTTCATACTCATTGGGCCTGATGGTCTCGATCTTCTCCCTGAGCCAGTTGCACTTGTCCCTGTCAGGGATGTGCATGTACTCGAATCCGATTGGACCACAGTAGGCCTGCTCCAGCTTGCTGAGGATCTCGCGGAGGGTGAGGACGGGGCGGTTCTCGGAGAGGAAGCCGGACATCATCCAGACGCCGAGGAAGAACTCGCGGTCGAGATCGGCCTCGGTGAAGCCGTAGTTGCTGAGGTCGAGGTCCTCGGGGACGGCGCGGTCGTCGAGGCCGAGGGGGTCGAGCCTGGCCTTCATGTGGCCGTTGACCTGGTAGGCCCTGACGAGGAGGAGGAGCTGCATGCTCTCCTGGATGGTCTGGCCGGAGAGGCCCGCGGAGGGCGCGGCCTGGCCGAGGAAGTTGCGGAAGAAGTTGTCCCAGGATTCGTCGACGGAGGACGGGTCGGCCTCCCAGGCGCGCTGGAGCTCCTCGAGGTAGACGCTGCTGGTGCCGTCGAGGAAGCTGTCGGTGAGCCTGGAGAGCGGGACGGCGCGGGGCGCGGGGGCCGAGGCCCTGCGGCGCAGCGCGGAGGAGTGGAATCCCGCGGATCGGGTGGCGGCGGTGCCGGCCGTGGCGCGGGCGATGAGGGTCCGGCGCACGGCGTGGCGGGCCACGCCCGTGGCGGCGCGGAACCACGTCATTGTTGTCCTCCCCCTGTCGCGCTCCTCCTCCTAAATCGAATCGAGATCAATCAACCGGGCAATGGCTCCGAACAACGGTGGATCGGGGAGGAGGGAGGGAATCGGGGCGAACCTTGTGCGGTCAATGGATGGATGGCGGCGGCGGCGGCTCGGCGAAACCCTCGTCGGAGTCCAGGGAATGGAAGGCACGCCGTGTTTCTTTTGCCTTTTCCTTTTTTTCCTCCTCCTCTCCAGATTTTGTCTTGGGAAAGGGTGCAGCGCGGCGGGGTGGCACCGTGGAAGGAATGCAACGGGAACGGGTTCGGGTCAAAAGCGGTGGTGGGTGGTGGGCCCACTCCGATGCGGTCCGTTTGGGGGGTTCCAGTTCAAACGTGTCGTGCTGCAGGAGCAGTGAAGGATAGGAGCCGCTCATCCCGACTTTTCTTTCCAAGAAAATACACGTCATGGCCACGAGGGTCATTCTAGATTTCTAGTCTAAGAAAAAACAAATTAAAACTTATCTTTAGGATATTATATTTTTGTGATTGATACTATGTTTTCTTTAGCTATTAATATCCACCCCAAAGACATGATATCTTGTATTACAAGTCAAAGATTAAGAGAATAGGGATATGGTTCATCCCTTCACGAAGAGAAATTAACTTTATTTTTTTATTTCAACTCCACAAAAGTTCTAGATGCCTGAAGGTTGATGTCACATTGTTACAAATGTTCTTGACTTGGTTTTGAAAAAAGAAACTACTTTGATATCATGGAGGCCGAATACAACATGAAACCCTAACTACCATCGTCCATGGAGGGAGGGGCAATTCTTTAGTGTGTCTTCATAATAATTTTCATCGGTTCTCCACATTTTCAGATTAAGTTTTTTCCTTATAGGTTTGTGTGTTTTTGTTGGGTCATGCCCTCCATAAAGAGGTGCATTGTCAGTCCAACTGCAGGCCGTGAAGTCCAACATGTTTTAATCATTGATCGAGAATCGCATCCAACGGCTGAGGTGTTCATTGAGAGAGGAGTAGAAAAGAAAATCCTAACCACTCTTTGGTGGTTGCGTGTGAGAGAGAGCAAGTGGGAAAAGCCATGATGGTTGTTCTAGTAAGAGGATGAGAGAACACGCAAGAATACCATAACCTAGTCAGAAGAGATGAAGAAGAAGAGGTGATTTATGTTCAGATTTCTGAGATCTAACCAGTCTGTTTTTAAGATGGTATTTCGAGGCGCAAACGTGCTTGGATTGCCTCCAAAACTTGGTGAGCTTGTTCCTTACTTTTATTACTTCGATCTGATCAGCTCATTTGAGATTTGAGTTAGTGTAGCATTGATTTCGAAGCGGTTTAGTCAGTTCAGACTGCTGCAGTTTCAGCACCGAGTAGTTTTGGTAGGTAAATATATTGGGTAGGCAAACACTGTCCGATTGAGCTGAAATTTTGGTGTGTATGTTGGGAACTCATATGTCTGCTTATCTACCAAGTTTGGTGCTAATTGGATCTATGGTTTAAAAGCATGTTGTTGATTACCGAAGAAGATAGAAACTATGATATCTCTATTTTGTTGTAATATTCCTTTCAAGTGGTTGTTGTTTGCTGGTTGGGAACATGTTGAGTGTGTTGTACATAGTGAATCTTGCGTGGGTTGGTTCACAGCCGTGGTTTTTTACTCCTCACCTTGAGGGGGATTTTCCACGTAAATCCGTGTGTCACTTGTGCATATTCTTGTTTGTTTTATTTTAACTGCATATCTATTGAATGAAGTTATCCTTAGTGTTCAGTGCAAGTTGTAGGGTTGTGTATCACCCCTGACAAAGTGCTATCAGAGCTGAGGTTCAGTTTGTATTCAGTGTTAGAGCAAGGTTTGTTTTGGGCTGAGTGAACTTGCTTGTGGTGAAGGATAGAAGTGAATACCAGCAGAATGATTTCTTTGAATGGTACAAATTATCAAGCTTAGAAGAGTATGGACTTATTATATGTAAAGGAATAGGGGAAGCCGGTGTTCTCCATTGAGATGCCCGATGATATGAAGAAAGATCTGTGGGAGGTACTTCATCTTCAAGCTTGTGGGTTCATCTGAGAATGGGTGAATGATAGTATTTTGAACCATATCATTGATGAGACACATGCACGCACGTTATAGCAGAAATTAGAGGAGTTGTATGCCCGCAAACAAGGTACTAACAAGATGTTCTAGATCAATAAATTGATGCGTTTGAGGTGCAAGGGCACTCCAATTGCAGATCATGGGAATGAATTTCAGGACATTATAAATCGTCTATCTTTAATGGGAATCACATTTGAAGATGAATCGAGAGCCTTGTTGCTACTTGACTCATTACCAAACACCTGGGAGATGATAACTCCCAATTTGATCACATTTTACCAAGGCTTTTACCTTGGTTTCTCTCTGTTTTTGTTGGTTTTCTTCTTGCAACTAACGCAAATATCACAAGAAAAGAGGAACCTTATTATTTATGATGAGTTTTAGGTGCTAGGCACTTTTGGAAGGATATAAAGCTATGTATGGGCTTAATGAGGAAAATCAAGCAAGTTATTAATTGGGAAGATTCTCACATGGGGCGTCGGACATTTTGACGACCATCGGTATGGCCATGACCCGCCCATACAATGCACCCGTACGGTGTGTCAACTCCTTTGCCCTATAAAATAGATCAACTTCCATCAAAGGGTCATACGCATAAAGAGAACACAGTAGCTGCCACACAGTCCAGAAGAGAGGAAGAAGAGATCCGGAGAGAGAGAGAAGGCTTATCCCTTCAATCTGATCCAAGATCTTCAACATCTACTCCCATTTATCCATTACACCCCATGTACGCGTGTGAGAGAGATAGATCATCACACTTGTGAGATTAGGGTTTACAACTCTATTCATACTTTAGATTGTATTTGATTCAATCTTCCTTTTATTGTGGCTTGCTACAGTAATATCGAGATGAACTCTATTTACATTAAGTTAAAAAAACTCTACTTACATTATGATTATATCATTATGTTCTTCCTCTATCATGTTCGAGTAAATCCCCCTAGGCGTGGGAGATGTAGGAGATTGGTGATATGTGTTGTTCCTATCTTATATTCCATCTGAAAGAGCATGTGGGCCCCCATGTGTGGTTTTGGTAATTAATGACAATCTTTATATACTAATGTTTGTATTAAGTTGTACTTATAGGAATTGTCCATTGGAATTTCTTGGAGCATATGTTGGCTTCAAGGTAGATGAAATGTAGAAGAATATGTGTTGTGCAAGCTCCAAGTGCGCCATCTCTAGAAGATCTCTTGTTTAATGCTTGCCATCCTCGGCGTTCATGGATCGATGAAGACAAGGTCAAAGTATGTTCAAGGCAAAGGTATTCTTGGTAGGTTTTTCCTTTTGCCGGTCTCGTGTTGGTAGTTGAGAGACCGGGTTTAGGATAGATAGTCGTACTATCAAGAGGGGCTCTCGATTAAGTAACTCAATCATATCGTTCGGAGAGAGCTCAAACCTTTGCATTCTTAGCATCATCTTTCTTGGTTGTTTGTTTATCCTATCCATGTGAGGATATAAAGCTTGTGGTAATCTTCATAACAAGCTCTTGTTCATCAAAATCGGATCTCCCTTTTATCTCTTGTTGCGATTTTGTTCTTGAAGGTTTTTTGGATGCTCACCGAGTGAGGTATCTCACATTACTTTTTGTTGGGTAGTTCTTGTTGTCCTCTTTCCAACAAAATTGGTTTCGGGTCAATCAGAGTTCCCTACCTCAAGTTATCGCAGTTTGTATTTTGCCTCTTATTGATTTAAAAAGAAAAAGGAAAAATAATTTCTCTAGGCTCAGCGGTAGTACCGGGTCGCTATCGCCTGGCCCTGCTTGCTCTGTGTCGCCCGGTTGGGCCATCCGGTGCTACCGGCTCAAACCGGTACTACTACCCGGGCGGGCCTACCGCCTGGGCGGGACGGTAGTACCGGGCCAGCCCGGCCGCCTGCTCCTGCGCTTGCCCAGCTACACCGCTGCCTCTCATGCTTGCTCGCCAGCTCTCCTGCCCGGGCCGCCGCTCCCTCACTAGGTCAGCTGCTCCCGCACGCTCGCTCGCTGTACGTTTCCTCGTTGGATCCCCTGTGACGCTACTGCTCTCGCTTCGATCGCCAGGCTGGCTACCCGCGTTGATATGTGTTCATTCTGCTCGCTCGCTCCACCTGGGTCGGTGCGGTAGTACCGTCCTAGTCCGGTACTACCGGCCCAAACCGGAGATTTTTCCCCAACGGGCAGGTTTTGCTTGGCCCCTATAAAAGGCTTCTCTCTCTTTTTTCTAGTAGCTCTTCTTCCTCTTTTCTCAAGCCCTTTTGCCCCATTATTCTTACATATCTTGAGCTTGATTAATATCTTCCCCTCCAATAATTCTTGCCAATATTTGAGAGGAAGAGAGGGAGATCTAGATCTATAATTTGACCAAACCAAATCACCTCTTTGTGAGTGAATCTTTGGGATCTAGATCTTGGGGGGATTTTGTGTTCTCCTTGTGTTCTTGCTCTCTTGTTCCCCTAATTGCTTTAGTAGTTGGAACTTGAGAGTGAAGGATTGGGGCATCTTTGTGATATTCTTGCCATTTGCATTAGGTGCATCGGTTTGTGTTCTCCCCGGAGGATTTGATTGGTGAAATCAAGAAGTTTGTCCCTCTTGGGTTCTTGGAACCCTAGATGGTTGTGTGGCCTTTGTGGCGTGTTCTTAAGGCCTTCAATTAAGTTGTGAAGCTCTCCCCAAGATTGAGGCCTTGGTGGCGATTATTGGGATCCTCCAATTAAGTTGTGGAGATAGCCCCAATCTTATATGGGTTTGGTGACCGCCCTCAAGTGTCCCATAGTGGAACGGGTGCTTGCCGCGTGGTGGGTGCTCGGGAGAATAGGGTGAGGCCTCTTGTGGCATTGGTGGTCTTAGTACCACCCACCTCTCCAACGAGACGTACTCCCTTATTGGGAGGAACTCAGTAAAATATCGTCGTCCCCGCGTGCCTCGATTATCTCTATACCCGAGCTCTTTACTTATGCACTTTATATTGTGATAGCCTTCGTGCTTGAAGTAATCTATCTTGCTATCACATTGTTGCTTGTATTGCTTAGAATAAGTTGTTGGTGTACATAGGTGAACCTTAGTATATCTAGGCTTTGTGCTTGAAAAAATAAAACGCTAGTTTTATTCCGTCATTGTTAAGCCCATCTCGTAAAAGTTTTAAACCGCCTATTCGCCCCCCCTCTAGGCGACATCCGTGATCTTTCACCATCTATTTGTGATTGTGGTTATTATTATTTTGTGCAAGAATGAAGGTCTATGTTATGTGTAATGCTTGTTATCTCATCTAAGGGCCCAAGTAATAGGATCCATAGAACTAGATAGATAGGAACCCATTTGCTAGTGAATCGGTGACCTCCAAGTGACATGATTGATATAAAAAAGGAACAAGTATAACTTGAGGAGTATGAGGAACCAGAAAGATTAAAGCCTTGATTTAGTGTAAATATCTTAAAAGTTTCCCTGACCATGGCTTGTGGTAATAGGCAAAATAATAATCATGGGAGTCGGACAAATCCACCTGGAGGAGTATGGACTAATAATGGATTTCCCGCCTACTTGCATATTTATATGAAGAATTACTATTACTTATACCACTTTATCCATTTGGCTTAATCATTAGCACCATCAATTGAATCTCTTCGCGCCTAACTTCTCATCTGTAGGAACTCTGATAAATCTTCGTACTTTATTTTGCTTTATGTTATTTACTTTTTGTTTACTCCACACTACAATCCCAACCATGCTCACCCTTTTTACATCCTCAAAACTTGAAGTCAATTCACTCAAGAATTGTGACACCTTGGGTGTGATAGAGACATCGCAGATAAATATTTTCCTAAGCTCCTCATTGGGATTGATATAAAACCCAAAACTAATACTTCCACAAAAAGTGCTCCGAATGAACCTGTGCTCTTGCAGGCATCAAGCTATTTTCTAGTGCCGTTGTCGGGAGCTAAGCACTGAATGTTTGTTTCTTGACATTTGTAAGTATTGAACTTGTAGATGACATATGTTGAAGACATGGGATCTAAACGCTATGGTAAGACTATTTACTAGACTATATTGCACATATACCTGATCAAAGACGTCGGGAGGGTTTTTGAAAATCTCTAAAAATCACGTACTATGGACGTGAAAAACTTGAGTTCTGATGGATCAAAATGTGATGAGCTCGTTGGGAACCAAGATGAAGGTATGATAAGCACAACAATAAATTTCCCCCTAGTTATGAAACCAAGGTTATCGAACCAGTAGGAGCAAGGAAACAACCCCAAGGTGTTGTTTTCAACTCGGAATCCTACACAACACAACCACAAAACTTTGCCCCAACCTACAGTGAGGTTGTCAATCTCACCGGTTTTGCTGAAATAAAGGATTAAACGTATTGTGTGGAAGATAGTAATTGCTTTGCAGAAAGTAAACAGTAAATAGTAGATTGTAGATTGATGGTAAAAGAATGGACCGGGGTCCATAGTTCACTAGTGGTGATTCTCCTTAAGATAGATGACATTTTGGGTGAACAAATTATAGCGGGGCAATTGACAGACACCGAGAAAGCATACATGCATATACTAATCATCTTGACTCCTATGAGATTTGATTGGGCATTACAACATTATACACAGTCTGTAATCCAACTGCATCTATGACTAATAATCCACCTTCGGGTTATCATCCGGCCCCCTCCAGTATTAAATTGCAAGCAACAGATAATTGCATTAAGCAAAGTGTGTAAAGTAAACAATACGATTGCCCTATAGACAAAGGATTGTTGTTTTTCCCTAGTAGCAACAACACATCTAGTACCTTAGAGATTTCTGTCACGTCCCTAGATTACTAGAGGCATAAACCCACTATCGAGCATAAATACTCCCTCTTGGAGTTGCTAGCATCTACTTGGCCAAGATAGCTACTAACAACGGAAAGCATGCAAGATCACAAATAACAAAGACATGATAAAATCAATAATCAATCTGAAATAGCATCTCAACATCCATCGGATCCCCACAAACACAACATGTAGGATTACAAATAGATGATCTTGATCATGAACGGAGCTCACAAGATCTAAACATGGTAGCACGAAGGAGGAGCTCCAGGGATGAACTACTCACGCATCACACCGGAGGCAGGCATGGTGATGAAGAAGGCCTCCAGGGTGAATTCTCCCCCCGGCAGGGTGCCGGGAAGAGCTTCAGATCCCTCCCGATCTAGGGATGGAGATGACGGCGGCTATAGACTCTTTCATGGAATTTTGATCGGGTCCTTAGGGTTTTCGTCCCGAGGGGTCTTTATAGGCGGAAGGGCTAGGTTGGTGGAGCACCAGGGGGCCCACACACCCTGGTGGCGCCCCCTTCCCCTAGGCCGCGCCGCCACCAGGTGTGGCCGCCCTGGTGCGCCACTTCATCTCCCCTCCGGACTCCGTGTTGCTTCGGGTAAAATATTGACTTTGGGTTTTGTTTGGTCCAATTCCGAGAATATTTCCTCACTAGCTTTTCTGAAACCAAAAACAACAGAAAACGGGCAACTGGCACTGTGGCATCTTGTTAATAGGTTAGTTCCAGAAAATGTGTAAAAATACTCCAAAGTGTGGACAAAACATAAGAAAGTAGATATAAAACAAGCATGGAACATCAAAAATTATAGATACGGTTACAACGTATCAACATCCCCAAGCTTAACTCCTTCTCGTCCTCGAGTAGGTAAGTGATAAAAAGAAGAATAATTTTTGAGGCATGCACCATCACAATCTTGATCAAGGCATTTGTAAAACATTGATAGCTGGGATCATAGTACTCTAACATAGCATAAAAGATATAGTTCTAATAATAAGACATAACAACTATGTTGTAACATGAAAAGGTACAAATAAAAGATTCATGAATAACAATGCTTTGAAAGACGTTTGTTTGTTTCACATATAGAAAACATAATGAGAATGATATTTATCTTGTCCCTCATAGTGTAGCAAAACATAAATGCATAGGACACCTTCAAAGTTCATAAGGGTGACTAGATACAAATAGTTTAAGAACAAGTAATATCAAAGTTATGAATCAATCAACAAGTTTTGGGACAATGCACATTAAACTAAGAATGGCCACTATGATCTCTCAATAGGTGCATAAAGATAGAAGATGGAGACTCAACATAAAAGTAAAAGAAAGGCCCTTCATAGAAGGAAGCAGGGATTGAAGTCTCATAAAGAGCTTCCAAAAATTATGGTACTTATTAGCTTTCAGCTCTCATTGCCCCTATCATAAGTATCTTTAGGTGATTAAGGTTAAAGTGAACAAATATGAGGATATGCTTGACAAGTTATAAGTTGAAATCTCATGCCCCTTACGAAGACCGAACCTCATGCTACTCAACTTTAGTCACGAGTAAGTTCTTGTCATTGTAAGTACATGTGTATCATAGAGAACTGCCAATGAGGTACCCCTTGCCCCATGATACAGGAGCTTTCCCATATCAAAATGACAAGGCAAGCAGACAATGAGCATCTCAACGATCTTTTTATTTGCTATTTGCATAGGTTTTTATTGAGGATGTTTCATAGATTGCTCACTATGGTTACGCTGCAAGTTTCCACCATGATTAGGCATGTCTTAGGCTAGCGGCCCAGGCGTTTCTCTAACACATATACAAACTCCATGAGCTTACAAGCTCCCCTTTTATTTCACACCCGCCAGGATCCATAAGCAAAAGAACATGATATCAACCAAATAAAGTGCAATGTTGAAAGCGTTCCCCATGGTAACATGGTTCTGCTAATTCACAATTTATAAAGCGCAAGCATATACGCAATATAGATGGGCACAATGGTTCAAGTTTATTAAGTGCAAGGAAAGTAAAGTGTGCCATCAAGTTTGTGAGAGCTTTAATCACTAATTTTCACATAACAATTTTAATTCGGAAGGTAGATAAAAACATGAATATACTTGGAATAGCAAATGCTAATAGGTAGGTATGGTGGAGTATTTGGAATAACTTGGTTTTATTTGTAGTTGGATGCATGAGTGGAACTCATACTTGGTATGGAGGCTAGCAAAAGACTGGGAGTGACCAACTAAGAGAGCAATAATGGCCATAATCATGCAAAGCGACAAAACATTACTAATTAAAGCATAAAGTGAGATTACAAGTCGAAAACTAAATGATCATAGAGGTTATGGTGACTTGGTATAGTCTTAACATGGTGTGAGCATGTGCCAAGTCAACCCAAATAAAGCATCAAAGGAGAATACCATAATATTATGCTTTTATATGCTAAAACAACGCATGATTCTTTCGAGGCACATTAAGCAATCTCAATTGTTTGTAACAAGTCATGCTACAACAATAATCACTAAGCATAAAGCCAAAACAACATCAAGCATGACATGACAAAGCCTAGGCCACAGTAAAAAACAAGCTCCTTTTATACCACTTATAAGCATGAACTTTCCTGCTCTTTTCCAATCCAATCTAACTTATTTGAAAACTAATGTATGCATACGGGGGTCCAACCAATTTATTCAAGCAAACTAAGCAAACAAAAACTAAAAACGAAAATGAAGATGCTCCAAAAACAACACAACTGTGCATGAAACAATAAAAATGAAGTGCTTGGAAGAAAACCTGAGATTTTTATTGATGAAGAAGGGGATGCCTTGGGCATCCCCAAGATTTTACGCTTGTAGTTCTTGAGTATTTCTTGGGGTGATACGGGTGGCATCCCCAAGCTTGAGCTTTTGTGCATACTTCATCTTATCACATTATTCTTCCCTACACTTTAAAATTTCCTTCATACAAAACTTAACACAATCTTCATTAGCAACATTAGTGTACTCAAGATAATAAGTCTTTAGGTTTAATTTCAACTGTTGGGGGGATACCCCTAGGTAGGGTCACGCCGGGGTATAAAGGCCTGGTTAGCCGAGGTACGACAAGGTCAAAGCAAGTGCTGGCCGAGTCACCTCAAGGCAGGTCGGATCACAGAGTAACCCGGACTAGGGGACGTCCCCCTAACTTGGTCTCAACCGATTTATGCCGTATGTCGGTAAGATGTATCTAACTTGTATGCAGGAACAGGTGTAGCCGGATCTACTATGTAGGATCCGGGTTATATCAAGCTTGTAAGAGAAGGAAGGTATCTCGTTGGTCAAAGGTGACCACTGTACGCAGAGCGTGAGCGAAGCGGACAGAGGAAGGACCATCGAGGCGTGGCCGACAAAGGTGACGAAGCCTATGTCGGATGACGCAGGCGCCGCAGAGGCTCACGTAGCCTCTGCATGGATGATGCGGGGCAAAAGCGACCCGGTCGGCTTACTATTTTGGGAGGAGGCATATTCCAGGAAATATGCCTCCACGTATGCCCTAAGTGGAGACCTAGCCCCCCCTATATAAGGAGGGCTAGGGCCTCTATAGAAGGGGCTGGTTGATCTCTGGTTGATTGGTCTTGACTTGGTGGTCTCCTAGAGAGTTATGTTTTGCTAGCAGTGAGAGTAAGAGAGTTCTTCTTCCTCCTCTCCCCAATACAGCTCTAGGAGCATTTGTAAGTCTTGGAAGTGAATCGAATACAAAGCTACCGTGTGTGGAACCACCACACTATCCCTCCCTGGATTCCCCTAGTGCACCTAGTCCCCACCTTTAGCCTATCTATGGCATCTGCCGTGACACCACCACGAAAGTTGGCGCCCACCGTGGGGCTAGCAGCGCTAGCAGGGGTGAAGATCCAGACGGGAAACTTCATCGGCACCGGCGAACGCATTGTCTCCGGGCTTGTTCAGCGCTTTGGAGCGCTGGATTTCGTCAGCGACAATGCTGGCTGCTTCGGCAAGCATCCTTTCCCGCGCAACGGCCTCTTCGTCAAGCTCGGCGCGCACAATATCTACGTTGCTATTGATGTGTCGTGCGTTCATCCGCGGCACGTCGTTGAAGGAGGCGAGCCACCCCTTAGTGCGGTTCACGGGGCGCGTATCACTCGCTCCCCTGACCACGCTGAGGTAATGATGACCGCGCCTGGCGCTGGCGCAAGCAAGGATCCGGCACCAGATCCGGAGGTAACACCTAAGGCATTGAGGAAAAGTAGAGGTCCTCCGCTAGAGAGGCCTGAGAACGTGCTGCAGCAGGCGATGGATAGCTTGGCAAACCCAGTAGCAGCAGTAGTAGATCCGGTTCAGGCACAGGCCGAGCTAGAGGAGACTAGGCAAAAAATACTAGAGGGTGCGAAAAATATAGCCGCGGCTCAGCAGTCGTTGAACATGACACTGCGTGAGTACGCAAACGCAAATAAGGTTGATGTTGTAAAAGTAAAGGGGAGAAACCTCATGAGTGAAATGAACAGAGAGGGTGATACTAGGATTGAGGAATCAGAAAACTGTTTGTCCGTGGGGCTGCCGAAGTATAGTACCCCGGCAAAGAACCTTAGAGAAGTGGATGCAGCTGTGTCCGAGTTAGAAGGTCTGATGGGTGAAGCCCGTCAAAGACAGCATGATAGAGTCAATGAGTTGGTTCGGATCATGAACAGGCAAAACAAGGAGTTTCTCAGGGCTAACCCGGAGAGAGCTGGGGCCTCCAAGATCGTTCATTCGGTGGTGGGTAACCCGGAGAAATCCGCTGGAGCTGCATCGTCTCCTCATGGTGGTCCAAGGAGAGAAGAGGTAGTAACTTTGGCCAGGAGGAATAAGCAGATAGTCCCATATGACCCGGCAAGGGCAGGGAAAGGGAAAGAAGTGCAAAGAAATGAGGATCGAAGGAGTGTGAGCTGAGGTGAAGCTGGCCGAGGTAACCGCGACCAAGGCAATGCCGGTCAAGGGAATGCTGTAAACAACAATGTCGGACATCGTAATTCGGTAGTTGCAGGTCAACCGTAGCAACGGAATATACCACGGCAAGAGCGCAGCGTCGGCCAAGGTATGCAATAGAGAGCAGCTCCACATGAGCAAGATAGATACAATGATGGTGATTCGGAGATGGTGAACGCTGGCTATCCCAGGCCAGACTATCACGTGATAGGGTCAAGATTGGGAAGCAGGAACTTGATGCCTGATGATGCCAGGTTAAAACTGGACCGGCTATATAGGTCGGAGCAAATTGAGTGTCAAGGTCCTCCGGGTCCAGCATGTTTTGGGCCCCGGATCATGAAGGAGCCTCCGGTACCTAACTTCCAGTTACCTAGAGGCACAAAGACGTATGACGGCAGCACTAAGCCGGAGGATTGGTTGATTAACTATGCAACTACAGTGAAAATTGCCACAGGCAACTTGAGATGGGCTGTGAGATATGTGCCCCAGATGCTGGAGGGGCCAGCGAGGGTATGGCTAAACAATTTGCCACCCAGAAGTATTAACTGTTGGATCGATTTTGAGGAGATGTTTGTTAGCAATTTCTCAAGTACGTATTAGAGGCCCAACAGGCCACATACCCTAGCGATGTGCAGACAGAGACCGAATGAGACTGACCGGGAGTTTTTAACCCGTTGGTGCACTGTGCGAAACTCGTGTGAGGGTGTGATTGAATCACAGGCCATAGCTTGGTTTGCGCAAGGATGCAGATATGCAAGCATGCTATGGCAAAGGTTGCAAAGGGATATGCCAACCACCTTGGCAGAAACAATCCGAATTGCTGATTCATATGCCTTGGGTGATCCGATGCAACCTAGGCTCACGTCAAATGAGCCAAGCGAGGAGTATTGTCAGCGAGATGGGGCCAGGTCATCCCGGAGAAATGATTACCGAGGAAAAAGAAGGGATGACAGACCGGATTATCGGTACAGTTCGCAACAAGTTGCAGCTGTGAATCAGGATCAACCCGGAGCAGGAAGCAGTCAACGTCAAAAAACTAGAGGACAGCAATGGACACCAAGGAATGATGGAAAGAAAACTTGGACGCTAGAGCAGAAAAAACAGTGGCAAGAAAAGAAGGACCGTCCGAGGTACACCTATGAGGCAATGTTGGATCAGCCGTGTAAATTTCACACGCCTAATCCGAGTAACCCAGCGGGTCACACAACCAAGCAATGTGAGTGGATGCGAAAGATAGAACAAAGCGGTTTGAGGAATGCTCAGGCACCTAGGAATGATCAACCTCGGCAGGAGTTACCCCGGCAGCAATTGCTCTCCGGAGCGAACACGCAACAGCTAATGTTGCCTCCCCTTCCGCCGAGGTATGACAACCATGAGAGAAGGGATGCAGTGCATCAGGTGGAGAACCAAAACCAACTGGATCAGAGGTACCCCAGAAACAAGGGGAGAAATGAGTACAGAGAGCACCATCAGAGTTATTGTGTGTTCACTACGGAAGAGACAGACAAAAAGAGCTTGCAGCGCCGACATATGGAGGTCAATGCAATAATGCCGGCCGTGACGAGGTATATGCCTTGGTCGGATCAGGAGATTACCTGGAGCATCAAAGATCATCCGAAGCTCATGCCAAGTCCTGGTTCGTATGCACTGGTGTTGGATCCAACATTCATTGGGCCTAACATCAATGTGAGGTTCTCAAAGGTGCTGATTGATTAATGGAAGTAGCATCAACATCATGTATGTGGACACGATGCGCAAGTTGGATATCTCGGAGAATATGCTCCAAGCTACAAGGACAACTTTCCATGGCATTGTGCCAGGCATTTCTTGTGAGCCCATAGGCAAGGTCCAGGTTGATGTATTGTTCGGCACAAGAGATAACTGCCGGACTGAGAATTTGGAGTTCGAGGTTGTAAACTTGGAGAGCCCATATCACGCGTTGCTTGGCAGGCCAGCTCTGAACAAATTCATGGCAAGTTGTGACATCAGTTACTTGAAGATGAAGTTGCCCGGGCCGAATGGTGTAATTACCATAGTTGGGGATTTCCGACGTTCCATAGAATGTGCATCTGCCGGATCTAACCTGGCCGAGTCACTCGTGATTGCGCAAGAAAAGAGAAAGATCCAAGAAGTGGCGGCATTGGCTCAGTCCGCGCAGCAGTACATGCCGGTGCTGAGTAACCCGCATGGCAGTGTCTCATTCCAAGCGACAAAAGATACCAAGAAAGTGCCTGTTGATGATATGTTCCCTGAGCGTACCATAACAATTGGTGCTAGGTTAAATGACAAATAGGAAAGCGAGCTCGTCAACTTCCTCCGTGAGAATCGGGATATTTTTGCTTGGTCCACACAGGACTTGCAAGGTGTTCCGAGGGAGTTGGCCGAGCACTCTTTGAATATCAGACCCGGAGCAAAGCCGGTGAAGCAACCTCTCCGTCGCTTCGCCGAAGACAGGAGAAAGGTCATAGGAGATGAGATAGCTCGTTTGTTGGCTACAGGATTTATCATGGAAGTGCTTTACCCGGATTGGCTGTCTAATCCGGTGCTGGTAGAGAAGAAGAAGGATGATCCGAACGTGGCAGTGGTTTGGCGTATGTGTATCGATTACATGAACCTGAATAAGGCGTGTCCAAAAGATCCATTCCCACTGCCAAGGATAGACCAAGTCATAGATTCCACTGCTGGGTGTGAGTTGTTGTCGTTCATTGATGCATATTTTGGTTTCCACCAGATACCTCTGAACCCAAGTGATCAAATAAAGGCTGTGTTTATCACCCCGTATGGGGCTTATTGCTATCGCACCATGCCTTTTGGCTTACGTAATGAAGGGGCAACGTACCAAAGATGTATGCAAAAATGTTTGCATGACCAAATTGGTCAGAATGTGCAGGTGTATGTGGATGATGTTGTGATAAAGACCAAGGAAAGCAAAACGCTCCTTGACGATATCAGGCAAACATTGGCGAACCTAAGGAGGTTCCGAATGAAGCTTAACCTGGAGAAATGTACCTTCGGTGTCCCGGCTGGAAAGTTACTCAGATTTCTTGTCTCTAGCCGAGGTATCGAGGTCAATCCAACTAAAATCCGGGCCATAGAGCGAATGGAACTGCCGAAGTGTCTTAAGGATGTCCATAAGTTCACTGGTTGCCTGGCATCCTTAAGTCGGTTTGCATGTCGGTTGGGAGAAAAGGCACTGCCTCTCTATCAACTCATGAAAAAATTGGACAAGTTTATTTGGACACCGCAGGCCAATGAAGCCTTTATCCAACTAAAGAAGATGTTTGCCACTGCACCAGTGTTAGCCTCTCCACTATCGAAGGATCCAATGTTGCTCTATATAGTCGCAACCAACCGAGTTGTAAGTGCAGTAATTGTGGTAGAGCGCGACGAAGAGGGTAAGTCAGTACAAAGGCCAGTATATTATCTGAGCGAGGTATTATCAGCCTCAAAGCAGAACTATCCTCACTATCAGAAGGTGGCATATGGTGTGTATATGGCAGCTAAGAAGCTGAAGCACTATTTCGAGGAACACCCAATCAATGTAATATGTGAAGCCCCCATATCCGAGATAATGAGCAACAAGGATGCAAGTGGCAGGATTGCAAAATGGGCAATTGAGCTAGCACCTTATGCGCCACAATATGACAGAAGAGAAGCAATCAAATCACAGGCTGTGGCGGACTTTTTTGTGGATTGGGCCGAGGTACAATATGAGCCACCATTGCTAGATCCGAACTACTGGAAAATGCACTTTGACGAGTCAAAAACAAAAACTAGGTTAGGTGCCGGAGTTGTGCTTACCTCGCCAAAGAAGGACCAGCTAAAGTATGTGCTGCAAATCCACTTCACTGCATCAAACAATGTTGCAGAATATGAGGCACTTGTACATGGGCTCAAAGTGGCGAAGGAGATTGGAATACGTTGGATCCAATGCTTCGGTGACTCGATCTCGTAGTCCAGCAAATCTCCGGACAATGGGATGCTCTGGATGCGAACATGGCATTGTACAGATTTCATGTGGAGAAGATATCTGGTTACTTTGAGGGATGCGAATTTCACCATATACCCCGGGTGGAAAATGAGGCTGCCGACGTATTGTCGAAGCTCGGGTCAACCCGACAAGCAATTCCACCGGGCGTAGCATTAGAGCACCTCAGAAAACCATCTATCAGGCCATCCCTGGAGTCTGACTCAATTTTTATCCTGGCAAAACCGGAATCAGAGGCTGTGCCCATGGACATTGATGTGGGGAGTGGTTCGCGAACCCCGGGGACTGCCTTGGCAAACCCGGGGACTGCCTCGACAAACCTGGGGACTGCACAACGTGATCCGGTAGAAGTTATGCCGGTGGATCAGATGGAAAATGATGAGGATGTGTTCCCAGTGCGAGCTGTACCAACTTGGGCACTTCCCATATTCCAATTCCTAAAAGATGGAACCTTACCCACTGAGGAGGTACTTTCCAGGCAAACTCAGAGGAGAGCAAAAGCATACACGATCATCAATTCCGAGCTATACAGAAGGAGTGTGACTAATGTCCTCCAGCGATGTGTTGACCCAGAGGAAGGACTTGACATCCTTCGAGATATACATCAAGGGGAATGTGGGCATCATGCCTCGTCCAGAGCCTTGGTAGCAAAAGCTTTCCGCCATGGGTTTTACTGGCCAAGTGCCTTGGAACAAGCAGAAGATCTGGTGAGAAAATGCAATGGCTGTCAGAGATATGCGACAAAGACACATATGCCAATGTCGGAGCTCAAGACCATACCAATTACATGGCCATTTGCTGTATGGTGCTTGGATATGGTTGGCCCGTTTAAACCAGCAAGAGGGAACATGACCCACATCCTGGTCATGGTTGACAAATTTACGAAATGGATTAAAGTGAAGCCAATAAGAAAATGTGATGGAGCTACTGCCATAACTTTCCTCAAAGACATCATCTTGAGATACGGTAATCCTCACAGTATCATAACAGACAATGGCACAAATTTTGCTGAAGGAGCATTTGCGCGTTTTTGCCGGGAAAAGAAGATCCGGCTGGATGTTGCCTCGGTAGCCCACCCCGCATCGAACGGACAAGTGGAAAGATCCAATGGATTGGTGCTATCTGGGATAAAACCCCGGCTCATTGAGCCACTGCAAAGATCAACGGGGTGCTGGATAGAGGAACTACCAGCGGTACTGTGGAGTTTAAGAACAACTCCGAATCGATCAACGGGCTACACGCCATTCTTTCTGGTATATGGGGCAGAAGCTGTATTACCAGCCGACATAGAGCATGACTCGCCTAGGGTCACCCAATACACAGAAGCCGAAGTGCAAAAAGCCTGGCAAAATGATGTTGATTTGCTGGAAGAAGCGAGAGAATTGGCATTGTCCAGATCTGCCATATATCAGCAAAATCTCCGACGCTATCATAGCCGGAAAGTAAGCCCCCGAGTTTTCCGGGAAGGCGATTTGGTACTCCGGTTGGTACAACGTACTGCTGGCATGCATAAATTATCCCCCCATGGGAAGGGCCATTCACTGTGAGCAAAGCATTGCACAATGATTCTTATTATCTTATCGATGCAAAACCACAGGAGAAGAACAAGGCAGACAGGTCCGACGAGGAATCCAAACGTCCATGGACTGTAGCTCTACTTCGTCCTTTCTACACTTAGCAGAGAAGTGTATGTATCCGAGTCTCTCATATGTCGGTATGTATGCCGGTAATGAGCTTATCAATGAAACCCTGGCACCTCGAGCAGTAACTCGGGGACTGCCTGAATAATATTGGTTGTCTTCTGTATCTTCTATTTATATGTCGGCTGGCGTAAGTTGCTTCTACTTAAGCCGGATTAGTAGTGTGTGAGCACCAAAAACCTAACTCTTCGACTTGCTGCTGTCCAACAAGATTTGGCTTCATGGCAAGCAAGAGAACAAGTTTGGAATTGCGTAGCACATGAAAAACGACTAAGGAAAGAAACTTAATTGAGGTGACATTTGTTTTTCGGACTAACCTTGTGCTTACTTTAAATTTATTACGCTGAATTATTTTGAGCTAATCCTAAAGTTTCCAAGTATTGTTAAGTCAATTTTTGAAACTCAGACTCGTAAGTCATAAGGTAGACACGAGCCGAGCCAAGAAATTGGAGGAACAAGAAAATGAAACTCGGGGACTACGCGCAAGTTAATCCGGCATAAAAACCTAGTAGCAAAATATAACTGATGTGCTTAGATACAATTGCACCCAGCATACCGGGGATCTGATAAATTTCAAATTTTTTTCGCTCAAGGAGCAGCAGGAGGAGGTAATTTGGTGCCAGCAGGTGCAACTCCAGCCTCGGCATCAGCTTCATCTTGATCTTCTTCGACGTCCGAGGCTTCGCTCTCATCATCTTCACCCGAACCATCTTCGATGTATTCGTCGTCAATGGCATCGAGAAAGCTTGGTCCCTCATTCCATTGATGGATGGGGGCATATTGAATGAGGTTATGGGCGCAAGCCTTGGGACGAAATACACAATCCGGATCGGTGGACCACCTTGACCCGGTGCGCATGCGCTCGAGAAGATCGAGATTGATTTTCTCGTACCATGTGAGCACATAGTGGAGAATGGTCTCAGCTCCGGCACGTCCGACGGATTCCCTCTAGAGGTCTAGCTAGGTCTCGCACTCCATCAACTTGTTAATTAGGGCAGCGGAACCCTCCGGAGTGTCTTCGCCAGGCCAAAGGGCATTAAAGACCCAGACTGCTACGCTTAGAATATCCTTGCCGTGGTTCTTCATGATTTCAACTCTAGAGGACAAGCTGACAAGTAGGTCTCAAGATCAAGAGGAATGGCGCCAGAACTAGATGGAGTACCTCTCTGCTGGCGGAACTTGGTAACAGCAGTGGATGCAATGGCATCACCCTCTGGAAACTTGTCTGAAAACAAGACAAGTGAAATAAGTACAAGAGATTGACCCGGAGAGATTCATGCCGGTTTAAGGAAAAGAACTTACAAGAGATGTGGCTGTGGATCCGGGTCAGCTCCTTAGTGCACTTGTCACGCCTCTCCCAGAGTTGCGCAAGTTCAGCATCCGCCGACTCAAGCTTGACGTTGGCCTCCTTGAGAAGATCCTAGTCCTTGGCAATCTGGAGATTGAGGCGTTCTGTTTCTTCAGTAAAATCTTGGCCTGCCTTCTCTAGTTCGGATTTGTGATGCGCCTTAAGCTTCTTCATATCTGCCTTAAGCCAGGCAATTTCTTCATCTTTGGTCCGGAGGAGGGTAAGCTCGTCATCTTTCTTCTTGAGTTTAGCTTGGTGCTGCCCTGCTTGTTCGAGAAAATGCAGCATCATGTCAGGCACGGGCACACTATCTTCAAGAGAGGCTGAAGTAGTTTGTTGACCCGGCAAAGCCGTGGTATGAATATTTGCCGAGCCAAGGAGAAAAGGAGATAGAAAGCACAACAAGGTGGAGCAAGATTAACTTACCCTTTATCTGGTCCAAAATTTCCTCATAAGGATATTCTCAGCCTCCACACTAGCTGCGAAATCCGAATGAGGGATTAGTTCGTTGGAAAAAGATGAAGAGAGATAGAAAATTGACAAGGAGAAAACTTACCCCTTTTATCGTGTTCAGCGAGAAGAGCACTATGCTTTGCGCGCAACATCTTGTGAGTATCAAGGAGACGCTGAAATTCAGCGCTCCGACGATTGGTGGTCACCTGAAAGAGCAAAAATGGACAGCTTAGTCTTGTGCATATTCGAAGTGTACAAAATCTGGGCCAAGTGGGACTTAACCCGGCTCTAGGTGTGTGCATATTCGAAGTGTACAAAATCTGGGCCAAGTGGGACTTAACCCGGCTCTAGGTGTGTGCATATTCGAAGTGTACAAAATCCGGGCCAAGTGGAACTTAACCCGGCTCTAGGTGTGTGCATATTCGAAGTGTACAAAATCCGAGCCAAGTGGAACTTAACCCGGCTCTAGGTGTGTGCATATTCGAAGTGTACAAAATCCGGGCCAAGTGGAACTTAACCCGACTCTAGGTGTGTGCATATTTGAAGTGTACAAAATCCAGGCCAAGTGGAACTTAACCCGGCTCTAGGTGTGTGCATGTCCAAAGTTGCTAAGGAGCTACGCTAGTTCTCTAAGGAGCATCCGGCCGAGTAACAAGTTACTCCCCCGGAGGCTCGGGGACTAATGGTTATATCACTAGTAATCTTCCGCATGCTAAGGAAAAGGTGAAGTAACGTACCTCCATCATCCGACCTGCAGGGTTGATTGCCTTGGCAGCGGTATTCATCTACGCAGCAAATTTGGCGGGACCGAACTTCTCCGGGAGATCGTCGTTGTGGACGAACTCTGCCTTGTTCCAGCTGTTCACAAACTCGATCAAAGTCGGAGGATATCGTTCGCCGCCGAGCATGTGGGGGGCAACTAGACCCTTAGTGTGAGCTTCCCTCCTCTCAACCTGGGCAAGGGCCGGACTGGTGTGCAAAGCAAGTTGCGTATCAGCTGGCTCGACAAGGGCGTCCTTCGGCGGTGGAGTCTTTTTGGGGAGCATGGACGCAAGTGTGTGCTGTCCAGCCTCAATGGACGTTGCCTTGGCGGCGTAAGGAGCCTTCTTGCCCTTGGGTTGCTGCTGTGAGGCGGAAGTTGCTGCAGCGGATTTGCCCTTAGGAGCTGCCTTGGTGCTTCCCTTGGTGCTGCTGGTGTCTTCTCGCCGAGCCTTGGATGACTCGGACGAGGCGGAGGGGCTTGGTGCCTTTGTTGTAGCTGTTGGTGCTGGAGCCGAAGATGGTGCTGACTTTCATTTTGGTGGGGGTGCTGTGGGTATCTCGGACGAAGCTGGTTGCGGCGGAGCCGAAGTGGTAGTTACTGCTTCCTCGGCAGAGCCAGTTTCCCCCGCTCCGAGGTTGCCCTCTTCTTGACGAAGTGGGCTGGAACCTGGAGCAGCCGTTGAACCCTCCTGAATAGGGCTCAACGGGCGCGAATCGTCGCCACGAGGGGGAGAAGGGCTATGCCGGAGCGGTGAAGCAATACCCGATCCGCTCTAGGGAACCTCTACCACAGCCCTGCCGAATCGAATCATAAATGATGAAAAACTATGACAAAGGAAGAACAAATGAATAGCAAAGGGTGAAGTGGCTTACTCATCCAAGGTCAGAGGCTCTCTTGGCTTCTGGGCCCTCCGGGTTGTGGCCTTGGTTGCAGGCTTGGTGGCAGTTTTGTCCCCGAACTTCTTTCGCCTTTTAGCTGGCTGAGAAGGTCCGGAGGAAGATGCGGATGCATCTCCCCTCTTCTTCTTCGGTGCGACCAGGACAGGATCACCCACGACAAGGGGAGGATTTTCATGGATCTGCCCACCGGGGTTAGCTGATGCCGAAAAAGCATAAGAAAGGGGGACAACGTCAAATGCCTCCATCACCTCAACATCCGAATCATCTTCATCGTCGGGCCAATCTCTAATGGAAGAGAGTTTACCGGTGGGTCGCTTGGTCGCATCCGCCATAGGCAGGAACATCTCCTGATCCGGTTCCTCCTCGTCCGAGGTATCGCGATCGGGCGCCCATTTGAGAGAAGGCTCAGTGCCGTCCTCGATGGTTTGCTGAAGAAACATCTAAGGTAAAGAAAAGGCAACAAGATTAAACCTACAACAAGGACCGACATGCAATTTAATTCGAAAAGAGTTTGGGGCACGAGACTTACCGTAGGAGGAAGCCTATCTCGGCAGAAGTGTTCAAGCCCCCACGTCCACTCAGAGGAGAAGTCCTTGTGGGTGGTGAAGAGGGCCTTGACCCGGCGGTAGATCTTGGTGTTGCTTAACTCGAACGAGGAGGTCCGGTTGGGGTCGCGGCCCCAGCTCATATGACAGAGCTTATGTGTGCGTTTATGGAGGAGGGAGATCCGGTTGCGAACAAACGTGATCATTGCGTCTTCATTGCGCAATCCCAGATCCTTCAACTCCTGAAACCGCTTGTTGACTTGGTTCGCCAAGACAATGGGCTTCTTGGGGACCTTGTCCCATAAATCCGGGTTAGGAGGACCCGGAGTATAGGGGCGCAGCCGGATCAAATCTTCGGAGGTGCTGTTCCGGACATAGAAGAAGGTCCGGGCCCATCCCTTGCAAGAGTCAAGTCCCGTTACTGGGGGGAAGATGGACTATTTCCGGGGAGAGATTGATGCAGCGTCGAACCGCGTAAGCTATTTGTCCTCCGGATTAAGCTCAATGTTCAGAATCACGTTCTGGCGAAGGCCAAAGAACCGGATCCAGAGCTCCTTCGTGGGCCATAGTCCAGCGTAACCTTCGATGGTGGAGGCAAAGGCGGAGAGAGACGTGATGGCATTAGCCGGAAGATGGTGCGGCTGAAGCTCATATGTATTTAGCCAGTCGTGGAAGAAATCACTAACTGGGAGACCAAATCCGCGTTGGAAGTGAGATAGGAACACCACATACTCACCCGGATTGGGTGAGGGGGCAAGCTCGGCGGAAGCGAGGCGTGCTAGTGCGGTAGAGCCAATCCAGGTCATCCTGGCAGACCCAGGATAGCGCCCACGCGCCGCGGTCGGTGTTCGCCGTGTCTTCCTCCATCTCCTGCTCTGCGACGGTGAGTTCCTCCTCAGTCATCTCAAGGTCACTCCCCTCACTTGCGCTAGCGGCGGTGGGAGGCAGTGGCCTGGACTGGCAGGGACCCATGGCGGAGGAAAATGCGTGGAGGAGGCGGCGATGCTGGTGCACGTGGAAGCAGTGCGGCGGTGGCGCTGCTACTCAGATGCGGTGGCGGCGGCGCGGTCACTGGAGAAGATGAGGAAGAAGCAGAGGCATAGGGGCGCGGAGTGGGGAAATGACCCAAGGGGCGCGCCCCTCCCCTATTTAACCACTCCCTTAAGGGGGTAGTGGGATCGTGTTTTGCGGGCGGGCCACACGGTGTGGCCGTGTATGATCCAGATTGACCAATCAGCGACAAGCCACAGGAAGGGCCACAGGGCGCAGCGGATCCTACGACGCGACGTTGTGATACAGTTAATGAGGAGGCAGGCATGACGTGACATCCGCTACAGTAACTTCTGACAATAACTGCGGCGGTTACTGTAGCAGGACCTTAAAATGAGGCAAAGTAATGATTAGCCTCCACATGGGGAAGCGTACGAGAGAAGGAAGAATGACCCAGATGAATACGAGGTAACCCGGCCAACAAGTAAAAACTTGGAATGTGCCAAGGGAAAGTAAACCTATGGAATCCGGATTATGAGGTAACTCGGAGAAGGAACAAGGAGCTCAGTAAGATTGAACCTGCTGTGGCCTTAGCGGCTAAGGCAGCTAAGACCGCACCAACTTCGGGGACTAATGTTGGGGGGATACCCCCGGGTAGGGTCACGCCGGGGTATAAAGGCCTGGTTAGCCGAGGTACGGCAAGGTCAAATCAAGTGCTGGCCGAGTCACCTCAAGGCAGGCCGGATCACGCAGTAACCCGGACCAGGGGACGTCCACCTAACTTGGTCTCAACCGACTTATGCCGTATGTCGGTAAGATGTATCTAACTTGTATGCAGGAACAGGTGTAGCCGGATCTACTATGTAGGATCCGGGTCATATCAAGCTTGTAAGAGAAGGAAGGTATCTCGTTGGTCAAAGGTGACCACTGTACGCAGAGCGTGAGCGAAGCGGACAGAGGCAGGACCACCGAGGCGTGGCCGACAAAGGTGACGAAGCCTATGTCGGATGACGCAGGCACCGCAGAGGCTCACATAGCCTCTGCATGGATGATGCGGGGCAAAAGCGACCCGGTCGGCTTACTATTTTGGGAGGAGGCATATTCCAGGGAATATGCCTCCACGTATGCCCTAAGTGGAGACCTATCCCCCCTATATAAGGAGGGTTAGGGCCTTTGTAGAAGGGGCTGGTTGATCTCTGGTTGATTGGTCTTGACTTGGTGGTCTCCTAGAGAGTTATGTTTTGCTAGCGGTGAGAGTAAGAGAGTTTTTCTTCCTCCTCTCTCCAATACAGCTCTAGGAGCATTTGTAAGTCTTGGAAGTGAATCGAATACAAAGCTACAGTGTGTGGAACCACCACACTATCCCTCCGTGGATTCCCCTAGTGCACCTAGTCCCCACCTTTAGCCTATCTATGGGATCTTCCGTGACACCACCACGACATCAACACAAGTAAAACTTTCATTAAAACACAAGCTATTGTAGCACTTTCTTTAAAAATTTCAAGAAATTGACAAGAACTCAAAGAGAAAGGGATTTAAGAAGCAAATGCAAATAATGGCAGAAATCTGTCAAAACAGAGCAACAGGTAAAAACTGATTTTTTCGAAGACCTTCTGTTGCTCAAATCGAAAAGTGTTTAACTAACAAAAGTTAGATAACAACCTAGGTCAGAAGCACAAAAAATTACATCTCAATCAGACATATAGAGATGTTTCACGAATATTTACAGCGAAGCACAAAAATCTGTTTCGGGATAGCAACTTTCCCAAGTCTTACTTCTCTCTCATTAGAGGTTACTCTTGCCACAAAAACCACACAAAAAGGATAAGGAATGGTTATTACATAGGTAATAACTTCCAAGACTCAACAAATGGTTCCTAAAGAAATTTGGGTTATCTCCCAATAAGTGCTTTTCTTTAACGCCTTTGAGCTAGGCATAAGGGGCAAGAATCAAGTATTCTCAAATGAAGAAGCATTAAGAGAAAATTTTGTTTTAATAGGAGAGGCCAAAGGAATATTCTCTATCTTCTTAGGTAAGTGTTCTATACTTTTCTTGAGTGGAAATTGATATTTAATGGTGTCTTCTTTCATATCAATAATGGCACCAACAGTTCTAAAAAACGGTCTTCCCAAAATAATAGGACAAGAAGCATTGCATTCAACATCGAAAGCATAGAAATCAACGGGGACATAGGTATTGTTAACCATAATAAGAACATCATTAACACTCCCCATGAGTTTCCTTTTAGCGTTATCATCAAGTTGGACATTTAAATAACAATCTTCCAATGGTGGCAAATCGAGCATTTCATAAATCTTTCTAGGCATAATAAAAACAGTACTATCAAGGTCACATAAAGCTTTGAGATCAAAATCATTCACTTTCATATTAATGATGGGTTCCCAACCATCTTCTAGTTTCATAGGAATAGAAGCTTTATGTTTAATCTTTTCTTCTTTAATTTTTATGAGAGCATCAGTAATGTGTTTTGTAAAGGCCATATTCATAACACTAGCATTAGGACTTTTAGCAAGCTTTTGTAGGAACATAATTGCTTAATAGATATTGCAACCATCAATATCAAAATCATAATTACTATCTAAAGTAGTAGAGCTATTGTTCCCATATTTTGAAGAATTTCAACATTTTTATTAGAGAAGGTTCCATTGGTTTTCGGCATTGTTGCAAAAGGAATGGGGACTTCATTTGGTTTGCTAGCATCAACATTAGTGGTAGTGATAGTACAAATACTACTATTTCTAGCAATTTCATCTTCTCTTTCCCACTTAGCATGCAATTCAGCTAACAGTCTAACATTTTCATCAATTCTAACTTGTATGGCATTAGTAACAGCAAAAGGATTTTCAATAGTTTCAGGTTTAGCAGCCATTTTGTTCAAAGAAGATTGTGCTTCAGACAATGATGCTATATTTCTTTCAGCATTAGAGAGTTTTTCTTCCATAGTTTTATTGAAGGCAGTTTGTTTACTAATAAAATCTTTAAGCACGACTTCAAGTTCAGAGGGTGCACTCCTATTATTGTTGTAGGAATTTCCATAAGCATTACCATTATTGGGAGGATATGGCCTATAATTGTTATTACCAAAATTATTCCTGTAGGCATTGTTGCTAAAATTGTTATTTCTAATAAAGTTCACATCAACTTGCTCTTCCCGAGCAACCAAAGAGGCTAGGGGAACATGATTTGGATCAATATGAGCTTTCCCATTAACAAGCATAGACATAATAACATCAATTTTATCACTCAAGGAGGAGGTTTCTTCAACAGAATTTACCTTCTTACCTTGTGGAGCTCTATCAGTGTGCCATTCAGAATAGTTAACCATCATATTATCCAGAAGCTTTGTTGCAGCACCCAAAGTAATGGTCATAAAGGTACCTCCAGCAGCAGAATCCAGCAGATTTCTTGAAGAATAATTCAGTCCTGCATAAAAGGTTTGGATAATCATCCAAGCAGGCAGTCCATGAGTGGGACAATTCTTTGCCAAAGATTTCATTCTTTCCCAAGCTTGAGCAACATGTTCATTATCAGATTGTTTAAATTTCATTATTTCACGTCTCATAGATATAATCTTAGCAGGAGGATAGTATTTTCCAATGAAAGCATCTTTGCATTTAGTCCCAGAATCAATACTATTTCTGGTTAGGGATAGCAACCATTCTCTAGCTTTTCCTCTCAAAGATAAAGGAAACAATTTAAGCTTAATAATATCTCCATCTATATCCCTATGTTTTTGCATCTCACAAAGTTCAACAAAGTTATTAAGGTGAGCAACAGCATCTTCAGTACCAATAACAGAAAATTGTTCTTTCATAACAAGATTGAGCAAAGCAGGGTAAATTTCAAAGAAAGTAGCTTCAGCAACAGGTGGAGCAATAGGTGTGCACATGAAATCATTGTTGTTGGTGCTAGTGAAGTCACACAACTTAGTGTTTTCAAGAGTAGTCATTTTTTGTGTTTTTAACAAAGAAGCAAACTAGAACAACTATTTTTTGTGTGTTTTTGCTAAAAGAAACAAGCAAACAAAGCAGAACTAAACTAAGCAAAACAAAAAACAAAGTAAAGAGATTGGTTATGAAGGACACCCCTTGTGAAGTTGTCCTTGACTCCCCGACAACGGTGCTAGAAAATAGGCTTGATGGCTCAAAATGTGATGAGCTCGTTGGGAACCCTAAGAGGAAGGTATGATGAGCACATCCGCAAATTTTCCCTCAGTTATGAAACCAAGGTTATCAAACCAGTAGGAGCAAGGAAACAACCCCAAGGTGTTATTTCCAACTCAGAATCTTGCACAACACAACCACAGAACTTTGCCCGAACTTACAGTGAGGTTGTCAATCTCATCGGTTTTGCTGGAACAAAGGATTAAACGTATTGTGTGGAAGATAGTAATTGCTTTGCAGAAAGTAAACAATAAACAGTAAATAGTAGATTGTAGATTGATGGTAAAATGATGGACCGGGGTCCATAGTTCACTAGTGGTGATTCTCCTTAAGATAGATGACATGTTGGGTGAACAAATTATAGCGGGGCAATTGACAGACACCGAGAAAGCATACATGCATATACTAATCATCTTGACTCCTATGAGATTTGATTGGGCATTACAACATTATATATAGACCGTAATCTAACTACATCTACGACTAATAATCCACCTTCAGGTTATCATCCGAACCCCCTCCAGTATTAAGTTACAAGTAACAGATAATTGCATTAAGAAAAGTGTGTAATTAAACAATATGATTTCTCTATGGACAAATGATTGATGTTTTCTCCCTAGTAGCAACAACACATCTAGTACCTTAGAGATTTCTGTCACTTCCCCAGATTACTAGAGGCATGAACCCACTATCGAGCATAAATACTCCCTCTTGGAGTTGCTAGCATCTACTTGGCCAAGATAGCTACTAACAACGGAAAGCATGCAAGATCACAAATAACAAAGACATGATAAAATCAATAATAAATCTAAAATAGCGTCTTAATATCCATCGGATCCCCGCAAACACAACATGTAGGATTACAAATAGATGATCTTAATCATGAACAGAGCTCACAAGATCTAAACATGGTAGCACAAAGGAGGAGAACCAACCATCTAGCTACTACATGCACCAGTAGTCCAGGGATGAACTACTCACGCATCACACCGAAGGCAGGCATGGTGATGAAGAAGGCCTCCAGGCTAAATTCTCCCCTCCGACAGAGTGCCGGGAAGAGCTTCAGATCCCTCCCGACCTAGGGATGGAGATGATAGCGGCTACAGACTCTTTCGTGGAATTTTGATCGGGTCCTTAGGGTTTTCGTCCCGAGGGGTCTTTATAGGCGGAAGGGCTAGCTTGGTGGAGCACGAGGGGGCCCACACCCCCTGGTGGTGTGCCCCCCAGGCCGCGCCGCCACCAGGTGTGGCCGCTCTGGTGCGCCACTTCGTCTCACCTTCGGACTCCGTGTTGCTTCGGGTAAAATATTGACTTTGGCTTTTGTTCGGTCCAATTCCGAGAATATTTCCTCACTAGCTTTTTTCTGAAACCAAAAATAGCAGAAAATAGGCAACTAGCACTGTGGCATCTTGTTAATAGGTTAGTTCCAGAAAATGTGTAAAAATACTCCAAAGTGTGGATAAAACATAAGAAAGTAGATATAGAAGAAGCATGGAACATAAAAAATTATAGATACATTTACAACGTATCAAGTTCTATTATGGAAGATTTAGATATTACAGGAAGGTCCAAGAAAGCGCCTAAGAAATCCCTAAGATAATGTGGTGCCCCTTAGACACATGTTATTAGGAGATATATACTTTAACAAGAAATAAAGGTTGAAGAATTTGAAATTGACGTTACTCTTATCGCTATGTTGCAGGATAATGCCTTTAGAGAACGAGGATATGAAAACCTAATATATCATCTCGAGAAAGTCCAAAGTCTTTGCAAGACTCTTGTAGCAAGGGAACTATATCTAGAGCATTTCCTTCTTAGAGTATTTGTTGCTCTTTGAAATATAAAACTTTTACTTGGTTACAATATCGTGTACATCATAGTATAACTACTTAGACATATTGTATTCATATATTTTTACAAAATTTTACCTTATTCAATAATATAATGCAGGTCAAGTGCCAGATATCCAACTTCATCCAAAGTACTAGAGAGATCTTTGCTCAATCTTGGGGAGATTATCTCAACCTGACCAATGAATGTAAACAATTGATTGATTCAATTGTAGGAGGATCTCTAAATGGACTCACTATTAAAAAAAAGTAACGATCTTATTTGAATTAGAACTCTAAATGATGAACAATACAATCCTACAGAAGATACTGATGTAAGAAGGGCATTCACCATATTCCATCTAAGATTATGCCCTAAGTTGTTAAATCAATGAAGGAGAAAGGTATACCTTCCGAACTTGTTAAAGCCAGTAATGTTAACTCTTTTGTAATTTCGAGAGAATAATATGAGTTGAATGAAGTTTAAAAACAATGCATTAGTTAGCAAAAAGAATTTAGAGAGAAATTTCAAATCCATAGTGGTATGTATAGGAGATCTCTATTCCAACTCACTGAAAGTTTCAATGAACTAAGTCAAGTTGCAAGACACCTAGATAAACATTTTAGAATGGTTAAGACTCAATATGACCAAATTTCAACAACACAATCTCTATCTTGGAACAAAAGAATTCCAATAGATTTGTTTCTACTAATATTGTTACCATACATGGAACAACCACGAATGAACTTGTTGGGCCACCTCATTATCAGAAAGAACAATCCCAGAAGGCAAAAGAAAGGCTAGAAATGAGCGAAGAAGAAGAAGACCTAGTTTATTCACAAGATAATATTTTTTATAAAGCTCAAAAGTGGGACAACAACAAACCCCGGAGGAAATAATGGAGAACTAATGGAAGAACAAAACAATACATATGATTCCAATATCAAGATTGTCGATCCTACAGAAGAAAGTGAAATCGGTAAGGAACAAAGAGAAGAGGTAATAATAGTTAAGGAAAAGCAAAATGAAAAGCAAAAGCAGCAGAAGAAGAATAAAGCGAAGGAACCAGAATAACCCACAAAGGTAAAAGAAAAATATAAAGATCTTCCTTATCCAGGAAAACAAAAAATTGAACCTGATAAACATTTATATGATTCTTTCTCAAAAGCCTTAGGGAGTTTACGCTTAGAACTTCTGATAGCTGATGCTATTTAAGTTCCTACTTATAGAAAGTTCCTGAGAGGTATTTTTTGTTGGGTTCACAGCATAGTAAACAAAAATTTCCTACGATGGGAACTACTAAGCACCAAGATCTATCTACCTAGATACAAGCAACGGGTGGATATACATCCATAGAGAACATACCCTTGAAGAGCGACAAAGCATTGTTAATGAAACTGATTTCATGGTTGATGTAGTCGTACACTTGCCGATCTCAAGATCGTGATGAAGTCCAGCGAGTCCAGCATGTCCAGCACCAGCACGTCCACCAGGTCTAGCACCAGCAAGTCCAGCACCGCAAAGCAGTGGTGCATCCGTGATCGCACACACATCCGGTACCCTGACAACCTCCGTCCCTCGCTCCAGCAAAGCAACAGAAGCAACAACTCCTTTCTAGATAAAGCCACCAGGAACATGTATCTCGCTAATCCGAGACCATGGGGAATAATTTCTAGAGGGGGAGAGAGATCCTTCACGAGGAGGTGTGTGATGAGAGGAGGGAGTGGGGGGGGGGGATTTTATAGGTAGAGGGTGCAGCCCCTCACCATGGCCGGCGGCCAAGGGAGGTGCCCCCAGCTCTTCCACATTCATCTTGGTGGAGCTCACACTCACATAATTAGCCTCCCACTCAAAGTTCCACTCACCTCCATTAAATTTCCACCAAATTTAATGCAAGCTCTCATTTAATAAAACTCTTTTATTTATTTTATTCATAATTTTGTTAATTACTTCAATTAAAAACATTCACATAAAACCCCTGCAACCTTTCAATATCACATGCAAAACCAGTTTCTGCAATTTCACCCGAAACAATTCCGGTTTCCATCGAAATGATTCTAGCGCTTTCTTAAATCTTTATCTGAAACATATTTGCTCAAATGGTGTTGGTATCCCTTAAGTGTGTCACCCTATGGTTCACGAATAATGTAGACATGATCGAGACCCCTCTCTGATCAATAATCAGCAGCGAGACCTGGAGATCCATACTGACTCCCACACATTCAACGATGACTCTAGTGATCGTGTGAACCCTTTAACGTTGTAACTAAATCTCTTTGTCCCGTGATATATTACATGTCCAAGATTTGATCATCGGTATCTCAATACCTAGTTTGATCTCGTTACCGACATGCACTCTTTTCTCGTTCCCGTGATATAACATTCTAGTGATCACATAACTTGCTTGCAAGCTATCTTAATGCAGGACCTGAGTATATCTATTCATCATCGGGATGGACAAATCCCATCTTGATCCATGATCCTCTACATAACACCTTCATAGCACTTAACCCACCTTTATAGTCACTGTGTCACGGTGTGACGTTTGATGTTATCAAGATACTCTTCTAGTGTTAGTGATTGGCATGATCTCATGGTCTAAGGACTAGGATTACTTCATATGATGTTATAGCAATATAAACATAATGACTTTGATCATAATGCTATACTTTGGATGAATGTTCATCACACCATTCAACCAATGTTGTGACCTCGTTATTAACAACATCCAATGTCCATGATGAGGAAACCTTGATCATCTTGTTAATCAACGAGCTAGTTTATAAGAGAGGCATAAATAGGAACCCTTTATTTGTTTATTAAACACACATGTATTAATGTTTCCAATTAATATGATTATAGCATGCAAAATAAGCATTAATCATAAACAAGGAATAAGATAATAACCACTTTATTATTGTCTCTCAGGCATATTCCGTTCATTCTTAATAGGAAAAAGAAGATAGATGAGACAATCGTAGTAGTAACAGGTTATCCACCTCATGGAAACCTCCCAGCTAAACTTGAAGATTCAGGCATACCAACTATTTCATGTGTAATTGGTACTATTGATATTCACAATGCTTTGTGTGATCTAGGTGCAAGTGTTAGTATCATGCCACTCTGGCTTTATAAAAAGATTAAATTAGGAGATTATTTTCCTACCTCTATAACCCTGCAAATGGATGACAAAACTACCAAGCAACATGTTGCCATGATTGAAGATGTTCTTCTAAGAATTGATAAACATGTTATTCCAACTGATTTTAATATACTTGAACTGCCTAAAGATGAAAAGGAATCTATTATACTTTGAAGATCTTCTCTTAGTACTAGATGGGCAGTTGTTGATTGTGCTCAAGGGATTTTTTTTCAATATCTATGATGATGAAATCACTCGGTATTTACCTAAGAAACCAAAATTTTGGGAAAGATATATTCCCTGATAAAAGGATACAAGTGGTAAGTGCCCTTGACAATGGGCAAACAAAGGTACATATTCAAAATAAAAGTGTTGGTTGAATCAAATCAGCCAACTTAAATAAAATTCTTAATGGTAATCAACCCATCTTAATTAGGATTTTTAATCTCTTTTTGTTTTAGTTTATTTAAAAGGGTTTTTGTGATATTTTTGCAAGAGTAATTCGTTGACAAAGGAGGTATTTGTAAGTTTGAAGAAAGAAGGAAATAAGAAGACCAAAGTAAGATGAAATGGCTGGAGACGCCCGTACCACCCGCATGTACCAAAATCTCGAGGAAACCACAAAGAAAGTTGGTCCAAGAACAGAGCCTTTAACGACCACTAGTATGGCAAGAGATGCCCGTATGGCCCACCCATGCGATATAACGCGAGGAGGAACAAGAACCTACTGGCACTTTAATGAGCGATTGTATGGTGAGAGCTGCTTGTACCACCCGCCCGTACTAAAGTCACCAGGTGTGTCCGAAACCCTAAAACCTCAAATTAAATGGTAACAAGCACGCGTATAGGCTGAACCTGCCCGTACGGACCACCCATAACACAAGCAGATCTCGGTAAAGCGGTTGTTTTGGAGCTTCAAACCAGCCATTGTTCTTCTTCTTTCTCTCTCAAACTCAAACCCTAACCTCCTAGAATCATCGATTCTTCACCGATTTTGTTTGTTTGAGTGGGGGATTCTTCACATCGATACGTTTATCATCCAATCCATGTATTTTTTCGAAATCCGTGGGTAAATCTCTTGCATTGTCTATCTAGACGAGTTCATAATATTTGTTGATTTCCGTTGATTTCTCACATTAGGATTCAAAGTTTCTATGTGGAATCATTCATTGGTATCATAGAAACCTTATGCCTATTGTTTTATGTTGAAAATTTTCAATGTAGAGTGAAGGGGTTCCGTGGCAAAAAACAAAAAAAATCCTACGGTGAACACACCTAGCTAAGATCTATCTATGCAGATGTATAGTAACTAGAGGGAATTTGGTGTTCATACATTCGAAGACCGAACATGGTTAACGTTCCATGGGGACATTGATGAGTCCAAAATTGAGGCGTATTTAAGTATATAAATTATTCATATTGTCACTCATTACATGCTACATCTATCTACAATTATGCCTATTATGTATGATTACTTGTCCTCATTCATTTCCACATGGACTTTGCACATTCGTAGTTTTATTAGGATTTTATTACCTTTTTCTTGTCTTTGATTTGTGTGTAGGTGCTATGAACAATCATGGATAAAAGGAGCCAAGAGGATTCAATATGGAGTTGCAGGCACCAGACTTAGCCATTTGAGAGGAGGAAAAAGTGAATTTTCCATCAACTCCAAATAATTATCCAAGGCTATGGTGTTGTAGCCCTCTTCCATGCAAATCCAATGAGCCAAAGAACACCTCAATCAGAGTCCGTATGAAGAAACGGAGACCAAAACACTGCAGAGTTCAGAAGGCTTAATGACCACTGGGACGGGCGGAGCCTGCCCATACCGTACGGCCGTACCGCCCTCTGGCTGCTTTGTTTCATCAAACAGAACACAATTTGTGAAGGCCCAATGGGCATATTCAGCCCCTAGCTCCGCCGGTTTGCAAAATCGATCTTCAGATGGCTATTTAAAGTGGGGAAAAACCTAGAACAAGGAGGGAGTCCACATACGCAACTAGGGCAGAGCCCTGCCGCTCCGCCGCCTCCATAGCCACCACCACAAGATCTACACCACCATACAACTCAAGGGAGATATGAGACTTGCATCTTTAAGGGCTACGCATCGATCTTCACCGCCATCTTCATCAACATTGTCTTCACATCAATCCCCTTTGTTTACTTTGTTGTAGTCCAATATCTATTGTGGATTTGCACTTGTATTCAATTGTACCTTCATATTTCATCCATAAAATTTTCATGATGTTGATCCCCTTCATGTATGAGTAGTTGCCTTGTTCTTGGGGAGATATGGTGAAACCCTAGCGGTTTTATGAACATGGAATAAAGATGATCTATTCTCGTGTCTGTATGACTAGCCGGTCTATGATATATTTATGATTTGTGTTTGATCTCTCTCTTTAGATGGTATGTGTAGTCGGCCACATATCATTTTCCCTTGGGACTAAAGGGAGGGAGAAATCCTTTGGACGTGTTTTGGTATCGTACCCGGAATGGCCTCGTGAGAGATCGGTGTTGGCTCGTAACTGATGGCTCAGTGTTGATGTAGAGCTCGTTGGGAACCCCAAGAGGAAGGTATGATGAGCACAGGAGCAAGTTTCCCTCAGTTATGAAACCAAGGTTTAATCAAACCAGTAGGAGCAAGGAAACACCCCAAAGGTGTTGCTAGCTGAGCCTTGGCAGGGCGCACTACCGGTGCTAGTAGCAACATGGAGACCTACACAACACAACCACAAAACTCTGTGTAACATCCCAAAATTTTCTTTAAAAATCTTCATCATAGCATTCATATCATCATGTCACGTACTACTTTGCATTAGATTTATCCTCCAAAAATTTGGTGAAATTTTGAGACTTTTTGGAGCACTTTTGCTAAATTCAAACAAAACCTGGAAAAGAATTCAAAAAGAAAAAGAAAAGGAGGGAGAATATTTTAAACAACAGCAGCAGCTTTTGGCCTTTTGGCCCAATCTGGCCCAGCAGCCCACCCGGACTTCCCCCTTCTCTGTCTTTTTGCACCCCTCCCTCAGCTAACCCCCACCCGCTGATTTCTGGGCCCCACGCCACGTCGACGCCACCTCATCGTCTTCCACGCGAACGGCCGGCGCCCCCTCCACCTCCTCTGCCATTTCCATTGCCAAGTGATTGCGAGCGTTTCTGCGAGTAATTCGCCATCGCTTCGGCCCCTTCTTAGTCCCCTCCTCCTCCCCGACCGATTCCCCCAGACACTGCCCCTGGAGAGCCCCCAGGCTCCCCAATTGCCACCTCAAATCGCCGCCGCCCGAAGCCACTCCAGCGAGAATTCCGGTGAGCCCAGGCCATGCCGTGCCCTCCTCTCTGCTCTATAATACTTGCTGTGAACTAGCGCGTGTTTTAAACCCCGGCCGCGTGCTTCCTTTTGCACTAGGTCGACGACACGGTCCAACTCCGGCGAACCCCTCTGCCGCTGCCGTCCATCGTCTTTTCCGGTGAAGGTAGGGTTCCTGCCGCATCTTTTTGGTCTTTGCTAGGTCGTGCAAATCCTTGCGCATCTCGCTGACCCCTTTACTGGTTGGACCGAGCCCCAGGTCGCCGTCTCCGACACCGAGCCGCGAGCTCCGCCGTCTACTCAACTCCGGCGAGGGATCAAGGCCAGGCCAGAGCACCTCCCGCACCGCCGTGACCTCCATCGAGACCGCCACGACCTCCTCGACCTCTGGTACGTGTCCACGGTCTCCCAGGCCTTGTAGAATCGCTGGAACCTCATCGGCCGACGCTTCGCCGCCGCGCGCAGCTGGTCAACGCCGCCCATCTCTGGCCAGGTCGCTAGGGACTGTTAGATCTTGTGTCTGTGGCTAGGATTAGATCGTGGACGAAACGGTACAGGCTAATCTGATCCATTTGTCATCACTTAAGATCCAACGGCCCACAGCGGTCGATCTGACCGAACCGGTACGGGCCAATCAGATTGCGCCACGTCGCCCAGGATTATCTGTTTAAATAGAAATTAGACAGATTTTGTATTAAACTTAGAAAATCCATAACTTTTGTTCCACAAGTCAGAAAAATGCAAATTTGGTGTCTATGGATTCAGAAAAATAAGACCTTTATTATGGAGGCCTTGTTTCACACTTTTGCCTCTGAAAAATTGGAATTATAGGCAGTACCTTTTTAGAAGTATTTTGCTCATAAAAATTGTTCTATAAATTGTTTTGGGGTATTTCTTATGAATTTAGATGAGATATTTTACCCTCTGTACTATAGACTCTATAAATTATAGAGTTGTGATCATATCATTGCATTTTGCATGCATTCATGTTTTTTGTAATGTTTTATTGATTGAATTATTGTTGTTGTATTGATCTTGTGTAGATTGTGTGGATTGTGAAGTTTGTTGCTGTGAGGATTGTACCTATTCCCCTAGCTACCAAGGCAAGTGATATTTCATCTCATGTCCTATTATTTTCACTGTTGCACTAGTATTATTTTGGTAGATCTTAGCATGATAGGATTATTTACTTGTTACTATGCTATGCTACCTTATAGACTATATCTTGGTAGTACCTCCTAGTTGAAAGACTTCGTATGCTAGATTGCTTAGCCATGCTATTAAAATTCATGGGTGGAATATACGCATAAGATATTATGGAAAGATATTATTTTGTTTGACTAAGAAAGCAACTATTATTAATGAAACACCTGGGTGGAATGGGACTTGCTTGGATTATGTTGAGTGATTACTTAGGGGCCATGTCAATGGTCAGCTAGTGTATCACACTTGTGGATGGCCACCCAGGAACAACGAGATTGGAGACATTCTTGTCATGAAGCTTCCAGTGCAGCCACATGGCATATGGGCTCTGCCTTGACCAACTAAGTTGCAAGAACTCAGCCAGACGGACAGAAGGTGGTAGATGTGGTAGGATGGAACGCGTCCGTGGTGGTCTGAGGGATTGCTTCTGAAAGGTCTTGTCTCGATGCATGTCGAGTCTTGTGGGGAAAGTGCACCACCTCTCGAGAGGGTAAAACTAAGTACTTAGCCGTGTCCCTGGTTATGGACAACTTCTGAGCCTCAAGACAGTGAAGCAGTTCAATAATCTCCTCATCCAAATTTCTCTAAGTTAAAACTTGTGGGTGAACATGGGTAAAGGTTCAGTGATGTCTATCATTGGTACCTTAGAGTTTGAATGAGAAAACTTACTCTTAAAAAAAACTATAAGTTAAATTAGCTTTTTGCAAAGCCAGCCATAACCCCACTTAGCCATATATTCATGTAGTTGTTGGATTATACTAAGTATCTATGGTATCACTTGCCAATACAATTTCAAATGTATTGACCCTTGTGGCTGTAACTTATTATGTTGCAGGATACTCTGATGATGAGTAGGGTTGCGGGTCTACACTCGACATGCTTGCCTGTGGCACATGAAGATTGAAGACTCTATTATTACTATGCTATGTAATGTGAACTTTAAGTGTCTTAGCCTTGGGCTAAGTGAGTTGTAAGAACCATTATATTCCTGGATATGCGATGTAATAATGACCTTTGTTTCTGTGTACTTCATCTTAAACCGTGGGTGCTAGCATTTTTGATCCAGGGACTAGCACTGCAATCACAGGGATCTTAACTTATTATGGTGATATCTTACAGATGGTATCAGAGCACTGTGTTTCCTGTAGGTTCGTGACCCTAGAATGGATTAGACTAAGGAAAACCCTTAGGAAAAATAACTCTATATTCCAACCTTACACTTGTCTATTCATCTCATAAAGCTTTCCCTAATCATCCTTCTCATCTATTTTTGTAGATGTCCACCATCAATGAATCTGTCAAGAAGGGACCGCTGATGACTATGACCCTGGAGTGTGAGACAGAATTTCCCAATGTACTCAAGAACCTCATGCTCAGCTTGGGGATGAATGGTGAAGCCGTGTACAAGGGATTTCCTGTGATAGACGGAGGACAAGAGTATTGGTGGGTGTAACTCCATTTGTACAAGGACAAGGAGGATGATTCCAAGAGTACGGGATTCTGCATGTTCACCAACTCTGAAATGCATACATCATTCTTTGACTCTGCAAGGAATGCTGCATGGAAAGCTATTGAGGAACTTGGGGAGAGACTCAAGTATAGAATGCTCTATACTCGGGAAGATCTCAAGGAGGAGAAGCGTCTTGTCCAAGACTCAAAGGCCACTGTGAAACGCCTAAGTAAGGATATCATAGGCCTAGCTTTGGAGCTATGTGAACAAGACAAGCAGATTGCTGCCAAGGATGCCTAGATTGCCACCTTGGTTAAGAAGGAGTGAGATATTAGTTGGACCACCACCCTTTTATCTCGTTAGTATTTTGATCATACCAACTTATGTGGTATGGCAAAGATAAGTTATGTCTAGAACCTTGAGTGCTTGAGTTGATTAATGTATTGCTACTTGGAGTGTTCTGTTGGTTGATTTTTATTTTGTGACTTGTGTTTACTTTCTTTATTGTGTGTTACTAATTTTCTCCATACTATGCAAAAGATGCCGAATTTCGTCTACATCACGGCCGAGGATTTCAAGGGGACTCGCTTTGGGACTCGTATGTTGGAGCTAGTCCAAGTGCTCGCTCTTCCAATCCCTACCATTGAGGGACTTTAGCTAAGGAAGTTTCAGAGGAAGGACTTATGGGGATTCAGAGTTACCCAGCCAAGACGTGAGACAGAGCCCCAAACCAGGGAGATTGCTTTCAAGATTCTCCATGATGACATGGAGAGGGGCCTCGACGTCGCTATGCAGGAGCTGTTGGGAAGCCTATGTGGACGTCACTCTTCTGGGATCAGGAGCCACTACTTCCATTTCTTTGGGAGGCGTGACGAGGATGGAGAGCCTATTGTGTTGGACGAGGCCACTAAGGAGTCTATCAAGCCCGTGCGTCACTACCTCCAGGATTTAGAGAGCCTTATTAGACACCTTGATACTGATAGGACTAATGTGATGCTTAGCAACGATGAACTACGAGTCCAACTTAAGGAGAAGGACAAGGCCTTCCTGGAACAGGAAAATCGAATCCAGGAAATGGAGAAGAAGTTTGAAGACCAAGAGAAGAAATTCAAGAGCCAAGAGAAGAGAGTTTAGGAGAAGAACAATAAGATTAGAGACGTGGAGACCGAGTTAGATCTTGAGGACATTGAGCTGGAAGCGGATCACGAGGTGATAGAGAGGCTACGCACTCAGAAGAGAGAGTTACAAACAAAGATCGATGCTCTGACTACAAGCTTGGAGGAATACAAGGCAGGGTTTGCAGCAGCAGGACTTGCACTAGTGGAGGAGGAAGTCGACATGGAGGAGTAGTGATGCTATTCCATCTACCTATCGTTCTAATATTATTGAGTGCATAGGTCATACCGACTTGTGGGTGACTATGCTAGTATGTTTATTTTCGCAAACTTTGTCATTGCTGTGATGTTGAACTTGCATGTGCTTGTTTGTTTGATTGTTGTTTTTATTTGGGTTATCTATCATTACTTACCCTTATTAAACCCACAGATGCCTCCCCGACGCAACAACGAGGATGACAATGGCAATGGAATGCAGCAGATGATGGCTGCCCAGACCCAATTGATGCAAATGATGACTCAATTCATGGCAACCCAGAATCAGAACAACAATAATAACAATAACAACAACCAGAACAATCCACCACCTCTGGATATGCTGACCAGATTTCTAAGGCTGAGACCTGCTAAGTTCTCGGGTACCACTGACCCCATGGTAGCAAATGATTGGCTACGCTCTGTGAATAAGGACCTAGTCACGGTAGGATGCACGGATGCAGAAAAGGTCAGATTTGCAGCACACTTATTGGAAGGTCATGCAACTGCTTGGTGGGATAATTTCCAAATTACCCACCCTATTGAGGAGGTGACTTGGGCAATGTTTGAGGATGGGTTTCGCACCACTCACATCTCTTCTGGAATAATGGGGTTGAAGAAAAAGGAGTTTCATAACCTCAAGCAACGCCACCGCAGTATTTCTGAATACATCGAAGAGTTCAATAATTTGTCACGTTATGCACCCGACGACGTTGACACTGATGCAAAGAGAAAGGGGAAGTTCCTAGATGGGCTGAATGATGAAATTTCTATGCAACTATCTGTTGCATATGTTCCAACTTATCAATCCTTGTGTCATAAAGCTACCATCCTGGAAAACAAGATGAAACAAGTGGAGGGTAGAAAGAGGAAGCACCATTTTGATAAGTTTGGATCAGGATCTCCTCACAAACGCTCTCATGGTGAAGGAAGTGGGATTTCAGGATTCCACAAGAATGGAATCATAATAACCATCGTAACAATAACCACAACCATGATGGAAACAATCATCGTGGGCATAACAAAGGTGGATTTAGGAACAACCACAATGGTCATGGCCATGGAAACCAAAATGGTCAGAATCGACACAGTCAGCCAACAAAGAAAGACATCAGTCAGGTGGAATGCTTCAAGTGCAAGAAGACAGGGCACTATGCTAATGAATGCCTAGAGAAGAAGACTGATGGGGCTAAGCCAAACCCATTCCAAAAGGGTCATGTGAATCACATTAATGTGGAAGAAATCCAAGAAGGATCTGATGCCGTGATCGGTAAGTTCAAGATTAATTCCTTTCCTGCACTTATCCTTTTCGATACTGGCGCATCGCATTCATTCATTTCAAGAGCATTTGTAATCCAAAAGGAACTCTCCACAGAAACCATTGGATGTCCCATTAAAGTAAGCTCCCCGGGTGGAGAAATGATAGTAAATTCTGGGTGCCGATAGATAATCCTAGAAATTGGAAAGAACGAATTTCCGGTTAGTTTAATAATCCTAGAATCCCAAGGATTAGATGTAATATTAGGGATGGACTGGTTGACCCATTATGAAGGGGTGATTGATTGTGCCAAGCGAACTGTTATGCTCACCACCCTAGAAAAGAAAGAATCAGGTTCAAGTCTAACTTTGAACCCAAGGGGAGCAAGGTTAATTCTCTTAAGGGGGTTAGCCTAGACAGTGTGCCAATAGTGAAGGAATACCCAGATGTGTTCCCCGAAGAATTACCTAGCATGCCACCAGATAGGGATGTGGAGTTTCTGGTAGACCTACTGCTAGGAACGAGGCCTATAGCAAAGAGACCTTATAAAATGTCGGTGGACAAGTTAAAAGAACTCAATAAACAGCTGGTAGAACAGTTGAAAAAGGGATTTATCCAACCAAGTTCGTCGTCTTGGGGAGCACCAGTCTTGTTTGTTGAGAAGAAGGACCGAAGTCAAAGGCTATGCATAGATTATTGTTCACTTAATGAAGTGACCATAAAGAATAAATATCCCCTGCCTAGAATAAATGATCTCTTCGATCAGCTAGAGGGAGCCTGTGTGTTCTCAAAAATTGATCTTTGATCAGGATACTTCCAACTAAAGATTAGAGAACATGACATACCCAAGACTGCATTCACCACTAGATATGGGTTGTATGAATACACAGTGATGCCGTTTGGATTGACTAATGCACCAGCCTATTTCATGAACATGATGAATAAGGTATTCATGGAATTCCTTGACAAGTTCGTAGTGGTATTCATCGACGACATATTGGTATATTCCAAGAGAAACAAAGAACATGAAGAACATCTACGCCTGATTCTAGAGAAACTCAGAGAACACAAACTTTATGCCAAGTTCAGCAAATGTGAATTCTGGCTGAATGAAGTGGGTTTTCTTGGGCACATAGTATCTGGAAATGGTATAGCTGTTGATCCAACAAAAGTGGTAGCTGTGACAGAATGGGAACCTCCTAAATCGGTTAAAGAAATCCGTAGTTTCCTTGGCCTAGCAGTACTATCGGAGGTTCATTGAAAATTTCTCTAAGATAGCAAAGCCCATGACTAATCTGCTAAAGAAGGAGAAGAAGTTTAATTGGACAGAAGCTTGCGAAACCAGCTTTCAGGAATTGAAAAAGAGACTTGTGTCAGCACCAGTGTTATGTTTGCCAGACCTTGAGAAAGACTTTCAAGTATATTGTGATGCATCTCACCAAGGATTAGGAGGTGTACTGATGCAGGAAGGTAGAGTTGTAGCTTATGCATCAAGGCAACTCAAAAATCATGAAGTGAACTATCCTACTCATGATCTAGAGTTGGCATCTGTTGTACATGCCTTAAAAACATGGAGGCATTATCTTATGGGAAAATGTTGTGAAATGTTCACTGATCACAAGAGTCTGAAATACATTTTTACACAGAAAGAACTCAACATGAGACAAAGAAGATGGCTAGAACTTATCAAAGATTACGACTTAAGTTTGCAATACCACCCTAGAAAGGCAAACGTCGTAGCTGATGCATTAAGCCGCAAGGCTTATGTAAATGGCCTCAATAAAGGAGAATTGCCGGAGGAGTTATGTGCCCAATTTAGAGAGCTGAGACTTGAGATAGTGCCTGAAGGGTACCTTGCATCCTTGGAAGGGCAACCCACACTAACGGACAGAATTCAAGAAGCCCAAAAGTTGGACAAAGAAATAGAAGAAATCAAAAGTAAAGTTAGTGAAGGAAAGGCAAAAGGATTCCATGTAGATGATCAAGGAATCTTATGGTACGAAAAACGTATCTATGTTCCGCAGGATCTTGAACTTAAGAAGTTGGTCTTACAAGAAGCGCACAACTCACCATATTCAATTCATCCTGGCAATACTAAGATGTATATGGATGTTAAGGAGAGGTTTTGGTGGAATAATTTAAAGAAGGACATAGCAGAGCACATTGCCTTGTGCGACGTGTGCAGTCGTGTAAAGGCAGAACATCAGAAACCGGCAGGATTATTACAACCACTACCAATACCTGATTGGAAATGGGATAAAATTGGTATGGACTCTATTACCGGACTGCCCAGGACTAAATCCGGATACGATTCTATATGGGTTATCGTTGACCGCTTGACAAAAGTGGCCCATTTCATACCAGTAAAGACCACTTATACAAGTGCAAAGTTAGCCAAGATATACATGAATAGAATTGTATGTTTGCATGGGGTACCTAAAAGTATCGTGTCTGACAGAGGGACTCAATTCACTTCGCACTTTTGGCGACAACTTCACGAGTCACTGGGAACTCGGTTAGAATTCAGCACTGCATTTCATCCGCAAACTGATGGGCAGACAGAAAGGACCAATCAAATATTAGAGGATATGCCGCGAGCATGTGCGTTAGATTATGGATCCAGTTGGGATGAAAGTCTACCATACGCAGAGTTTTCCTACAATAACAGCTATCAATCAAGCATAGAAATGGCTCCGTTTGAATTTCTTTATGGAAGGAAGTGTACTACACCATTGCTGTGGAATGGAGTAGGAGAAAGAAATTTGTTCGGGCCAGACCTAATCAAGGAGGCTGAAGAGAAGGTCAAGATTGTAAGGGATAGGCTAAAGGTAGCCCAATCTCGGCAGAAGAGCTATGCTGATCCAAAACGTAGAGAGGTTACCTATGAGGTTGGTGATAGAGCTTATCTCAGGGTATCACCACTTCGTGGTGTGAAAAGATTTGGAATCAAAGGAAAATTAGCACCACGCTATGTAGGACCTTTCAAGATTTTGAGCCGCAAAGGAGAAGTGGCATATGAGATAGAATTACCAGAATCTCTGTCAGCAGTTCATAATGTATTCCATGTCAATCGGCTGAAAAAGTGTCACCCAGAGATGGAAGAAACTTCGTTGAAAGACACTATACCATTAGAGGAAGTTCAGCTAGAGAATGATCTCACTTATGAAGAGAAACCTATTAAGATTCTGGAGACAACAGAAAGAATTACCCGTACCAAGACCATCAGATTCTGCAAAGTGCAGTGGAACCATCACACTGAATTAGAAGCAACATGGGAGCGAGAGGATGAAATTCGGAGAGATCACCCTCACCTATTTGCTAGCCAACCCAAATCTCGAGGGCGAGATTCATCTTAAGGGGGTTAGATTTGTAACATCCCAAAATTTTCTTTAAAAATCTTCATCATAGCATTCATATCATCATGTCACGTACTACTTTGCATTAGATTTATCCTCCAAAAATTTGGTGAAATTTTGAGACTTTTTGGAGCACTTTTGCTAAATTCAAACAAAACCTGGAAAAGAATTCAAAAAGAAAAAGAAAAGGAGGGAGAATATTTTAAACAGCAGCAGCAGCTTTTGGCCTTTTGGCCCAATCTGGCCCAGCAGCCCACCCGGACTTTCCCCCTTCTCTGTCTTTTTGCACCCCTCCCTCAGCTAACCCCCACCCGCTGATTTCTGGGCCCCACGCCACGTCGACGCCACCTCATCGTCTTCCACGCGAACGGCCGGCGCCCCCTCCACCTCCTCTGCCATTTCCATTGCCAAGTGATTGCGAGCGTTTCTGCGAGTAATTCGCCATCGCTTCGGCCCCTTCTTAGTCCCCTCCTCCTCCCTGACCGATTCTCCCAGACACTGCCCCTGGAGAGCCCCCAGGCTCCCCAATTGCCACCTCAAATCGCCGCCGCCCGAAGCCACTCCAGCGAGAATTCCGGTGAGCCCAGGCCACGCCGTGCCCTCCTCTCTGCTCTATAATACTTGCCGTGAACTAGCGCGTGTTTTAACACCGGCCGCGTGCTTCCTTTTGCACTAGGTCGACGACACGGTCCAACTCCGGCGAACCCCTCTGCCGCTGCCGTCCATCGTCTTTTCCGGTGAAGGTAGGGTTCCTGCCGCATCTTTTTGGTCTTTGCTAGGTCGTGCAAATCCTTGCGCATCTCGCTGACCCCTTTACTGGTTGGACCGAGCCCCAGGTCGCCGTCTCCGACACCGAGCCGCGAGCTCCGCCGTCTACTCAACTCCGGCGAGGGATCAAGGCCAGGCCAGAGCACCTCCCGCACCGTCGTGACCTCCATCGAGACCGCCACGACCTCCTCGACCTCTGGTACGTGTCCACGGTCTCCCAGGCCTTGTAGAATCGCTGGAGCCTCATCGGCCGACGCTTCGCCGCCGCGCGCAGCTGGTCAACGCCGCCCATCTCTGGCCAGGTCGCTAGGGACTGTTAGATCTTGTGTCTGTGGCTAGGATTAGATCGTGGACGAAACGGTACAGGCTAATCTGATCCATTTGTCATCACTTAAGATCCAACGGCCCACAGCGGTCGATCCGACTGAACCGGTACGGGCCAATCAGATTGCGCCACGTCGCCCAGGATTATCTGTTTAAATAGAAATTAGACAGATTTTGTATTAAACTTAGAAAATCCATAACTTTTGTTCCGCAAGTCAGAAAAATGCAAATTTGGTGTCTATGGATTCAGAAAAATAAGACCTTTATTATGGAGGCCTTGTTTCACACTTTTGCCTCTGAAAAATTGGAATTATAGGCAGTACCTTTTTAGAAGTATTTTGCTCATAAAAATTGTTCTATAAATTGTTTTGGGGTATTTCTTATGCATTTAGATGAGATATTTTACCCTCTGTACTATAGACTCTATAAATTATAGAGTTGTGATCATATCATTGCATTTTGCATGCATTCATGTTTTTTGTAATGTTTTATTGATTGAATTATTGTTGTTGTATTGATCTTGTGTAGATTGTGTGGATTGTGAAGTTTGTTGCTGTGAGGATTGTACCTATTGCCCTAGCAACCAAGGCAAGTGATATTTCATCTCATGTCCTATTATTTTCACTATTGCACTAGTGTTATTTTGGTAGATCTTAGCATGATAGGATTATTTACTTGTTACTATGCTATGCTACCTTATAGACTATATCTTGGTAGTACCTCCTAGTTGAAAGACTTCGTATGCTAGATTGCTTAGCCATTCTATTAAAATTCATGGTTGGAATATACACATAAGATAGTATGGAAAGATATTATTTTGTTTGACTAAGAAAACAACTATTATTAAGGAAACACCTGGGTGGAATGGGACTTGCTTGGATTATGTTGAGTGGTTACTCAGGGGCCATGTCTATGGTCAGCTGGTGTATCACACTTGTGGATGGCCACCCAGGAACAAAGAGATTGGAGACATTCTTGTCATGAAGCTTCCAGTGCAGCCACATGGCATATGGGTTCTGCCTTGACCAACTAAGTTGGAAGAACTCAGCCAGACGGACAGAAGGTGGTAGATGTGGTAGGATGGAACGCGTCCGTGGTGGTCTGAGGGATTGCTTCTGAAAGGTCTTGTCTCGATGCATGTCGAGTCTTGTGGGGAAAGTGCACCACCTCTCGAGAGGGTAAAACTAAGTACTTAGCTGTCTCCCCGGTTATGGACAACTTCTAAGCCTCAAGACAGTGAAGTAGTTCAATAATCTCCTCATCCAAATTTCTCTAAGTTAAAACTTGTGGGTGAACATGGGTAAAGGTTCAGTGATGTCTATCATTGGTACCTTAGAGTTTGAATGAGAAAACTTACTCTTCAAAAAAATACTATAAGTTAAATTAGCTTTTTGCAAAGCCAGCCATAACCCCACTTAGCCATATATTCATGTAGTTGTTGGATTATACTAAGTATCTATGGTATCACTTGCCAATACAATTCCAAATGTATTGACCCTTGTGGCTGTAACTTATTATGTTGCAGGATACTCTGATGATGAGTAGGGTTGCGGGTCTACACTCGACATGCTTGCCTGTGGCACATGAAGATTGAAGACTCTATTATTACTATGCTATGTAATGTGAACTTTAAGTGTCTTAGCCTTGGGCTAAGTGAGTTGTAAGAACCATTATATTCCTGGATATGTGATGTAATAATGACCTTTGTTTCTGTGTACTTCATCTTAAACTGTGGGTGCTAGCATTTTCGATCCAGGGACTAGCACTGCAATCATATGGATCTTACCTTATTATGGTGAGATCTTACACTCTGTCGCCAACTTGCGATGAGGTTGTCAATCTCATCGTGTTTTGCTGAAAACAAAGGATTAAACATATCGAATGGAAGGAAGTAAAAGTTTGCAGAAAGTAAACACAAAGTAGTAAACAGTTTGTAGATTGTATGTAAAGAAAAGGACCGGGATCCATAGTTCACTAGAGGTGGCTCTCCTTAACATAGATAACATGCTGGGTGAACAAATTACACTGAGGCAATTGACAAACACCGAGAGAGCAATACATGCATATACTAATCATCTTGACTCCTTTGAGACTTGATTGGGCATTACAACATTATACATAGACCGCCATCCAACCGCATCTATGACTAATAATCCACCTTCAGGTTATCATCCGAACCCCCTCTAGTATTAAGTTGCAAGCAACAGATTATTGCTTTACGAATTGCGTGTAATGTAAACAATATGATTGTTCTATGAACAAAGGATTGTTGTTTTCTCCCTAGTAGCAACAACACATCTAGTACATTAGAGATTTCTGTCACTTCCCTAGATTACCAGAGGCATGAACCCACTATCGAGCATTGTCGTGGTGGTGTCACGGCAGATGCCATGTATAGGCTGAAGGTGGGGACTAATACACGCCAGGGGAATCCAAGGAGGGATAGCGAAGTGATTCTCCACACAAGAACTTGTATTGATTTTCTTCCAAGGTTACAAGTGCTCCTAGAGCTATATTGGCGAGAGGAGGAAGAAGAGGCTCTCTTACTCTCACCCACAGACCTCACCTGAAACCCTAGACCTTAACAGAAATGTTCAGAGAATAAACTGCCAACCCCCTCTACTGAAGCCCTAGCCCCCCTTTTATAGGGGAGGCTCAGTTTCAGCCTAGGGCATACGTGGAGGCATATTCCTAAGAATATGCCCCCTCCCAAAGTGGTAAACCGACCGGGGTGCTTTTTCCCCCGCGTCAGCTATGCTTTTGCTACGTGAGCCACTGCGGCGCCCTCGTCAGCTGACACGGGCGTCGTCACGCTTGTCGGCCACGCCCCGGTGGTCCAGTCCTTGCTCGCTTCGCTCAGGCAGTGCGTACCAGGGCTCCTTTTGACCAGCGAGATTCCTTCCTTCTCCTAGAAGGTTACTACGACCCGGACGATGGTTCATCCGGCCACACCCTTTTCCTGCATACAGGTTAGACATACGCTTCTGACTTACCGCTTAAGTCGGATGAGGGCTAGTTAGGCGAACGCCCCCAGGTCCGGATTACCCCGTGATTCGGCCTGCCTTGAGGTGACCCGGCCAGCATCTGCTTTGGCCTTGCCGAACCTCGGCTAACTCGGCCTTTATACCACGACGTGACCCTACCCGGGGGTATCCCCCCAACATTAGTCCCCGAAGCTGGTGCGGTCTTAGCCGCCTTGGCCGCTAAGGCCACATCAGGTTCCATCTTGTGCTCCTGTCGTTTTTTTGCCGAGTTACCTCTGTACCTCGGACGGCTTGGATTTACGTTCCCTTCGCACATTGCAAGTTTTCACTTGCCGGCAGTGTTACCATAGCCCTATCCGGGTCTTAATTCCTTCTCTCATACGCTAGGCCCATGTGACGGGTAATCATTATGTTGTCTTATTTTAAGGGACGGTACAGTAACCGCCGCAGTAATTGTCAGTTATCACTGTGCGCGGGTCACGTCACGCCTGCCCCCTCGTTTACCGCATCAATGCGTCATGTCGCAGGATTCTTTCCGCCCTGTGGCCTTCCGTGTGGCTCCTCACTGATTGGTCCGGACGGGTAATACACGGCCACAGCGTGTGGCCGGTCCACAGGGTGCGATCCCACTCACCTCTGATGGGGGTGGTTAAATAGCGGAGGGGTGTGTTCCTTAGGATTTTTCCCCTCCGCACGCCTCTGCCCGCTGCTATTCTCCTTCGTCTTCCTCGCGATTGCGCCACCGCCAGCACTACCAAAAAACAGCGTCGCTGCCACACTTCTCTGTTTCACCTCCGCGTCCCCGTCTCCGCGACGCCAATCCCCCGCTACGGGTCCTTGCCAATCCAAGCCACTGTCTCCCGCCGCCTCCAGCGCCAGCGAGGGCTTCGAGGAGCAGATGGCGGAAGAAGAGCTCGCCATTGCTGAGCAGGAGATGGAGGAGGACACCGCCGCTGCGGACCGCGGCGCATGGGCCGGCTCCTGGGTCTGCCAGGACGATCTGGACTGGCTCTACCGGACCGACGCATCCCCACCGGCGTCGCCGCTCGCCTCGCCTCCGCCGAGCTAGCTCCTTCGCCCAACCCCGGGGAGTTCATTGTGTTCCTGTCTCATTGTCAACGGGGCTTCGGACTCCTGGTGAGTGATTTCTTCCATGATTGGCTCAGCACCTACCATCTCCAGCCGCACCATCTTCCAGCCAATGCCATTACTTCTCTCTCTGCCTTCGCCTCTACGATTGAAGGCTACGCCGGATTATGGCCCACAAAGGAGCTGTGGATCCAGTTTTTCGCCCTTCGTTGCAACATTATTCCCGACATTCATACTGACCCAGAGGACAAACGGCTCACTCAGTTCGGAGCGGCCTCCATCTCACCCCGGAGGTTCTCTGTTTTCCCCCGGGTCACAGGGCTAGAATCCTGCAAAGGTTGGGCCCGGACGTTCTTTTACGTCCGGAACACATGCACCGAAGATTTGATCCGGTTGCTTCCCTATACCCCGGGTCCGCCGAACACGGATTTGTGGGACGCTGTTCCGAGGAAACCTACGGCCCTGGCCAACCAAGTGAGTAAGAGGTTCGTGGAGCTGAAGGAGCTTGGGTTGCGCAACGAGGATGCGATGATCACTTTCATGCGCAACCAAATCTCCCCTCTCCAGAAGCGCACCCACAAGGTGTGTCATATGAGCTACGGCCGCGATCCCAACCGGACTTCATCTTTCGAGCTGAACAATACGTAGATCTTCCGCCGGGTTAAGGCTCTCTTCACCACTCACAAGGACTTCTCCTCTGACTGGACTTAGGGGATTGAGCATTTCTACCGTGACTGGCTTCCTCCCATGGTAAGTTTCATGTAGCAAACTTATCCCGGACCAGTTACTTGTCTGTTATTGTTGCAATTTTGATTCGTCTGTTTACTCTTTTCCTCAGCTATTCCTTCAGCAAATGCTCGAGGACGGCACGGATCCGACCCTTAAATGGGCACCGGACCGGGAGACTTCGGACGTGGAGGAGCCGGACCAAGAGATGTTTCTCCCCATGACCGACGCCACGAAACGACCCACGGGTAACTTCTCTTCTGCTAGAGATTGGCCCGATGTTGAAGATTACTCGGATATCGATATAATTAAACCGTTTGAGGCTGTCCCCTTTCTTTTGCTTTTCCGCCATCAGCTCACGCCGGTGGCCATATCCACGAGGATCCTCCCTTCGCCACAAGCGAGCCAGTTCCGGTGGTGCCGAAGAAAAAGCGCGGCCTCCGCAAGCTCTTCCTCCGGACCTTCCGAGCCCGTTAAAAGGCGAAAGAAGGCCCCAGCACGAAGGGCTCGGAAACCCAGAGCAGCTGAAACCTCGGATGCGTAAGTCCTTCTTTCTTCTGTAACTCGCTCTTCCTTACTTCGTCGTAAATTTCCTTCTGACGTTACCTGATTTCACAGGGCTCCGGTGGAGGTCCCTCAGAGTGGGTCCAGTATCTCATCGCCTCTCTGGGCCAACCCTTCGCCCCGTCGTGACAACGAGTCACGTCCGCTGAGCCCCATTCCGGAAAGCTCTACGGCCGCTCCGGATCATCCTGGGGCGGGGGGAACTGGCCCAGCCAGAACAACGGCAGCCACTACCTCGGCGATGCCACAATCAGCAGCCACTAAAACTACCTCGACTCCAGCATCTGTTCCAGTACCAGCAGCCAAAACAGCACCAACTCTAGCCTCGGTAGCAGCACCAACCCCGGCAGCGAAAACGTCAGCGCCGGCACCAAGTCCAGCGACGATAGTAGCAGCGCCCAATTCCTCTGCATCTTCCGAGTCCTCTCAACCTCGGCAGGGGAAAACCGCTGCTACGGCTTCTTCTTCCCAGCAAGTCAAGGGCAAGAAAACTCAAGATGCTGCCAAGCCCGGCACTGCCGAGCCTGGGCAACGTACCCTTGAATCCATGCTCCCCAAGGAGGCACCAGCGGCGAAGGACGCGCCTGCCGAGCCAACCGAAGCTCAGCAGTTGGTTCTGCACACCAGCCCCGCCCTTGCCTTGGTGGAGAGGAAGGAGGCACATGCTAAGGGTTTGGTGACGCCACATATGCCCACAGGTGAACGGTATCCCCCGAGCCCGATGGAGTTCGTCATGAACTGGAACAAGGCTGAGGTAATCCACAAATCCGATCAAGTGAATACCGCCACCAAGGCCATTAGCCTCGCTGGACGGATGATGGAGGTACGCCGTTTCTCCTTTGCAAATTGTAGATAATAACCATTAGTCCTCGAGCCTCCGGGGGAGTAACTTGTTACTCGGCCGGATGCTCTTTTATAGAACTAACGTAGCTCCATGATAACTTCGAACATGCGCACACCTAGAGCAGGGTTAAGTTCCACTTGGCCCGGATTTTAGTACACTTCGAACATGCACACACCTAGAGCCGGGTTAAGTTCCACTTGGCCCGGATTTTAGTACACTTCGAACATGCACACACCTAGAGCCGGGTTAAGTTCCACTTGGCTCAGATTTTAGTACACTTTGAACATGCACCAGGCTGACCTAAGTTTCTGTATCTTTCTTAGGTGACCACCAACCGCCAAAGTGCCGAATTCCAGCGCTTGTTGGATACGCACAAAAATCTTCGCACAAAACAGGCTGCACTCATCGCTGAGTATGAGAAAAGGGGTAAATTTCTTTCTCATTCATTTCCTCATTTTTCTTCCACTTTGTTTGCCGAACTAACCTGATTGTTCGGTTTCCGCAGCTGGGGTGGAAGCTGAAAACAAAATAATGCGAAAGAACTTGGAGCAAATCAAGGGTACGTCCTTCTTATCTGTTCTTACTATGCTTTTCATCATTTTACCTCCTTGGCTCGGCAAACATTCATACCTCGGCTCTCCCGGGCCAACACACGGTTTCAGCATTGCTTGAAGAAAGTGTGCATGTGCCTGACATGATGCTGCATTTTCTCGAACAAGCAGGACAGCCTATCATCTCGCGTGGAAATTATCAAGAACTATGGCATGTACCTCCTCGATGTTTCAGTCCGGATCTTCAACGCCTTCTGGCCCGCTGATGACGCTCCGGAGAGAGTCACGCAGCTCGCTGAAAGGCTTTTAGAAGTTGAGACCCAGCTCGACCTCTAGCGAGAATCCGCTGGCCGCGCTGCTGCCAATACCGTCCTTCACCACATTTTGACGTGGTACGAAAAGATAGATCTCAGCCTCCTCACACGGCTGCGCACCGGGTCCAAATGGACAGATGACCTGGAGTGGGTAGCTCGGCGCCAGGCTTGCGCCCACAGCCTCATTAAATATGCCCCCATTCATGAATGGACTGAGGGTCTGAGCTTCCTGGAAGCCGCAGGCGAGGAGGAAGTTGAGAACATTGAAGATGACTCGGGTGAAGACGAGGAGGACACTGCCTCAGATATCGAAGAGGGCGACGATGATGCCGAACTTCCTCCTGCTGCTCCTAAGTAAAAACACTTGAAAATTCATGAGATCCCCGGTATGCCGGGTGGAATTGTATTCCAAATACATGTGATATTTTGCTACTGAGTACTTATGCCGGATTAACTTGGGCGTAGTCCCCGAGTTTCTTTTTCTTGTTCGTTCAATCTTTTGGCTCGGATCGTGTCTACCTTGATTCGGTTTTACAACTTTCGGATCCGAGCCTGCAGAATGGTCTTAACAATACTGGGAAACTTTTAGACTTAGCTCAAAAATAAATACGGGGTTAGTCCGGAAAACAAACGTCGGCTCGAATAAATTCTTTTCCTTAGTCGTTTTTCATGTGCTACGCAATTCCAAACTTGTTCTCTTGCTTGCCATGAAGCCAATTCTTGTTGGACAGCAGCAAGTCGAAGAGTTGGGTTTTTGGTGCTCACACACTACTAATCCGAGCTAAGTAGAATAACCTATTCTAGCCGAAGCACAAATAACAAAAGACAACAAACATTATTGAGGCAGTCCCCGAGTTACTGCTCGAGGTGCCCACATTTTATTGATAAGCTCATTGCCGACACACACACACCGACATATGAGATAACCCGGATACATACACTTCTTCGCTAAGTGTAGAAAGGACGAAGGAGAGCTACATTCCATGGACTTTAGATTCCTCACCGGACCTGTCCGCCTTGTTCTTTTCCTGTGGTTTTGCATCTATAAGATAGTAAGAATCATTGTGCAATGCTTTGCTCACGATGAATGGCCCTTCCCATGGGGGGGGGATAATTTATGCATTCCAGTAGTACGTTGTACCAACCGGAGCACCAGATCGCCTTCCCAAAAGACTCGGGGGCACACTTTCCGGCTATGATAGTGTCGGAGATTTTGCTGATATATGGCGGATCTGGACAGTGCCAGTTCTCTCGCTTCTTCCAGCAGATCAACATCATTTTCCCGGGCTTCTTGTATTTCGGCTTCTGTGTATTGGGTGACTCTAGGCGAATCATGCTCTATGTCGGCTGGTAATACAGCTTCTGCCCCATATACCAGAAAAAACGGCGTATAGCCTGTTGATCGATTCAGAGTTGTTCTTAAACTCCACAATACCGCTGGTAGTTCTTCTATCCAGCACCCCGCTGATCTTTGCAGCGGTTCAATGAGCCGAGGTTTTATCCCAGATAATACTAATCCGTTGGATCTCTCCACTTGCCCGTTTGATGCGGGGTGGGCTACCGAAGCTACGTCAAGTCGGATCCTCTTATCTCGGCAGAAACGAGCAAATGCTCCTTCTGCAAAATTTGTGCCATTAGCAGTTATGACACTGTATGGATAACCGTACCTCAAGATGATATCTTTGAGAAACGTTACGGCCGTAGCTCCATCACATTTTCTTATAGGCTTTACTTCAATCCACTTTGTAAATTTGTCCACCATTACCAGAATGTGAGTCATGTTCCCTCTTGCTGGTTTGAACGGGCCCACCATATCCAAGCACCATACGGCAAACGGCCAAGTGATTGGGATGGTCTTGAGCTCCGACATTGGCATATGCGTCTTTGTAGCGTACCTCTGACAACCATTACATTTTCTCACCAGATCTTCCGCTTGATCTAAGGCGTTTGGCCAGTAGAATCCGTGTCGGAAAGCTTTCGCTACCAAGGCTCAGGATGAGGCGTGATGCCCGCATTCCCCTTGATGTATATCTCGGATGATTTCAAGGCCTTCGTCCGGGTCAGCACACCGCTGGAGGACATTGGTCACACTTCTTTTGTATAATTCGGAATTGATGATCATGTAAGCCTTTGCCCTCCTCTGTGTTTGCCTGGACAACACCTCCTCAGTTGGTAACGTTCCATCTTTCAGGAATTGAAATATAGGCAGTGCCCAAGCCGGTATTGGCCGCACGGGGAACACGTCCTCGTCAATCTCCATCTGATCCACCGGCATAACTTCAACCCGACTATGCTGAGCAGTCCCCGGGTCTTGCGAAGCAGTCCCCGGGTTTGCCGAAGCAGTCCCCGGGTTTGCCGAAGCAGTCCAAGGCGGCCAAGGCGGCTAAGACCGCACCAGCTTCGGGGACTAATGTTGGGGGGATACCCCCGGGTAGGGTCACGTCATGGTATAAAGGCCGAGTTAGCCGAGGTTCGGCAAGGCCAAAGCAGATGCTGGCCGGGTCACCTCAAGGCAGGCCGAATCATGGGGTAATCCAGACCTAGGGGCGTTCGCCTAACTAGCCCTCATCCGACTTAAGCGGTAAGTCGGAAGTATATGTCTAACCTGTATGCAGGAAAAGGGTGTGGCCGGATGAACCATCGTCCGGGTCGTAGTAACCTTCTAGGAGAAGGAAGGAATCTCGCTGGTCAAAAGGAGCCCCGGTACGCACTGCCTGAGCGAAGCGAGCAAGGACTGGAGTTGCTAGCATCTACTAACAACGGAAAGCATGCAAGATCACAAATAGCAAAGACATGATAGAATCAATAATCAATCTGAAATAGGATCTCAATATCCATCGGATCCCCGCAAACACAACATGCAGAATTACAAATAGATGATCTTGATCATGAACGGAGCTCACAAGATCTAGACATGAAAGCACAAAGGAGGAGAACCAGCCATCTAGCTACTACATGTATCCGTAGTCCAAGGATGAACTACTGACGCATCACACCGGAGGCTTCCATGGTGATGAACAAGGCCTCTAGGGTGAATTCCCCTCTCCGGCAGGGCGCTAGGAAGAGCTTCAGATCCCTCCCGATCTAGGGATGGAGATGACGGCGGCTATAGACTATTTCGTGGATTTTTGATCAGGTACTTAGGATTTTCGTCCCGAGGGCATCTTATAGGTGGAAGGAGAGGCCGAGGGGGTGCCTGGGCTAGCCACACCACCCCCTGGCGCGGCCGGGCTTGGCCCGGGCGGCCAGGTGGTGTGGTGGCCCCCTGGCTCCTCTCCGTCTCGTATTCTGGCATCTGATGACTTCCGGAAAAATAGGCACTTTGGCTTTTGTCCCGTCCAATTCCGAGAATATTCATTTTCTGACTTTCCTAGAACCAAAAACAGCAGAAAACAGGCAGCTGGCACTGTGGCTCTTGTTAATAGGTTAGTCTAAGAAATCATATGAAAAGTACTCCAAAGTGTGGACAAAACACAAGAAAGTGGATAAAACCAAGCATGGAACATCAAAAATTATAGATACATTTGCAATGTATCAACATCCCCAAGCTTAACTCCTGCTCGTCCTCGAGTAGGTAAGTGATAAAAAGAAAGAATAATTTTTGAGGTGACATGCACCATCAAAGACTTGATCAAAGTATTTGTAAAAACATTCAATCCTAGGATCATATTACTTCAATCATAACATGAAAGACAAAGTTCTAGCAATAAGACAAAGAAACTATGATGCAACATGAAAAGGCACAAACAAAAGATTCATGAATAACAATGCTTTGCAAGACGTTTGTTTGTTTCACATAAAGAAAACATATCATAATAGTATTCAGCTTGTCCCTCATAGAGTAGCAAATATAAATGCATAAGAAACCTTCGAAGTTCATGAGAGTGACTAGATACTAATAGTTTAAAACAAGCAATATCAAGTTATGCATCAATCAACTAGTCTTGGGACAATGCACATAGAACTAAGAATGGCCACTATGCTCTCAAAGTAGGTGCATAAAGGTAGAAGGTGGAGACTTAGTATAATGGTGGAAGAAAGGCCTTCATAAAAGGAAGTAGGGATTCAAGTCTCATAAAGAGCTTCCAAAAATTATGATACTTATAGCTTTCAGCTCTCATTGCCCCTATCATAAGCATCTTGAAGTGATTAAGGTTAAAGTGAACAAACTATGGTGTACATGCTTGACGTAGTATAAGTTAGAAATCTCATGTCCCTTGTATACGAGGGCCGATCCTGATGCTACTCAAGTTTAGTCACTGGTAAGTTCTTGTCATCGTAAGTACATGTGTATCATAGAGAACTGCCAACGGGGTACCCCTTGCCTGATGATACGGAAGAATCCCCATATCAAAATGACAAGCCAATCATACAACGAGCATCTCAACAATCTTCTTATTTACCATGGGAATATGGTGCCTTTTTCTCTCTTTCCTCTTTTCATAATCTCTTTTTTCTCTCAATATATGACTCTTTTTTATAAGAAGAATGCTTCATAGACAGGTCATTATGGTTACGCTGCAGGTTTCCACCATGTCAGCATGGATTAGACCAGCGGCCCAGGCATTTCTCTAACACATATACATAACTCCATGGACTTACAAGCTCCTCTTTCATTTCACGCTGACGACATCCATAGACAAAAGAGCATGATATCAACTAGGTACAAGTACCAAGTGCAATGTTGAAAGCGTTCCCCATGACAGCATGGTTCTGCTAATTCCCAACAAATAAGTGCAATCATATACAACATAGACGACACAATGGTTCAAGTTTATTAAGGGAAAGAAAAGTACAGTGTGCCATCAAGTTCGTGAGAGCTTTAATCACTAGTTTTCTCATAACAAGTTTAATTTGGAAGGTAAACAAAAGAATGAATATACTTGGAATAGCATAAGCTAATAGGTAGGTATGATGGACTCTTTGGAATAACTTGGTTTAGGGGGTTGGATGCATGAGTGGAACTCATACTTGGTTGTGGAGGCTAGCAAAAGACTGGGAGCGACAAACTAAGAGAGCAATAATGGCCATAATCATGCAGAGCGACAAAACATCATTGATCAAAGCATAAAGTGGTACTACAAGTTGAAAAATAAAGGATCATAAAGGCTTATGGTGACTTGAGATAGTCATAACATGGTGTGAGCATGCGCCAAGTCAACCCAAATAAAGCATCAAAGGAGAATACCACTATACTATGCTTTAATATGCTAAACACAACGCATGATTCATCCAAGGCACATTAAGCAATCTCAATTGTTTATAACAAGTCATGCTACAGAAAATAATACTAAGCATAAAGCCAAAACAATATCAAGCATGGCATGACAGAGCATAGGCCACAGTCAAAAACGAGCTCTTTTTACCACATAAGTATGAACTTTCCTACTCTTTTCCAATCCAAACCAAACTATTTGCAAACCAATGTATGAAAGATGGGGTCCAGCCAATTTATTTAGAAAACTAAGCAAACAAAAGCAAACAAAAAACCAAAATTAAAAAGAAGACGCTCCAAGAACAACACAACTGTGCATGAAACAATAAAAATGAAGCGTTTGGAAGAAACCTGGGATTTTTATTGATGAGGAAGGGGATGCCCTGGGCATCCCCAAGCTTTGACGCTTGTACTTCTTGGATATTTCTTGGGGTGACACGCGTGGCATCCCCAAGCTTGAGCTTTAGTCCATCCTTCATCTCATTACTCATTCCTTCCATACACCTGGAATTTTTCTTCATACAAAACTTTACACAATCTTTATTAGCAACATTAGTGCACTTAAGATAAATAAGTCTTAAGGTTCAGTTCCAACACCAAATAAACTTCCATTATAACACTAGCTACTGTAGCACTTCCCTCAAAAAGCTCAATTCTCCAAAAGAACTCAAAAGGAACCAACAAGAAGCAAATGCAAATAATGGCAGAAATCTATCAAAACAGACCAGCAAGTAAAAACCAATTTTTTCGAAGACCTCCTGTTGCTCAAATCGAAAAGTGCTGAACCAACAAAAGTTAGATAACAACCTGGGGAAGATGCACAAAAATTCACGCCTCAAAAGTACGTTCAGAGATTTTACACGAATTTTTACGGTGAAGCACAGAAATCTGTTTCGGGACAGCAACTTTCCCAATCATTACTTCTCTCTCATTAGAGATTACTCTTGGCACAAAAAGCAAATAAAAAGGATAAGGAGCGGTTATTACAGAGGTAATAACTTCCAAGACTCATCTAAAACTTTTGGGTTATCTCCCAATAAGTACTTTTCTTTAACGCCTTTAAGTTAGGCATAAGAAGCAAGAAAAAGAATCAAGTGTTCTCAAATGAAGAAGCATTAAGACCAAATTTTGCTTTCATAGGAGAAGCAAAATAAATCTTCTCTCTCTTCTTAGGGAAGTGTTCTATACCTTTCTTGAGTGGGAGTTGATATTTAATGGTGCCTTCTTTCATATCAATAATGGCACCAACAGTTCTAAGAAAATGTCTTCCCAAAGTAATAGGACAAGAAGCATTGCATTCAACATCCAAAACATAGAAATCAACGGGGACATAAGCATTGTTAACCATAATAAGGACATCATTAAGAGTCCCCATGAGTTTCTTTTTAGCAATATCATCAAGTGGGATATTCAAATAACAATCTTCAAGTGGAGGCAAATCAAGCATATCATAAATCCTTCTAGGCATAATAGAAACACTACTATCAAGATCACATAAAGCTTTGAAATCAAAGTCATTCATTTTCATATTAATGATGGGTTCCCAACCATCTTCTTGTTTAATAGGAATAGAATCTTTATGTTTCATCTTTTCTTCTTTAATCTTTATGAGAGCATCAGTAATGTGTTTTGTAAAGGCCATATTCATAGCACTAGCATTAGGACTTTTAGCAAGCTTTTGTAGGAACTTAATAACTTCAGAGATGTTGCAACCATCAAGATCAAAATCAAATTTATCATCTAAAGTAGTAGAACTATTACTAGGCTCAACACTAGTGGTGGTAATAGTAGAAATACTAATGTTTCTAGCAATTTCATATTCTGTTTCCCACTTAGCATGTAATTCAGCTAATAGTCTAACATTTTCATCAATTCTTACTTGTATAGCATTAGTAGCTGCAAAAGGATTATCATTAGTTTCAGGTTTAGCAGCCATTTTATTCAAAGAAGATTGAGCTTCAACCAAAGATGCTATATTTCTTTCAGCATTAGAGAGTTTTTCCTCAATAGTTTTATTGAAAGCAGTTTATTTACTAATAAAGTCTTTAAGCATAACTTTAAGTTTAGAGGGAGCACTCCTATTATTGTTGTAGGAATTTCTGTAAGCATTACCATTGTTGGGAGGATATGGCTTATAATTGTTGTTACCAAAATTGTTCCTATAAGCATTATTGCCAAAATTATTATTTCTTATGAAGTTCATAGCAACTTGCTCTTCCCGAGCAACCAAAGAGGCTAAAGGAACATGATTTGGGTCAATATGAGCTTTCCCATTAACAAGCATAGACATAATAACATAAATTTTATCACTCAAGGAGGAGGTTTCTTCAACAGAATTTACCTTCTTACCTTGTGGAGCTCTATCAGTGTGCCATTCAGAATAGTTAACCATCATATTATCCAGAAGCTTTGTTGTAGCACTCAAAGTAATGGTCATAAAGGTACCTCCAGCAGCAGAATCCAGCAGATTTCTTGAAGAATAATTCAGTCCTGCATAAAAGGTTTGGATGATCATCCAAGCAGTCAGTCCATGAGTGGGACAATTCTTTACCAAAGATTTCATTCTGTCCCAAGCTTGGGCAACATGCTCGTTATCAGATTGTTTAAACTTCATTATTTCACTTCTCATAGATATAATCTTAGCAGGAGGATAGTATTTTCCAATGAAAGCATCTTTGCACTTAGTCCAAGAATCAATACTATTCCTAGTTAAGGAATTCAACCATTCTTTAGCTTTTCCTCTCAAAGAGAAAGGAAACAATTTCAGCTTAATACTATCACCATCTATATCCCTATGCTTTTGCATCTCACAAAGTTCAACAAAGTTATTTAGATGGGCAAGAACATCTTCATTACCAATACCAGAAAATTGTTCTCTCATAACAAGATTGATTAAAGCAGGTTTTATCTCAAATAAAGTATCTTCAGGCACAGGTGGAGTAATAGGTGTGCTCATAAAATCATTGTTGTTGGTGCTAGTGAAGTCACACAACTTAGTGTTTTCAAGAGTAGTCATTTTTTGTGTGTTTTCAAATAAGAAAGCAAACTAGTAAAACAATTTTTGTGTGTGTTTTTGATAAAGAAACAAGAAAACAAAGCAAAAGAAACTAAGCGAAACAAAAATAACAAAGTAAAGAGATTGGTTATGAGGGACTCCTCTTGTGAAGATGTCCTTGACTCCCCCGCAACGACGCCAGAAAAATGCTTGATGGCTCAGTGTTGATGTAGAGCTCGTTGGGAACCCAAAGAGGAAGGTATGATGAGCACATCGGCAAGTTTCCCTTAGTTATGAAACCAAGGTTTAATCGAACCAGTAGGAGCAAGGAAACACCCCAAAGGTGTTGCTAGCTGAGCCTTGGCAAGGCGCACTACCGGTGCTAGTAGCAACGTGGAGACCTGCACAACACAACCACATAACTCTGTCCCCAACTTGCGATGAGGTTGTCAATCTCACCGTGTTTTGCTGAAAACAAAGAATTAAACGTATCGAATGGAAGGAAGTAAAAGTTTGCAGAAAGTAAACACAAAGTAGTAAACAGTTTGTAGATTGTATGTAAAGAAAAGGACCGGGATCCATAGTTCACTAGAGGTGTCTCTCCTTAAGATAGATAACATGCTGGGTGAACAAATTACATCGGGGCAATTGACAAACACTGAGAGAGCAATACATGCATATACTAATCATCTTGACTCCTTTGAGACTTGATTGGGCATTACAACATTATACATAGACAGCCATCCAACTGCATCTATGACTAATAATCCACCTTCAGGTTATCATCCGAACCCCCTCCAGTATTAAGTTGCAAGCAACAGATTATTGCTTTATGAATTGCGTGTAATGTAAACAATATGATTGTTCTATGAACAAAGGATTGTTGTTTTCTCCCTAGTAGCAACAGCACATCTAGTACCTTAGAGATTTCTGTCACTTCCCTAGATTGCCAGAGGCATGAACCCACTATTGAGCATAAATACTAACTCTTGGTGTTGCTAGCATCTACTTGGCCAAGATAGATACTAACAACGGAAAGCATGCAAGATCACAAATAGCAAAGACATGATCGAATCAATAATCAATCTGAAATAGCATCTCAATATCCATCGGATCCCCACAAACACAACATGCAGAATTACAAATAGATGATCTTGATCATGAACGGAGCTCACAAGATCTAGACATGAAAGCACAAAGGAGGAGAACCAACCATCTAGCTACTACATGTATCCGTAGTCCAAGGATGAACTACTCACGCATCACACCGGAGGCTTGCATGGTGATGAAGAAGGCCTCTAGGGTGAATTCCCCTCTTCGGCAGGGTGCTGGGAAGAGCTTCAGATCCCTCCCGATCTAGGGATGGAGATGACGGCAGCTACAGACCCTTTCGTGGATTTTTGATCGGGTACTTAGGGTTTTCGTCCTGAGGGCATCTTATAGGTGGAAGGAGAGGCCGAGGGGGTGCCTAGGCTGGCCACACCACCCCCTGGCGCGGCCAGGCTTGGCCCGCGTGGCCAGGTGGTGTGGTGGCCCCCTGGCTCCTCTCCGTCTCGTATTCTGGCATCTGATGACTTCCGGAAAAATAGGAACTTTGGCTTTTGTCCCGTCCAATTCCGAGAATATTCATTTTTTGACTTTCCTGGAACCAAAAGCAGCAGAAAATAGGCAGCTGGCACTGTGGCTCTTGTTAATAGGTTAGTCCAAGAAATCATATGAAAAGTACTCCAAAGTGTGGACAAAACACAATAAAGTGGATAAAACCAAGCATGGAACATCAAAAATTATAGATACATTTGCAATGTATCAGTAACCTACACGGTCAAAGAAGGATAAAGAGGCACTCTCTAAGCTAATTACGATATCCATGGGGAAAGCCTTAATTGTGGGGGTTTATATGGGTGATTGATCTCAGACATCGCATTGGTTATTTAGAGGTGACCTCACTCTTGGCTCAACAAAGTGGCTTCCTACGAGCCTTGTAGTGAAGATCTTATTATGGCGCTCTCTCCACACATATCATGACACAAGAAGTATATTATCCTAATTATGATTAATGGTATCATGCTAGTGGTGAATCCTACACTCCTTGGGAATCCCTCAACCATATTACACAACACTTCATAGACACTCTCTTGCTCTAGTTTACTTTTGTTATTTACTTTGTTCTTGTTTACTTTAGCACTCATTCAAACACACTCTTTATACACCCTTTACTTGGAATTAAAGATAACTTACAAGTATTCTCTAGTGAATAGTAACAAAGGGGCATACATACCTTTACCAATAGCTCTCTATGGGTTTGATATCTTTACTTCGAAACTAGCTACAATTGATCTGTGCACATGCAGTCATCAAGCTATTTTCTGGCGCCGTTGCCAGAGAGCTAAGCGCTTTTGGTCTTTGTTCTTAGTTGCTAATTTATTGTTGCTCTACTAAAGGTTGTTTATGAGTTTCAAGTTATTTCTGTCTATTACTTTTTACTACTTTTACTTATTTGAAAAGAACAAAAAATTATAAAACCAAAAAACCATAGAAATTTATAAAAACATTTGCTACTAATCATGTCTTCCCAAATTGCTATTTTTGAACAGATGAAGCTCGCAATGGAGGAGAAGAAAGTTGGAACTTTTGGATATTATGTTACGAGACAAGAGACATTAGAAGAATGGTTGGAATGGTTGAAACGTTATTCCTCCATGTTATGTGCCTCATACAAATTTGTTTGTGAAATTGCGGATCCATAGATCATATTAATTATCAATGTGAGTGTAGCATTGATACCACATTAGTATCTTACAATAAAAGTAATGAAGGCTTTGTTGATGTGGAGGTTTTAGAATATGTGTTTTTTACTGGTTGTTGTGAGTTCTATCTCGCATGAGAAATATAAATGAAGAAAATAAAGCACTAGATAGAGTCTATGGAGTAGTACATTATGTATAATCTTATTGTTTTGATAACTTCAATAGTAATGCATTATTGACCACTTCTGTTGTGGAAGAGACAAACCTTTTGCAGGACTCACAGAAGAAAGAAGAAAAAGGATGTACACCGTAGTGAACATGTTACTGCCGCTTGTATGGGTTTGTTTAACTTGTATGACCTGTTAGATGGTTGTGCAAAATTATTTTGTAATTCATATCATGAGATTTGTGACAAATGTATGGCAGTTGGCTACCTTAGTTTTCAATGTTCCATTACTCGTGAAGAATCCCTAGTATCTTACACTATAGTTGAAGTCTTAGAATATTTGGTTTATAAAGGTTTCCATGATCTACTCTCAAAAGATTCAATCATGAGAAAGATAGTATGCTTCATATGAAACTTACCAACTTGTTACCAATGTTACAATATTATTGCCAAGAACGTCTTAGTGATAATCCACTTGTGGTAGAGAGTAAGGCATGGTCTAAAACCGTAGTGCCTGAAGATAACCACTTGCAGGAACCACAAGATAAAGAGGTGGAACAACAAAAAGGTGAGGTTGACAAAGATTGGCACACTACAAATACTACATTTGTTTATGATGCCTCTCTTTCTAGTAATGATTCTTATGATGCTAAAACTGATTGTAATTTATCTACGGAGGCCTTGTACTAGACACTCATGAGGAGAGCATTACTAATGATGAACTAGAGATAGAACCTTGTTATGAGTCTTTCGATGCTAATATACAGGGACCTGATTTACTCCTTGTTGCAAAGGAAGAATACTATGAAGTGTTTCCCTGTAATGGTAACCAAGGTAAAAGTTCAATAATTATATATCAACATCTAATCCTATCGGTGTATCTATATAAGGAGATGCTTACCATGCTTAGTGCATCCACACTCGCTTGGAAGCAAGAACTTATTCATCTATATGATGCCGATGCACCGTAAGAGGGTACGACTCCGACCGTACTCTACAATGAGATGCTCCAACTCTTTGATAGAGGTAAGTACCTTTACACCTCTAATTGATATCCCCTGGGATCCAGGTGGATGATTTAATGGAGCATCTAAGCCTGGCTATATGGCTTTAAAGAAAGCGCTTCCCGGGAGGCAACCCAGAAGTTTTTAGATGTCTTTCTTAATTTTGTGTCTTGAGTCTAGTTGCATTCATGTTGCATTGACACTTGTATATATATGCATGATTTACTATTAGAGTTGGCTTGGGACTATTTTCGACAGGTAGAATTATTTGTTGCTTGATGACCCACAAGTATAGGGGGTGTATCGCAGTATTTTTGATAAGTAAGGGTGTCGAACCCAACGAGGAGCAGAAGGTGCTGGCTAGTGGTATGGATCAGGAATTCTCTGTAAATACTTAGCAAACGGATTTTTAGGGGTTTTCGATAAAGCAAGTGAACAAAGTACGAGTAAATAAAAGACAGTGGGAATAAATGCAGCAAGTGGCCCAATCCTTTATGCAGCAAAGGACAAGCCGGTTGTATTACTTAAGATGACCAAACGTTCTCGAGGACACATGGGAAGACTGTTAAGTGCTTTCGCTTCATATAGGCGATTAATCTTCTTTAGCTTGCTAAGTGTTGTGTGGGTGAACCTGTGCTAATGTACCGCCCCATCCAAGACTAATACATACTTGTGATTATACCCCTTGCAAACATATGTAAGTACAAGAAAGTAATTAAGGTAGAAACCTAACCACAACTTTAAACTCGAAGACCCTTACGTCCCTTGTGCAATGGTTTCCTAATGGGGATTCATGTTTCTGTCACTCTGGCAACCCCTACAATTAGTAACGAAATACACAATGCATTCCCCTAGGCCCTTATAGGTGAAGTGTCATGTAGTCGATGTTCACATGACACCACTAGAAGAAGTACACCACAACTTAAATAACAATCTATTGAATCTTTCTCAACGCAACTCCACTACTAACAACAAGACTTCTCCCATGTCCTCAAGAACAAAACGAACTACTCACAAGACATCATATGGATCATGATCAGAGATGGAATAATGAGGTATAACAATCTGAACATAAACAATAATTCAATGGTTCACTCAATAGCATCAACTACAAAGAGTAATCAACACCGGGAAAGTTTCCCCTATGAACTATGCAAGATTCAACGCAATTGTTACAGCAATATGGAGATGGTGATGAGGGTGCTGATGGTGATGGTGGTGGTGATGATGATGATGATGATCCCGATGAAGTATAGCTTGATGGTGGTGTTGATGGCGACGATCTCCCCTCTCCGGGAAGGAATTCCCCCGGCAGAAATCTGTCTGCCGGAGAGATCTTTCTCTCTCGGTGTTTTCCGCCCCGCAGAGGCGGCGGAATCTTTCTGTGGTCGCTCCCCGAGTCTTAGGGTTTCAGGAGGATGATATACGCCAGAGGGGAGAGGCTAGAGTGGGCCAGGGCGGCCACACCGCCTCTAGGCGCGGCCTAGGCCTGCCCGCGCCATGGGGTGGTGTGGGCCCCCTATGGCCCACCTCCACTCCATCTTCTGGCATCCTTAGTCTTTTGGAAAAATAGGATTTTCTATATATTTTCCCGGATTTTCTGATCTTCGTGAATTTTGCCTCCAAACATCACCTTTTCCATCAGAATCCTGACTGCAGCGGTCCATGCTCCAAAGTCATCAACCATGCAAAAATAGATGAAATAACATAAGTATCACCTCTCAATACGAAATATATCAATGAATAATAGTGAATTAAGACATAGAATAGTGATGCAAAATGGACGTATCATTGCTCTAATCATGCGTTACATATCTTGGTTAAATCTTCTCAACAAAAATATATGTTTGCTTTGTTTGGATGCTGGACTAACGTTTCAGGTCCTTAGTATAATTTTTGGAAAAAAAATACTTGTTCCAGAGCTCACAGCGAGCTTAACGAGTAGCAGTACGGGCGGACCCGTCCGTACCGCGCGCCCGTACCGCTCATGTGACATATTGGTAGAAGTAGAATTTTTTCCAGAAAAGTGATTGTCGGCTTAACGAGTACTAGTACGGTGGGACGTGTCCGTACTGTCCGCCCATACCGACCTTGTTACCAGGCAAAGGAAACATGAAGAAGATCTAGAGGTTCTAATGACCACTGGTACGGGCGCATCTCGCCCGTACCATCCAGTCATACCAACTTCGTCAGTAGCCTTCGTAAAAAGATAGAGAGAGACAAGGTGTAGTATGGGCAGAGTCCGACCGTACCACGCGCCCGTACCAAGGAGCAGCACCGTGTAGTAAGGGCAGGGACGAGTAGTGAAAGGTTATAACCCCTCCAATCTTTTTATTTTGACAATATTAGGTCAGTGGGTTACCTTCTACATATTCCTTTGTACTTCATCTTCCCTTACCTATCTTCGAAACTCGCTAGTCTATAATTCTCTATAGTGTTTCATGTTTCTTTTATTTTCTTCTCATGGTTGGGTGAACGAACTTTGTTCGTACACCGAATCGTTTGCTTTTACTTTGTTTGTTATTTTTGCAGGGACTTGAACCTTGTGTGATGACGTGAATGGTTTGTGCCAACCGTGCAAATACTTGCATACGCCAATTGGTTGTTTCAACTCAATGCTTCAACAAGAAAGTATTCATTGAATCAAAGGTCCATGTCCATCAAAAGTGAGGTTATTCGTACCTCAACGGTAAAGTGTGTCACCCTTGCTTTATTCAAACTTGGGTAGGTAACCACTTCTCACACTCTCTTTTGATAACTACATTTTCTCTTTTCTTATGGTAATCTATTCAAGTTTGGTTCTTACAAAAGTTCTAGGTTGGGGAAGTTACTTCTGTATTTATAGAGTCTTATGCAATGTTCTTGTTCGATGAAACTTTTTGTGCAATCATGTATCCCGCTATTTTTGAATGCTTGCTTCGGTAAGTTGTGTTTCATGTCTATATAATGGATGCACTTGCTTCTGTTAGGATTTATAAGAGTTGAGTTAGAGCTTTTATTCATTATGTGAAAATCTTTATCCAGCTTGATAATAACTTTGTGATCCTCTAGAATACATTGCCATGATTTCTACACTTAAATCCTATGTATCCCACTTTTGAAGTTTGAATTGTTTATCTTAGTTGGTTGATTTGTGAAGATGCCATGTCAGTGGGAGTAATTCAAATTAGGTAGAGTAAAGCTTTTTATTTGAATGAATGATTAGTTGTGAAAGCTTTTGCTCTAGTTCTTTTAGCTAACCAAGTCTTGCCTTTGAAATAATATTGCCAAACAAGTACAACAAGAAAAAGTCTAAAATTTATGACTTGTTTGATGAGTGATTATCTTTAGAGTTTACCTTTTTAAGATACTTAACCCCATAGATGTTTTGATAGACTTGACGACACTCTTAAAATGAGTTATTTGATTGAAATGAAGTCTAGCAGTAATTGTGATTGCATGCAAAGATAACCTTGTGGATCAAACTGTGATACTATTTAAAGAGTTATATGATTTTGATGCACACCTTGGGATGCCAACAACTCCGCTAGCGTACGAACGATCTATGGTACAACCCCTGATTTCGGCTATGAGTTGACGACATAGGTGGCATAAGTGTCACCATATGGGCAAAAGCATGGTACTCTTGAAGGTTGTGCAAACCATTATTTAAAAATAATCACTCAACGATCCGAATCATCCTTCAAATAAGGAATAAAAAATATGAAGATCCACACATAACAAGCCCTTGGCATGGTCTCATTACTACTTTATGATTTTTCTTGAAAGACAATGATTGGATTAGAATTGTTTTGACAGCCTTGATTTACTGATGTGGGTGTCAATAATTCACTTCACTATTATGCTACTTAGGACATGAACTCTCTTACTAAATTTTTCTATTAAAACATCCTAGTGTTCCTTGGCAAGCTAAGAGTTAACTAGAAGAGTTGGATTGATTGTTACACTTCTAGTTATTTATACTTATATCAAACTCTACTTTGATTATCTTGATTTATCGAAGCTTGTATAGTGTTCTTGTCATCTCTCTAACTTTGATGAGCCTTACAAATGGATGAAGTGTTGGACACATATGACTTCCAACCTAAGTGAATTCATTTTCTCATTGAAGCCCTTACTTTACGAAAGTGAGGAGATACAAAACATAAAAGATACAATAGGAGGATCACAAGTTTGATTTCAAAGCTAGATTCATTTCTGACATGGAGCATTGTACTTTTAATTGGTCTTTTATAGATTGACATAACTAAGCTTGTGTTTCCTTGTATGAATATGTCCTTTCTTACTTTGAGCTTGCAGGAAAAATAAGGATACGAGGCATCGATCTTCTACATTCGATATTATACTTTTGTTTCAATTTTTGCCTCATTTATGTTATCGACTTGTGCCTCATGAACATTCTGACCTTGTCCATAAGACACCATATTGCTCAAGGACGAGGAAGAGTCTAGCTTGGGGAAGTTGATGAGTCCAAAATTGAGGCGTATTTAAGTATACAAATTTTTCATATTGTCACTCATTACATGTTACATCTATCTACAATTATGCCTATTATGTATGATTACTTGTTCTCATTCATTTCCACGTGGACTTTGCACATTCTTAGTTTTATTAGGATTTTAGTACCTTTTTCTTATCTTTGATTTGTGTGTAGGTGCTATGAACAATCATGGATAAAAGGAGCCAAGAGGATTCAATATGGAGGAGTTGCAGGCACCAGACTTAGCCATTTGAGAGGAGGAAAAAGTGGATTTTCCATCAACTCCAAATAAATATCCAAGGACATGGTGTTGTAGCCCTCATACATGCGAAACCAATGAGCCAAAGAACACCTCAATCGGAGTCCATATGAAGGAATGGCGATCAAAATACTGCAGAGTTCAGAAGGCTTAACGACCACTGGTACGGGCGGAACCCGCCCAGACCGTACGGTCGTACCGCCCTCTGACAGCTTCATTTCATCAAATGGAACAACATTTGTGAAGGCCCAATGGGCATATTCGGCCCCTAGCTCCACCGGTTCGCAAAATCGACCTCCAGATGCCTATTTAAAGAGGGGGAAAACCCTAGAACAAGGGGGAGTCCACATACGCCATGGGGGCAGAGCCCCACCGCTTCGCCGCCTCCATAGCCGCCACCACAAGATCTACACCACCATACAACTCAAGGGAGAGAGGAGACTTTCATCTTGAAGGGCTACACATCGATCTTCATCGCCATCTTCATCAACATCGTCTTCACATCAATCCCCTTTATTTACTTTGTTGTAGTCCAATATCTATTGTGGATTTGCACTTGTATTCAATTGTACCTTCACATTTCATCCATACAATTGCCATGATGTTGATCCCCTTCATGTATGAGTATTTTCCTTGTTCTTGGGGAGATATGGTGAAACCCTAGCACTATTATGAACTTGCAATAAAGATAATCTATTCTTGTGTCCGATTGACTGGCCGGTCTATGATAGATTTATGATTTGTGTTTGATCTCTCTCTTTAGATGGTATTTGTAGTCGGCCACATATTCATTTGCCCTTGGGACTAAAGGGAGGGAGAAATCCTTTGGACGTGTTTTGAGATCGTACCCGGAATGGCCTCGTGACAGATCAACGCCGGCTCGTAACCTACACGGTCAAAGGAGGATAAAGAGGGACTCCCTAAGCTAATTACGACATCCACATGGAAACCCTTAATTGTGGTGGTTTCTATGGGTGATTGCTCTCAAACATCACATTGGTTATTTAGAGGTGACCTCACTCTTGGCTCAACAAAGTGGCTTCCTACGAGCCTTGTAGTGAAAATCTTATTATGGAGCTCTCTCCACACATATCATAACACAATAAGTATATTATCTTAATTATGATTAATGGTATCATGCTAGTGGTGAATCCTACATTCCTTGGGAACCCCTCAACCATATTACACAACACTTCATAGACACTCTCTTGCTCTAGTTTACTTTTGTTATTTACTTTGTTCTTTTTTACTTTAGCACTCATTCAAACACACTCTTTATACACCCTTTACTTGGAATTAAAGATAACTTACAAGTACTCTCTAGTGAATAGTAAGAAAGGGCATAAAGACATTTACCAATAGCTCTTTGTGGGTTCGATATCTTTACTTTGAAACTAGCTTCAATTGATCTGTGCACTTGCAGTCATCAAACATGGATGATGTTGTTGTACTCACCAGACCTCAAGGTCACGAAGCTTGTTGCAAGTCACCGCTAGTCCTTGTACAACATAGTCGACCTCAAGGTCGTGTCGACGTCCATGCTCCAAGCAAAAGCACCACAAGGGGCGGTGCCTCATGGCCTTACATACATATGGTGTAGAGATGTCTCCCCGGCCCGGTCTAGAAAGCAGCAGAAGAAGAGTGATCTAGACCAAGTACAGCAACAACACACATGCGTATGGTGGAGAAATCCCAATCCCCGTTTGCGGTTCCAATCTTGGCAACCCCACATGAGGGGGAGAGAGAGGGAGAGAGAATAGGCAAAAGCCAATTGATGGGATTATATGTTTTGGGGAGAGGGGTGCCCTCTTTATATAGGTGGAAGGGAGGTACTACCTCCCTCCTTTGGCCTTCCCTAGGGCATGGCCCCTCTTGGGCCTCCTCCGGTGAGGCCCATTTAGGTGGGCTGCCCCATAAATCCATTTTTAATATTAGAATTAAAAACATATTATTTAATACCTCTCATTATAAAACACCTTTCAGACCCCTCCGATCATCATTGGATATCCCTGGAACCATTCTGGTATCACTCCGGAATATCACTCTAGAACTATTCCGGAGTTGTCTCTCTTTTCTCCTACCACCTTAAATCAATCCCTAAGAGTCATCTACCCTTAAGTGTGACACCCTAAGGTTCGAGATTACATAGACATGATCGAGACACCTCTCTGATCAATGACTAACATCGATATGTGGAAACACATGATGGCCCCCATGCATTCCACGAATAACTTGATCGCTTGAACCTTGAACGTCGAGTCTCATTCCTTTTGCTCTATGATACGTGGTTTGTCCAAGATCTGATCTTCAGAATCTACATATCTAGTTCGATCTTGTTACCGACAAACACATTTACTTGTTCTCGTGATATTACATCCCCGTGACCTAGTCACATGTTTGCAAACTTATAGATGTAATCTCACCGAGTGGGCCCGGGGTATCTATATATCACTCGGATGGGCCAACCCCGATCTTGATACATAGGCCCCAAAATTTCCTCTAGAATACTCAATACACACTGTCGTCGGATTGATGACAAGTACGCCATGAGGGGGTCCTCCAGGCGTGCGGAAGAGAGGGGTGTGAGACGTACGGTATTTTGGGATGGTGAGCACACAAGTTTACCCAGGTTCGAATCCACCGGCTTTGGGCGAATCCTACTCCTGCTAGCAATCCAGTAATACGACAGAGCCAGAATATGGGTTACAAGGGTATCGCCTGTGCGAGTTGAGATTGTAGACTATTGTGTTGCCCTATAGGCTCTCCCTAGGATGGCTTATATAGATATCCGGCCTAGGGTTTACAGGAGAGATCAATCCGGCTATGACTAAGAGTTGGTTACAGAGTACATCTTGAACTACAAGTAACATTATGGGCCTAAGTCGGTAAGTCTTCTGGGCCTTCCCGTAGCCGGATTGGACTCCGTCTTCTCTCCCTGACTGGGCCACCCGTGAAGCAAAGCTCTAACCCGAAGTGGGCCACCCTGGTCAGTGAGGAACTGTGAGGATACCCGGAAAGTATATCCCCAACAGCAGCCCCCGGAGGCCTCCAAGATCCAAAGTCGGATTTATCATCGTCTAGCTTGATCTTTGACTTGCAGAATCTTGAAGGGTTCCTGAAACTTCACAACAAAAAATACGATCCGGGTCTTAAAAGTAAGTCGGACCTATCAACAAGTTACTCGGATTTTCCAGCTCGATTTTAAACTAAGCTGGAACTTGGTTTCTAACGCCACGTGACACAAGCATGGTCAAGTCACGTCATCTGACAGGCGTGCCGTCAGCACAACCGTTGGTGGGTCCACGGTTCGTGGAACCGAGGTGCCGTTTCAATGCGTGCGTGGAGATCGAGGAGATGCAATCATCGCGTGGGTCCTTCCCAGTTCTTTCCACGACGCATGGCGGTTACACTGTAGCATTTGCACGAATCTTGGCGCAGTTAGGTGGATATAAGGGGTTTGGATTTCTCCTTCTCCTTTCCACCAGTCCTTTGCCGTTTCCTTTCCTCCCAATCCTCCTGCGCGCACAGAGCTCCCTCGTCCTTCCCCCACAGAACTCCCATCGCCTCCACTTTCAGGTCATCTTCTCACCGGAGAAATGGCTTCATCATCTTCTTCCTCCGGTTTGGCGGCAGCAGCGGCGGCGGCAACGACGGAAGCAGCAGCGGAGAAAGAAAGCTTCCGGGGAATCTGGATCCCCTGTGCCCTCGACGAGGATGACCTCAAGAACATGGAGAAGGAGGGGCTTCTCGCCACCGGTGACTAGCAGAGCGGCTATGGCGAAACCGTCCCCAACCCGCGCGACGGCGAGCGGGTCCACTTCGGCACCCATCTCGACCGAGGTCTGTCTTTTCCTCCCTCGGAGTTCTTCTCCGAGGTGATAGATCATTACGGAGTTCAACTCCACAATCTTCCTCCCAACTCTCTCTTAGAGATGAGTGCGTATGCATCGCTTTGCGAGGGCTTTCTCAGCATTAGGCCGAGTTTGCTTCTCTTCCGGTACTACTTTCATGTCCAGAGAAATTCCATCACTGCCAGTGTTCCTTACATCACCGGCACTATTAGCTTTTCACTTAGACGTGACCGGGCATATCCCAAAATTTCTGCCAGTGACTCGGTCAAACAATGGCCAGCCACCTTTTTCTACCATAGGGATATTCCGGCTCCCGGCAAAGCTACTGCTTTGCCGGCTTTCATCGACGGAGCCGCCACGGCCCAGCCTTCCTGGGACGAGGCTGCTCCGGCTCTCACCGATGATCTGATCCTCGCTAAGAGGCGGATCGAATATTTGATCAAGCACAAGGGTCTGAAGGGATCCGACTTGGTCTAGTGCTGGGTCTCACGTCGGATCCAGCCACTTCAGTACCACGGGGATAGACTGATGCACTCCATCCAAAAAAGACTCCCTCCGCATCAGCCCCAAATCCTACACCACTCAAGGCTACATCAGCCAGATCAAGTGGCTGATCAAGGAGCGGATCGAGAGGAGAATTCCGGAGATTTCTCTAGATACGTACACGGCGGAAAACCCCGTGGTGTCGGTAAGCCTCCATCAATACACCTTTTATGTGTTTCAATCTTCAAGTTATACTGCAATGCTGATATGCTTTCTTGTTTTCAGCTTGCTGACCTCCCCGAGTCAGAGCTTGCTCCGCTCGAAGGATATCCTCTTGAGTTTTCTCAGGAGACAGAAGTGGTCCCATTGCCGGACCTTGCGCTCAAGAAGCGCAAAGCTCCGACAGTGGATGTTGGCACAAAGGAAGTGCCTGTTGTGAAGAGGTAACTTTTATTCACAATTTCCGCCTTTGTACCTTTCTCGAATTTCTTTCTGAGATGTAATGTTTCCAACTTTACTAAAATCTCAGAGCAAAGACTCTCATCAAGGGTAAGGGGAAAGGGATTCCTTCGAAGCCCCTACGACAGACGAAGCTCACCATAGCTTCCCCTGCCGTGGCTCCTCCAACTCCTGCCCCTCAACCTTCTGCAACTCCGACGATCATTCCTTCTCCGGTGTTTGCAGAAGATCCGGCTCCTCCAACAGAGCCTGTGATCCTTGGGTCGCAAACTAACGTCACCGTGGGTGCGTCAGGTCAAGATAAGGGTGAACCCTCTTCGGGTAATGATCCCTCGGCTGAAGTCTTCGCCGACAACCTCATCAGCAATCCGGGACTTGCCAAGTTTGGCCTGTCCCGGAAATCTACAGACGAAATCCAGTGGCTGGCCAGGCAAGTCCTGGACAAAAGCCATTTATCCCCCGAAGAGGAAGCACAAGAAGAAGATGACGTCAAGTTCTCCGACCTTCTCGCTCAAGTCCGCCTTCGCGACGAGAGGATTAGGGCTGGCGAGCTTCCAACAGCCCCAGTGATCCCTCTTACTCTTGCCGAGAAGGTGGCAGTTGAAGTGAACATGGGTTTAGATAAACTCACCCGCGAGCAATATGTAAGTCAGAATTCCAACTCTTGTTTTTACATTATGTTATATCATATCCTGTAGCCCCCAAGCATGAAGTAGGATACATAATCCGGGTTTATGCTTCATTAGGATGCCAAAGAACGAACTAGTGTAGACCCCAAGGCTCGTGCTGATATTTAGCAAAAAATATTAGCCCGAGTCTTAAGTAGCTTTCTGACTTTGGGTATTCTGACTTACAGAAAGTATGTTCCTATAACCAGGAATTACTGACCAATGTCTGCAATAAGCGGAGAGAGATCAAGGCTCTCCGGCTTAAAAATGCCGAACTTAAAGTGGCCAAGGATGAAGCCAAAGGTAAACATTCCGAGATTCAAACCTTGTCTTTTGCTTTTTCGATGTCGAACTTTTTTAGAACTGTTGTTCTTTTTTGACTTTCAGCGCTGGTGAAACAATCCATCGCTATGATTGAAGATGCCGAGAACCTCAAGACCCTAGTGGTGGAGAACAAGGGACTTCGCCAAGAGCTGGATAAGCTCAGGGCGGATCATGAAAGGAGTATAGCTCAAGTCCTTGAATCCTCCTCCATGGCCACCGAAGAGCGCGATCGCAAGATTGCCGCTCAAGATAAAATAATCTCGGACCTCAAAAATGAGCTTGGCAGAGAGAAGGACATCTCCCAGGCATTTCGGGCTGAACTCCAGAGTCTCCGGGAGGAGAAGACCAAGATTGACGACGTCATTCTCGGTACGTTCCTTCTGTCTGACTTATCTTTTCTTCGACTTTTATCAATGTCGGATTTTTCTTGACTTGTTTTGTGTATAGGTCCTCTGAACTTGACAGACGCTTCCTCCTCCGAGCCCCGCACCCACCGGCTTACCCAAGTCGGTGATCTTCTTCATGACTTCCGCCAGTCCCTTGAGGACATTGGCGAGTCTCTCAGGATTCTAGACATGCCAAGCATGTCGGATTTTCAGGTGCGGGGCAAGGCCAAGGAGATGCCGCAGCTTGTTCGGGACTGGAATATGTCCTACGCGCGGACTGCTGCACAAAACGCTCTCACCATGGTCATGAGCTACCATGGAAACATGGAGATATGGCAAGTGACCAGAGGGTACTACAAGGTAGACGAAGATGGCCAGGAGCAAGACCTTCAAGCCATCATGCACTCCTGCGCCGGATACGGGTGCCACGTAGCTGATTTGACCAGTTACGAGATCCCCTTCTTCACCCACGTAGCTACTCCTCCACCTCCTCCAGAAGAAACCGAAGAAGTTTCCAACGATGAACGGACCACCTCGGATCCGGACATCTAGGAACGATATCAAGGCGGAGTAACCAGCGAGCCGGCAGCTCCTTCATCTTCTCCTGCATCATAGACCAGAAAACTATGTATTATTCCGGAAAGAACATGATGCGTTTGTAAATATTAAGTACTATTGATTTTTCTAGTGCCAAGTTTGTGATCTATTCAGCACTTTTGGCTTTGTTTTTTTTGTGTGCTTGAAATATTTTCATAAGCACTTGAATCTTTTCGTCTCTACTTATCGTTTATCTGGCTTTCCGCCTCGTCCCTTTCGTGAGCCGGCTAAACCTTCAGCCGGAAACTTTGCCGAGCAACGGAGCTCACTTGCTAAACCAGTTTAAACTCGGAAACAAAGCCGGCTTCCAGTACCAACAATTCACTACTCGGAAAATACCCGCATCTAGCAATCAGACAAATAACCAAAGTAAAGACTAGAAATTTTAGAGTTATACCCGAAGGTAGCAATTTTAGAATCGGAAATCTAGACCAGAACGAACATGAGCATAAAGTACTTTCAAGTATTCTGGGATTTTTGACTATGGCATGATCATTTGGAAATAAGATGGTAAAAACTTCTCAGAAAAATTTGAGGTAACCAAGACTTTTATTTCTCAAAGAACATGTACATATATATGATTACAAAGAAGGATAAACTAAGAATAAAAGGGACGTAGCTAAGCAATATTCCACGGTCTGTCTAACTCATCCGGATTTGTACTGCCTCCGGCTCTCTTTCTCTTCTTAGTAGCAGGTCTTTCTTTGACTGGCCTCATGTCAGTTAAGTAGTACGATCCATTGTGCAATACTCGACTAACTAAAAAGGGCCCTTCCCATACTAGGGAAAGTTTGTGCTTTCTTTGTTGCACAAGCCGGAGAACCAAATGACCTTTATTGAAAGATCTGTTTCGGACTCTCTAGCTATGATACTTGCGTAACTTCTGCTAATAGGCTGTAGATCTCATTTCAGCAATGGCGCAAACTTCTTCGACTAAGTCGAGATCATTTTGTCGAGAAATCTCGACATCCTCTTCGATATACACGGCCATTCTAGGAGAAGTATGAATTAAATCACTAGGAAGAACCGCTTCTGCGCCATAGACCAAGAAGAAAGGTGTGTATCCTACTGACCTGTTCAGAGTTGTTCGTAAACTCCAAATTATAGAGGGTAAATCCTCTGCCCAAGCCCCTGCAGCACGTCGTAGTGGTGCTTCGAGTCTCGGTTTCAAGCCTTGTAAGATTAAACCATTAGCTCTTTTGACTTGTCCGTTAGCCTATGGATGTGCGACTGACGCAATGTTAAGCCGGATATTTTGCTCGTCGCAGAATTCAGCCAATTCTCCCATAGAGAAGTTACTCCCGTTGTCCGTGATAATGCTATGCGGATAACCATACCGGATTATAACATCCTCGACAAATCTTATGGCTATTGCTCCATCACAACTAGTGACAGGTTTAGCCTCAATCCATTTGGTGAATTTATCCACCATCACTAAGAGGTGAGTAAATCCACTTGGAGCTCGTTTAAATGGTCCTACCATATCAAGCCCCCAGACCATAAAGGGCCATGTTATAGGTGTTGTTCGCAAGTGATCAGCCGGAACATGAGCTTGCTTGGCGTACTTTTGGCAGCCTTTGCACGTCTTGACTAATCGTTCGGCATCTTCCTGAGCTATAAGCCAGAAAAATCCGTGTGTAAAAGCTTTTGCCACTAAAGATTTGGCTGCAGCATGGTGACCACACTCGCCTTCGTGGATTTCTCTTAAGATTTCCACTCCTTCTTCCGGAGATACTCAGCGCTGAAAGACCCCAGAAACACTCCTTTTATGGAGCTCACCTTTAACAATAGTATAGGCTTTTGCTCGTCGAATGATCTGCCGGCTCAGCACCTCGTCTTCGGGTAATTTGCCATCTACCAAATAATCGAGGTAGGGTTGAGTCCAGCTAGGAATTACAGCCAGAACTGCTATTAAAGGTGAGTTGGATTTGGTCGGATATTCCTCATCTACTCCCTTTATCGAGGGGACTTTGAGGTGCTCTAAAAAAGCACCATCCGGGACCTCTTTCCGCGCAGAGCCTATGCGAGATAGTGCGTCTGCTTCCTCATTTTCTGCTCGAGGGATGTGTTGTACTTCAAACCCTTCGAACGATTTAGATAGATCATCCACGACAGCTTTATATGCTGCCATGTGTTTATTTGCATTACAAATATCCGATACTTGGCTGAGCAACAAGATCCGAATCTCCGTAACACATCAAACGTCGGATGCTAATATCCTTAGAAATCCGGATTCCATGTAGCAGTGCTTCATACTCGGCAATGTTGTTTGTCGCTGTGAAGTGGATCTGCAGCACGTATAAAAGTTTATCTCCTTGGGGTGATTTGAGCACCACGCCAGCCCCCGAGCCCCCTCGAGCCTTAGACCCATCGAAAAAGAGGGTCCAATATTCCGACTTAGGGAGGATCATGTTCTCCTTTGTCTCTGTCCAATCAGCGACAAAGTCAGCAAGGATCTGGGATTTGATTGCTGTCCGAGGTTTATACTCAATGTCGAAAGCTGAGAGCTCTATTCCCCATTTGGCGACGCATCCTGTGGCGTCACTATTATTGATTATGTCTCTCATGGGAGCCTTGCTCACCATGGTAATTGGATGCTCCTGAAAATAGTGTCGTAACTTACGAGATGCTAGAAAAACACTGTAAGCCAATTTTTGATAGTGCGGATACCGCTGCTTTGATTATGTCAGGACCTCGCTAACAAAGTACGTCGGACGCTGCACCAGGTGTTCCCGATTTTCCTCTGGTCTCTCCACCACCATGACGATACTGACAACTTTATTTGTCGCAGCAATGTAAAGCAACATTGGTTCCTGAGGTTCCGGCGCTGCAAGGATAGGAGCAGATGAGAGTACTCTTTTCAGATCTTGTAGTGCAGCTTCAGCTTCGTCGGTCCAGACAAAATCCTTGGTCTTTTTTAGGAGTTTATACAATGGTGCGGCTCTTTCACCAAGCCGGCTTACAAATCGACTAACTGCAACAATGCAACCAGTTAGTCTTTGTACGTCCTTTAGGCGAGTTGGCCTGGAAATATTGAGTATAGCCTTTATTTTGTCTCGGTTCACCTCTATGCCTCTTTGAGACACGATGAAACCTAACAATTTTCTGGCTGGTATTCCAAAGAAGCATTTCTTCGGGTTAAGCATGATGTTGTATTTTCGTAGATTGGCGAACGTCTCCTCCAAGTCGGAAATCAGTGTTTCCTTCTTTTTGGACATCACTGCGATATCATCCACGTATGCATGTACATTGCGTCCGAGCTGGTCGTGGAGGCAACACTGCATCGTGCGCTGGTACGTAGCTCCTGCGTTCTTTAGCCCAAAAGGCATCGTAACAAAACAGAAGGTTCCGAAGGGGGTTATGAATGAAGTTTTGACTTTGTCAGATTCCTTCATCCGGATTTGGTGATATCCGGAATATGTGTCAGGAAAACAGAGGAGTTCCGAGCCTGCCGTAGAATCAATGACTTGATCAATTTTAGGCAGAGTGAACGGATCTTTTGGACAAGCCTTGTTCAAGGCAGTATAATCAACACACATCCTTAAATCAGTGGTGTCCTTTTTAGGGACCATTACAGGATTGGCCAACCACTCAGTGTGGATGACCTCTTCTATGAATCCGGCTAACTCGAGCCATGCTAGTTCCTTAGCTATTGCCTTACGCTTTTCATCGCCAAACTGTCGTGAGGACTGTTTGACGGGTTTAGCGTTCGGGTTTACATTTAGAGAGTGCTCGGCAAGTTCCCTAGGTACTCCGGTCATGTCAGAAGGCTGCCATGCGAAGATATCTTGATTTGCTTGGAGGAACTTGACGAGCGCGCTTTCCTATGCGCTACTTAGGCCTACGCCTATCTGGGTCACCTTGGAGGGGTCATCATCCTTCAACAGCGTCTTCTTTGTCTCTTCTGATGCCTTGAACTTCGGATTTGGCTTTGTCACCTCCTTCTTCGTTGCGGGCATCTCGGACGGATCTATGCTCTTCTTGATCTCCTGGTACTCTTGGGCGTGTAGCACGGCTTCGGCAAAGGTGGCATTTCCATCCTCGCACTCTCGCGCTTTCTTCGGGTCTCCCCTAATGGTGATCAGGCCGTTGGGACCTGGAATTTTCATCATATTGTAAATGTAACACGGACGAGCCATAAAGGCCCAGTAAGCCGGACGTCCGAATATAGCGTGGTATGCGCTCTTGAACGGGACCACTTCGAAGGAAAGTGCCTCCGTCCGATAATTCTTTGGAGTTCCAAAGGTAACATCCAAAGTAATCTCTTCCAGGGAATTAGCTTGTCTTCCCGGGATAACTTTGTGAAAGATCATAGAGCTATGGTTCAGCTGTGTTTCCGAGATCTTCATCCGGCGTAGCGTTTCGACATAGAGAATATTGATGCTGCTACCACCGTCCATGAGGGTCTTGGAGAAACCATAACCGTCAATAAGTGGATTGACGATTAAGGCGTATTTTCCTCGCCTGTGTAGCTTAGGCGGATGATCAGCGCGGTCAAATGTGATTGCCACCTCTGACCAGTCTAGATACTGAGGGACAGCCGGAACTGTTGCATTGAGCTCGTGGAGAGCTGCTTTCTTGACCTTTGTTGGTTGAGATCCGAGGAAGGTGACGTAAGTGTCCTTCTTGGTGGGAAAAGTCATCTTCCCTTCCGACTTGGGATTTGAAGCATCAGCTTCCTCCATGTCGAAATCTTCCTTGGTCTCCTTGTCTTTTTCGGGATTTTTCTTTCCCTTCTTCCGCTTAGCTTTGTAGCCCGCGGTATCATCTCTCTTGATGTCGTCATTAAAACGACATTTAGCGTTTGTGTGGGACGAGCTCCCATTGGCGTCCAAGTGATGCACACATGGGTTATTGGCAATGTCGGCCCAAGTGTAGGTTTTGCCTGGTTGTTGCTCTCCTCTACCTTGGACCCTTGATGTCCCACGACCACGCCCGTGGCCTCCGCCACGTCCTCCTCGTCCTCCAGACGCGGAAACAGTAGTGACCACCGCTGTCTCCGTGTTGGGTTTTTCTTCCGAGGTATTTTTGCGCTTCTGAGCTTGTTGCTTTGGTTGTTTTGCCGACTGAGGCACAACCAGGACGTTAAGTAATCCTTCTGCGTCGTCGTCAGCATCTGCATACTTGCTTGCTGTTTCTATCATCTCTCCCAAATCAGTAACCTTGTCACACTTCAAGCGATGGCACAGTAAACCAATAGGAAGACCTGCGATGAAAGCTTCAATCGCAGTTTGATCATTTACTCCTTCGCAGGAGTTCTTGGTGTCGATCCATCGTCCGAGGTAATCCCGGCAAGTTTCTCCGGCTTTCTGGGTGCAACGCTGTAGGTCTCCAACCATACAGGGCCTTCGATATGTGCCTTCGAAATTCCGAAAGAATTTACTTTGCAAGTCATACCAGTTATGGATGGTGTTTGCCGGAAGTTCATTGAGCCATGATCGTGCCGTCTTCCGCAACATAAGTGGGAGATATCGGGTTGCGACCAGGCTGTTTTCGCCTTTAGCGATGCAGCAAGCTTGGAAGAAGTCCTGTAACCAGGTGTCTGGCCAAGCAATGCCGTCGTAGGCTTGGATATGTCTTGAGATAGCAAATCCTTCTGAGAATTTTGTAGCTCGGATGCGTGGTCCGAAACACTTTAGGCCCACGTACACGTCATCGTTTTCATAGCGCCGAGCCTCTATGTTGGAGTTCATCCCGTGTCTTGCAATCTTTCGGGGATAGAGATCGTCCCGAATGTCGGTTGTGGCTGCGGTGCCTTGGAGCCGGACTTCGGCTTCTGCCACCACCTCCTCCGCCATGTCGTCCTCCTTGACCTCCTTGGGGGCCGTTGTGATAACTGCCTGGTGGAGGGGGTGGGGCAGCTGAATTGTTTCCGACTGATCGCCGGTCTCTGTCCGGAGCGTCATTATTCCGATTCCGGGGAGGTTCTTAACTACGATGAGCCCCATGCCGTCTTGTTCCAGCATGGTTTCCTTCATTCCTTCGTCCGTCGTTCCCACCATGGTGAGGCTCAGCCGGACGGCTCTCATGTCTAGGAGGTGGCATTCTCTGACGATCCTCCTCTCGATGTTTCTCCTTATCTTCTCCCTTTCGATCGTTAAATTCTCGTCGAGGAGGATTCCTCGGATTCAGTGCAGCGATCGCGTCTTTCTCTGCCGCTAGGGCGACATTGCTCCAGTTATGTGTAGCTCTGCGATGTTGTCCCGACGATCCGATTCTTGAATAATCGTCTTCCCTGCGTTCGGGGTGATGGTACTGCACCTGAACATAATGGGATCTTACGTCAGCCCATGCCGGATCTGTGCGACATTGGTCAGAACCCGAGACCAGTTTTTGACTTCCGGACTGGGCGACCTTCTGCTGCTCCAGTCCCTTGTTGAGTAGCTTGATACCCAAACAGATCTCCTCTAGTCCTGGCTTACCCGATAGAATTTCTCGGGCTGCCACGGTATTCTGTACTGGGGTTGGGTATACCCAATCTCCGTTGCTGTCTTTCCGTGGCTTCCCCATCTCATCCCCAAAAAGGATGGCACGAACACGTGGGAATTGGTCATCGTTGGTGTGACGCTTCCATGTCTTCTGATGCAACCGAGACATGTATTCCTTGGTTGACATGCGTTTCTTCTCCACCTCGATGTTTTTGGCTTCATCGAGGAGTTGTTAATGAGACGCTTCTAGGGCTTGGGCCCTTTCGTCCAGCTCATCTGCAGTAAGTTCTGTAGCTGTAGGGATAGGTGTGGTCAATGCGGCATCGATGAGTTTATGCACACCTTCTGTGATCACGTGTCCATCCACCGATGCTTCTTTTTTCGGCTCATCTGGGATAAGTGCTCCATCCGAGTCTTCCTCGTATTCCTCGGCAATCACCTCCTCTGTCAGAGGGTCTTTTACCGGGGTCTTGTTTTTCTTGTTCTTCTTCTTTGCCTTCTTGGCAGCGCCGGTAGCAAAGACGGCTTTGGGTCCGTTTCCCGGAGTCAAGCTCTGATCGGTACTTTCGGACATCTGGACTTCGGGATTATCTCCGACGTCCATGTCATCCTGCGCTTTGGGAGAGTGTTCCCCGGATCCTTCATCCATGGCTTCTCCTTCTTCTGCAGCTTTGGAGTTGTACTCCTCTTCATACTCCGCGGAGAACTTTCGGAAATCTGCCGACGTCATAGATTCATCCGAGGATGCGGGAACATCGGCGTTTGTTCCAATTGCCTCCAGCACCGAATCAGTGTTTTCTCCAGCGTCAGCAGAGCCAGATCCGAATCCAACATATCTGACGAAGTGCGACGCGTGCTTCATGAGGTACCTGTGGCTTTTGCGATCAGCCATGTCGAAACTTTTAATGGTCTCGAGGATTGCATCTGCGCTTGCGCCTTGCAGTATCATACGTCTTAATGTGTATCTGAGGAAAGGCCTGTCTGTCCCGGCATCGTCAGAGCCGGAATCGGTGTCGTTGATATGCTCCTCCTGGATTTCGACCTCCACGGGTGGGTTGATCTGGGATCCGGCTTCTCTAGGGAGATCCACTCCAGATTCGACTTGGACCGTGAGGTCTTCTTCAGGCTCAGATTTCTCCACTATCTCCGAAACTGGTACGGGTTGGGTGGGATTAGGGTTTTCTGAGATCCGGAACTCTGCTGCCTCCGCGGACAAAGGGGACCCAGAAGATTCTTCTGCCTCTATCATCACCGCTGGGGTGGGTTGGGCAGGTTCAGCGAAACCGATGTAAACATCGATCTCGCCAAAATACATGATTGTATAGGCAGTCACGGCCTCCCTAGCCGGAATCCAAGTCTCGTCGAGAACGATGAGAGGGACGTCGCTGGCGTAGAGGATGCGACCGACGGCGATGGTCTCGCCGATTCTGATTCTTGCAGATTCTGCCCGAACGCAGATCCAAAGCTCACTTCCCCCACGGTGGGCGCCAACTGTCATCGGATTGAAGACAAGTACGCCATGAGGGGGTCCTCGAGGCGTGCGGAAGAGAGGGGTGTGAGACGTACGGTATTCCGGGACGGTGAGCACACAAGTTTACCCAGGTTCAAATATGCCGGCTTTGGGCGAATCCTACTGCTGCTAGCAATCCAGTAATACGGCAGAGCCGGAATATGGGTTACAAGGGTATCGCCTGTGCGAGTTGAGATTGTAGACTATTGTGTTGCCCTAAAGTCTCTCCCTAGGATAGCTTATATAGATATCCGGCCTAGGTTTTACAGGAGAGATCAATCCGGCTACGACTAAGAGTTGGTTACAGAGTACATCTTGAACTACAAGTAACATTATGGGCCTAAGTCGGTAAGTCTTCTGGGCCTTCCCATAGCCGGATTGGACTCCGTCTTCTCTCCCTGACTGGGCCGCCCGTGAAGCAAAGCTCTAACCCGAAGTGGGCCACCCTGGTCAGTGAGGAACTGTGAGGATACCCGGAAAGTATATCCCCAACACACACCTTTATAGACAATGATTAATATGATCTCACGGTCGAAGGACTAGATCACTATGCTTTGCTAGATATCGCAGTGTTGAACTTTGTGACTGGATCATATTGCAATACTACGGTTGGGTGTTGTCCATCACTTCATTCATTTAAAGAAGTGATCTCGTTGTCAGTTGTTGTGGTAAAGTCCATGATCGAGAAACCTCGATCATCATCTACCCAACGAACTAGTCTAGAGGATACTAGGGACCTTGATTTTTTTATATATCGCACCTGTATTAATGCACTTAATATAGTTATAACATGATACAAAACTATTATGAATTAATGAGATATGTCAATAAAAACATCTTTATTATTGGCCTCTAGGGCATATCTCGTTCATAGAGATGGCAAGCAAACTACTCCGCACCATTGGTATTGGGAGTTTCAAGCACCGCTAGGATGTGGCTGACCTCCGGGCTTCCACCAACACTGACTTTGCGAGGGTATCTTCTTGCAAGGTCCACCCCACAAAGTGGGCCGACGAGTAGTGTCTATCCCAAAGGGGTTGAAGGAGGAATTTGACCTGATGTCCAATAATATTGAGATAGTAGTCTTCGCCACCCTATAGATGGACATGTTCGAGTTGTCTCCACCTTCAAGGATAACCTCACCATCCATCACCCAACTTGCACTGTGAGCTTCACCATGAACCACCAGTGCTACTCTCTTACTTTATCAATAGTTTTGTGATTATTTTGGTTTCTCCTACGAAGGAGAAATCTCTTTAACTGATGAAGTTTTGTTGGAGTGCCAAGCCTCTTGGGAGAACATACCAGTTCAGAAGAACATGAGCTACCTTCGTGAGAAGATCACCACCATCTAGAACCCGACCATCTATTACTTCACCTACTTCCTAGCGAACACTTTGAATGGAAGGGGAGACCTTGGGGCCATGTCGGGTCCTTACATGGCTATTCTCCACGTGGGACTCTACCCAGGCATGCAAGTGAAGCCCAACCTCAACGCCCTATTCATTGCACATTTTTTCACCATAGGCCGAAGTCCTCGGGTGATATTCGTGTGTGTGGCTTGATCACCCAAGTTGCTTTGGCCCGTTCTATTCCTATCCCCAACCCGCGTCCTATCGCATGTCCTAAAACTTTGGATAGACATTTTCTTATTAGTGCTAAATTTTTAGGAAAGTATCTGCTAACCCGAGGCTCCGCGCTTATCAGTTTACTTTTGAGCATTGTGGTCCCATAGAGCACAAGATTCTTATTTTGTTCCTTCTTTTGGTTTGCTAGGAACAAATTGTTGGGTTCTGACTTCCGAAGAATTCCAACAAGAAAGGATCCTGGCAGGGAGAGACCCCATGGTAGAGAGCCAGTTTTTAATCCCAACTGGGAAGCAGGAGAAGGCTCACAGCAATAGCAGGATGACGAGGGCTAGGGAGACTATGGTGCGCAACACCAACATGTGTACTCATAATAACAACCACCACAAGGACATAACTATGCCCCTACGAGGACTTCTAGAACATGGTGAACCATGTTGGGAACATGGAGACCACTTTGTACCGGGTGAGCGGCAATGTCCATGACCTCAAGGAGATTGGTCCCTTCATGACCAACTTCTTCAACTACTATACTTAGCCGCCACCACCACCGCCCCACAGTGACAAGTGAACCTCGCTAGGCTAAAAGCCTAAGATTGGGGGAGGTTTAAATCCTTTCCCCTCTTTGCATTGCATGTTTTATTTCTTCTTTTGATTTATTTCCTTTATTGTTTTAGTTGCATGTTTATTTCTAGTTTTGCATCAATTAAAAAAACACAAAAATTAGGGTACCCTTGTTTTATTTTGTGTGAAAGACTCTCTCATCTTATTTTTGGATTTTCTGCAGAGATATTCACTTCAAGTGACTTAGCAATGGGAAATATGGTACAACAACAACTTGAGTACAAGAATTAACAAGTGAGAGGAGGTATTGCATTCTTATCTTCACTCCTCTTCCAAGTTTAAATTTAATCATTTTTTTATTTGTTATGTTGCACACAAGTCTTGCTCCCGAGTAGCTTGTTATCCTATAAGTCTCATTCCTAAACTAGTGTCACTACTTTAGTTTTGATTTAGGGACATCACTCTTTAGTTTGAAAATGCAACGAGTGGAGAAATCTCCCATCTTTTGAGAACTTGAACTAGTATCCGTATGATGACTTTGGTGCCTTCTACTTGTCCTAATAATGTAATCTTAAAAGACTCAACCCCATAGAGCTTAATGTGTTTGACTTGATAGCACTTGTTGAAAAAGAATTGTTTGAAGGAATGAATATATAGCGGTAGTCGAGATGCATGCCAAAATTTGACTTGTTAATCAAAGTAAGATATATCTTTATGCATGTCTACAGCATTGTCGCACTCTATTGTATGCTAACAATTCCGCTGGCCTATGAATGATACTCATGAGGGAAACCTCTAAATTTTGGCTATGAGTTGATTAAGCATTCTTAGTAGCTATGTTGTAATGGGTAATAGTACTTGCATTCTCATGGGTTGCATTGCAAGTAACAGTTGGAATAATCCTCTGACTCACCACGATAAATCGTTATTAAAGCCAAATATACTTGGTGGAGGTCACAAGTGTCCTTCCTAGCCTACACAGTCCGATCAAACTAACTAAGTTTTGGCATCTTTTCTCACAACCAAAGGATTGAAGTTCTAGAAAGACAAGGAAAAGATTGGGTATTAAAGAGTCACGATTTTTGAAGTGGGAGTCAATGAGCTACTATAATGTTATTTTTCTTACATTACTTGAGCAGCCTTAATTTGAGAAAGCACTCCATGCTAAAAATGTTTTACTCTCACTAAAAGAGAGGCGCTAAAGATTTTGATTCACAAGCCTAGCTAAACTCTTGATACTTGCTTAAAGTTTGAGATTTATTTGAGATTTATTTGTTAGTAAGTTATTTGCGGATAGGCAGCAAGACCAAGTGCAACCATTCAATTTTTTTGTGATCATGCTTAAGGTTGCGGGATTTGTGAAGGTAAAATGAGGCATCCCCTTGAAACTTGTAAATTCTTTAATTCAAACTGGCCTTTGCTATCTTTCTTTGTATCACTTTTGAAAGGGAATGTATGCCCCCATGTGTGGTTTTGGTAATTAATGACAATCTCTATGGACTAATGTGTAAATCGAGTTTCACTTGTAGTTTTGTCCATTGGCATTGGTTGGACCATGTGTTGGTATCAAGGTTGAAAAATAAGAAACAATATCCAAGGGCTTCGTGCCTATTGGAATCATGTAGAAGAAGAAGATCAAGTATGTCTTGAAGAAGAAGAAGATGGAGTTCCTCATGGCTATCTTCAAGACATCATCAAGAATTGAAGTGCAAGCTCAAGATGCGTCTTCTCTAGAAGATCTCATGTTTAAAGCTTTCCATCCTTGGCAATCATGGAATGATGAAGACAAGTTCAAAGAAGAGGCTTCCACATGGAGTATGGGGGAGGATTTACCAAGTCTTCATCAAGCAAGAGCAAGAAAGTGCAATCAAGAAAGGCAATCCATCTTGAGAAGGACAAGATGGTCTACATCAAGCTCAAGTGGAATGCTCAAGGCAAAGGTATGATGTTGATAGGTTTTATATTTTATCGGTCTCTTATAATGTTAAGAGACCGAGTTTAGGATAGATAGCCATACTATCAAGAGGGGCTCTCGAGTGAGTAGCCCGATCGTATATTTCAGAGACACTACTAGGAAACAGCCCATCTGTGGCGCACTGAAATTGGACTTCTGTGGCACATATCCTAGTCGCCACTGTTACCTCGCCACTGGTAACTACCTGTGGCGCATATGGATATGCGCCACAGAAGTCCTAGATTTCTGTGGCGCATTTCTTCATATGCGCCACATGAATAACTTCTGTGGCGCATTTACATGTATGCGCCACAGAAAGCTCATGCGCCACTAACTATATAATTATATGCGCCACTGATTGCGTAACACGTATTCGAAGTAAAATACTTTCCTGGTGTATAATCAGGTATTTATATAGGATTTATACAGTATTTATCTAGATGAGTATAAAATACATTGCACAATTAGTAGATGCATGAAAACCGACATATATATAATACAAACACTTAGAGCCCGATCCAGATACGTATATAGTGTCAAGTGCCAAATTTTTACACAAGCGCCGAATACAAAGTTCATATCATCTCACATTACAAATATGAAGTGGCCACCGCCGCCTACCACTAGGATCAAATAGAATACAACTGTGATAATGGTGAGCAAGAGCATTAGCCTGACCAATATCTTCATCCGGTTCTTCTTCCACAAGTGGTTCCTCCACTTGGCTATCGCCTCCTCTCTAGTCGCGTATCCTTTGTAGATGTTGCCGTTGAACTTTTTTACTTGTTTGTGACAATCCTCCCACTCCTCGTAGACTCCTGGAACCCTACCCATGTACACCACATACCATCTCGTCGCCATCTCTATAGACGACAAGGCATATTAGTAAAAATACAACGAAAAGAATGAATAAAGGGTTCACATGCATATATATATATATGTTCACAGAATATAAAACAATGGATCCATAAACCTAAAAGATAGATCATCATAGAAGCAATAAGTTCAACGACAACACGACCACAAGGTAGTTTAAGTCTAACAACAATGACCATTTCGACCACGAGATAGTAAAGTTTATGACACACACACACACTAATACAACAGGCGTCCATCAAGAATATACACACACTGGATCATGCTAGAGGCACACATCGATCATGATGAAGACTTCCTCTTCTCGCTCGACTTCAAGAATGGTAGATAGCCCTCTTTTGTCATCATGTCCTTGTGTCACCCTACTTACGAAGGCGTTCTTCGATCTCCCTCTTACTCAACCCTCTGCCTTGTTGTAGGGCACCCCCCTTGTGTTGACATCTTCAATGATGATTTTCGACAACTTCATCTGAATGCGATGGAAGTCTTCTCTAAGATCAGCATTTTCGATTTTCGCCAAAGTTCTGGCCCATCCTCGGAGACTAGATGGCAGCGTTAGGTTCTGGCAATCCCGAACATAGCCTTTAAGGTGATGGAGAACGTAGAAGGCCTCCTTGGCACCAGTAGTCGACTGCTTGACGCAGGGGAACTCGAGCACGTGCTTGAACACGTGTTTGCCATCTTTGATACATTCCCCCTATCTACAAAGGTGCATCCCTTCTTGGTGCAGCCCTCGAGAGCCGCATTGAGAACACCCCTTATTCTGGTGTAGTCTTTCTTCTTCGTCAAACTCCCCGAGTCGAAATACATGGCTAGCGAATACCTCGGGGCAAGGACGATGAGTGTGCAGTATTTGTCTCTGCGTAACACAATTGGAACGGAATGTTGGAAAAAGAGCAAAGGAAGAAATCTATAAGAAATGCATAAGTTACGGTGGTGATGAGGGAGTGTGTGTACTTACTCAGGAAAGAAAGGCAAAAGAAGTGTGCCCTTCCTCTTGTTGTCCACCATGAACTTCTCGAGGTACACCGTCGCCTTGGTCCATGTCTCTGATCCTTCGACCAACTGGCTGTCCCGCATGTAGTAGGGATCCACTATCGCGATTTCCGGGGTACTTTCTGTCTTGATCGTGATCGCCAGATTGAGCGCGTATAGGCGGACCAAGTTATAGTCCAGCCGTTTCGTGAGAAACATCTTGAATATGTCCTTGAACGCTATGAAGAATATATCCACGGGGGGTTCATCGACGAAGCCCACGTCCAATGGCACCTTGGCTGTGAAAACCGGGTAATTTGGATCTTTGTCTTTAAGAAGGAGGCCCTCTAGTGTCTTGACACCCTCGTGCAAAGTTAACATGGCTCCAACCGCAATGTGGATCATATCCGGAGTCAATATCGGATCACCACCTACATGCACTCGGGGCAAGCCAAATTGTGTGGATGGTACAACAACGGCTTCCTAACCCCGGATCCTCTTCGGAAGAGGCTGGCTCGCACCCTTATTATTATGATTACCTCTCTTCCTATAGTGCTTCTTCTTCACAAGAGTGTCAGCCACTACCATCTGCTCATTAGTCGCCTTTCGGAGTGTGTTGGGGCTGAAAACCAATCCCGGTTTCTCTTGTGGTGGATCGGCGGCCGGAGGCGTCTCTTGAGAAAGACCATGGAAGACCAGGCGTTGCGTGCATGTATTGGGCCGACCAGCTTGATGGTCGTCACGAGCTGTGAAGGGTTCTTCATCCATAGAAGGCATATACAATCCTTTGGCAGCACTGGTGTTGATGAAGTCGTCAACGTTGACCAATTCATCATCATCTTCATGGGTGCCATCATGTGGTGGTGGTAGCAGGGGCGACGGCGGTTGCGGCACAACGTCTTTGCCATGTGGCGGTGCACACGCTGCTAAGAGTTGATGGTGACGGCTGGTGCTGGCGACGACGGCGGCTACTGGCTCCCGAGGTGGTGGCTGGGCGATTGGTCGAGAGGTGGCGCCGGTTCTCCCCTCGCAAGACGAATCTGGGTCTTCGGCCATGTCAAGGGCCAGTTGTAGCATTCCCTAAAGGTCTTGTGTTCGTCGGCTCCCTGAGGTTGAAAGGGGGGTCCATGTCGTCGCACCCTGGCAACAGCCGAGCCAACCTGACCCTCATCACGTCATCATCCATTGGATTGTTGTGCATCGTGCGGCTCGCCGGTTGTATAAGAGTGCCCTTGGCAACATTCGTCAACTCATCGCCGACATCTTTAAGCAGGAGTACGCAAGAAGTGTCCTGAGGCAAAAACATGTTGTTGGTGGCGTCATGAGATGGCACCAGTCATGCATCAAAGGCATAAAGGAGATGCCGTGCACTAACTAATTAGTTACCTTGGTGATGGCGTGGATCTTGGCTAATGTAGAGACATGGCCGATGCCGATGGCTGGCCTATCATCATCTGCAATCTCCTGCTCAGGTGCCTCACGAAGCACCACCGCCGTCGGCTGCGCCTTATTGGTATCTTTGGCGAGAGGGGGCGTCGGTGTGACCAAAACGAGCGGCTGTGTCCCGACGTTGACGGCCGGCGGGGTCACCAGGTCCGGCGACATGGTAACATTGATGCCCGAGTTGCTGCCGCTTAAGCTGGGCAGATGTATCGGCCCCTGTCGACCTCCCGCATTCCAAGTAGTAAGCCCCTCGAAAAACTCAGGGGGGATCATTGAGCGGAGCTTCTCTTCCACTAACTTTTCCACCATTTTCTCGTCCACCGCCTTCTCCTCCAGTGTCTGCACCTTCATCTTCAGCTCTGCAACAATGGCTTTATCCTGGTTCTTCCTCTCCCTTCTTTTCTTGGCGTCCTCTTTGTAGTACTCCTTGAACTTCATGCTCGTAATGAAGCCGGACACACGGCCAGCTGAGGACGGCGGCAACCCCTTGTCCCTCTTCTTGTAAGCATTGGTCGCCCTGTTGAAAACCGTGTCCCACGGCTCCGTCGAATCCTGGGACGACTATGTGGCAGTAGCGTTCAGTTCCTCCTCCTGCAGAGACAAGGAAAGGTGAACCCATTTAGATTCTTGACTTCATTATCTTAATTAGAACGCAATAGACTTGAGATCGGCGATAAATTCCTTACCATCTTCTTCTCGAATTCCTTCACCTTCGGATCGTCGGTGATGAACTCCCATGTTTCCTTTTGTCCAGGTAGTAGTGGGCCCGAACAAATTGCCTAAGCTGCAAGTCCGTGATTTTAAGCCAAGGGTTGTCTTTACCAAGGCGTTCAAGCTCGGCGTCCTCCTTGTCCCAAATGTCCTGTTTCCCCCTGTAACTGCCGCTTCCAAGCACTTCGGGTTCCCAGTCATTTACAGCCATTGGCGCAAACCTTGGGTCCGTCTCGGAGCCGGCCAACTTCGTTGCGGGTAGCTTAATGGGGTGGCCCCCTGAAATATTTATGAATCCTGTGATTGCTTTGTCGTGAAAGCCTCGTTGGGTATTGAGTTGGATTTTCCGAGGTTGATCGATTGTGTGTTGCTATTTGTGCATCCCTGTAGGGTAAAACTTTCTGAAAGCCGTGTCCGCGGTTATGGACGACTTGGAGCACAGTATCTCGATCATAGACAAGCATAACTAAAGTAGAGCTATGAATTCGACTTAATATGTGACTAGTAATCAGCTTTACTACAATGGTATGGATAATAAAAATGCCAACAACTAGTGGATCTGTGGTGATCTGTGTCATGCTGTACCTGCCTAGTAAGTATTGCAACTCTAATGGAATGTGATAAAAGTGCCAACAACTGCTGGGTTTTGGAATTCCTCAGGACAATTATATCTGACTAGTAAATGTTCCAACTATAACGGATTGGTTGATTAAAACTGCCCACTACTTATGCTTTAGGATGACTCATGTTATCTATATCTGACTAGTAAGTGCTGCAACTATAAAGGAATGAGTAAAAACTACCAACCATGTGAGTTCCTTGGTCCAACTTCCACGTTTGGTCTCGAGGGGAAAATACCAGGATGGGTGTGTTTGGTGGTAGTATCAGGTAGGATCCAAATAGGTCTTTCTTATCCCTCTCTAATAGCCGACAGTTGAATCGAGTCTCTATAGGTTGTTTAGTGCATGCTTCGCTGCCGCTTCAGTCCACCATACCTATGTAGGCGAGAGCCGCCGAATTCTAGCCTCGCCGTGTACTGGCCTCAGTACTGACGCTCCTCTTTATCCTTTTCCCTTTGTCGGCACCCCTTTTGTTTTAGCAGGTTCGAGATCGATGTCGTTAGCAGGGTTACCCTTCCGGCTTGGCCTGGGTAGGGTTATGGACGCCATTGGTTATCCTTCAGGGCTCTTAGCCCCATTTGCATCTTATCCGTACTCGGATATTGTATCGTTTTCAAGGTGATTTGGATCTTTGTACTGTATATCTGTATTCTTGACTCATGGAGTCGTTGTTGTATATATATGTTCTGTGGGTTCCATCGTGGACTATTGTGTAATGGTATTACTTCGTTTTCCACCCGCACGAAAGTGCCTGGTGGGCGTCCTTGAATCGTTTCTATGCGGGTTTAGCGGGAAGTACTAAAACTTGCATAGGGCTGATTCGAGGTTGTTACAGAGTGGTATCAGAGATCAGCAGTTACGATACCCCACAAGTCCAGCATGTAGGATAACCTAGCTAACGGCCGAAGTAGAGTGTCAAAACTATTTTGCAAAAATCGGTTGGATAGATCTGATTAGGTCTGATTTTACTCCTTACCCCTCTGTTGTTCTCCTCTTACCTCTGCGTGTTTTGAATCTGCTTTCTTATCTTCTCTTCGAGTCCAAGATTTCTCGTGGTGGGTTTCCGTCGTACCTTCAGGGTTTCACTTTCCTTTTTAAAGGTGGAGCTGCAATCATCAATCTGCTCTCGGCTGTTGTACCTTCATCCAATTTTTTGTCCTTGAACTCTTTATCCGTATGTGCCTATTGACAGATATCTGTATCGTTGAAAAGCATGTGAGAAGGATGAGCATTGGTGAAGTTGGAGTATACCTTGAGCATGTGTTGTTCATGCCAATGGAACCATCGCAAAACCTGATGCGTGTGTCTTTTCATACGATGTTTCTTTGTATCTCCCGGTGGTCCCCAATGCGACAACATCATCTACGCCAGATCCGATGAAGATCCTGCATCACCCCTCTTGTTCCGAACACGGCTTGTGAAGATCTTCAGTCTAAATCCCGAGAGTTGGTTGCACGATTCTGCAATTCATTTACAGAGGATGCTATGAGTACGGGATGGACTGGTCACCCTGCCCGCCTCTCACTGTGCACTTTTGTACATCGAATTGGTGGATCGAGCAATTTTACTCCGTCCATGGAAGTTAAAGGTGGCCTTATCTTTTGATACCTTTATCTTCGCCCTTTGTTCCCGGAGTGTTTTCTCGACGATCATGGACAAGGACCCCTTGTTAGTGGTGTTGCGAGGATCTACACGAAGCGAGAAGATTCAGATCGCCGACCTTCTTCCCGGTACCATGAGGTGGATCTCGAGGGCAAGATCCCTTGTTAGTGGTGTCGAATTGTGGCATCCCGCTAAAACCACTACTAGAAAATCGCTGTGTTTTTGTGCATTGCATCATCATGACCGCATGCTCATGTCATAATGCCACATTGCATTTGAGTATCGTCGTCATCATGCATGGTTCGGCAAAGTTTATTTTTCTAAAAGCCTATTTTGTTTTTCTAAATACTCGCCGACTTAATTTCAAATCAAAACCCCCGGTCTTTATCGGACATTTATTTGTCTAAAAGCTATTTACAAAAGTCTATTTCAGACAAAAATAAAAATAAAAACTATTTTTCCTGGGGGAGGCCGCCACCGTCCAGGCCCAAAGGCCCAGCTGGCAGCAGCCTACTACCCCAGATAAAAATCTGGACCAAATCCTAGTCTAACCATAGCTAATCCTAACCCTAGACTAGATCTTACCCTAACCAAACCAACCCCACCCCACCTACCTTCCTAACCCAGCCGCCTGCCGTCTCTCCTCACACCGTGCGCAAGCCATGTAGCAGCGCTGGCGCGCGCCTACCCATGCCCACCCAGCGCCGCACGCATCCGCCGCCCACCACCTACCGCCTGCTAGCCCAGCCCCACACTCGGTCTTCCATCCATCGCACCAACCTAGCCCCGCTTACCAACCGCGCGACACGCTCCCCGCCACATGCATCGCGTCACACCCACACTCCCGTCCACCTCGCTCTCTCCCGCTCGGCACGCCCAAAATCCCGCTGGTCCGCTCCTCCCCTGGCCCCACCCATGACTCCCCCTCCTCTCTCCTCGTTTTTCCCCAACCCCGCACCACCGCCCGTCCTCGCTAGCAGCGCATCTCGCCTCCCTTCGATCCCCAGCGGTGCCGACGCCCGTCCTCGCTTAGCAGCCTCCGCCAACCCCAGCTGTCGCAGCCGACCTCTACTTGACCAGCCCGGCCCCTGGCCGCGACCCCGCCGATGTCACTCCTCTTGCCAGCGAGCTTCGCCGCCGCCAGGCGCCAAGGCCTCTCTTCCTCCTCTGGCCCCGGGCGATGCTGCCAGTGTCCGCCGTCGCCACCCCGTCATCGACCCTGACTCCGGCAGCATGTTCCTCACCCCTGGCATCTCGCGCCCTCGCCTCTCCCTGCTCCGACCAGCGCATCTCGCCTCCATGCCACCTCCTCCTCCGCACCGACCTAGGGCCCTCCCGTCCATGAAGCCCCGCCGCGCGAGCACCTCTCCTCTGCAACCCTTCTGCTGGCTGCATCGCGTCACCGCCGCCCAGGACTCCACCTCGCTGGCCTCCCTCTCCGAGCCGCACCACTGTGTCCGCATTGGCCCCAGCGTCATGTCCGGCTGCTTGTTGTTCTTCCGCAAGCGCGGGCGTGCCCTGCTGCCCTAGAGACCTCCAACAAACCCGCGCATGACCCTGCCTCGATGCGTGCTTCATGTCCTGTTTAGCTGTCTGTATGTGTGTTGATGTACTGATACCTAGGTGTCAGGGTCTTTCGGAGCACATTGCGTGACCTGACCAAACAAAAATGTGATGTTGTTGCTCATGTCCAAGGTGTTTAGCCCTGGCAAGGCCGAGTTCCACCTCTGATGAACAAGTCCGAACACGAAGACCCTGGCACCGATCCAAGTTCGCCTTCAACCACGAGTTCTTCTTCACGGACCCGAAGATCACACATGTGACAAGTACTCCTTCCCGGATGCGATGCCCGAGAACCCGGATGCCAAGGTCGCCAACGCAGAACGCCAAGTACTTCACCCCGGATGCCAAGACTGACCCGATACGCGGACCCGACAAGCTCTTCGTGAAGACAAGATCGACACCGACCAGGACGAGTCCGATGAGCCCCCGACGCCAAACCAAGTCCTTCTTCTCAGAATCCGAACCCGATCCCCGTCAAACCCTGAGACCGCACCCTGAATCCCGGAACCAAGATCCTCCGAACCCAGATGTGTGACCCTAAGCCCCTATTTTTATAATATGACTTTATCCAATGTCGCATATTAAATTGTTCATGCATGCATACCTGTCTGTGGTTTGGGGGTATTATGCCGATTCACCGCATGATTAAATATGGAGTCTATATGAGGGATATTGTTGTCTTATTCCGGACTCCATTTAAATTTGCATAGCGAACCGATGCCATGTTTTGCCTTGTTAAGACAACATTTAAATTGCAGGGTCTAAACAACTCGAACCGTTTAATTAATTGTTGGGACCCCGGTTCCGCTTAATATTGCCTAATCGCATCGCATCTTTGCCATGCCATGCATCATATCATAATCATGCCGGATCTTTTGCCGTAGTATTAAATAGTGCATCCGGTGTTTCTTCTAGTATTTGCTTCTTTGCGGACTAGGCCGTTGAGTGGATGCGAGTGTCGACAAGTTCTCCGGATATGAACCTACGGTAGTGTTTCCCAGGCGAGAATTCTTCCCCTTTCTACCTATTTTGCATTTATAGTCTTTATTTCCTCCCGTTGATCTATTGCTATCCGTGTCACGATGCTTTAGTTTCCGTGCACCAGTTATATCCCGTGCAGCCTCTATATTGCCATGGACACCTCCTAATACCTGTTGTTTGGTAGTTAGCTGGCCTTGCGAGTCGTAGTTGCTTGCTCAGGTGCGATCTTGTGTTGTTGAGTACCACAGTTGTTGGAATGCTGGCAGATTTTTATGGTGGAGTTGATCATGACTTTAAATACAACTATTAAAATGCTAGATATAATTAATGCAGAGGCATCGATGGGAAATAGATGTTATTTGGTTCTTCCACGCTCACTTGTGTCCCGTAGGACCCCGAGTACTTGTTACCTGTTCCTTGACTATTCGCACTATCCACATCCGGGAGACCCTATGGGATCCCCCCGAGCCAAAGCTTGATTCATTTCTATTTCTTGGGGCCACAAAGTAGTTTGGGGCTTTATTACTATCCTGTACTTATGCCATGTTTTACTGCTTTATTTAAGATTGTGCGTGGAGCACCTGTACTGTTTACGATTTCGGAGTGTTTTCACGGTATTGACAAGCCCAGTCACACTTTCAGGTTCCCAGTCATTTACAGCCATTGGCGCAAACCTTGGGTCCGTCTCGGAGCCGGCCAACTTCGTTGCGGGTAGCTTAATGGGGTGGCCCCCTGAAATATTTATGAATCCTGTGATTGCTTTGTCGTGAAAGCCTCGTTGGGTTTTGAGTTGGATTTTCCGAGGTTGATCGATTGTGTGTTGCTATTTGTGCACCCCTGCAGGGTAAAACTTTCTGAAAGCCGTGTCCACGGTTATGGACGACTTGGAGCACAGTATCTCGATCATAGACAAGCATAACTAAAGTAGAGCTACGAATTCGACTTAATATGTGACTACTAATCATCTTTACTACAATGGTATGGATAATAAAAATGCCAACAACTAGTGGATCTGTGGTGATCTGTGTCATGTTGTACCTGCCTAGTAAGTATTGCAACTCCAATGGAATGTGATAAAATTGCCAACAACTGCTGGGTTTTGGGATTCCTCAGGACAATTATATCTGACTAGTAAATGTTCCAACTATAACGGATTGGTTGATTAAAACTGCCCACTACTTATCCTTCAGGACGACTCATGTTATCTATATCTGACTAGTAAATGCTTTAACTATGAACTGCCAACCGTGTGAGTTCGTTGGTCCGACTTCCTCGTTTGGTCTCGAGGGGAAAATACCAGGATGGGTGTGTTTGGTGGTAGTATCAGGTAGGATCCGAATAGGTCTTTCTTATCCCTCTCTAATAGCCGGCAGTTGAATCGAGTCTCTATAGGTTGTTTAGTGCATGCTTCGTTGCCGCTTCAGTCCACCATACCTATGTAGGCGAGAGCCGCCGAATTCTAGCCTCGCCGTGTACTGGCCTCAGTACTGATGCTCCTCTTTATCCTTTTCCCTTTGTCGGCACCCCTTTTGTTTTAGCAGGTTCGAGATCGATGTCGTTAGCAGGGTTACCCTTCCGGCTTGGCCTGGGCAGGGTTATGGACGCCATTGGTTATCCTTCAGGGCTCTTAGCCCCATTTGCATCTTATCCGTACTCGGATGTTGTATCGTTTTCCAGGTGATTTGGATCTTTGTACTGTATATCTGTATTCTTGACTCATGGAGTTGTTGTTGTATATATATGTTCTGTGGGTTCCATCGTGGACTATTGTGTAATGGTATTACTTCGTTTTCCACCCGCACGAAAGTTCCTGGTGGGCGTCCTTGAATCGTTTCTATGCGGGTTTGGTGGGAAGCGCTAAAACTTGCATAGGGCCGATTCGAGGGTGTTACATTCAACCTCTGGATTTGGTCCATCATCTCTACGACGGCCATCCTCTGGTCTTCAGGGAGTTTCTTCGGTGCTAACCGACGAGGCTCGCTCCTTTCCGCGACGAACTCGGGAAGCGCTACTTTGCTGGAGGGAGTGGATTCCTTCACATAGAACCAGCTCCTTTTCCACTCGCTCGCGGCCTTCTTCGGCAGCAGGAGCTTGACAAAGTTGGCCTTCGGCTTCAATTGGAATGTGACGCTGCCGGCCGCCAACATCGAGCCGCCGGACGCCTCGCGCCCGATCCGGCCGTGGAAGAGCTCCAGTCACAGTGGGAAATATGGCCTGCAGCTGAGATAGCATTCGCAGAAGGTGACGAAGATCGCCAGCTGCTCGATGCTGTGCGGACCAAGATCCGACGGCTTGATTGCATAATACGCACAAAAGCGCCAGAAGAAGAGTGAGGTGGGGAACCCCAAACCCCTCTCTAGGTGGCCAAGGAAGCAAATGAACTCGCCGGCTCGCGGCTTTGGCTCGGTCTCGGAGGGAGCGGGAACCCGCCAGTTCCCCTTGCGGAGGACTCCAGCATCCTCGAAGGATTTGAACTGGACTGTGGTGCACTTGGATTTCCCCCCTGAACCTTTTGGAGGTGCCATTGGGAAGGATGTGGAGTCGCTCGGTGTGAAAGGATCGAATCGAAGGAAGACAGGAAAAATGAATGCGCGAGAATGAAGAATGCAGGGAAGGATCTGCAAGGCTGATTCGTCACTCCCCTTATAGGGGGGGCTACCCGCCAGATTCAGGGTAGCCGTTACCTGCGGTAATTACGCCAAAGTTACCGTTGGAATATCCAACGAATAGTTTGACCAGGTTAATGGTCGAACTCCTCCATTCCACTCACTGGCAACTGGCCCTGTCCACTTGCCAAAGCAGCGACTTGGCAGCCGTGACATTCGTTGGAGTAGCGACTAGGAGCCTGGGGAAAATTTCCTTGGTTTTAGTGGAGTCCATCGCCGATTCGACTGGGTGTCCAAATTGGACTCGCCTACTCCGACTGCCAAATGACCACCTGCGTCTGAATCAACGATGGCCTCGGGGACTACTGATGGGGATATACCGAATGGGGTATGCCCAGTAGGACGTTCCGATTGGGCCAAAAGGTCTCACGAGTGGGCCTACAGGACGGCGACGGGAATGCGGCTAAGGAGAAGGCCCGGCGACTGGAGACTGGAGGCCCAGAAGCATACTAGAAGCCTAGTTGGATTAGGTCAAAGCTTCCGAATCCATATCTTGTTCGGTTGTAACTTGTAAACCCTAGCGAGGTGCCTCATATATAAACCTCCCTAGGGTATCCTGAGGACTTATGTTCCATCATACACCCCTTCAAGCGACTCGTTGCTTAGACGCCGAGCTCGCCACCCCTGTAACTCGCTCTCCATTAATCCAATCTAGCAGGAGTAGGTCTTTAGACTCCGGGGGCCGAACCTGGGTAAACCCATGTGCATCCGCCCCCATCTCGCACCGCAGATGGCCGCCAGCTCTCGCCCCCAATTTAATCAGTCGCTGCCTACTGCAGCGACTGCCGTGGCCATTTCCATGACACCACTTATGGCGTTCGAAGTACATCGCACCCCCGCACCTCTCCAATGGAGACATAGCTTCTTTGGAAGTGAACTTCGGGAAACAAATCATCGTCTTCGCGTCCATCGGTTATCTCTCAACCGAGCCCTTTACTTATGCAACTTACATTGTGATAGCCTTCGTGCTTTAAGTGTTATATCTTGTTATCACCTTGTTGCTTGTCTTTCTTAGCATAGGTTGTTGGTGCACTTAGTTGAACCTAGTTGATATAGGCTTTGGCTTGATAAATTAAACATTAAGTTTTATTCCGCATTTATTAGAGCCTAAACCGTAATAATTTTAAAACGCCTATTCACCCCCCTCTAGGCGACATCCATTTCCCTTTCAATTAGTATCAAAGCAAGGTTAATCGCTTCTTAGGATTCACCGCCTCGAGAGTAATATGTCTCCTAGGGGTTGAGTACACTCTCACACATTTACGTTTGATGGCACAAATTATGATGTTTGGCGTATTCACATGCTTAGTCATTTCCGGGTCATTGACCCAAATATTGAGCGAATTCTAGATATGGGCATGTCTCCTCCTAAGGATCCCTAAAATCTATCTTTGGAGGAGGATACAAACTCTTATCTCGAAGCTAAGCATATAATGTGCTTGTTAATGTTGTGAGCTTTGTAGTTCTTTCCACAATCATGCCTTTTCCGAATGCTCATGATATTTGGACCAAGCTTCAAGCAAAATATGATGTGTCCAAGATTGGTGAGGATGATTTTGTTCCCTCCACCTCTGGCCGTGATGATTTCTCATCTTCCTCCACTTCACCTACATGTGATCTTTCACAAGGTAATGATATGGTGAGTGGTTATACAACTTGCAATTTGGGTAGTGACTTTTCCATTGATGATCCTTCATATCTATCTTATTGCAATGTTGTATCTTTGGACATGAACACTTGTAGGACTATATGTGACTTACATCCTAGTGTTGATTGTCCTTGCATATCATGTAGAAATGGTTTGAATATATCTCATGATGATATGCTTCTTTGCCTTATTGCCATGATAAATGTTCTTTTATTTCCTCTAGTACTTGTGTTGCAAACCATGTAGAGGAAACCGAAGAATGTGTGGGCCAAGTCAAGGTTGTGATTGGAGCTTCAAGTGTTCCCCCATCATCACCTTCTCCCAACCTTCACTTATTCCTCATGGCTAAGGAATCAAAGGTAACTTCTCCTTTGGACCACAATGCACCTCTTGATGATGTGAATGCTGACTTAGATGAACTAGATGATGATGTTGCTTCTTTAAAACAGAAGGGGGAGCTAGTCCTTCATGCTCTACACAAAAATAAAAATGCTTGCTCTACTTTCATTGAAATCTTGAACTTTGCCATTGTAAGTAAGCAACTAATTTATGAGCATGAGGACACAATTGACAAAACGAGTAGTCTTGAGCATGAGTATGCTAATGACATTGCAAACCAAAATGATGCTCTAGAAGAGGAATAAACCACCAAGGAATCTCTTGAGGAGACCTTTGCTCTAGAGCTATCTAGAGTGAAGAAATCTCATGATAGAGAATTTGAGGTGGCAAGTGCCATCCAAATTAAAAATGATGAGCTTAAAGTTGCTTATGCCAAACTCCTTGAGGATTTTGAGCACCTCAAAAATGGCTCTAGGGTCATCAAGGGGGAGCTCATCAAACTCACCGAGTCACATGAGAAACTTAAAGCTTCATACTCTAAAGAGCTTGCCAAGTTGCCCTCACCTCTTACTACTATTGATGATGCTTGTGCTACTAACTCTACTTCTTGTGAAGCATCTATTTTGAAGGAGAATGTTGAGCTAAAGGCTCAACTTGCTTTGCTAACTAGCGACTATGGGAAGTTGGAAAAAAACATGCTAGGCTCTCAAGCTCGCATGAGGATCTTCTAGTTTCCCATGGTAGGCTAAAGTTGGCTCATGAGGCCACAATTTCAAAGGTAACATCTAGTGAGCCTCATGTGGAAATTAGAACTACTTCTACTCCTAGTGTCATATTGCCATGTGCTAGTCCTTGTGATTCATCATCTCATAACCATGTTATATCTTGTGATGAATTGCATCCCTTGCCTTGTTTCTCTAACTTCTTAGGGCCTAACTTGGTTGGGGACCAACAAGCTAAAACTTGATAAATAGGTGTATGTGGAGGGAATTGGAGGCTTGGCTACATTATGAAGAATTGAGGGATATTCATCATTTATTTTTGTCATGTCAAGCCAATTTGATTATCTTGCTTCTATCTTATATCCAATGTTCCTCCTTGCGGTAACATGTGCTTAACTCATTTACATTGAAAGTTACTTGCTCCCTTGTGCATGTGTGGTTGTGTGCCTTGCATGTGTTTGTATATGTTGTGCTTCCCTCGTAGTTATATTGAGTTATCAAGTATATTTGTGTATGTTGGTTGGCACATCATGTATTTGTGTTCTTGTGTTTGAGCCTTTGGTGAATTCATTTGTTATCTCATTTTGGCTCTTGGGAAAGATTAATGGACTATCCCATTTTGGGGGAGTGTTATCCTTGGGCATTCCACAATCCTAAAATCTGTGTACATGAGGAATACCACTTAGTATTGACATTGCATGTTTATCTTGCCTCTATGTGGTATGCCATTCTCATGAAGAATTAGAACTCCATAATGTCCATTAATCATCTCCATTTTGATATTTTTGCCTCTTGTCGATATTTCTTGGTTTATCACATTATGGGGGACTCATATGCTTGGTGCATATTACAAACCTAGAAAATTTGGACATTTGAGGTAGTGCCACTTAGAATTGATATTGAGAATTATCTAGCTCCTATGTGGCACATTTAGCTCAAACAAGCTCCAATTTGCTTTGTTTCTTTTATTGCTCATCTTTTGGATCTTGTTTGTGAGAGATTTTCTTGATATGTGTTTACTCATATTTGGACCTCCATATCCTCCATGGAAACCATTTGCTTCAAGTTACTTTAATCTTTAATGATTGTGTGACTATTTGGAGCTATCAAGAATCTCTCTCAAAGCATCAAGCATAATTTTTATATCTTGTTACATGCTTCTTTGTGTGAATATGATCATGATTTCCTTGCAAACTACCTCAGAAAGAATTTCCCCATAATTCTTGTCCTTGGACAAGTGGTACTCCATATATGGTAGGATTTATTGACCATGTTCACTTTGGCCTTTGCTTTTCTTTGTCCTATCTTTGGCCAAGAAATTGTTTTCTTTTACTCCCATGTATTCCTTGCCTCTTGTGGATATTTTTAGTTTATTGGTATTCTCTTGTGTTTTATTTAATGTTGTAGTAGTGATGATCTCATTTGTGTGCATTTTGCATTCAAAAGCAAAATTCTATATAATGCACCATTCATGGGGGAGCTCTCCTATATTATTTAGAACAATCCCTTTTGTGCTTGGAAGTTTGATCTTTTCTTTTGGTACTTTGTGCCATCATGAAAAGTGTAGAGAGTGTGGGTTTATGTGTTGTAACCTTACTCTATTTGGCAGTTGGCTTTGTATCATTCTTTGTTACTTGTTTTGATCTTTTAGAATGAGATAAATCCTTGAGCAGTATGTGTTTTGTGCATCTTTTGCTCTTTGGCTTTTGCTTTGTTCAATTGTTGAATTGGTGTCCTTTCATGTGTTGATTTGGCTCTTTGATACAATTTGGACACTGATGAGGGATTAACTCATCAATGCCCATTGTTATAGACTTGGGTTTTGGATAAGGAGGAAGCGTTGAAGGCATCAATCGGCTAGCAAACAAGCACACAGGGATGCAGGGTTTACCTAGGTTCAAGCCTCATAGAGGTTCCTATTCCTGCTTGTCTGCTGTTGGAATTATCGAGGGAGTCGAAAGTTAGACGGGGTGCGTAGATGCAATCTAGTGATGGTGTGCAAACTAGGGTTGTGATCGTCCTCCTTGCCGCTCCCTCCTAGCCTTTATATAGATAGGCTAGGTCTCGGGTAACAGGTCAAGTCGGTTACAAGTTAGGGTTTGTCCCTTTAAACTTTCTATCCTAAGCTTTGTCTTGTGCTACAAGCAATCGGAGTCTCCGTGAGCCACCCGAATCCTGTTTTTGGGCCCTGGTAACGTCGTGGGCTTCTGTCATATATGGGCAGTATATACCAAGCTCGAGTACTTTTAGGGTATGCCCACGTCAGTAGCCCCCGAGTGTCTAGTGGAATCGCAGATTCGAGTGGAGAATTTATGAAGTCTTTTCGAGTGTATAGCTGAGCATATTTTCGAGTGCTCTGTTTTATGTCATAGGGATTGTTGATATACGCACCTAATTTATCCAATGTATCGGGATCAGTTAACTGCCTTAGGGCAAAACAATGCAATCTACTCAAACTCGAGTCCCCGGACTCGAATTTGGAAAAGTGCTGGCGTAATTCGACTCAGGCCACGGGGTCTTACAGGAGTTGAATCCTAGTGTGTGAGTGTGAGCACTCAACACGTCTGTCAAGGCATATTCATCGTATCTGTAGGCATGGATATATTTCTTGTAGTGTACAGTAGATGCGTTGCCAGGCCTTATTCAGGTCTTATCTTCACGCTGTAAGCACGACATCCGAATTTTTATCATCGCAGAGACAATTCGGGTGACCCAGGAGACGTTGTGTATTTGCAGGGGAAATATGCGGCGAAGTCGCCGTAACATTTGAGTGTGGATGTTATCAACACACGGTGTAACATATAAGAAAAAATAATCATAGGGTGCGCGGCCAGCGCTCCCGATGGGAGTAGCCCCCGAGTGCCTATTCGAGTCGTAGACTCGAGTGGGGAATATAACTAATTTGCGACTGCTGTCGTCTTAATTTGCTTGTTTCAGTCGAATGTTCTTCCAGCGCTCCCTATGGGAGTAACCCAGAGTCCACAATCGAATTGTTGATTCGAGGGAAGGATTTTCATGATGCTTGGATATCTTCATAAAATTCTTTCAGGTGCGCGGCTAGCGCTCCTGTTAGGAGTAGCCCCCGAGTGCTTGGTTGAGTAGAAGACTTGAGTAAGGACTAAAGTATTCAAAAAATGTTCACCTGCTGGAGTTGATGACGTCAGTGCTGACGATGAGATGACCACAGTTGCCCGCGTGAGTGGCTTTGACGGGACGTGACGAGTAGTGGGTCCCACTTTCTGACCTTGAATTGACTGGGCGTGCGTAATTTTGTATTTTAACTGCGTCTCCTCGATTTCCGCGCGTAATTGGAGTAGTGAGGGATGGTTCGTGGTTCACCCCTGCCACGTGTCAATGCCGATGTACGCCACGCGGCTGGTAGATTTTCTTCTGGCCATTGGATGGCATCTACTAGGAGGTTAAGTAGGGGGCTTGCCTCCTTAGCCTGAAGGAATTATCCCTCGCAAAGCAGAGGAGGAGGAGGATGAGTCGGGCTCCACCGTTCCTATTGAGGAAGAGGAGGAAGCCCCCGAGTCCAGTGGCCACGGGACTCGCAAGCGCTCCCGCAGCAAGGATTCTGATGCTTCTTCGCCGACAACACCGGAGGGTTCTCCTGTTGCTGTAGAGGAGCCAGTCCTTGCCATGCCTGTACGCGCCATGGCTCCTCCCGCACAGAAGAAGCTTAGGTTGCCGAAGGAGTCGTCGGATGACTCCTTTGACCTTGATAAATTCGACGAGTATGTTTTTAGTATTTGCGAGTGCGTCTTGTTGTCCTTTGGAGTTTTTCTTCTAAAGTGGTGCTGGTCCTGTTTGTAGTCAAACGGCGTCATCATTCTCCGACGATTGCCAATTTGTGAAAGAATCTGGAGTCACGGACTCTAAGAACAAGGAGGTGGCTGTGCGGTCGCCTTCTCCTCCGGTGGCAGCCCACTCTGGCGCCAACTCTTCGAGTTCCCCTCATAACAGGGGGCACCAAATGGTTGCGCGGATGCCCACTCGACAGGAATCTTCGGAGTCCCTGGAGGAACACGTAAGTATCTTTTTGCCACTGACGGTCGAATTTGTGCTTTTGGTTGATGCTGAATCTTCGTTTCTCTTGGTATAGCCCATCATGAAGGATTCTACTCGCCTTGCGGAGCAAATCCTTGCCTTGGGTCGATAGCATGCCCTGCTGGACAATCACCACCGCACAGTCGAAGGTTTGTACTAATCTTCTCTATTTGCTCTATTTATGTAGAAATTTGCACACTCAGTTTTGTCGTGCTCTGTCCTTTGTAGGGGAGCATAATGAGCTTCTCCATCGCGTCACTTCCCTCGAGAAGGGACTTGCTACAGCGGAGAAAAAGCACGATGAGGCAATCATAGCTCTGGAAGAGTCGCGGAAGCATGAGGAAGACTTGCGTGCCTCCACTGCCGAAAGGGAGAAGTTGTTCGAAGAACAACTTTTCTTGATTGCAAAGGCTCTCTCAGGTATTGTTCAACTATTTGATTTCATGTCGTAGTGCTGATACTTTGTGTATGTAGATGCCGCTGGCGTAAGCTTCAACGCCCAGGCCCTGCGCCGTGCGGATGCCTTGGCTGGCGCCGTGGCCATAGTCGAGGACCGCAGTGTGTCCCTCCAAGATACGCTCGGGAAGGCCAAGAACGTGCTGAGCCGCCTTAGTGAGGATATGGCTCCTAAGGCTGGTTTAATCGAGACTCTTGATGGCCTATTGGATTCCTTCGCAAAAGGCGTCCCAATGGATTTCAAGAATGCTCAGCGGTCTGTCGGTGCCACTATGGCACTCACGATGGCGCGGGCGCATGGTGCGGAGTTTTACCTAAGCGCGATCTCCGAGGCGATGCCTGTCGGCGCAGATGGTCAGCAGGTATTCTTCCAGCCTTTTGCCACTAAATGCAGTAAGTATGGGCCTCGTCTTATTGAGACAGTCACCAAATACTCTAAGGAACTGCGGCGGGTGAAAACGACGAAGGCTGCGGCGTCTGGGCTACCACCGGAAAGTCTGTGGCATCAGATACTGCCATAGATTCAAGGAAGCCCCCAAAGTCAAAGTCAAAGTCCAAGTCGAAAAAGCTGATTGCTCCATAGCTGTCCTTTGTAATAGTTGTAGCTTCCTTTTGTTGGTCCACATTTTGTGTGTGGGGGTGGTGCCCCCTTGATACTTTTATCGAATTTGAATACACTCCTCTTTTTTATCAATGTATGATTGGTCTCATTTGCCTCTTGCTTGGTTGTAATAGGGTCTTTCGAGTGGTCCTTCAAGGGATCCTCATGACTCTCCTTCCACCGATGAAACCACGACGCATCCACGTTCAAAGGTGGAGCAGCTGTTGTTGCTCTCGCGACGGCGCGACCGTATTAAGCAGTTGGAGCGTGAGTTTCCCATGATCCGTGGTAAGGCAGATGTGTGGAAGTCGAAGGCTGAGAAGGCCACCGCTCGCGAGAAGTATCTCTTGGATGACGTGGCGCAGTTGAATGAGCATTTTAAATGTTAGCTCTCTATCTTCTTATCTTTTCCTTAGCCATTCGCGGCAATGCCTTGTCCTTATACTTTGCTCTTGCTTTGTAGTTGTTAGCGCTCGTCATCCGCAGGATGAGAAGGACCAGATTGCCACTCGAATGAATGACTTAACCCAGGAGAAGCTGCAGGCTACTGGGTACTTCTGGGTGGACCACGATCGCGCAGTTGCGTTGGCAACGCTGCAGGATCGTGCGTCGCGAGTGCTTTAGTGTTTGAAGAAAGCGCAGTCGTGCTTGAAGTGTATTTATCGGACGATGTTTCCGCTGGACGTTGTGCCCTCAAGCCTGTTGGCTCTACTAGCGAAGTTTCAAGATATCAGTGCGTTCCACAAGTGTGTGCGCCAGCAGTTGATCGCAGGTGCCAAGGCTGCATTGTCACTGATTCAACTACATCGACCAGACGTGGACGGCGCGTCTATTGCCGCTAGACCACCACCGCCACCTGAAGGGATGACTTGGGATATGGTGCCGCACTATCAGGCGGTTGACCGGCCAGCTGAGGATATTGTAGATTTCTTTGAGGAGCAAACAAATGGTCTCTTTTGCAGCAGTAGTGTTTCCTGCACATAGATGTATAAGTGTTGTAAAATTCATATGATTATGGTGGGTGTATTTGGTACCCATTAATATGTAAAGAGCTTGCTAGCTTATATATTTTTCGAGTGCATTGTAGGGTACATGTCCTTTTCGTTAGCCTGACGTGTATTCATCTCAACACCTTGTCAACCTGTCAGGTGAATTACAGCTGGGTTGTTATTATCAAGGGTTCGATTGGTAGTGCGTCAGCTACTCATGATGCTGTATTGTTCGTGGAACAAGATGCAAAGGGTGGCGCAGCCCCTGAGTAAAATATTTGCGAGAAAAGCATAAAACATAGGGTTTGGGGCACTTAGCTTTATTTATTCATAGAATATTGCGAGGTACAATGTGTGGCTAAGTAGCCTGGCCGAATAGCCTATTTGTAAAGTAAATAACATCTAAGGGTAGAAACGGCGCAGCTACATGATGTTCCAGGGGTTGGAGTATGCGACTCCGCTCTTGAAATCTTTAAGGCGATAGGCGCCACCTGAGATTACTTCGGTAATCATGTAAGGTCCTTCCCAAGGGGACTCGAGCTTGAGGTGCCCTTGCTGTTTCAGTCGTAGGACCAGGTCTCCTTCGACGAAGGATCTGGGGCGTAGCCTTCTACTGTGGTAGTTGCGGAGGCTTTGCTAGTAGATCGTGGATCTCTCCGCTGCAATCTCACGTGCCTCGTCGAGGAGGTCGACGTAGTCTTCGAGTGCGAGAGTTGATTCCTTCTTGATGTATGCAACCACCCGCGAGGCTTTGTGGCGTAATTCTATGGGTAGTACCGCTTCAGCACCGTGCACCATGAAGAACAGAGTGTAGCCCATGGCGCTATTTGGAGTTGTGCGCAGGCTCCAAAGTACCGATTGTAGCTCGTTTGGCCAGCACCCAGTAGCCTGTTCGAGTGGTTGGGGTAACCTTTTCTTGATTCCACCGCAGACGAGGCCGTTGGCCTTGTTGACTTGACCATTGGTGTGGGGGTGAGCCACCGAGGCATAGCTAGTGTTTATTCCCAGGTTGTCGCAGAATTCCTGGAACTCCTTGGAGGTGAAGTTCGTCCCACTGTCCGTGATGATGCTATGTGGCACTCCAAAACGGTAGACGATGGACTCGAAGAACTTAACGGCGCTGGCTCCGGATTTATTCGTCACCAGCATGGCCTCGATCCACTTGGTGAATTTGTCGACCGCGACTAGGAGGTAGACGTATCCTCCTCGCGAGGGCCTCGGGAGTTTCCCGACCATGTCGAGTCCCCATTGTGCAAAGGGCCAAGCCACTGGTATTGGTCTGAGCTCCGCGCCAAGTGCGTGCGGTTTGTCCGCGAATCGTTGGCAAGCGTTGCAGCGCTGGACGATGTCCTTGGCGTCGCGCATGGCCGTTGGCCAATAGAATCAAGCTCATAGAGATTTGGCGACGAGAGCGTGACTGCCAGCATGGTGTCCGCAAGTGCCTTCATGTATGTCGAGGAGGATGGCTCTTCCGTCCCCGTTGGAGACGCACCTCTGAAGAACTCCTGTGATGTTGCACTTAGACTGTTTGCCGTTGATGAGGGCGAATGCCTTGGATCATCGCGCTATGTGCCGCGCATCAGTCGTGTCGTCTAGCAGCCTTTTGCTTAGCAGGTATGTAATATATGGCTATGTCCAATATGGCTCAATCATCATGACCTCCATTGGGCCTTTGAGTCCTGTGTCAGGCTCCGTGTCATCGAGTGCCATTGGCTCGTTGGGTGGCATAGCCCCCGAGTCTGTTGACGTGTTTGCTTTCTTCTCTAGAGCCTTGGGCTTAATGGAGCATTCGCAGATGCACTCTAGAAATACTCTAGGTGGTATTGGGGCACAGGTGGAGCCGATGTTGGCAAGTATGTCTGCTTCCTCATTGCTTTCGCGGCCAATGTGTCGCAGCTCGCAGCCGTCAAAGTCTCCCTCGAGTGTGTCATAGAGGTCGCGGTAGGCGATCATGTTGTCGCTCAGGGCGTCGCACTCGTGCATTGTTTGGTTGACCACCATCTTGGAGTCGCCGTAGATGATGAGCCTTTTGGCGCCACAAGCTTTTGCCATCCACATTCCATGGATCAAGGCTTCGTATTCGGCTTCATTGTTGGAGGCTGTGAATTGCATTCGTAGAACATGCTTCATCTTGTCTCCTTGGGGCCATGTCAGTATGACACCTACGCCAGCTCCGTCCTTTTGCTTGGACCCGTCGAAGTGCATTGTCCAGAGGTAGGACATATCTGGCTTGTCAGGGAGCTGGTTCTCCATCCAATGCACGAGGAAGTCCGGGAGAACTTGCAATTTTATCGCATCGCGCTTCTCGTATGTGATGTCTCGTGGAAACAGTTTGATTCCCCAGAGCATGACTCATCCAGTGGCGTCAGGATTATTGAGTATGTTCTCGAGCGGGGCATCATTTACCACCACGATTGGGTGCTCCTGGAAGTAGTGGCGCAGTCGCCTGGCTGTCATAAAGATGCCATACTCCAGCTTCTGGTAGTGCGGGTACTGCTTCTTTGTTGGTGTGAGCACCTCGCTGAGGTAGTATACTGGGCGCTGAACCCCGTGGACCTTATTTTCTTCGACTCGCTCCACCACGAGTACGGTGTTGACCACCTGGTTGGTGGCGGAGATGTATAGCAACATTGTCTCCTTTTCGCGTGGTGTGACCAATACTGGCGAGGTGGATAGTAGGTGCTTGAGGTCTTCGAATGCTTCTTGCGCTTCGTCTGTCCACTCGAACTTGTCAGCGCCGCGATTCACCCGCCAGCTGCTGGACGCCTTTTACGTTCTTCGGCTTCTCCATGGCCAGTATGGCTTTTATTTTCTTCGGGTTTGCTTCGATCCCCCTCGCAGAGATGAGATACCCAAGTAATTGCCCAGATGGTACGCCGAAGGCGCATTTGTCCGGATTGAGCTTGATCCGGTAGCGATCGAGGTTATCGAAGGTTTCGTGGAGATCGTCGATTAACGTGGCTTCCTCTTTGGTTTTGATGATGATGTCATCGACGTAGACTTGGATATTGCGACCAAGTTGGTTCTTGTGGCAGGCCTGCATACACCGCTGGTAGGTGGCTCCGGCGTTTTTTAGCCCGAAGGGCATTGTGTTGTAGCAGAACACACCAAAGGGTGTTGTGAATGCAATTTTTCTTGGTCTTCCTCCTTCATTCGAATCTGATTGTAGCCCGAGTAGGTGTCGAGGAAGCACAAGCGCTGGCATCCCGTAGTGGAGTCGATTATCTGATCGATCCGTGGCAATGGGAAGTGATCCTTCGGGCAGTGCTTGTCCAGGGAGGTGAAGTCCATGCACATCCGCAGGATATCCATGTCCTTTTTAGGCACAAGCATTGTGTTTGCGAGCCAGGTGCTTTCCTTGATCTCGCTTATGAAATTTGCATCGAGGAGTCTGTTGATCTCCATACCATCTGCTTTTGCTCTTGGTTCAGACAGTTTCTGTATTGTCTGCTTGACTGGCCTTGCGTCTGGATTCACATTGAGTGAGTGCTCGGCGAATTCCCTGGGCACTCCTGGCATGTCTGCTGGACACCAGGCAAAGATTTCCCAGTGCTCACAATGGAACTCGACGAGTGTGAGTTCCTATGCGAGACTCAAGTTGTTGGCGATGAGGGCCGTCTTGGTTGGGTCCGTTGGGTGGACCTGGACTTTCTTGGTGTGCACCGATGAGTCGAAGGAGAGGTCGGGTGATCTTGGCTTTCTCAGGGGAGGCAGACTGTTGTTTGTTGATTCCTTTAACTTTGCGAGTTCTTCTTGCATACCGAAGGACTAGGAGATTCTATTGAATTCCCTATCGCAGCTATCAGACCTCTCGAAACTTCCATTGATTGTGATGACGCCGTTTGGGCCTGGCATCTTCATCTGTAGATAGGTGTAGTGTGGTACCGCCATGAACCTCGCGAATGCGACACGTCCGAGGATGCAGTGGTACTGTGAGGGCCAGTCGACAACTTTGAAGTCGATGCTTTCTCGCTGAAAATCTTGCAGCGTGCCAAAGATGACGTCGAGGTTAATTTTGCCCAGGGGGTACACTCCCTTTCCTGGGACGATGCCGTGGAACGTTGTGTCTAAAACTTCCAGACATGTGAGAGGGATCCTTATTGCACGAAAGGTACTTGCGAACATGAGGTTGATACTGCTTCTGCCGTCCATGAAGACGTGACTCATATCGAGGCCCCTGATCTGTGCCTCGAGTACGAGGGGACAATGGCCTGGGCGAGGTACTTGGCGCGGGTGGTCGCGCTTGTAGAAGGTGATGCAGGACTCGCTTCCACTGAGGTACTCAGTAGTGGAAGGTGGAGAGTTTATCACCAAATTGACTTGGCGAGTGATTGCCTTCTACACTCGATTTGAGGGACGCCCCTTTTGGATCTTCCCCATATTGCCCAGCACTCGCGGGTACGGCTCGCCTCCATGGTTCTAGACTGGCACAACCGCAGCTGGTGGTGCTCCAGGTGGTGGTGGCGCTCCTTGAGCCACGACGCCTGGGGTAGCTCTGTATCCCTAGTTGATCGCGTCGTGATTCATCTTGGCTAGGCCTTCATGGAGCTTGAGGAACTCGCGGCAGTCCTTGAGAAGGTGGGTGGACTTTTTCTTGCCATCGTGCTTGTCGATGTAGAAGTGTACGTTGCACGGTCCGGACAATTTGTCCTGGATGGATAGTCCAGGTGCCTCGTCGCAAGTGTGGCGCTGCCACACTTGCGTGGTTTTCCCTCTATCGTGGTATCCACCACTGCGGTATCCAGTGTTGCGGTTGTCATCACGTTTGTCGGCGTAGCGAGCCGCAACCATGTTGACTTCTTCGCAATCCTCGTAGATGTGCATTCGACGTTTCCCTCGGCGGTCGCGTCTACGTCCGAGGTCGTCGTCATCATCGGAGTAGGCACGGTTTTACACCGAGTCCTCTCTATTGGCCCACCGGTTCGTGATCTCCATCAGGTGGTCGATTGTTTTGGGCTTCAAGCGGCCCATCTCCTCCCTGAGCTCTCTACGGCAAACACCGCCATTGAACGTGTCGATTGCGCAGTCCTCCGAGATATCTTCTATGGAGTTCTTGATGATGGACCACCTCTGGATGTACGAGCGCAGCGACTCGCTAGACCTTTGGTGGCAGCCTCTTAATTCTTCGTTTGACGCGGGCCTTTTGTAAGTGCCCTTGAAGTTGCGCACGAAGCTGTAGACCAGCTCCTCCCAGCTGCGAATTGATCCGCACGGGAGATTGTTGAGCCATGTGCGGGCGACGCCTTGCAGCTGTAGCTGCAGGCATTGCATTGCCATGCTTGAGCTTCCGCCATGTAATCTGATGGAGGAGATGTGATCCTCCAGCCAGATTTTTGGGTATTGCAGGCCATCAAATTTAGGGTTCTCTGATGGGAGTTTAAACCCTTTAGGCATTCGCTTCTGCCTGATGGCTTTGCTAAAGCATCTGGCGCCGCAGAGCTCTACCTCATCATCTTCCGAGTCAGTCGAACAAGCGTGCCTTGCATGCATCTTGCCAACCTTGCGCTATGTGATGTCATCATGTGCGTCGTAGTCGTGGTCATGCCGCCGTGAGCGACGTCGCCGTGACAGATCGTGGTTGTCATCGCTGGAGGAGTACAAATAGTAATATTTTTCCAGAGCTTTACCTTTCTTTGGCTCCGGCGTCGGCTCCTTAATGAGGGCGGCCTCGACTAGCCCCAAGCCCACGATCATGGATCGGTGCATGATAGCTCGCGGATCTCCAGCTGGTTGTTGGTTGTTGAGGAGGTACATGGTGGCCACCATCACCGCTGCTTGCGGTGTCTTTGGGAGCATGTTGCCCCTAGTATCCACCGTCATGGATCTGAAGTCGAGAACTCTCGTGGCCTCCTCGCGTTCCTTGTCGGTGAGTTGGGCCAGTCGAGATCGTCGTTTGGTGGCCATGTAGTCGTTTCCCTTGGAGGAGGATCCTCCATGGGAGGAGAGCTGAGCCCGCCGAAGGCTCGACTCATCCGCTACCTTTCTGCGCGCGTCAAGTTGCGCGAGTACTTGCTTCTGGCGCTTGTATTCTTCCTTCAGTAGTCAATGGTAGCCCATCAGCATGTCCTGCGATGAGTTAGGGGGTAGAGGATTGCCCCTTAGAGCTTCTTGGCAGTGGGCCCACTCGTTGTCGTTGAGTTTGATCAGCACACGCTCTTCGGTGCGATCATTCGCCGTGAGGTTCGGGTCCCCTTCTATCCTGTTGTTGGTGGGCGCGCCGTTGACGGGACCACCATTTCCGCCATTGGTTGGCCCGTTACCGGTGTTGTCGTGATTGACACTAGTGTCGCCTGCGTTGATGATGGCACACATGAAGTGATTGGGGAAGTCGTTGCTCCCACAACTCTCAGATCCGGAGCCGCGGGCTCCATCCTCTGTGGCCAGGTCACCCAGATCGGATCCGTGACTATTGTCGCTGTCCGTGCTCCCAACTGTTGTCGGGGCGTTAAGCTCGCTTAGGGTGCCGATTGGTGGCGGAAACCACGATGCTGGAGCAATCGTGGGAACCTTCGGTTGATCAGGGAGGCGAAGTGTGCCCAGCTGACCAAGTTGGAAGCGTAAGCTCCCGATTGCCAGGCCGATTCGATCGCCTACGGACTCGAAAGCCGGGCGAGTGGCCGACATGTGGACGGTGAAGTAGAAAGCGCCGAAGAGCTGACGAATCTCCGTTGTTGCAGAGTTGTAGATCGCGGTTGACGGGGCTGAAGAAGCCGTGACATCAGCACTCCTAGTTCCCATAGATGGCGCCAATTGACGAGGGATTAACTCATCGATGCCCATTGTTATGGACTTGGGTTTTGGAGAAGGAGGGAGTGCTGGAGGCATCAATCGGCTAGCAAACAAGCACACCGGGACGAAGGTTTACCCAGGTTCGGGACTTGTAGAGTTCCCTACTCCTGCTTTTCTGCTCTTGGAATTATCGAGGGAGTCGAAAGTTACAGGGGGTGCGCAGATGCAATCTGGCGATAGTGTGGAAACTAGGGTTGTGATCGTCCTCCTCGCCGCTCCCTCCTAGCCTTTATATAGATAGGCTAGGGCTCAGGTGCAGGTCAAGTCGGTTACAAGTTAGTGTTTGTCCCTTTATACTTTCTATCTTAAGCTTTGTCTTATGCTGCAAGCAATCGGAGTCTCCGTGAGCCACCCGAATCCTGTATTGGGCCCTGGTAACGTCGTGGGCTTCTGTCATATCTGGGCCATATATACCAAGCGCGAGTACCTGTAGGGTATGCCCACGTCAGACACCTTTTGTCGTGTCACACACTTGTGTGCTACTTCTTAGTTTACTTGGTGTTTTAATTCAAATTGTATCTCATTTTGGTTCTTGAAAGTCTTGTGCATGCATATTTACTTCATGTATATATTATGGAATGCCGTTTTTTGTATGATGCAATATATAGGGGAAACTCCACCAAATCCTATTGGCTAAGATGTGCATGAAATTAAAATTCATATTAATATGCACATATTTATGTGGAGCTTCTCCTATGTATTGTAGTTACCTAACTACTTTGGACCCAATTTGTTTGGGCACCATAGTGTACGTATTGTTGTGTAGGTAGATTGGGGATATATTGGATTCTTGTCTCTTCAATTAGGAAGAAGTGGTTTCTACATGTCAATTGGAGGCAAGCTAGGATGATCAACGAATTCATATCCTCTACATCCTACCAATTATATCTCGGTAACAAGTATCCCCCTCATGCATACATATCTTGTTTCCAACCTTTTGTAGGTTGCTTGTTGGCATGAATTTGTGTGTTTTTAATGTTGTGGTTCTTTGTTTGGTTTTTAGAGTTCTATCTATTGCAAATGTGAGTATGTTGAGATGAGTGCATATAATGGGGACTATACAAAATCATTCTCATGATTCACTAATCCCAAATATGTCAATCTAGCAATTTTATTGCTTATCGTTTCCCCATTCACTCTCATGTGCAATAGTGAGTATTTTGCATAGTTGATTTCTATTTGTGATACTTGTTGCCTTTCTCCATATATTCCAACTATTCCCTTTTTCCCTTGGTAATAGTTGTAATGTATGTAGTGTGTCAGTGTTTGAAGCTCATTGATGTACAATAAGATATATTAGAGCCTTTGGCCATGCTTTCAAGCAAAAATCTTATTGGTATATTACATGACTTCCTCTTGTTTTTCATGTGCTTTCTTGAGTATATATTTTGTGTGTGCATGTTTCTTTGTGTGCATATGTCTTTGTGATATTCTCCACCTAGAAACTTATACACACAAGAGAAGATAAATCTTTGGTTGTTTTGTTTTACTTGGAGACCACCTTTTATTTATTTTTGACTCTTCGGTGGCTTCCAAATTTATTTGCCTATGAGTGCGTGTACCGTTTGTTTGCATCTTCGAGAACTCATCTTTTGATCTATCTTGCCTAGTATTGTTTAATGAATTTGTAGGAGTGAGGATTCCATGATTGTGCACTTGTTTCCAAATACAATTATTATAATTGGTGCATAATCCTTGGGGAGCTTCTTTAATTCATTTAAGAATGCTCATTTGATGTCTTTCTCATCTTTTGAGGTTTAAATGTCTATGGGGGAGTGAGGATTCCATATTTGTGCATGATGTATTCAAATTCAATGATCCTAATTTGTGCACAAACATTGGAGCTTCCCTATTTCATTTAAACACTCATTTTCTAGTATCATAATATCTTGTTATTTTCTTTTGGTATCAATTGTTGTTGTCAATTGATATTTTTGGGTCTTTTGGGTTGCTTTCTTCATTTGTTGAAGCTATTTTTTATTTTCGTTTGCAACCGTAGGGTCCTCAATATAGTTTGATTTCCTCCCAAGTATTCATCATAGGCTATATGCATATGCACACCTTTGGAGGAAGTCTCATTATATTATCCATCTAGAACTTTTCACCCATGTTGGCAATCGATGCCAATGGGGGAGAAGTTTTAGAGGGTTTAAGGGAAGTTGGTTTTTGCTTTGAGTTGGTTCTTAAGCATTAGCCTTGCATGATCTTGCATCTTTGTTGTTGCTTTGCATGTTTTATATATAGAGGAAACTCCACCAATGGTAATGGTTGGCAATCTATGCAATGAAATTCAACTTCATCACACATGCGTAGATTGTGGGGGAGGTTGCTCTATATATTGTGGTTGTGCCAACATCACATACTTGTGTAGTGCTTGATGTTGGGGCAACCGTTTTGTTCATTAATTTCCATGTTTAAACCCTCTCAAAGAGATTGTCATCAATTACCAAAATGGGGGAGATTGAAAGGGCATGTATTTGCCCCCATCTATGGTTTTGGTAATTAATGACAATCTCTATGGACTAATGTGTAAATTGAGTTTCACTTGTAGTTTTGTCCATTGGCATCGCTTGGACGGGCTTGTTCGTCTGCGGTACCAAAGTTGGCAGGCCAGCGCATGGCGGTACCTAAGTTGCCTGAAATTACCGCGTTTCGAAAAGTTGGGCCGGCAACTACTGAGAGGGGCCATTTCGAGGCAAACTCATCTCACCCTACCAAATACAAACATTCTGTTAAACCGCCCCGTGAAGTAGACGGTCGGGACCCACATGTCGGTTATCTGTCCGTGACGCGGGCGCCAACGCGGCAACCTCTTAGGCAAATCGAGCAGCTAAGAGATGCGTTGACCAATTTCACAAATCCATTCCCAGCTTTCCCCTAGCACCGGTGGTGTTGGAATCCACCCTCCAGGCAGGACGATCCCTTCGGACATTTGACTTCTGGGGCCAAGTTGCTGCGCCCAGTCGCTGATACCGAGCTCCAATGGCGCATGCCGTAGCCGCCGTTGCGAGGCTCTAGCCCGCCTCCGCCGTGGCCGAGCCGAGCAGCTCGGAGGATGGCAAATCCTACTATCAAGAAAGAAGAAGTTTTGTCTACAAGCGGGTGATCTACCCTTCTCTTTGCTATTCGCACTAGTTACAACTGTTAGCTGGCTACTGAACCTCAGATTGTTTGTTAGCCCATCGCTGACAAACATATTTTGTCCACAGTTTTCTGTCAAGTGGGATCTGCGCGGACCCCCCTTACCTGGTTACGGTAGTCCTCTATAGGTACGACTCTAAGGGCAACAGGTATGGACACCATTGTTTCACGATGGAAGAAGCGCCTGCGCAGATCTGCACTATATCTGGTATGGTTGCTGCTCTGCGTAATCATGTTGAATTATGGCCGAAGCAGACTGCAAAGTTCAGCTTCATGGATGAACGTGGCATCATGGTTCCTATAACGTGTGACAGTCAACTAATTGGGTTGATGAAAAGGTATGCTTCAGCTGCCATGTTTGAGCTGAAATGTGATGTACTGGATGTGGAAGCTGCTGCAACTGGGAGTCGCCCTTCTATTCTTGGACAGGGTGGTTGCTCGAACGCAATTAGCTCCTGGTAAGCAAAGGTCGCTTGGGGTTCGCATGTTTGTGCTGAATTGTATTTTTTTATTTACTCTGTAGATATTGGGCAGTTATGCAACAGTCTTGTTTCTTTGACAGGAAGCGCGGCAAGGTTAGAAACATGACTGCCAGGTCAGTCATTTTGCTGCCCGAAGAAATTAAAAACGAGTGGAAAGATGATGTTGGACACAATTCTGGTGCCCATTGTCCCGGCGATGCAGAGTACGTGAAGCTAAGAAAATTGGCACCGAGGAAGAGGAAGAAGGCAGGAAATGAAGAAGCCATTGGACGTGAAGGCTGCAGAAGAAGGCTGCTGGCAATGAAGATGCATAGTAATGTGTTGAACTTGAACCTATATATGTAATTCTGTTAAATTCTGATCGCTCTGTGTGTGGCACGTTGTTGGGCGAAACAATCTACCCACGTTCTCTGAGTAAAATGTACTGTGACTTAGGGTTTGGAAATGCCCGAGTCGGTAGTAGAATTTGAAATTGTGATTATGCCACTGCTATCTGAAAACAATGATCCACCGGTTCCACGATTGCTGAGGGGCAGGAGGTCTCCAAATACGACGGAATGTAAGTGGCACTTAAATAAATTATTTAAGCTGCCACACTCCACGAAGAAGCAACTTATTTCAGATGCTGCACAACGATGTGGCAACATAAACAACAATGTTCTCACCGATAATGCCCAGATGAGGAGGAAATGGGTACCACTTTCTGGCCTAATCTTGAGCCCGTTTATCTCACTGCCTCTCTGCTCCTGCATCCCCTGCATCTGGCGAAGCTCCCGGATCTCCAGTAACCGGGTGTACGTGCTTCCACTTTATAAATTGTGGTTGTGCCATTTGCATGCGGCACAATCCACGTAGATTACGTTTAAACAAACCACCAGTGTCAGAACACACTAGTAGAAAAGGTGTCTTTGGTCCACGGTTACGTTCCCAATCCGGGACAGAGATCTAAATCGAGGCAGAAATTGATCTAAATCACAAATTCTTCCACAAATTAATGCGGGGTCAGAGCAATTTTTTTCCTCCCTGGAATCCGGGACCAATAGTTCAGACTGCTAGGTCAACAAGTACAAATATTACAACTTAAAAAGGCACGGAGCTTAAGCTAAATAGAACTAGTTATCACACATCTCCTTGATCTTCCTAATCTTGGCCCGATGCGCATCTTCCTGCGAGAGCAAGAATCGAATTGTCTGCTCCTTCCTTTTAGGATCTTCCTTGCACAGCTTCAATTGTTTCTCTGCATTTTTCCTCATGCACTTTTTAATACTCGTAGTTGTGTACTGCAGGACTTTGGCCTGGTGGAGATCATTCCTTGCTTGAGTCAGTTCTTGCTCTGCTTTAGCCTTCAGGGCCAACGCCGCGTCCCTCTCCTTCTCGACTTTGATAACCTTGTCTTGCACCCACCTGAGATCTCGCTTATGCTTGGTCGTGTCAACTAGTTCCCATAGATTCATCTCAACACTGTCAAGAAGTGAGCTGAATACGGATTCTTTCAACTCGACAGTCATTTCCCATAGTTTGTCCAGCGTTTTTTGCATCGATTTGGGCCACTCTGGATCTACCCATTTGACAACACCGCAACTTCCTCCTTGCATCATTGCACGATGCCCTTGACACCGTAGAAACCTCCTGCCTGCGTTTCGTCCTTCGAAGGCTACAAATTTAGCGGGCACATATCCATGTTTACATACCAGAGGACTATCTTCATCCTCTAAACCGTGATAGTCGGACTCATACATCGTCTGGTTGGCCTAACACATCATACGCGCATGAGTAAACAAATTAGATCTAGCTCAAAAAATAGATAACTGGCCACAGATGATAGAAATAGAGATGAGACGACTCACATCAAAATCACCGTCCCTGTCGTCACGACTCGTTTCCTCGCTGTCTCCCCTTGAACCCATGGCGAGAGGGGTGGGGGTGGCTGCCAGAGAGAGGATTGGGATGGAGGCGCCGTCGGCTAGCGGCTATGGCATGATGGGAGTGAAGTGGGGAAAGTGGCTTCGAGGGTACGGGGAGGAAGAGAAGTAATGGGGATGTGACACTAGGATGTGGCCCACTGAACTCGTGAGACGTGACACTCGAAACAAGGGAGCGCCCGGTGTTGCTAGTTTGTCCAAAGCAAGCGTGGCCAATCATGCCGCAGAACAGCCTACTCGTGGATCGCTCTCACGAAGACCATCCCAATCGTCCAAGCGCCCCAATCGAACGGTATGTAACAATCGTCAAGCAGAACAACTGTGTTAGGGCGTGCCTTCCAGAAGACTCGGTCTAACGGGACCCATGCAATGATACTGGGTGTGGTTCATGAAAAGAAAAGACATGCAATGACACTGCTGTGATTCATGAAAAGAACAGACATGCAATGACACTGGTGGATCCTTATGTGGTTCATGAAAAGAATAGACATGCAATGACACTGGTGGATCCTTATGTGGTTTGTTTAGAAGAACACACATGCAATGACACTGGGTGTGGTTCATGAGAAGAACACACACGCAATGACACTGGTGGATCCTTATGTGGTTTGTTTAGAGGAACAGACATGCAATGACACCGCTGGATCCACATGTGGTTTATGGAAGTAAAAGACATGCAATGACACTCGTAGATCCTTATGTGGATCATGAAAAGAACAGACATGCAGTGAAACTGGGTGTGGCTCGCGAATAGAACAGACATGCAATGACACTGGGTGTGGTTCATGAAAAGAATAGACATGCAATGACACTGGTACATCCTTATGTGGTTCATGAAAAGAACAGACATGCAATGACACTGGTGGATCCTTATGTGGTTTGTTTAGAGGAACAGACATGCAATGACTCTAGCTGTGGTTCATGAAAAAACAGACATGCAATGACACAAGGTGTGGTTCATGAAAAGAACAGACATGCAATGACTTATGTGGTTTGTTTAGAATAACACACATGCAATGACACTGGGTGTGGTTCATGAAAAGAACATATAGGCAATGACACTGGTGGATCCTTATGTGGTTTGTTTAGAAGAACACGCATACAATGACACTGGGTGTGGTTCATGAAAAGAACAGACATGCAATGACACTGGTGGATCCTTATGTGGTTTGTTTAGAGGAACAGACATGCAATCACATTAGGTGGATCCATATGTGGTTTATGGAAGTAAAAGACATGCAATGAAACTGGCTGTGATTCATGAAAAGAACAGACATGCAATGACACTGGTGGATCCTTATGTGGTTCATGAAAAGAACAGACAGGCAATGACACTGGTGGATCCTTATGTGGTTTGTTTAGAAGAACACACATGCAATGACACTGGGTGTGGTTCATGAGAAGAACACACACGCAATGACACTGGTGGATCCTTATGTGGTTTGTTTAGAGGAACAGACATGCAATGACACCGGTGGATCCACATGTGGTTTATGGAAGTAAAAGACATGCAATGACACTGGTAGATCCTTATGTGGTTCATGAAAAGAACAGACATGCAGTGAAACCGGGTGTGGTTCATGAATAGAACAAACATGCACTGACACTAGGTGTGGTTCATGAAAAGAACAGACATGCAATGACACTGGTGGGCCCATCCTTATGTGGTTCATGAGAAGAACAGACACGCAATGACACTGGTGGATCCTTATGTGGTTTGTTTAGAGGAACACACATGCAATGACACCGGTGGATCCACATGTGGTTTATGGAAGTAAAAGACATGCAATGACACTGGTAGATCCTTATGTGGTTCATGAAAAGAACAGACATGCAGTGAAACTCGGTGTGGTTCATGAATAGAACAGACATGCACTGACACTGGGTGTGGTTCATGAAAAGAATAGACATGCAATGACACTGGTGGGCCCATCCTTATGTGGTTCATGAAAAGAACAGACATGCAATGACACTGGTGGATCCTTATGTGGGTTGTTTAGAAGAACACACATGCAATGACACTGGGTGTGGTTCATGAAAAGAACACACATCCAATGACACTGGTGGATCCTTGTGTGGTTTGTTTAGAGGAACAGACATGCAATGACACCGGTGGATCCACGTGTGGTTCATGAGAAGAACACACATCCAATGACTCTAGTTGATCCTTGTGTGGTTCATGAAAAGAACTGACATGCAGTGACACTGGGTGTGGTTCATGAAAAGAACAGACATGCACTAACACTAGGAGTGGTTTATGAAAAGAACAGACAGGCAATGACATTGGTGGATCTTTATGTGGTTTATGGAAGGAACAGACATGTAATCTCACCGGTGGATCCACATGTGGTTTATGGAAGTAACACACATGCAATGACACTGGGTGTGGTTCATGAAAAGAACAGACATGCAATGACACTGGTAGATCTTTATGTGGTTCATGAGAAGAACACACACGCAATGGCACTGGTGGATCCTTATGTGGTTTGTTTAGAGGAACAGACATGCAATGACACCGGTGGATCCACATGTGGTTTATGGAAGTAAAAGACATACAATGGCACTGGTAGATCCTTATGTGGTTCATGAACAGAACTGACATGCACTGACACTAGGTGTGGTTCATGAAAAGAACAGACATGCAATGACACTGGTGGGCCCATCCTTATGTGGTTCATGAGAAGAACAGACAGGCAATAACACTGGTGGATCCTTATGTGGTTTGTTTAGAGGAACAACCATGCAATGACACCGGTGGATCTAGATGTGGTTTATGGAAGTAACACACATGCAATGACACTGGGTGTGGTTCATGAAAAGAATAGACATGCAATGACACTGGTACATCCTTATGTGGTTCATGAAAAGAACAGACATGCAATGACACTGGTGGATCCTTATGTGGTTTGTTTAGAGGAACAGACATGCAGTGACTCTAGCTGTGGTTCATGAAAAAACAGACATGCAATGACACCGGGTGTGGTTCATGAAAAGAACAGACATGCAATGACTTATGTGGTTTGTTTAGAATAACACACATGCAATGACACTGGGTGTGGTTCATGAAAAGAACATATAGGCAATGACACTGGTGGATCCTTATGTGGTTTGTTTAGAAGAACACGCATACAATGACACTGGGTGTGGTTCATGAAAAGAACAGACATGCAATGACACTGGTGGATCCTTATGTGGTTTGTTTAGAGGAACAGACATGCAATCACATTAGGTGGATCCATATGTGGTTTATGGAAGTAAAAGACATGCAATGAAACTGGCTGTGATTCATGAAAAGAACAGACATGCAATGACACTGGTGGATCCTTATGTGGTTCATGAAAAGAACAGACAGGCAATGACACTGGTGGATCCTTATGTGGTTTGTTTAGAAGAACACACATGCAATGACACTGGGTGTGGTTCATGAGAAGAACACACACGCAATGACACTGGTGGATCCTTATGTGGTTTGTTTAGAGGAACAGACATGCAATGACACCGGTGGATCCACATGTGGTTTATGGAAGTAAAAGACATGCAATGACACTGGTAGATCCTTATGTGGTTCATGAAAAGAACAGACATGCAGTGAAACTGGGTGTGGTTCATGAATAGAATAGACATGCACTGACATTGGGTGTGGTTCATGAAAATAATAGACATGCAATGACACTGGTGGGCCCATCCTTATGTGGTTCATGAGAAGAACAGACACGCAATGACACTGGTGGATCCTTATGTGGTTTGTTTAGAGGAACACACATGCAATGACACCGGTGGATCCACATGTGGTTTATGGAAGTAAAAGACATGCAACGACACTAGTAGATCCTTATGTGGTTCATGAAAAGAACAGACATGCAGTGAAACTCGGTGTGGTTCATGAATAGAACAGACATGCACTGACACTGGGTGTGGTTCATGAAAAGAATAGACATGCAATGACACTGGTGGGCCCATCCTTATGTTGTTCATGAAAAGAACAGACATGCAATGACACTGGTGGATCCTTATGTGGTTTGTTTAGAAGAACACACATGCAATGACACTGGGTGTGGTTCATGAAAAGAACACACATCCAATGACACTGGTGGATCCTTGTGTGGTTTGTTTAGAGGAACAGACATGCAATGACACCGGTGGATCCACGTGTGGTTCATGAGAAGAACACACATCCAATGACTCTAGTTGATCCTTATGTGGTTCATGAAAAGAACTGGCATGCAGTGACACTGGGTGTGGTTCATGAAAAGAATAGACATGCACTAACACTAGGAGTGGTTCATGAAAAGAATAGACAGGCAATGACACTGGTGGATCCTTGTGTGGTTTATGGAAGGAACAAACATGCAATCACACCGGTGGATCCACATGTGTTTTATGGAAGTAACACACATGCAATGACACTGGGTGGTTCATGAAAAGAACAGACATCCAATGACACTGGTAGATCCTTATGTGGTTCATGAGAAGAACACACACGCAATGACACTGGTGGATCCTTATGTGGTTTGTTTAGAGGAACAGACATGCAATGACACTGGGTGTGGTTTATGATAAGAACACACATCCATTGAACTCTAGTGGATCTATCTTGGCATAATTTGATGTATTCCACGATGTATTTCATTGTACAAGACACTTTCCATTTTTATACTACTCAGTTTTGCCCTTGGTTTTATGTGGTACTCCTTAGTTTTGCCCATCCCCCCTCTCTATCTTTCGTAGAAGCCCAAAACTATGCTCACCCTGTCTGCTACTCCCTGATTGGTCGTCACAGTTGTCACGGGGATCGTGCGCACCAACCGTTGATTTTGTGCGATCCAACGATGATCTTTGCACACCTCGTACCCTTCACAGTACAGCATGAGACAGCACGGACGTCTCCCTCCGCGAGACTTCTACAGGAAGGAACCCCGAGGCCATCCATCGAAAAAGTCGTCGAGCGGTCATGTCAGGTTTAATCAAGTCTGAAAAGCCTACTACTCCTACTACAACTCATGCACAGGGCAATGGGGTCATCGAGTGCACGGTTGTCGATGAGACGCTGCAATTTATTGCCACTTCCAACTGGGCCCTACCGCTAGTAAATTCCATGAGTCAAGGTCCCCCCTCGAGTAGATCTAACGTTGCTAGAAATTAGTTCCCGGCCACTTGCATGAAGTGGAATCGAGGTCTGCCATGAGCGTGTTTTCAATGCAGCTCTAAAGTGGAGATCGTGGCTGTTTCAAAAAAAAGGGAACCGAAAAAAAGGGTGGAGATCGTGGTAGCCCCCTGCCACCCACCCCCCACCCCCTGCCCACCACACGTGTCCACTCGAGGACTACGAACAATCCGGTGTTTATAACCCCCCTCGACCTTCTTCTTCCATGAGCTCGTGTCATTTCCCCCAAAACCCCAATCTACACCTGCCACGCGCGCCGAATCTCCCCCGTTTGCACTACCTCCTTCCCTTGGTGCGCCATGAAGCGTACGCGTGGAGAAGATCCGGAGGTGAAGCCAGTTGAAGGCGAAGCAGCAGATGGCTCGGTCGTCACCAAGCAGACGGAGGCGTCTTCTCCGGGCACGAACGCCGCTCGTCGCCACGCCGTCGAGGGTGCGAACTCATCCGTCCAGCCAGTAGCCATCGCCGCCGAGCAGCAGGTGGTAGCCGTCGCCGTCAAGCAGCTATTGGTAGCCGTCACCGCCGAGCAGCAGGTGGTAGCCATCGCCGCCGAGCAGCCGGGTAGTAGCCATCGCCGCCGAGCAGCAGGTGGCCGACAACGTCGTGGTGCCAGCCGAAAATCTGGATGGGGGCAGGCGGCAGGCGGAGGCAATCCGGTGATCAACATCGACGACCCCATCGCCGTTCAAGAAATCTTCGATGCAATCACGGAGAATGATGAGTTCGAGGAGGAGGTCCCTGATGAGGAGTCCGAGGTACTACATTGCTAGCTTCTCTAGTCGCAGCCGCAGTTTTCACTATTCATACATAGGATTTGCTCAATCGTGTACAAATTCTTTTGCTCTTGAAGTAGGGTAGTATATATATGATTCGATCGGTTGATGCATCTGCCATCTAGTCACAAAACCCCAATCCGTCTAGTCACAAAACCCCAGTCTGCTCATCTGCCATCTAGTTGAGTTTGCTAGTTGGGTGTAGATTTCGATACACAGTAGGCCTATAACATTACATTTCTATTCCTTACTGAGCCCAATGATTCAATTTTGCCCCAAAATAGTGCAAGGGCATCTGATGGTCTCGTTTCCTTAGGGATGGTTAGTGGCCCTGAGGCAGCAATGCACATAAACAATATAGGTTGTGCTGTTGGTATTTTGGTTCTCCGACTCCATTGTTGAAAAAAATGAGGCCCTAATTTTTTCTCTCATATGGAACCTAAATATATAATATTTGTATTGTTTCTGATCTATGAATGCGTTGTATGATGCATTTGTATATCCCTGAATATTGTTTGGTACGATTACATTTCAATTTCTTATTGTGGCCAATGATTCAAATTTCCCCGAAAGAGAGGCAAACACACTAGTGTCAAATTTTTACAGGGATGAGTGAACGAACCTGGGGCCATGTACAAGATCAATATAAGTTGTGCAATTTTTACTTGGTTTGCTTACGCCATCTCTATAGAAACTTATGAGGCTGCAATCTTTATTCTACATTCATAGAACTATGATATTTGAATTATCTATTCCATGCATTCATAGTGTATAAGAATTACATTTTAGTTTGTCACCGAGGCCGATGATTGAAATTTGCCCCAAAAGAGTTCAAGTGGAGACACGTATGATGGTGTCGTGTTTTAGGGATGGGTTGGTGAACCTGAGGCAGCAATGCACACAAACAATATAGGTTGTGTTGTTGGTACTTTGGTTCCCCAACTCCATCTCTAAAACAAATTTTGAGGCCCTAGATTTATTCTCATATGGAACTACATATATGATCCTTGAATTGTTTCTGATCTTTTAATGATTGGTATGATGCATATGTATATGAATGGTTTTGATCATAAGTATTTTTAACATGCACCTAAAGATTAATTGTTTGGTTTTTTATTTATAATTACAATATTTAGGCTTCTTTTTGTACCTGACTATGTATATCCCTGAATAATGTTTGTACGATTACATTTCAATTTCTTATTATGGCCAATGATTCAAATTTGCCCCAAAAGAGAGGCAGACACATTGGTGTCAGCTTTTTTCAGGGACGAGTTAGTGAACCTGGGGCAATGTACAACAACAATATAGGATGTGCAATTGTTACTTGGTTCACTCACGCCGTCCCTGAATAAACTTATGAGGCTGCAATCTTTATTCTACATTCATAGAACTATGATATTCAAATTACCTATTCCATGCATTCATAGTGTATAAGAATTACATTTTAGTTTGTCACCGAGGCCGATGATTGAAATTTTCCCCAAAAGAGTTCAAGGGGAGACACGTATGATGGTGTCATGTTTTAGGGATGGGTTGGTGAACCTAAGGCATCAATGCACACAAACAATATAGGTTGTGTTGTTGGTACTTTTGTTCGCCTACTCCATCTCTAAAACAAATTATGAGGCCCTAGATTTATTCTCATGTGGAACTACATATATGATCCTTGAATTGTTTCTGATCTTTTAATGATTGGTATGATGCATATGTATATGAATGGTTTTGATCATAACTATTTTTAACATGCACCTGAGAATTAATTGTTTGGTTTTTTATTTATAATTACAATATTTAGGCTTGTTTTTGTACCTGACTATGTATATCCCTGAATAATGTTTTGTACGATTACATTTCAATTTCTTATTGTGGCCAATGATTCAAATTTGTCCCAAAAGAGAGGCAGACACATTGGTGTCAGATTTTTCAGGGACGACTTAGTGAACCTGGGGCGATGTACAACAACAATACAGGTTGTGCAATTGTTACTTGGTTCACTCACGCCGTACCTGAATAAACTTATGAGGCCACAATCTGATGCAATTATTTGTCATTAGTGTTGAGATGAAATGATATATGAACCGATCAAACTATTGCTGAGATGCTTTATCTTTGATATCCACGGATATATTGTCTTACGTATACACGTTGTCAATTCTAGAGTTGTAATACAATTCAATCATATGTATGAGTTCTAAGTTATGTTCTTAAAAATCAATAGGAGGATGATGATGAAGTGGACGCTAGCAAAGAATCCAGGGACAACAAGAGCCACTACGTACTGAGGCAGTTACGGTGTGGGCTAATCTGTTTCCACCGTAGGGGGAGACTGTTTTGCCCATTCTGTGCCAGAGCAACCAACGTGGACCTCAACAGCATGATCCAGCACGTGGAGGGCGTTGGCAGAGGTGGAGGCAGAAGCCATTGGCCGATTACCTTGGCGCGGCACGCAGCCTACGAAAAATTCCTCTAGAAGTATGTCAGGACTGGCATGTATCCCATCGACTAGGCTGTCGCTGCCTCCTGCTGATAAACCCCTGCCCTGCTAGGCGTCTTCGTGTCCCGGCCTCCTGCTGTAACCCCTGCTTTTATTTTGTTCTAGTTATATATTACCTGTGTGTGGCATGTAAGACAATATATCCATGATGTCTCTGGTGAACCTTATATATTAATCTACTCTTTTATATGGAGTGCCTTAAAGTTTCTAGTGTTAAATTATATTTACTGATCATGCTCATGCACACTACAGAATATTTCTAGTGCTCGATTATATTATAATTGTCAAGAAATACATCAACAAGTTAAATTGGTTCAAATTTTGTATTGAAGTAACTAAATGTATCACACACATAATAAACTAGAAACTAAAATCTAGTTCAAACACATAATGTATCACCACCACTTGTTGTCGTCCTTGACTTGCTTCCCCTTCAACCGCTTGATGTCGCCACCGTCCCAAGATCCCTGCTCATCCTGAAACCGCTTTCTGTCCTCCTCGCTCTTCTTCTCCTGGGCTAGCTTGCAACCAGGGCATAGCTCTCTCACGAAAACCCCCGCCTTAACCATCCCATCTTTCATGGTAATGAGCTTACTATGCAACTCGTACGCCATGTAGGCGTCTCTGGCTGCATACTCGAGGCGCGCCTGGCTCATCGGCTTCCACTCCCAGTAGTCGTGATCGAGTCGCTTCAATTTCTTCAGTTTTTCATAGGATTTATCGATGATTTCCGCTGCCAGATCACCCATGCCATCCTTCATTGGGTATGATTTGATCTTGTACAGATTTTGGATGTCGATGTGGTGCCCCTCTGGGATTTTTATCAATGCACGAGAAAGCATAATTGTGTCATTTGTGATATCCACGCTAGTGAAAGTTATCCCTTTCCTACACAAGAACTTGACCAGAGCCGGACAACGCATCTCAGTTGGTTTACTCCTGCACTTAGATGGTTCTAGGGATGTAAGGGAACAAGGGATGCAGAAGTGGTGATCTCAAATTTGAATTTCACATACCTGCAGAAGTGGTAAACGAGGACCTCCTCATGTATGGTGATTTGCACGACAACAATCTCTTGTGGAGGATTTTTTCGCTTATTGGCACATGTGTACTCCAAGTCTAGCCCCACAAACTTGTGCTTCTCTTTCTCAAGCAATTGCTCAAACTTGGCGAGAGTTGTATCCACAGTCGCTTCATCATTTGTGTACACCACTGTCAAAGTCGTGGTGCCATGGGCAGGGACCAAGTGGGTCTCTGTTGTGTGTTTCCCATCGTCCATGCCTGCAAGGAAATGGGTGAAAGGAACTGCCTGCAAGGAACTGCCTTCGAGAGGAAGAAGAAGATGAACCAACGGTTCCAGAACAGAGGAAGAAGAAGCACCTAGGGAAAACTGCAGAGGAATGACTGAGGAAGAGGAATGACTGCAGAAGAAACGTGGTAACTGCAACTTTCGGTTCGAGAACTCACCGTGGTTATGTGGAGATCATGGAAGTGCCGCCGGTTCAACAAGTGGGGCCAGTTCCTGCGAGAATATGAAATTAGCTGTGCATTTTTCTATGCGAGAAATTGAGAGAAGTCATTTATATTTTGTCTTTCATAATTAAACACAATGAAGTTGGTACAGCCCAAGAGATTTGAACAAACAAGATTTGCTAGTTTAACATACAACAACACTTACAGGCCCAACATGGCAGAACTTGGAGAGCCCCAGAACTTGAGCTACCACAGAGACCTCGGCAGAGGTGGCAGAATTGGTGCGGGTGCAACCACGGCGACGGCGAGCTCGGATTCTAGAGGAGGAAAACAGAACCAAGCATGGTTGACAAGGTGATATATCTCACCGGGAACCAATTCTCGTCTCCGACCGTGCCATGGGTGCGTCCACGGTGAGGGCGAGCTCCGACTAGGGATGGGGAGGAGAGCGGGACCGAGCAGCTTCGTCACTTCCCAGCTCTGTGCCATGGCCGAGGCGCCAACGCTGCAAGCCTACAGGGAGGAGAGCTAGGCCGAGCAGGTTCGACCACGTCCCAGCTCCGTGCCATTGCTGCGACGCCCCACAGATTTCCGCTTCGGGGAAGAAGAAGACGCGTAATGGATGCAGGCGCCAACGCTGCAAGCTTAATTGACACCTAAGCGATGGGAGCGACATGAGCGACATAACAGCGAGAACTGACAGGGGGGGCCAACTTGATGGCCGTTAGCCTGATTTTTTGTATTGAAATATAAAGTTGAATTCGTGCCGAAAAAGACCCTCTGAGTATTTGGCATGCCAACTATAGTCATCGCGGATGATATCAGGGAACTCGGGGACCGCGTTGCCTGGACACCCCAACTTTCGGGCCGCAAAATGATATTCTCCGCTTGGACCATGTGTTGGTATCAAGGTTGAAAAATAAGAAACAATATCCAAGGGCTTCGTGCCTATTGGAATCAAGTAGAAGAAGATCAAGTATGTCTTGAAGAAGAAGAAGAAGAAGATGGAGTTCCTCATGGCTATCTTCAAGACATTATCAAGAATTGAAGTGCAAGTTCAAGATGCGTCTTCTCTAGAAGATCTCATGTTTGAAGCTTGCCATCCTTGGCGATCATGGAATGATGAAGACAAGTTCGAAGAAGAGGCTACCACATGGAATATGGGGGAGCATTTACCAAGTCTTCATCAAGCAAGAGCAAGCAAGTGTAATCAAGAAAGGCAATCCATCTTGAGAAGGACAAGACGGTCTACATCAAGCTCAAGTGGAATGCTCAAGGCAAAGGTATGATGTTGAAAGGTTTTATATTTTATCGGTCTCTTGTAGTGTTGAGAGACCGGGTTTAGGATAGATAGCCTTACTTTCAAGAGGGGCTCTCGAGTGAGTAGATCGATCATATCTTTCAGAGAGATCTCAAACCTTTGCATACATAGACTCATCTTTCTTGATTGTTGTTTGGTTCTTGTCCATGTGAGGATCTAGAGCTTGTGGTTATCTTCATAACAAGCTCTAGTTCATCAAAAACGTAGTTCCCTTGCATATCTTATTGCGTTTTGATCTTGTGGGTCTTCCGGCTCCACACCTTGGGAGATATCTCACATATATATTCATGATATTTTATACCTTGGTGATACCCAAGATTTCACCCTTTGTTAGATTCTACTCTTTATTATCTTTCCAAAAAAATTGGTTTCATCCCAATTGGAGTTTCCAAGCTCAACTTCTTGTGTTTTGGGTTCTGGAGGTTTTACCGGTTCATCGCTTCTGATAGGTCATACCTTTCTCCATTTTATTTTTATCCTCCCTTGTTTTACTATGTTGTTTCTTTGCATAATCTTGTATAGATTTTTGTTCTCTTCAAAACGAGCCCAAGATCATCGAAATCGGAGTCCGGAGTAAAAAGTTATTGAAGTTTTCGTGCAATGATGTCCAATGTTTTTGCTTGAGCGGTAGTACCGGCCCAAGTTTTGGTAAATATCGTTTTTGTTCTGTAAATTTTGTTTCTATTTACCACTAGTACCGGTGGGGCGCGAATCTGGCCCAAACGACAGATTTCTCTTGCCCTATTTAAAGGCCCCCTCTTCCCCAAAGTTTCCCCAAGTTTTGAGGTCATTTTTACTATCACTTCCACTCTCTCTCCTCCATTGTTGGTCTTCAAGAGCTTGCCCTCTCCCCTTCCTCCTCCTATGATTCTTGCATCATTTTGAGGGATTTGAGAGAGGAGAGCTATATCTACAACCCCCACCAAATCAAATCCCTTCTTTGTGAAGGAATCCTTGGGATCTAGATCTTGGAGAGTTTTGTGTTCTCCTTTTGTGTTCTTCCTCTATTATTCCCCCAATATATTTTGTAGCTTTGGTGGAATTTGAGAGAGAACGACTTGCCTCTCGCATTTGGTGCATAGTTTTGAGTTCTGCTCGGAGATTCGGCGAGTTCAAGCCCTTGGGCTTGTTTCTCTTGGGTTTTTGGAACCCTAGACGGATGTGTGGAGTTGTGGTGTGTTCTTGGGTCCTCCAATTGAGTTGTGGAGATTTCCCAAGCTTGTTGGCCTATTGTGGCATTGTGGAGCCTTTGTGGCGTTTTTTGGGAGCCCTCCAATTGAGTTGTCGAGATTGCCCCAAGCCTTGTACGGCTTCGGTGACTGCCCTCAAGTGTCCCATAGTGGAACGTGGGTAGGCCTTTGTGGCGAGCTCATGGGAGAATAGGGTGAGCCTTTTGTGGCGTCGGTGAGTTGCGTGCCTTCGTATCTTGGGGTGAGGCCTTGCGTGGCATTGGGTGAGCATCGCACCACCACACCTCGAGGTGATCCACTTGTGGCATTCGAAGTACATTGCGCCCATGCACCTCTCCAATGGAGACATAGCTTCTTTGGAAGTGAACTTCGAGAAACAAATCATCGTCTCCACGTCCATCAGTTATCTCTCAACCGAGCCCTTTACTTATGCAACTTACATTGTGATAGCCTTCATGCTTGAAGTATTATATCTTGCTATCACCTTGTTGCTTGTCTTGCTTAGCATAGGTTGTTGGTGCACTTAGTTGAACCTAGTTGATATAGGCTTTGGCTTGATAAATTAAATGTTAAGTTTTATTCCGCATTTATTAGAGCCTGAACCATATAAATTTTAAAACGCCTATTCATACCCCCTCTAGGCGACATCCATTTCACTTTCAACTTTGTCACTCGAGGTAAAGTAACATATAAGCTTGGGAGAGTTGATAGCTCCCAATTTGATAACATTTTACCGAGCCTTTTACCCTTGGTTTCTTTCTATTTTTGTTGGTTTTCTTCTTGCAACTAACAGTAATATTGTGAGAACAGAGGAACCTTGTTGTTTGTGATGACTTTCATGTGTTGGGCATGTTTGGAAGGATACAAAGACATTTTTACCTTAATGAGGAAAATCCAGCAAGTTATTAATTGGTAAGATTCTCATATGGGGCGTCAGACATTTTGACGACCGTCGGTATGGACGGGACGTGCTCGTACAGTGTGTCAATGGCTTCACCCTGTCAAATAGATCAACTTCCATCAAAGGGGCATACACGGAAATAGAACACAACAGCCGCCACACAGTCTAGAAGAGAGGAAGAAGAGATTCAAAGAGAGAGAAGCTTCTCCCTTAATCTGCTCCAAGATCTTCTAACTCTAGTCATCTCATTCATCCATTACACCCCTTGTATGTGTGCGAGAGAGAGAGAGAGAGAGAGATATCATAACACTTATTAGATTAGGGTTTATGACTCTATTTATACTTTGGATTGTATTTGATTCAATCTTCCTTTTATTGTGTCTTGCTATGGTAATATCAAGATGAGTTCTATTTACATTAAGATTATATCATTGTGTTCTTCGTCTCTCATGTTCGAGTAAAAACCCCTAGGCATGGGAGATGTAGGGGATTTGTGAGATGTGATGTTCCTATCTTATATTCCATCTATTTGTGATTGTGGTTATTATTATTTTGTGCAAGAATGAAGGTCTATGTTATGTGTAATTCTTGGTATCTACTATAAGGGCACAGGTAACATGATCTAGATAATTACATAGGCGAGAACATGTTTACTAGTGAATCGTCGATCTGCGGTGACATGGCTGATAGAAAAAAGAACTAGCATAACTCGAGGAGTACGAGGAACCACAAAGCTTAAAGCCTTGATTTAGTGTAAAGACCTTAAAAGTTGCGTTGACCATGACTTGTGGTAACAGGCAAAAGAATTATGGGAGTCAGACAAATCCACCCAGAGGAGTACTAACTAATAATGGGTTGCTCGCCTACATGCATATTTATATGAAGAATTACTATTTCTTCTCCCACTTTATCCATTTGACTTATTCACTATCACCATGAACTGAATCTCCGCTCCTAACTTCTCATGTGTAGGAACTCTGACAAATCTTCGTACTTTATTTTGATTTATGTTATTTACTTTCTACTCCACACTACAAACTCAACCACACCCACCCTTTTTCCATCCTCGACACTTACAGTCAATCCACTCAAGACTTGTGACACCCTGTGTGCAACAGAGACACCGCTTAAACACTTTCCTAAGCTCCTCGTTAGGATCGATATAAAAAAGGAACTAATACTTCCACGAAAGGTTCTTTGAATGAACTTGTGCTCTTGAAGGCATCAGGAGACCTTCAAGGTCACCATGTGTAATTCAGCACATAATGGAGTTGTCATTGAAATGAGATCGTATGGGCACCTAGAAGGGAGTGAATATATGCTACTCCAAATTTTAATTCTTTTTCAATTTAGGCTTGACACAAACGTAAATTCTCTAGATATGTAGCTAAGATGAATTTACCTATATGACAACCTAGATACTAAACGAGTAAAGAGAAGTGAGAGAAACAAAGAAGCCGAGAGTGGAGCATACAGAGACACATGATTTGATTTACCATAGTTCATTACTTTTTAGGGGAAGTATATCTACGTTGGAGGGGTGGGCGGTACTAAGACCACCACGCCACAAAAGGCCCCACCTTATGCTCCGATGGATCTCGCCACATCTGGCCTGATCCACCTTTCCACTATATGGTACCCTTGGAGGTGGAACCAACACCTTTACAAAGAGATTGGGGCACGCATCCACAACTGAATTAGAGGCTCCCGAGAGGACAACAAGCTACCACAACAAATCAAGTTTATCAAATAGAAAAAATGAAATCTAGCATTTCAAAAGAAACTCTAGATGCAAGGGGCCCTCAATTGAATGAGGGCGAATTAAAGATTGCTTCAGTGATGATGTAGATCAAGGCCTCATCCTTCGATTCTCCAAAGATCAAGACCTTCGGATGGCTGAATGGGGAGATACAAGGCGTTTTTTCAAAAATTGAAGGCTCAACAGTACGATGTTTTTTCTGATAATTCGAGAGGCTTGATATCTACGCACTTCTATTCTTGTAGACAGTTGTTGGGCCTCCAAGTGCAGAGGTTTGTAGAACAGCATCAAGTTTCCCTTAAGTGGATTACCCAAGGTTTATCGAACTCAGGGAGGAACTGGTCAAAGGTATCCCTCTCAAGCAACCCGGTAATCAAGATACAAGAAGTCTCTTGTGTCCCCAACACACACAATACACTTGTCAGGTGTATAGGTGCACTAGTTCGGCAAAGAGATAGTGAAATACAAGTGGTATGGATATAATACAACGGTGCTAGAAAATAGCTTGATGGCGTGGAAGAGACTAAAGGCAAACTGAAATAAAGATGGGAACAAGCAAACATGTAACAGATCTAGTTGCAAACGGTGTTTCAATGCTTAGAAACAAGGCCTAGGGATCATACTTTCACTAGTGGACACTCTCATATAAATATATTATCTTCATGATACTACTCTGAACTACTCTCCGGTTGGACACTCTAATCCATGGTACGGCTATAACAGCACACCTCAAAGTAAGCTTTTCCCATCTAGATAACCCCACACTGTCACCTTGAGCACTAGATGGTTCCAACAAACACCACAATTTCATAGAGACATCCAACTCCAAATATAACTCATAAAAAGTATTTGTAATCTCTAGCCTAAGTGCCACCATGGTGTGCACGCTGTCACTTTCACACACATTGGGAGAGCAGAGATCTATTAAAGTACTTGAGTAGCAAGGTAGATCTACTTGATTACAAAGCTCATGATCACAATATGATCATACATAGAGAGAGAGAGAGAGGAACACATAGCTACCAGTAGAACCCTTAGCCTCGAGAGTGAACTACTCCCTCCTCATCATGGGAATCATCAACGGCGATGGAGATGGCTCCGGGGGCACTTCCCCGTCGCGGCAGGGTGCCGGAACAGAGACTTTCTGTCCCCCGAATCTCCCCTTCGGTGGCGGCGGCGCTGCGGAACTTTTCGTGGCTGGAGGCTGTTCGGTTTAGGGTTTTCCCATCGGAGGCTTCTTATAGGCGAGAGAGGAGACTGAGGGGGTGCCGGAGGGGTCGACACCACCCCCTGGCATGACCTAGCCTGGCCCGCGCCACCAGGTGGTGTGGCCAGCCCCTAGCCCCTCTCCGTCTCGTCTTCTTGCTCTGTGAGTCTTCCGGTAAAATATCGACTTTGGCTTTTGTCCGGTCCAATTCCAAGAATATTCATTTTCTGACTTTTCTGGAACCAAAAACAGCAGAAAACAGGAAACTGGCACTATGGCATCTTGTTAATAGGTTAGTCCCAGAAAATGCATAAAAGTATCTCCAAATGTAGACAAAACATAAGAAAGTAGATACTAAACAAGCATGGAACATCAAAAATTATAGATACGTTTGCAATGTATCAACATCCCCAAGCTTAACTCCTGCTCGTCCTCGAGTAGGTAAGTGATAAAAAGAAAAGAATAATTTTTGAGGTGACATGCACCATCACAATCTTGATCAAAGTATTTGTAGAACATTGATAGTTCGGATCATAGTACTTCAACATAGCATGAAAGATAAAGTTCTAGCAATAAGACATATCAACTATGTTGCAACATGAAAAGGCACAATCAAAAGATTCACGAATAACAATGCTTTGCAAGACGGTTTGTTTGTTTCACATAAAGAAAACATAGCATAGTGGCATTCAGCTTGTCCCTCATGGAGTAGCAAAACATAAATGCATAGGACACCTTCAAAGTTTATAAGGGTGACTAGATACAAGTAGTTTAAGAACAAGCAACATCAAAGTTATGCATCAATCAAAAAGTCTTGGGACAATGCACATAGAACTAAGAATGGCCACTATGCTCTCAAAGTAGGTGCATAAAGATAGAAGGTGGAGACTCAACATAAAACTAAAAAAAGGCCTTCATAGAAGGAAGCAGGGATTCAAGTTTCATAAAGAGCTTCTAAAAATTATGGTACTTATTAGCTTTCAGCTCTGATTGCCCCTATCATAAGCATCTTGAAGTGATTAAGGTTAAAGTGAACAAACTATGGAGTATATGCTTGACAAAGTATAAGTTGGAAATCTCATGTCCCTTGAATACGAGGGCTGCTCCTCATGCTACTCAAGTTTAGTCACCGGTAAGTTCTTGTCATTGTAAGTACATGTGTATCATAGAGAACCGCCAACGGGGTACCCCTTGCCCGATGATACGGAAGAATCCCCATATCAAAATGACAAGGCAAGCAGACAACGAGCATCTCAGCAATCTTCTTATTTACCATGGGAATATGGTGTTTTCTTCTCTCTTTCCTCTTTTCATAATCTTTTTTTCTTTTTCTCTTTTTTCTCAATATAGGACTCTTTTTTTATAAGAAGAATGCTTCATAGACAGCTCATTATGGTTACGCTGCAGGTTTCCACCATGATAGCATGGATTAGACCAGCAGCCCAGGCGTCTCTCTAACACATATACATAACTCCATGGACTTATAAGCTCCCCTTTCATTTCACACCGACGACATCCATAGACAAAAGAGCATGATATCAACTAGGTACAAAGTACAAGTGCAATGTTGAAAGTGTTCCCCATGATAGCATGGTTCTGCTAATCCCCAACATATAAGTGCAAGCATATACAACATAGACGACACAATGGTTCAAGTTTATTAAGGGCAAGAAAAGTAAAGTGTGCCATCAAGTTTGTGAGAGCTTTAATCACTAATTATCACATAACAAGTTTAATTCAGAAGGTAGATAAACACAAGAATATACTTGGAATAGCAAATGCCAATAGGTAGGTATGTTGGACTCTTGGGAATAACTTGGTTTTAGGAGTTGGATGCATGAGTGGAACTCATACTTGGTTACAGAGGCTAGCAAAAGACTGGGAGCGACCAACTAAGAGAGCAATAATGGCCATAATCATGCAGAGCGACAAAACATCATTAATCAAAGCATAAAGTGATATTACAAGTCGAAAACTAAAGGATCATAAAGGCTATGGTGACTTTGGATAGTCATAACATGGTGTGAGCATGTGCCAAGTCAACCCAAATAAAGCATGAAAGGAGAATACCACAGTACTATGCTTTAATATGCTAAAACAACGCATGATTCTTCCAAGGCACATTAAGCAATCTCAATTGTTTATAACAAGTCATGCTACAGCAAAGATAACTAAGCATAAAGCCAAAACAATATCAAGCATGGCATGACAAAGCATAGGCCACAGTCAAAAACAAGCTCCTTTTTACCACTTAAGCATGAACTTTTCCTACTCTTTTCCAATCCAAACCAACTTATTTGAAAGAACTCACAAAGATAATAATAAATAAAGATCAGTGAGCTTGTCTCACAAATCCAAAAGGAAGAACTAAAAAGTTCTAAGCTGAAAGCAAAAGAAAACTAAGGCTAAACACAGTGCTAGCAAAAGAGAACACTCACAGAACAATAACAATGAAAACTAGAGTGTTCTAGGTAATGCATAACAGGGTGTCTCTCTCTCAAAAAGAAGTGTGTTGGGATCCAACCAACTTATTGCACCAAACAAAGCAAAAGAAAACTAAAAACAAAAACAAAGACGCTCCAAGAACAACACAATAGTGCATGAAACAATAAAAACGAAGTGTCTAGAAAGACCTGAGATTTTTATTGATGAAGAAGCGGATGCCTTGGGCATTGATACATTGCAAATGTATCTATAATTTTTGATGTTCCATGCCTGGTTTTTATCTACTTTCTTATGTTTTGTTCCAACTTTGGAGTACTTTTATACACTTTCTGGGACTAACCTATTAACAAGATGCCACAGTGCCAGTTGCCTGTTTTCTGCTATTTTTGGTTCCAGGAAAGTTAGAAAATGAATATTTTCGGAATTGGACGAGACAAAAGCCAAAGTTAATATTTTACCAGAAGACTCACGGAGCCAGAAGACGAGACGGAGAGGGGCCACAGGGTGGCCACACCACCCCTAGGTGCAGGTCCCCCTGGCTGTGCTAGGGCATGGTGTGGTCCCCCTGGCCGGCCACCGACCTTGCCTCTATCGCCTATATACCTCCCTCGATGTAGAAACCCTAAATAGTCAATCAGAAATCCACGAAAAGTTTCGCAGCGCCGCCGCCACCGATGGGGAGATTCGGGGGACAGAAAGTCTCTGATCCAGCACCCTGCCGGGACGGGGAAGTGCCCCTGGAGCCATCTCCATCAATCTCCACCACCATCTCCAGCGCCGTTGCTGATTCCCATGATGATGAGGGAGTAGTTCTTCCTCGAGGCTAAGGGTTCTACTGGTAGCTATGTGTTCATCTCTCTCTCTATGCATGATCATATTGTGATCATGATCTTTGTAATCAAGTAGATCTACCTTGCTACTCAAGTGCTTTATTAGATCTCTGCTCTCCCCATGTGTGTCAAAGTGACAGCGTGCACACCATGGTGGCACCTAGGCTAGAGATTACAAATACTTGTTATGAGTTATATTAGGATTTGGATGTCTTTATGATATTGTGGTGTTTGTTGGAACCATCTAGTGCTCAAGGTGACAGTGTGGGGTTATCTAGATGGGAAAAGCTTACTTTGAGGTGTGTTGTTATAGCCCTACCATGGATTAGAGTGTCCAACCGGAGAGTAGTATCATAAAGATAAGATATTTATATGAGAGTGTTCACTAGTGAAAGTATGATCCCTAGGCCTTGTTTCTAAGCATTGAAACACCGTTTGCAACTAGATCTGTTACATGTTGGCTTGCTGCCATCTTTATTTCAGTTTTCCTTTAATCTCTTCCACGCCATCAAGCTATTTTCTAGCACCGTTGTCTTATATCTATACCACTTGTATTTTACTATATCTTCACCGAACTAGTGCACCTATACACCTGACAAGTGTATTGGGTGTGTTGGGGACACAAGAGACTTCTTTTATCTTGATTGCAGGGTTGCTTGAGAGGGAATACCTTGGACCACTTCCTCCCTGAGTTCGATAAACCTTGGGTGATCCACTTAAGGGAAAACGTGGTGTTATTCTACAAACATCTGCACTTGGAGGCCCAACAACTGTCTACAAGAATAGAAGTGCGTAAACATCAAGCTATTTTCTGGCGCCGTTGCCTGGGAGGTAAGGTAAAAGGTACTCACATCCTCCGGTGTGAGTGCTCGAAGTTATTTCCTTTAGATTCTGCAATTTTTTCTTTTTGTTTCTTGTTTTCACTAATTAGGCTTAATGGAAAACAACAACAAAATTAGAGAGCTTTATAGTATTTATCTTGAGTTAGGACATGAAGTGTTTGAAGAGAAAATTAAAAAACCTATGGAACTTTATTTGCATGCTAATAGCAATGTTGTTAGTATGAATTCTTTGGATACCATTATTGCTAATGCTATGGAAAAGTCTAAGCTTGGGGAAGCTAGTCTTTATGAAAATGATCTTTTTAGTTCCCCAGCTTTGGAAGATAGCTATTATGTTGCTTATGATGATACCAAACCTCCAATATACGATGATTACAATGATGAATATGACATTTTCAGTCCACCTACTATTGAGGAGAAAATTACTTATGATTATAATATTCCTCCTATATTTGATGATTATGGTGATGAGAATAATAATGATAGCTATTTTGTTGAATTTGCTCCTACTACAATTAATAAGAATAACTATGCTTATGTGGAGAGTAACAATGATTATATGCATGTGGCTCATGATAAGAATGTTTTATGTGATAGTTATATTGTTAATTTTATTCATGATGCTACTGAAAATGTTATTATGAGAGAGGGAAACAAGGTTTTATGCATCTCAATAATATTAACTTTCCCCTCTTTATGTTGAAAGTCTTGAAGTTGCACTTGTTTTGCTTTCCTATGCTTGTTGCTTTGTGCTTTCATGACTTGTTTCTTTACAAGATTCCTATGCATAGGAAGTGGGTTAGACTTAAATGTGTTTGGAATTTGCTTCTTGATGCTCTCTTTTACTTCAATTTATATTTCTTATGTGAGCATCTTCTCAAACTATCATGCCTAACTTAAAGGCGTTAAAGAAAAGTACTTATTAGGAGATAACCCAAAAGTTTTAGATGAGTCTTGGAAGTTATTACTTCTGTAATAAACACTCCTTATCCTTTTTATTTGCTTTTTGTGCCAAGAGTAACCTCTAATGAGAGAGAAGTAATGATTGGGAAAGTTGCTGTCCCAAAACAGATTTCTGTGCTTCACCGTAAACATTCGTGTAAAATCTCTGTAATTCCTTTTGAGGCGTGAAATTTTGTGCTTCTGGCCCAGATTGTTATCTTACTTTCGTTATTTCAACACTTTTCGATTTGAGCAACAGAAGGTCTTCGAAAAAATCGTCTTTACCTGCTGGTCTGTTTTGACAGATTTCCGCCATTATTTGCATTTGCTTCTTGTTTGTTCCTTGTTGAGTTCTTTTGGGGAATTGAGATTTTTAAGGGAAGTGCTATAGTAGCTAGTCTTTTAATGGAAGTTTTATTGGTTTTGAAACTAAACCCAAAGACCTATTATATTGAGTGCACTAATGTTGCTCATAAAGATTGTGTGAAGTTTTGTAAGAAGGAAAAATTTCAGATGTATGGAAGGAACAAGTAATGAGATGAAGGATGGACTAAAGCTCAAGCTTGGGGATGCCACGCGTGTCACCCCAAGAAATATCCAAGAAGTACAAGCGTCAAAGCTTGGGGATGCCCAAGGAATCCCCTCTTCATCAATAAAAATCCTAGGTTTCTTCGAAACGCTTCATTTTTATTGTTTCATGCACAGTTGTGTTGTTCTTGGAGCGTCTTATTTTCTTCTTTTCGTTTTGTTTTTCGTTTGCTTGTTTTTATTAGTTTGCTTGAATAAATTGGTTGGACCCCCTCTTTCATACATTGGTTTTCAAATAGTTTGGTTTGGTTTGGAAAAGAGTAGGAAAGTTCATGCTTAAGTGGTAAAGAGAGCTTGTTTTTGACTGTGGCCTATGCTTTGTCATGCCATGCTCGATATTGTTTTGGCTTTGTGCTTAGTATTCTTTGTTGTAGCATGACATGTTATAAACAATTGAGATTGCTTAATGTGCCTTGGAAGAATCATGCGTTGTTTTAGCATATTAAAGCATAATATTGTGGTATTCTCCTTTGATGCTTTATTTGGGTTAACTTGGCGCATGCTCACACCATGTTATGACTATCCCAAGTCGCCATAGCCTTTATGATCCTTTAGTTTTCAACTTGTAGTATCACTTTATGCTTTGATTAATGATGTTTTGTCGCTCTGCATGATTATGGCCATTATTGCTCTCTTAGTTGGTCGCTCCTAGTCTTTTGCTAGCCTCCATAACCAGGTATGAGTTCCACTCATGCATCCAACTCCTAAAACCAAGTTATTCCAAAGAGTCCACCATACCTACCTATTAGCATATGTTATTCCAAGTATATTCATGTTTTTATCTACCTTCCGAATTAAACTTGTTATGTGAAAATTAGTGATTAAAGCTCTCACGAACTTGATGGCACACTTTACTTTTCTTGCCCTTAATAAACTTGAACTATTGTGTCGTCTATGTTGTATATGCTTGCACTTATTTGTTGGGGATTAGCAGAACCATGCTGTCATGGGGAACGCTTTCAACATTGCACGGGTACATTGTACCTAGTTGATATCATGCTCTTTTGTCTATGGATGTCGTCGGTGTGAAATGAAAGGGAAGCTTGTAAGTCCATGGAGTTATGTATATGTGTTAGAGAAATGCCTGGGCCGCTGGTCTAATCCATGTTGACATGGTGGAAACCTGCAGCGTAACCATAATGAGTTGTCTATGAAGCATTCTTCTTATAAAAAAAGAGTCCTATATTGAGAAAAAAGAGAAAAAGAAAAAAAGATTATGAAAAGAGGAAAGAGAGAAGAAAACACCATATTCCCATGGTAAATAAGAAGATTGCTGAGATGCTCGTTGTCTGCTTGCCTTGTCATTTTGATATGGGGATTCTTCCGTATCATCGGGCAAGGGGTACCCCGTTGGCGGTTCTCTATGATACACATGTACTTACAATGACAAGAACTTACCGGTGACTAAACTTGAGTAGCATGAGGAGCGACCCTCGTATTCAAGGGACATGAGATTTCTAACTTATACTTCGTCAAGCATGTACACCATAGTTTGTTCACTTTAACCTTAATCACTTCAAGATGCTTATGATAGGGGCAATGAGAGCTGAAAGCTATAAGTACCATAATTTTGGAAGCTCTTTATGAAACTTGAATCTCTGCTTCCTTCTATGAAGGCCTTTCCACTTATATATTGAGTCTTCACCATCATCTTTATGCACTTACTTTGAGAGCATAGTGGCCATTCTTAGTTCTGTGTGCATTGTCCCAAAACTTGTTGATTGATGCATACCTTGATATTGCTTGTTTTAAACTATTTGTATCTAGTCACTCTTATGAACTTTGAAGGTGTCCTATGCATTTATGTTTGCTACTCTATGAGGGGCAAGCTGAATGCCACTATGCTATGTTTTATTTATGTGAACCAAGCAAACGTCTTGCAAAGCATTGTTATTCATGAATCTTTTGTTTGTGCCTTTTCATGTTGCAACATAGTTTCTTTGTCTTATTGCTAGAACTTTGTCTTTCATGTAATGATTGAAGTACTATGATCCTAGCTTTGAATGTTGTACAAATACTTTGATCAAGTCTATGGTGGTGCATGTCACCTCAAAAATTATTCTTTCTTTTTATCACTTACCTACTCAAGGACGAGCAGGAGTTAAGCTTGGGGATATTGATACATTGCAAATGTATCTATAACTTTTGACGTTCCATGCTTGGTTTTTATCTACTTTCTTATGTTTTGTTCCAACTTTGGAGTACTTTTATACACTTTCTGGGACTAACCTATTAACAAGATGCCACAGTGCTAGTTGCCTGTTTTCTGCTATTTTTGGTTCTAGGAATGTCAGAAAATGAATATTCTCGGAATTGGACGGGACAAAAGCCAAAGTAAATATTTTACCGGAAGACTCACGGAGCCAGAAGACGAGACGGAGAGGGGCCATAGGGTGGCCACACCACCCCTAGGCGCGGGTCCCCCCTGGTCGGCCACCGACCTTGCCTCTTTCGCCTATATATCTCCCCTGATGAAGAAACCCTAAATAGTCAATCAGAAATCCACGAAAAGTTTCGCAGCACCACCGCCACCGAAGGGGAGATTCGGGGGACATAATTCTCTGTTCCGGCACCCTGCCGAGACGGGGAAGTGCCCCCGGAGCCATCTCGATATCCACCACCATCTCCACCGCTGTTGCTGATTCCCATGATGATGAGGGAGTAGTTCTTCCTCGAGGCTAAAGGTTCTACCGGTAGCTATGTGTTCATCTCTATCTCTATGCATGATCATATTGTTATCATGATCTTTGTAATCAAGTAGATCTACCTTGCTACTCAAGTGCTTTATTAGATCTCTGCTCTCCCCATGTGTGTGAAAGTGACAGCGTGCACACCATGGTGGCACTTAGGATAAATATTACAAATACTTGTTATGAGTTATATTTGGAGTTGGATGTCTTTATGAGATTGTGGTGTTTGTTGGAACCATCTAGTGCTCAAGGTGATAGTGTGGGGTTATCTAGATGGGAAAAGCTTACTTTGAGGTGTGCTGTTATAGCCCTACCATGGATTAGAGTGTCCAACCGGAGAGTAGTTCAGAGTAGTATCATAAAGAGAAGATATTTATATGAGAGTGTTCACTAGTGAAAGTATGATCCCTAGGCCTTGTTTCTAAGCATTGAAACACCGTTTGCAACTAGATCTGTTACATGTTTGCTTTCTGCCATCTTTATTTCAGTTTGCCTTTAATGTCTTCCACGCCATCAAGCTATTTTCTAGCACCGTTGTCTTATATCTATACCACTTGTATTTCATTATCTCTTCGTCGAACTAGGGCACCTATACACCTGACAAGTGTATTGGGTGTGTTGGGGACACAAGAGACTTCTTGTATCTTGATTAGAGGGTTTCTTGAGGGGGAATACCTTTGACCACTTCCTCCCTGAGTTCGATAAACCTTGGGTGATCCACTTAAGGAAAAACTTGTTGTTGTTCTACAAACCTCTGCACTTGGAGGCCCAACAACTGTCTACAAGAATAGAAGTGCGTAGACATCAGGCATCCCTGAGCTTTGACGCTTGTACCTCTTGAATATTTCTTGGGGTGATACGGGTGGGATCCCCAAGCTTGAGCTTTAGTCCATTCTTCATCTCATTTCATCATTCCTTCCATACACCTGAAATTTTTCCTTCATACAAAATTTCACACAATCTTTATTTGCAACGTTAGTGCACTCGATATAATAAGTCTTTGGGTTCAGTTTCAACACCAATAAAATTTCATTAAAACAAAAGCTACTGTAGCACTTCGCTCAAAAAGCTCAATTCCCCAAAAGAACTCAAAAAGGAACCAACAAGAAGCAAATGCAAATAATGGCAGAAATCTATCAAAACAGACCAGCAAGTAAAAACCAATTTTCTCGAAGACCTTCTGTTGCTCAAATCGAAAAGTGTGGCACTAACGAACGTTGGATAACAACCTGGGGCAGAATCACAAAAATTCACGCCTCAAACCGACGTACAGAGATTTTACACGAATGTTTACAATGCAGAACAAAAATCTGTTTTCGAACAGCAACTTTCCCAAACATTACTTCTCTCTCATTAGAGGTTACTCTTGGCACAAAAAGCAAATAAAAAGGATAAGGAGCGGTTATTACAGAGGTAATAACTTCCAAGACTCAAGAAAACTATTGGGTTATCTCCCAAGAATTACTTTTCTTTAACGCCTTTGAGCTAGGCATGATAGTTTGAGAAGATGCTCCCAAAAGAAATATGAATTGAAGTAAAAGAGAGCATCAAGAAGCAAATTCAAAGCACATTTAAGTCTAAACCACTTCCTATGCATAGGAATCTTGTAAAGAAACAAGTCATGAAAGTACAAAGCAACAAGCATAGGAAAGCAAAACAAGTGCAACTTCAAGACTTTCAACATAAAGAGGGGAAACCTAATATTATTGAGATGCATAAAACCATGTTTCCCTCTCTCATAATAACTTTCAGTAGCATCATGAATAAAGTTAACAATATAACTATCACATAAAATATTCTTATCCTGATCCACGTGCATAAAACAATTATTACTCTCCCTGTAAGAATAGTCATTCTTATTAATCATAGTGGGAGCAAATTCAACAAAATAGCTATCATTATTATTCTCATCACCATAATCATCAAATATAGGAGGCATAATAAATTTTCTCCTCAATAGTAGGTGGACTGAAAATATCATACTCATCATTGTAATCATCATATATTGGAGGCATAGTATCATCAAAGTAAAAAATTTCCTCCGTGTTTGGGGGACTAAAAATATCATACTCATCAAAACCAGCTTCTCCAAGCTTAGACTTTTCCATAGCATTAGCAATAATGGTGTTCAAAGGATTCATATTAATAACATTGCTATTAGTATGCAAATAAAGTTCCATATGTTTCTTAATATTCTCTTGAAACACTTCATGTCCTAACTCAAGATAAATACTATAAAGCTCTCTAATTTTGTTGTTGTTTTCCATTAAGCCTAACTAGTGAAACTAAAAACAACAAACAAAAAGACAAAATTGCAGAATCTAAAGGAAATAACTCTGAGCACTCACATCAGAGGATGTGAGTACCTTTTACCTCACCTCCCTGGCAACGGCGCCAGAAAATAGCTTGATGTCTACGCACTTCTATTCTTATAGACAGTTGTTGGGCCTCCAAGTGCAGAGGTTTGTAGAACAGCAGCAAGTTTCCCTTAAGTGGATTACCCAAGGTTTATCGAACTCAGGGAGGAAGTGGTCGAAGGTATCCCTCTCAAACAACCCTATAATCAAGATACAAGAAGTCTATTGTGTCCCCAACGCACCCAATACACTTGTCAGGTGTATAGGTGCACTAGTTCAGCGAAGAGATAGTGAAATACAAGTGGTATGGATATAAGACAATGATGCTAGAAAATAGTTTGATGGCGTGGAAGAGACTAAAAGCAAACTGAAATAAAGATGGCAACAAGCCAACATGTAACAGATCTAGTTGCACGGTGTTTCAATGCTTAGAAACAAGGCCTAGGGATCATACTTTCACTAGTGAACACTCTCATATAAATATATTATCTTCATGATACTACTCTGAACTACTCTCCGGTTGGACACTCTAATCCATGGTACGGCTATAACAACACACCACAAAGTAAGCATTTCCCATCTAGATAACCCCACACTGTCACCTTGAGCACTAGATGGTTCCAACAAACACCACAATTTCATAGAGACATCCAACTCCAAATATAACTCATAACAAGTATTTGTAATCTCTAGCCTAAGTGCCACCATGGTGCGCACGCTGTCACTTTCACACACATGGGGAGAGCAGAGATCTATTAAAGCACTTGAGTAGCAAGGTAGATCTACTTGATTACAAAGCTCATGATCACAATATGATCATGCATAGAGAGAGAGGAACACATAGCTACCAGTAGAACCCTTAGCCTCGAGAGATAACTACTCCCTCCTCATCATGGGAATCATCAACGGCGATGGAGATGGTGGTGGAGATCGATGGAGATGGCTCCGGGGGCACTTCCCTGTCTCGGAAGGGTGCCGGAACAGAGACTTTCTGTCCCCCAAATCTCCCCTTCGGTGGCGACGGCACTGCGGAACTTTTCGTGGCTAGAGGCTATTCGATTTAGGGTTTTCTCATCGGATGCTTCTTATAGGTGAGAGGGGAGACCGAGGGGGTGTCGGAGGGGCCCACACCACCCCCTGGCGCGGCCTAGCTTGGCCCGCGCCACCCGGTGGTGTGGCCAGCCCCTGGCCCCTCTCTATCAGGCCTTCTGGCTCTGTGAGTCTTCAGGTAAAATATCGACTTTGTCTTTTGTCCGGTCCAATTCCAAGAATATTCATTTTCTGACTTTTTTGGAACCAAAAACAGCAGAAAACAGGCAACTGGCACTGTGGCATCTTGTTAATAGGTTAGTCCTAGAAAATGCATAAAATTATCTCCAAATGTAGACAAAACATAAGAAAGTAGATACTAAACAGGCATGGAACATCAAAAATTATAGATATGTTTGCAACGTATCAAGGATCCAGCTTGAAGATGGGGAGGGGGTATTTGTAGCCCCTCCTGAGATGAAGCCGTTGGAGTCAACTGGGACCATATAATCCGACCTAGGCAAAAATACGGCCCCGAAGCAAAAACTTTGGTCCAAATCTCTGCCCCTTAACAGAGAGGTGCGCTGAATTTCCCTTAGTCGATTTTGGAGAGAGGTGGATTATCCGAGCTTGGCTGGGGTTGGATTATCTGCCCTAGGAAAACATCCGACCAGGCACCAAAAATCCGGCCCTTAATAGAGAGACACGCGGCTGGTCCTTAGCCGAAATCTCCAGGGGTCGGATTATTCGACCCTCACCACGGGCGGATTATCCGGACCTAGCAACCTTGATCTTGTTGATTTCAGCAGGGGCTCTTTTCCACTTATTTGAGAGGTTTATGCTTCCACACATATATATAGTCTTTTGTATCTGCATCACTTAAAACACATTGAGAAAATCCGTGGTATTGCTATCTAACACACAACACACTAGGGATCAAGAAATGTTCTTTTAGTTATCACTTATAACCTTGTGAAGACCAAGGGACTAAATAAAGAGTCCAGAAAATTGCTAATAAGCACGGTTTCTTCCTCACATTCTGAAATGCTAATGACCAAGTCACGAGGGGAGAAGCAAGAGTAAGGGTCTGAGTAAGGGAGGAGAAAAAAGTAGAAGCAAATCAAGAGGCAAAAAAAGTATGCTGGTATTATATGCCATCACTTCCATGAGAGGGGCCACATCAAGTGGCATTGTGAATAATGGAAAAAAGACAAAAATAAAAAGAGAAAGTTCAGAAAAAACCAATAGTTATAGTGATAGTGAGGGAGGCCGGATTGGTGCGATTGAGGAGATCATGTTTTCTCATGCATGAAGAACTATGGTAGCAGTGGTTCCACTACCGAGGAGATGATTATTGTTGTTTCTAATGATACCATTAGCCTTGTAGATGGTGATGACATGAATTGGACTTCGAACAGCTCATGCTACATCTCGTAGAGAGTTATTCACCAGGATTTTAGTGTTGTGAATATGAAAAACAATGATAGAGCACAAATCACTGGATGTGCACTTAGAGACTGAAAATGGTACGACACTAGTCCTCAAGTCGGCGAGGCATGTTGAGGCCCTTTGGCTCAACATTATCTCGGTTAGATTACTTGATGGAGATATGGGTACTTGAGCATATTTGGAAATATACAGTACAAGCTCACCAAAGAAAATCTGATTGTTTCAAAAGGTAACATGCTTTCAGTTTAGTATCATGTTCATGCTAAGATTTCTGCTGCTTTGTGTCAATGCATTGCAGAAAGAGTGAGCTTTTGCTTTGTGGCACAAGCGACTTTGGCACATGAGTGAGAAGGGGATGACGGTGCTAGTGAATAAAATTTTGTTGAAAAGTGTTCACATCAAGAAATGTTCAGATTGTCTAGCGGGGAAGTTGTTGGGCCATATAGAGATAAACAAAAGTTTTTCCATACACGGTACTCCCAAGATCTAGTTGAGGTTGAAGGCCATGAGGATTGCCACTAGACGCGCAAGTGCGGAATCAATGAAGCACGTCGATTGATGCAAGGCAGTCCCACGATTTGATCCAATCCACGATCGTCGAAGTATTAAACGTACAACACCTCTGTCGGTATCCACACATATGAGGATGAGCTCCGACGATGGACTGTGCTAGGTCCGGTACGGTGGCTGGACTGAATGGGGCTAGGGTTTACAACACATGGAGTGGTCTAACGGTCATTTGGGCATCATGCGCCCATGTATATATATGGAGTAGAAGTGGGATCCACTCACTTGTGGCCCATTCACTAAAGCCTATATTAGTCACTGTGAGTTCAACTCATATACTCGGTTCGTGTCCGGTTCGGGCCCAACCCAAACGACTTGCTCCCTCTTTTAAGTGTGTGACCCCGTAGGCTCATGACGACTTGGACACGATTGGAGTCCAACTCACAATTGATCAACTGGTAGCGGCTCCTAGCAGAACATGATGACTCCCAAGTACCAAAGAGTCATGATGACATTCCTTCCATTGTGACTTACGTCTAAGTCCCTTTTGTCTCACGATATAACTTGTAGAGATATAGGCGAATAAACGTCATCCCTTAAATAGCTCAACTCTTTTCTCGATCTGTGATATGTGATTTATTCGACTAAGTCTTAGTCGGTCGTCCCAGTTAACACTTAACTGAGTCTTGCATGGCCATGCTTTCCAAATCGTATCACCCGAGAGAGCCTAGATAATATCTCTCTAGTAGGAGGAGCAAATCTCGTCTTGGTTATTCACATCGTGCAACTTGATTCTCAGCCGACCCGAACTCTGACTTTATAACTGCCCTATTTCGGAATAGCATTTAACAAAACATAAACTGGTTGATCCACAACTCTGATTGTGTGATAACCTCAGGTCTAAGGATTACATCAGTTGAGACATACAAATGACGACATGTTCGTTGTATCTCAATATTAGTCAGTCTGACTTGCTAAACTCTTTAGTTGAATCCGTGTAAGTCAGAATAGTATCACCATGTCCATGACAAGTGGAACCTAGTCATCAGCCGACTTTCACATTAATCTAAGTTGTGTGTGTCCAACACAACCTTAATGATCAAGGACATCTAGTATGAACAATATGAATATATAGTTTCATAACAGAATCACATATTCAATGATACATATTATTTGTTAGTACGTAGATACATGCGAATCTAGACAAACACAAGTCACTTATTTTGGGACGGAGGGAGTACATCCACATGATGCTAAGAACTAGTCTAGACATTAAGGATAGATACAACCAAAAAAGAAAAATAAAGAAAGAAAAATAAAAAGACCCTGCCAGAATGATCGACCACTCGCAGCAGCTATGCTGCGTTGAGTTCTTTTTTTGCATTGGCTGGAATGGTTAGATGAACAAAGGGCTATCATTTTGTATAGTACTTTTTTTTGCAAAAATCCACGAATCTATTAGTGGTATAAATATTTTTTAAAATAATAAATTTACAAATATGTCAATGGACCACCCATCGAAGACTATTGGCACTAGCACAATCCGAAGGCACGCTGCCGTCCTCGCCCTCCATCGCAGGAGCCAGACAAAGCTTGTCAAAGTAGAGCTTGTTATAAGAGACAGACGGAAAGCCGTCGTTCTAAGGTCCTAAAGTACCAACGAACCAGAAAAGCAACCATCGCCAAAGATGACAACCGTAGATCTAAAGAGACTAACATAGAACCATACTAACGAAAACGAAAAACGACAGGATCGAAGAGATCCACCGGACACGACTCCATGCGTCTACTTGACGTGATCATTCTAATTGACCAACCAGACAAACTCACCATTAATAAATTTGCAGTTGGCTTGACCAAACGAATTTAGCAGTGCACCGCCTTGTTCAGTAAACCTGCAGTTTTTTTTTTTCGAGAAACCTGCAGTTGACTTGACCGAAACTTTTCCTGCTAAGATATTGAAATCTTTTTTTTCTTTTGCGAATACACGAAACTGAACCACAAAATGGCTCCTCTCAAAATTACAAAAAGAACATTGCCTATTGCATCTCTGAAAGGACGCGTCCAAACAAATGAAACAGCTTTTTTTTAGTGCAAATAAAAATATACTAGCACGAGAGGTTACGAACTTTCTCTTCCTTTTTCAGTTCGCGCTATGGCCTCCGTGGCGGACACTGTCAGGCCTTTTCTTCTCTTCCTGCGATCTGAACTATCCGAAATCACACCACGCACGCGAGCAGCTCCATCCGAGTCCGACGCCGTCCTCCCAACGAAAATGAGGCGGCTCTTCCCAGCAACCGGCGGCCAACGTGAGAGGAAGACGAGGAGGAGTTGGACTGTGGACTTTGACCGGATGTTTTGCTTCAACCGCCAGCAATTTAAATAAAAATAATCTAAAATTAAAATAAATTTAAATAATAAACCTATTTAAAAAGTATTTCACAGCCGGTAACCCTTTCCTGCCACTCCCGCCCTTAGATGGCGTGGCACAGTTGTCACGCTGGCCTGGTGGGCCCTGACGCCGTAGCTCGGCCACCCTGGCTCGACTTTACAGCGCCAGCCACGGAGGCGTCGCATTGACCACTGCCGCTCCAGTCGGTGCGACGCCGCATGTAACACTCTGTCCATTGATCCGGGGGGTGTCACTCCTAGCAGCTTAATAGGATATCTAGATTGCCCTCACAGACAACACTAGACTTTTCTACGCACTTTGTCCTCACTCGTACGCAGGCCCAGGCCGGCGGGAGTGCCGTCGGTGCTGCTGCACAGGGCCTAGAAATTTCAGGGGTCCAAAAATTTCTAATATATCTATGTACCATATACCGTTTGGCAGTTCATCCTCTGGCCCGCTGAGAATTGCAAACAAGAAAACCAGCCAACTCTACTGGGCCGCATGGCGCCTACCCGATGTACATTCCTGTCTTCTGATTTCCCGAACGGACCACGACGACCCATCGACTAAGAGTCAGGGGCGATCGTTCGGCTGCCCACCTTCAACAGATCGATCTGATCAATGGCTTCGGCAGCTGGCAATATTTCCAAGCACAACCTCCCGTCCTCTCATTCTCACAACACGGTTAGTATTCATCTCTTCATTTTAAATTTGGTCAGATGTCGCGTGCGGACAGATGTCAGATCAACAACAAGATATATTCAGCTTTGTTGTTTTTCTCGTCTCTTTGTTTCACGCCTACTATTATTATGTATATATAATTTTTTGGTTTTAAATTACTTACCGGCGCAAGTTTTTACTCCCTCCCGTTCAGAAATATAAGATGTTTTAGTTTTGTGAATCGAATGTATCTAGACGTCTTTTAGTGTATAGGTCCGTAGAGGTTCGGAATGAACCTATACACTAAAACATATCTAGATACATTCATTTCACAAAACTAAAATATCTTATATTTAGGACTATACCTACATAGTAAAGAACAAAGATGTTAACAGCAAATCCATTGTTTTAGATCAGATTTGTTATGGTCCAAGAGTAGATAGAAAAAACCCCAATTCAATGGGTTGGGCAGTCTAATACAAGTACAATTTTCAACACTGCATATTATAATGCTATGTCGCAAGAGGAAATTTATTATACAAAAATAAATTTTGTTACCAATGTCTCGTTCCCTCCCCCCTCCCCCCTCCTCAAGCGATAGATTATATTATTTTCATCGGTTAATTTTTGTGGTGAGATGGGCCTAATTTAAAGTTTTGCACAGGGCCACAAAATTTGACGGCCCGGCCCTGCTCGTACGCACTCAGTACCCACTTCTCGGTCGATCACCCATTCTACAATTGCTTTAGGCTAAGCACACTTAACCTTAGAGTTCTTTTCGAATGAGCTCTCGAAAAAAAGTTGGAACTTGTTTGTATGAGTATTCTATCAATCCTATTAAGCCATGTGTCTGGTCTTACATACACCCACCCTTTAGAAGATCGATGCCCTTATCGATCAAGCACACCCTAGGAACGTTCCCTATTGGCACGCGTATGTGCGTTCAGTGCCGGCATATGTGCCATGCCGTGTCCACTTCGGAACACATGTCCTGCCACTGACCCGCACACACCCGTTTAACCGCGAGGTCGACTCTGATACCACTTGTAACACCTCGTTCATTGGGCATGGGGAGTGTCACTCCTGACAGCATAATAAAATATCTAGACTGGCCCCAGACCAACACTAGTCTTTTCTACGCACTTTGTCTTCACTCGTTCGCACCTAGTACCCACTTCCCAGTCGGTCACTCATCCTAAAATTAATCTAGACCAAGCACGCTTAATCTTAGAGTTCTTTTCGAATGAGCTTTCGGAAAAGAAGTTGCAACTTGTTTATATGAGTATTCTATCAATTCTATTAAGTCATGTGCCTAGTCTTACTTACTCTACGATCAAGTAATTAGCACTTGGATATGTTTTTCTACCCAAATTCTATAGTGGTAACAGTGTCATGTAGCTGCCTTTTAGTTTGAGCTCCTAAGTTTTGGTGTTACACTGGGAACAGGTACGAAGCACCCAGCTATATGAATTTTAGTTATACTTCTTAGCTCGTACTAGTTGGTTCTTTGAGTGACACACTCGCTTGGGTTGAGCCAAGTTTTCTTGTGTTTCTGTTGCCTGCGAGTCAGCTGTCTAGTAGTTCTGCAGTTAAAGAAATAGATTGGTCTAGTCTGATCGTAACCGAAAGCTAGCTCTTTACGGTTCAGTATGACCATTTGTACTATTCAGACACTGTCCCATGTTTGTATTTGTGAAGGTTAAGTCACAGTCTTTGCGAGATAGGAGCAATAATATATTCTGCTTCTACGATGTTGAAGAGATTATGTGTTTTGAGTGAAATATGTTTTAATATCAGGTGTTAGAACTTTTGGTCCAGAATCCTACAATTTCGGCTTGTGCTACGCGGTTGAGGCAAGTGTATATCGGGACAATACTTTGCATGATTTCCTTCGTTCGACTTTTATTTTCTAGCACTTGTTTTTATTTCGTGTTATTATATATTGGTTATATGTATGGAGATGAAAATGATACAGTTTAGTGAATGATACATTTGCTCTTGCATTTTTTGCATAGCACCTTAAAGATAAAGCACAATGTTGTGTTCTACTGAGGTAGACACCTTGAGACCGTCGATGTTGGGACGAGTCCCACATTGTCGGCAAACTCCACGAGTTGCAGCGGGTAGATGCCGACGGGAGTTTTTTATTACCTTTTTTTCTTGGATATACCCATAACATATGAGACACTGCTGAAATTTATATTTTTTATCAGTATGGGTAGTGCTTAAAGTATGTGTAGCATCCCCATATAGGGTGAATTTCTAGGGTGTTATAGTTGGTATCAGAGCCTAGGCTTTAGGTCTCTGGAGTAGATTAATAGTAGATATATAGGATAATTTGCCAATATATTTAAAAAATATGACTCATATTTATTTAGCATAAACAACTAAAAACATTTTTAAAAAATTTTAACAACTTAAAACTTGACACACTGGTGCACAATAGGATGGGTCTGGGTCGGACTCATGCATTGCATTTACATTTCGATAAATTTTATGGTGAATTTCTTTATTACATGTATGTTGATGTGCATACGAGCATGTTGTTTCCATGAGAGGCTTACACGCTCTGTTTAAGTTGCCATTGTCCTTGTATGGATAAATTTTGATACTTAGTTGCTTTGTTGGAATCGTGAGGGGTTAGTTGCAGAGTTTTTTTTGGCATCAAAGTTTTTATTAACATAATATTAGCATGGAAGGTTGAAGTTTTGTTTGCCTGGATTTTTGAAAAGGATGCTAAACTTAAAGATGTAGTGGATAATAGGATTGGTTTCCTAAATAATAAAGGTACATTGGATAATATAGCTATAAAAGTAGTGGAGTAGCTAACATAATGTTATGAAGACTTATGTGGATACAAATCAATATGAGAAGCTCTTTCTCATTTTCATGTCTCCTAAACCACAATTTTCACTTGACTCTTCGTTTGATGACCATCATCTAGTAGAGGAATTATTAGTGTTTTTTTTTGTCAAATGTCCTTCTTCCAACTAGTATTTATCCAACATTATCACCTTCTATTTATCCTAATCTATGTTTTTGTATTCCTCTTTTGACATTCGTTGGTGTCCCATCTTTGACCTTTGAGATTAAAGAATTGTGAACTCATTATGTCCTTGGAGGTAACCTAGTTTATTTCCCCAAAACAATCATTTTGTTTTGAAAAGCCTTTTCCTTATTGACTATTCTAGATGAGAAGCTTGTCCTTCCTTAATCCTCCGTAAGTGTTAGTTTTCTGTGTTAGTTTTCTGGTTCAATTTGCTAACCGCCCATAAATTGACTCCATGTTTGTTTAGAAGTGTTTATTACACACATAACCACGATTGTTTTTGAAAAAATTAGTTTAGATGTTTGTATCAGCTTTACAAGAACAATAGATGGGAGTTCGTCTTGAGCCTTGGTCCGTGCCCATCAATTTTTTCTGCTATTCAAGTGAGGATGCCCAAGGGAAATAGAATTGCGTGATTCACTGTTTCAGTTACAGAGTTAATAGTTTGGGTGCGGGATGGATTGGCCCCCATACCAATTACCCATACTATTCTCTCTCTCTCTAAATTGAAATGGTGAATTAGTGAGGCAGCGTTTTAAGTCCTAAACAATAGAATGTTATGGTGGGCCGCATGTAATAGAGGCAACAACTACTGAATGTAGAAATGTAGAAGATGCGGTGACGATAACCTTCATTTTTATATCACTTTCCTAAATATTCCTTTGTTGACCACCATGAGAGTTTCTTATGGGTTATGCTATTATATCTAGTTGTGTTCGAAAGTTGAAGAATGTTGAGCATTCAATGACCATGTAACACCCACATTTTTCATAGGATTTCATATTTTGTCAAGGGCAATGATATGGGGTGGCCCGATCTTCTCAGTAAGCGGATGGCGATGATGATGGTGGATGATAGATAACTAGTGCATAACTATGATCTCTCCCGCTCGATCCCTGATGCCAGTGCAACAGATCTCGAACCTTGTAGGATATTCACAACACCACACTCTTGCGCAGGCAGCCGTGACCACGAACGGTAGTATGCAATCTACTAATTCCCAAAGGAACAACAGATCACACTTAACTATAGTTGGTAGATTCGAACACAGGGTAATTCCAGAGGTTCTATGAAAGAAACAACTCGAAAATATTTTAACGTGGTCTGAAAACCTAAACTAGTGCGCCCCCATCTATTTAGGGGTCTGGGAGGCGGCGGCCTAAGGTGGAAACCGAGTTGGTCCCACCCAACTAGAGATACAAACCGACCCAAATTGGGTTCGATCAAACTGACTCTGCCGTGGCAGAGTTGTAGCCATTTTCTCTGCCGCGGCAGCCTGCCGTGGTAGAGTAGGACTCGGTTTTCCTGCCGTGGCAGAGAAATGATGCTTTTCTCTGCCGCGGCAGAGAACGTCCTCCTCTCGTTGATCTTTTTCTTGGACAGCTTCTTGCGCTTCCTCCCTCTCCTCCCTCGCGCATTCTTCATTGATCAACACGCCTTGTTCCATTATCTCCTCGCTCTGTGCTTCACCTTCTTCTCCTAAGTACCCGATCATGCAATAATTCAAAGACTTAGGTAGTATAAAATTCTCATTAATTAAAACACCAGGTTCATTAAGAAACAAGTTCACCTGTTGTTCTAGTAGCTTGGCACGAGCTCTTGTGATTGGTCCAATCCTTATCTCATTAGATTGATCCTTCTTTGCAATTGGAACATCTTCATTAGCAATTGGGGTAGGTGTAATTGTAGGGATGTCCTCATCATCTCCCCCCCTTCAAAAGGCGTCGACCTCGACGCTCCAAGGTCTTCTCCAGCATGTGGTGATGAATCAGCAACGTTGAAGCTGTTGCTAGCACCACCAAACTCCTCAATAGGTATATCAACTGAGTAGGCATTATCATTAATTTTGGCTAGTACTTTGTAAGGACCAGCACCACGTGGCTTCAACTTGGACTTGCGAAGTAGTGGAAATCTGTCCTTGCGTAGATGCACCCAAACCATATCTCTAGGTTCGAACAACACTTCTTTTCTTGCTTGATTCCTTGCAGCAGCAATGTTCTTGCCTTTCTTCTCAATAGCCTCTCGAGTCTTCTCATGTATTTTCTTCACATAATCAGCACGTTTTGATGCCTCCATATCAACTCTCTCATGTAATGGCAGAGGCAACATATCAAGTGGCATCAATGGCTTGAAACCATACACCACCTCAAAAGGACAAAGCTGAGTAGTTGAATGCACAACCCTGTTGTAAGGAAACTCAACATGTGGCAAACACTCTTCCCACTCCCGCAGATTCTTTTTAATCATGGTCCTTAACAGCTGTGACAATGTTCTATTCACCACCTCCGTTTGGCCATCTGTTTGGGGATGACATGTAGTACGGAACAGCAGCTTCGTTCCTAGCTTCCCCCATAAGGTCTTCCAAAAGTAGCTCATGAACTTCACATCACGGTCAGAAACAATCGTCTTTGGTATGCCATGTAATCTCACGATGTCCCTGAAAAACAGGTTAGCAACATGCGACGCATCGTTGCTTTTGTGGCAGGCAATAAAATGAGCCATCTTAGAGAACCTATCCACTACCACAAATATAGAATCATGACCTCTCTGAGTTTTAGGTAGACCTAGCACAAAATCCATACTAATGTCTTCCCATGGAGTAGTAGGTGTAGAGAGAGGTGTATACAAACCGTGAGGCTTCAGCTTAGATTTAGACTTGTGGCATGTAATACATCTGCTCACAAATCTGTACACATCACTCCTCATCTTGGGCCAATAAAAGTGATCAGCAAGCATGAGCAATGTCTTCTCACGCCCAAAGTGACCCATCAAACCACCAGCATGTGATTCCTGCACTAAGAACAAACGCAACGACGATTTTGGAATACATAGTTTGTTAGCTCGAAACAAATATCCATCATGTATATGATACCTATCCCATGCGTTTCTAAGAGCACACAAACGATATGGTTCAGCAAAATCATGGTCAGTTGCATAAAGTGCACAAATAGCTTCTAATCCAGGAATTTTAACATCAAGATCGGTTAATAGCATGTTCTTCCTAGATAGGGCGTCAGCAACAACGTTCTCTTTTCCCTTCTTATAGTTAATGATGTAAGGAAAAGACTCAATGAACTCAACCCATTTAGCTAATCTTCTATGCAAGTTTGATTGAGCTTTCAAGTATTTCAATGCTTCATGATCAGAATGTATGATGAATTCCTTTGGCCACAAATAATGTTGCCAAACCTCAAGTACTCTAACAAGTGCATACAATTCTTTATCATAGATAGAATAATTCAAACGAGCACCAGTCAATTTCTCAGAAAAATAAGCTATAGGCCGACCCTCTTGCATCAAAACGCCACCTATGCCTATACCACTAGCATCACATTCAACTTCAAATTGCTTCGAAAAATCAGGTAATGCAAGCAATGGTGTAGAAGTAAGCAAACATTTCAATGTATCAAAGGCAATGTCTTGGGCCGCGCCCCATACAAAAGGAACACCTTTCTTTGTCAAATCATTTAATGGTGCAGCAATGGTGCTAAAATCTTTCACAAAGCGCCTATAGAAACCAGCGAGACCGTGGAAACTACGCACTTGACTTACATTCATTGGAGTAGGCCAATTCTGAATTGATTCAATTATAGATTGATCTACCTCTACTCCATGCTTAGAAACAACAAATCCTAGGAATATGACCTTATCTTTTGTAAATGTACACTTCTCAAGATTAGCATACAGTTTATTATCACGTAACACTTGCAAAACTTGTCTAATATGAGTGCAATGTTTAGATTCGGTGTGGCTGTATAAGTATATCATCAAAGTAAACAACCACAAAACGACCAATAAACTCTCTCAAAACATGATTCATCAAACGCATGAAAGTACTAGGTGCATTAGTAAGACCAAACGGCATAACTAACCCCTCATACAAACCGAATTTAGTTTTGAAAGCAGTTTTCCATTCATCCCCTTCTTTCATCCTAATTTGATGATAACCACTACGCAAGTCAATTTTAGAGAAAACAGCAGCACCACTCAATTCATCTAGCATATCCTTTAAGCGTGGAATAGGATGACGATATCGAATAGTGATGTTATTAATCGCTCTACAATCAACACACATGCGCCAAGTACCATCTTTCTTAGGGACTAAAATAACAGGAACAACACAAGGGCTAAGAGAAACACGAATGTACCCTTTATCCAGCAACGCTTGTACTTGTTTCTGAATTTCCTTAGTTTCTTCGGGATTAGTCCTATAAGGTGCACTGTTGGGGAGTGTGGCGCCAGGAATCGGGTCCACTTGATGTTCTATACCACGCAATGGAGGCAAACCTGTGGGTACGTCTTCTGGAAACACATCCCCAAAGTCCTGCAAAATAGAAGAGACACCAAGAGAAATAGGGGTCATGTCGTTAGAAACTAATACCTCGCCCTTATACATGAGCACAAGTGGCATGGCTGTAGGATCCTCACGAAACTCTCTCATATCCTCCTTGGTGGCTAATATCAATAACCCAAGCACTCTCTCACTTTTCGTTATATCACTCAACTTAGGCTCAATTACATCAGGAACAGCTGTTACACAGTCTCGCCAAGTGGTAGTATCTTCCTTCAAGTTCACCTCTATCTTCTGGCGAGAATCATTCACAATTTCTTGTGGTGTCATTGGCTGCATAGTAATCTTTCTTCCTTTGAATTCCAAGTGATATGTATTGGCTCGGCCATTGTGTTGCACATGGCGATCATAGAACCAAGGCCGACCAAATAGTAGGTGACAAACAGTCATAGGAACCACATCAAAATCAATAGAATCTTTGTATGGCCCTATTTGAAAATTCACACGTACCATATGATTTACCTTTATCTCACCATTGTTGCTCAACCATTGTATGTAGTATGGCTTGGGATGAGTAAGTATGTCAAACTCAGCTTGGCACATAATTCCTTACTTGCAAGATTTCTGCAGCTACCTCCATCAATAATGACCTTGCAAGCTTTATTTGGTCCAACTAGAGCTTTTGTTTGGAACAAGTTGCAACGCTGGGATTCCTCAACCGGTTGCACACTAAGTACACGTGAAGATACGACAATAGTTGGTGCACGCTCAGCATATGCATCAGCACCAACCTCGCCATCATCAATATCATCATCAGAAGCTTCATCTCCACTTTCTACTTCACCTTGTTCATTAACAAACATAACCTTGTTGTTTGGACAATCTTTCTTGTAGTGACCTCTACCTCCACAAGTATGGCACACCACATCACGAGTACGTGCAGTAGACATGTTTGAACCTGAGCTAGCAGCAGGAGCAGCAGGTTTCCGAGCATTAGAACCAAACGAAGGTGTACTTGCTGGTTTGGTCGATGGTGTAAACGGGACGTCAGCTGGTGACGCAGCTGTAGGAGGAGTAGGTCTGGCCGAAAATCTGCTGGAGGATGGAAAACGAGCACGTGACTTCGCCTCTTCTGCCAACTGGGATTCGGCCTCTCTAGCATGATGCAATAACTCATTCATGGTCTCATACTTGTGATGACGAACAATGCTCTTGATTGGTAACTTCAAATTGTTTAGGAATCGTTGCATGGTCATCTCAATGGACTCACGAATTCTAGCACGCTGCATAAGCATCTCCATCTCCATATAATACTCATCAACTGTCATGGTGCCTTGCTTCAGTTGCGTCAATTTATCAAAAACTAATCGCAAGTAGTTGGTTGGTACGAAACGAGCTTTCATGATTTGCTTCATCTCGCGCCAATCCCTCACAGGAAGTTCATTGTCCTTCCTCCTATGTTGCACAAGAGCATCCCACCAACGTAGAGCATAACCATCAAATTCCGATGCTGCAAGCTTGACCTTCTTATCTTCTGGATAGTCAAATAAGCGCCAGAGTTTTTCAATCTTCAACTCCCATGTGAGGTAGTCTTCAGGATCAATGGAACCATCAAACTTCGGAATTGAAAATTTTGGCTTGCCCAAACCGTCATCAGCAGCTTGGTTGGGCACACGTGGACCACGCCCAAGATGGGCAAACCCACGACCATGAGCAGGTGCATGGACAGGGGGAATAGCACGTCCCCTGCCAACATGTGGAGCAGCATCAACAACACTACCCTCATCGAAATCATCAAAGGCATCATCATGTTGAGGATCTTCCCTTCTATGTAAGGCAGCTGTCAAACCCTCAATGGATTGCTGCAAAGCGGTGACATTGACATTGAGCGTAGCCACTTGCGTTTGGATAGTATCAATTGTCCCAACATGCTGATCCAATCTCATATTCATGTCTTGGAGATTCTTGTCAATGGCAACTATCGTGTTAGTAAACACACGTGTCAAGTGGGACTTCAAAGCCTCATATTCACGCCAATTGACGAGCTCCTCATCCTTCTTTTTCTGCAACATAACATCATCATCACTAGTAGACATGATTAGTAGGTTAGTGCAAAAATCAGAATTTGTATGGTGGAAACTCTCACAACTCACTCACAACTAATAAGAAAGGAGATCTTACCATTCCAAAGTGAATAGAGATGCTCTACCAAACGAAAGCAACGACTGATGCACTTGATGTGATGAAGTGAATATCAAAGGTATAGAGAACGATCACAGGGCACACAGGGTATTTATTGTGGATCTGTAGGTATGGTATCCTAACTACACCACAAACAAGTCCTAGTGCTGATCGTACAAATACCCAGGAAACACACACGTGGAGAAAAACGTGGCAATGCAACTATGAAGGGTGTTGCACTACGCTCGAGAGACACTAGCAAAGCTCAAAGTAAACAGGCACAAGATTTCTCAATCTACCAGTGCACAAAGATATCACTAGGCCTCTTGCTCAAATTCTCTTTTCTACCAATTTTCTTTTTTCTTTCGTATAGCTTTCTCTTTTTTGTACTTTTCCTTTTGCTATCTTGATTTTTTTTGTATAGATAACACACGGCCAATTACAAAGTACGACACCAAAAATCCTAAGAGCAGCCTGTAGGAGCGAAAACTAGTCTCAATAGGCAAGTTCCTACACCTATATAGTAGATTGGATGTGGCTAAGGGTTTTGGAAAAGTGCAAATCGATCACACTTTGTAATTATGTGTCGTGGCAGAAAAACAGCTCAAAATCTTGCCGTGACAGAACAAATCCTGCCGTGGCAGAGAAAGACGCAGAAATCCTGCCGTGGCAGACTTGTTAACTTGGTAACTCAGAAAGTCCTGCCGTGGCAGAGAAAGATGCAGAAATCCTGCTGAAAGGGAAATGGACGTCGCCTAGAGGGGGGGTGATTAGGCGTTTTAAAATAATTACGGTTTAGGCTCTAATAAATGCGGAATAAAACTTAATGTTTAATTTATCAAGCCAAAACCTATATCCACTAGTTTCACAAAGTGCACCAACAACCTATGCTAAGCAAGATAAACAACAAGGTGATAGCAAGATATAGTACTTCAAGCACGAAGGCTATCACAAAGTAAATTGCATAGGTAAAGGGGTTCGGTTGAGAGATAACCGATGGACGCGGAGACGATGATTTGTTTCCCGAAGTTCACTTCCAAAGAAGCTACGTCTCTGTTGGAGAGGTGCGGGGGCGCAATGAACTTCGAACGCCACAAATGGCTCACTTCGAGGTGTGGTGGCTCGATGCTCACCCAACGCCACACAAGGCCTCACCAAGGATGCGAAGTCACGCAACTCACCGACGCCACAAAAGGCTCACCCTATTCTCCCATGAGCTCGCCACAAAGGCCTACTCACGTTCCACTATGGGACACTTGAGGGCGATCACCGAACCCGTACAAGGCTTGGGCCAATCTCCACAACTCAATTGGAGGGCTCCCAAGAAACGCCACAAAGGCTCTACAATGCCACAAAAGGCCAACAAGCTTGGGGAACCTCCACAACTCAATTGGAGCCCCAAGAACAATGCCACAAAGGCTACAAAGCCACAAAAGGCAACAAGACCACAAAAGGTCAACAATCCAACCACACAACCGTCTAGGGTTCCAAGAACCCAAGAGGAACAAGCCCAAGGGCTTGAACTCGCCGAATCTCCGAGGAGAACTCAAACCTATGCACCAAATGCAAGAGGCAAGTCCTTCTCTCTCAAATTCCACCAAAGCTACAAAAGCTATTGGGGGAATAAGGGAGGAAGAACACAAGAGGAGAACACAAAACTCTCCAAGATCTAGATCCCAAGGATTCCTTCACAGAGAAGGGATTTGGCTTGGTGGGGCTTGTAGATCTAGATCTCCTCTCTCAAATCCCTCAAAAGATGCAAGAATCATAGGAGGGGAAAGGGGAGAGGGCGAGCTCTTCAAGGTCAACAATGGAGGAGAGAGAAAGCCAAAAACCAAGAAAGAGCAAGATGAGGGCGAAGGGGAAAGGGGAGCTCCTTTTAAAGGGCTCCCCGATCTGCCCGTTACCCACAGAATCGCGCACGGCCGGTAGTACCGATGGGTGGCCGGTACTACCGGTGGCACCCAGTCAACGGTCAGAAAACAGCGAGGCAAAGATCAAAAACGCGAGCTTGGACGGAACTACCGCTGCTTGGCCGGAACTACCGGTGGCAAGAATATCCTAGCGGTACTACCGCCTGAAAATCTGATCCAAGTTCTGTCAAATAGCGCTAACCAGGCAGAGAGGGTACTGAACCAAAATTTGGGTTGCCAGAAGTTGGGCCGGAATTAACACCGGTACTACCGGCGGCATTTCTGCCCGAGCGGTACTTCCGGCGTCTGGCCGGTACTACCGGTGGCCCACCGGAACTACCGGTCAGGCAAAAACTTCGTTTTTGATGAACTAGAGCATGTTATGAAGATAACCACAAGCTCTAGATCCTCACATGGACAAGAACCAAACAACAACCAAGAAAGATGATGCTATGTATGCAAAGGTTTGAGCTCTCACCGAAAGATACGAACGAGTCACCCACTCGAGAGCCCCTCTTGATAGAACGGTTATCTATCCTAAACCCGGTCTCCCAACACTACAAGAACACTACAAGAGACCGGTAAAAAGGAAACCCTATCAAGACCATACCTTTGCCTTGAGCATCCCACTTGAGCTTGATGTAGACGATCTTGTCACCTTCAAGATGGAACACCTTTCTTGATTGCACTTGTTTGCACTTGCTTGATGAAGTCTTGAGACATGCTCCCCCATACACCATGGGGAAGCATCTTCTTCGAACTTGTCTTCATCATTCTCTTGAGCTTGCACAACAAATCTTGACGATGTCTTGAAGATAGCCATGAGGAACTCCATCTTCGTCTTCTTCTTCTTCAAGACAAACTTGATCTTCTTCTTCTACTTGATTCCAATAGGCACAAAGCCCTTGGACGATGCTTCTTCTTTTTCATCCTTGAAACTAACACATGGTCCAAGCGATGCCAATGGACAAACCTACAAGTGAAACTCAATTTGCACATTAGTCCATAGGGATTGTCATTAATTACCAAAACCACACATGGGGGCATACATGCCCTTTCACCTGCCGTGGCAGACTTGGTAACTTGGTAACTTGGAAAGTCCTGCCGTAGCCGAGAAAGACGCCGAAATCCTGCCGTGGCAGACTCGATAACTTGGTAACTTGGAAAGTATATATATATTTTTTTATTTCCGACTCGACCAAGAGTAGATGACTAGGACTCTTAGACTAAAGGGATCCACAAGAGGCAAGGAAGGAATGGGAGTAAAAGGAACCAATCCATGGCCAAAGATGGGACAAAGAAAAGCAAAGGCCAAAGTGAACATGATCAATAAATCCTACCATATATGGAGTGCCACTTGTCCAAGGACAAGAATTATTGGGAAAAATTTCCCGAGGTAGTTTGCAAGGAAATCATGACCATATTCACACAAAGAAGCATGTAACAAGATATAACAATTATTCTTGATGCTTCGATAGAGATTTCTTGATAGCTCCAAATAGTCACACAATCACTAGTGATTAGTGTAACTTGAAGCAAATGATTTCCATGTAGGATATGGAGGTCCAAATATGAGGAAACACATATCAAGAAAAGCTCTCACAAACAAGATCCAAAAGATGAGCAATAAAAGAAATCCAAAGGAATTGGAAGTTGTTTGAGCAAAATGTGCCACTTAGGAGCTAGATAAAATCAATATCAATTCTAAGTGACACTACCTGAAATGTCCACATTTTCTAGGTTTGTAATATGCACAAAGCATATGACTCCCCCATAATGTGATAAACCAAGAAATCTCGACAAGAGGCAAAAAGATCAAAAAGGAGATGATTAATTGACATTATGAAATTCAAATTCTTCATGAGAATGACATACCACATAGAGACAAGATAAACCTTTAATGTCAACACTAAGTGGTATTCCTCATGTATACACATTTTAGGATTGTGGAATGCCCAAGCATAACACTCCCCCAAAATGGGATAGTCCATTAATCTCTCCCAAGAGCCAAATGATATACCAAATGAATTCAACAAAGGCTCAAACACAAGAACACAAATACATGATATGCCAACCAACATACACAAATATACTAGACAACACAATATAGGTATGAGGGAAGCACAACATGTACAAACACATATAATGGTACAAAACCAACACATGCACAAGGGAGAAAGTAACTTTCAAAGTAAAGGAGTTGAGCACATGTTACCGCAAGGAGGAACATTGGATATGAGTTGTAGCCGTTTTCTCTGCCGCGGCAGTCTGTCGTGGCAGAGTAGGACTCGGTTTTCCTGCCGTGGCAGAGAAACGATGCTTTTCTCTGCCGTGATAGAGAACGTCCTCCTCTCGTTGATCTTTGTCTTGGACAGATCCTTGCGCTTCCTCCCTCTCCTCCCTCGCGCATTCTTCATTGATCAGCACGCCTTGTTCCATTATCTCCTCGCTCCGTGCTTCACCTTCTTCTCCTAAGTACCTGATCATGCAATAATTCAAAGACTTAGGTAGTATAAAATTCGCATTAACTAAAACACCAGGTTCATTGAGAAACAAGTTCACCTGTTGTTCTAGTAGCTTGGCACGAGCTCTTGTGATTGGTCCAATCCTTATCTCATTAGATTGATCCTTCTTTGCAATTGGAACATCTTCATTAGCAATTGGGGTAGGTGTAATTGTAGGGATGTCCTCATCAGGCGAGGCTAATTGTTTATGATCAAGATATTGTGCTAGTTTCCAAGTTCTCCAAAAGAGGGACTTTGAGTTTCACGTTGATCTCATTCCTAGACCTCAACCTATCTCTGGTTCTCCTTATCGATTGTCACGACCATTTCAACAAAATTTGAAGAAGAAGTTGGACGATATGTTATTCAAAGGCTTGAGAGACAATGTATCACCTAGGGGAGCGCCTGCGATGTTACAGCCAAGAGAGATGGTAGTTGTCGAAATTGTACGAGTTATCATGCTCTTAACGCGGTAATGATTAAGAAGGTATGCATTGCCCTGAATTTATGACTTGTTTGATCAACTCAATGGATCTATGTTCTCCAAGGTTGATCTCTAGTCTGGCTATAATCAAATTCATGTGTGGGAAAACAAGGTAGAAAGGAGTGCTTTCTCCACTAGTTATGGGCATTATAATGATAAAGTTATTCCTATTAGACTAACCAATGCCTTGTCATTTTTGAGAGCAAATAACATTATGCTACACATGTTCTAGGATAACTCTGCGGTAGTGCTCAGTGATGATGTACTCGTACATTCGAATATAGAAGAAGAGCCAGAATCGCCATTTGAGGCTTTTGCTTGAGAATTTGAGAAAGAAATAAAAAAATGTGAAGCTAGATAAATATGAGTTTTGGTTTTCATAAGTGGATGTATGTGCTAACGCGAGATGTGAAGATCATTTCTTATGCTTCTAGGTAGTTGAAAAAGCGCGAGCACAACTATCCTACTCATGATCTAGAGCCTGCACTTGTGGTCTTTGACCTCAAGAGTTGGAGACATTATCTTTATGAACAATCTTATGATAGTTTCACTTAGTATAAAAAACTCAAATACCTCACAGAAGGAGCTGAACTTGAGGAAAATTTGTCTAGAATTAATAAATGACTATGACCTATCTAGCTAGTACAATCTAGGCAAGGCGAATTTATTTTCGAATGCTCTTAGTTGAAACTTTGTTTCTCTCACCATTGGTCGTTTTGTTGCAGACTTTGGATGAATAGGAATCTCATTTTTGTTCCGCTGGTGTAGCACACAAGGAGACACAATTTATCCGATAGAGAGAGAGCCACAACATGATGATTGCTTGTTAAAGCAATGTTGAGGGCGCATTCGTGAAGGTAGGACTAGAGAGTTCACTTTAGACGAAAGAAAGATTGCTTTGTTTTTTGCCCATCTTTGTGTACTAGAGAAGTTTTAGGTGAGGGGGGACATGAGGTAGTCACGCCGTACCCCATACACCATTCATCCTAGAAAGTCAAAGATGTATAACCACCTAAAATAGACTTATTGGTGAAAAAGAATGAAAGTTGGTGTGGCATAGTAGGTGTCCTTGTCTGGGTTTTGTCAGCAAGTAAGTATAAGAGGCTAGTGGCACTGGCCGTTGGTTGATATCACCATGGATTTGGTTGGTGGTGACCTCGTACATGAAGAGGGACAAATGTTATTAGGTTGGTCATCTACCGACTTAGGAATGTCGCTCATTTTATTCCTATCCGCTCCTCATATTTCTCAAATAACTTGGGAACATTATATGAGGATGATAGAGTAAGGTTGCCTAGGATTCATCAAATCATTACTTATGATAAGTATGCTAAGTTTGTATCAAAGTTTTGGGAGAGCTTAGTGCCTTCTATTTGCAACTGAGAATTAGTATGGAATTTCATCGTTAGTTAGATGGCCACTTAGAGCGTGCAACTAAACTCTAGAGGAGATGTTGATGTATTGTGTCCAAATTTTGGCAAGGGAGCTATGAAGATCACTTGCTGCTTGTGGAATTCGCTTATAATAACATCGGCTAGCATATGGACGACACCTTACCACGATTGTATGGCAGCCTCTACAGCTCGTTGGAACATGGTGAGTGAGAAGGAACTTTTTGGATCATATTGGGTTTAACAAACGAATAGAGAGGGTAGTTAAGATTAGAGAACACATGTTGGTTGCACAGAGAAGAAAAATGTGTTGCGCTGATTCCAAGAATGTTGAATTTTAAGAACACGAGGATGTGTACTCTTGAGAGAGTATAAGGTTACGTCAAGAAAAAGTTTAGCCTAGAATAATTAGACATTTCATGGTAACAATACGAGTGGAGAAGCTATCTTATCAATTTGAGTTTCCCGAGTCAGATGAAAGATGTACATGATGTGTTCCATATCTCTATGATGTGGTAACATTTCCGTGGTTCAAAACGAGTTGACCATGGAGACAATTATGATTGAAGCAGAATTAACCTTTGAGGTTCGTCCTAAGAGGATATTGGTAGTCCTGGAGAGTGATGAGGTATAGGACGCTCAACTGTATGAATATTTTTGTCGGGTCGCAATAGTCTGAATGTGAGGCGGCTAGGAAGTATATAGAAATTGTTCTCGCCTGATATGTGAAGCAGTTTTATGTTAGTGACTGTTTTGTTAAGTCTTGCGATTACTAAAGCAAGGAAGAATTCGGGGTCAAATTCTGTTTAAGGGGGTGAGAATGTAATACCCCATATTTTGATTCTTATAAATTGTTCTTATTTAATTTTCAAATAAAATAAAATAATAACAAGATGCTATTTAAATGTGATCGGTAATAGGAAATTATTAGGACATGAGACGCAAAATAATATAAAAAAGAAAATAGTGTGAGTGCGATGTCTTGAACACTAGACCTACCGTTGGAAATAAAAGGGACATACCATTTGACTTGTGTTGTTTTGTTAGTTTAACTAGACAATGAAAGTGAGGGTTGCTGCGCCCATCCATATTAATGAAAGAGGAATGGAATAATTGAGAATATTTGGACATGATAGATACCTAAGAAGATTGATCGGTTTAAGTTATGACATGTAAACTGAATGCATGCCTGTATAGTACTAATAAGTGGAAATTTGGAAAGTTACAACATATTAATAACATGATCCCTGGTAACTGAACAATGGAAGTGATTACAACACGTCGTCGAAAAACGGTAGACCATGAGTTTTCTCCATTAAGCATAGTATCACTCGATCAATCAAAGCATAAGTTGGCGAAGAAGTGGGCAAAGTACAAAGCTATGTGGAGATCATCTTAGTATGTTTTATGTGTTACCATAATCATCGCATATCTAAAAAACTTTATTTTGTTGATGTCACAGTAAATTTATAGAGTTTGAAGGAGGTTAGTAGAACTGAACTTTCTAAAATAAGGACTTCACCTATTATTTTTAAATAAAATTTTAGATCTGACGCAAGTTGTAATATCTTAAAGATATTATTAGGTGCAACCCACTCTTAGGGTGTAATCAACTAAACATACAACTTGTATTCATCTGGGAAACCATATAAATTTGAAAATAAAATTGGTGAAATATTTACTTCTATCATTTGCCTTTGTGAAATTCAGTCAGTCATAATGTTGTACAAAAGGTATACATAAATAAAGGGCAGCCCTTAGTGTCCATGACCTATAGGAATTATCCAGCGGTGTCATAGATGTAGTTGTTTGGCATGCTAACAAGGTAGCTGGAGGTACTTACAATTTAAAGGGTTTTGTGGTACAAAGATTAGAACAACAAAGCAATATAATAAAGGACAAACACAAATTTGTAAGTGCTGGGAGTTGACTAAGCATCAGGTGTTTGATCCTTGCTGCTTGTTGTGGGATTGATCCCGGGAATGCAAAGTAACATGAATCACATATAAAAAATGATTATGTATGACAAAACAAATCTCTTGTTTTCAACACTAAATTTTTGGAGTGAGATATTTAGTACTCAGGAACAAAAAGAATTGAATTCAATACCGTAACATGCTCAAAAAGCTCAAGACCAATAGCATTTGATAATAAATTCAACTGAAACAATGATACTCTTAAATTGATACTCAACTGTTTTTGAAGCAAACAAAGATACTATAGACGTGTGAGCAATTAAACTTTTAGTAGCATGAGGCTAATAATTTTCAGAAGATATATAGCTATAGCTTAAAGCTCCTACCAAAAGTAAAATGGGAAATGTGAGGTGGAACTGCTGGACTCAGTATGAATGTTGACACATATTGTAAGATTAACTATCTACTACTCTCCTAATTAATTGTAGGAACATGCTTTCAATTTGCATCCTCCGTTAAGTTTTGGCGTATAATAGAGATTTTCTCCTATAATGTAAATAATATAAAATATGTTAGGCACTTCCAAATGCAGGCCAACTGGCATGTTATAAAATTAATAACATAGTACTAAAGTACAGGAAATACATGTGGTATTTAACAAACTGATAGCTTGTTTTTAGGAGATAGCTTGTACGTATAGCAGGATAACCATATCCATGTTCCTAATTAATAGGATCTTTCCACCATAGCTTGCAAGTATAAGTCAAAGGTTCATCTCACCCCCGTGTCTTGTATATGGACTTCTACCTTGGCGGAAGATTCCCAAAGTTCATCTATTCATTCAAAAGAGAAAAATCAATATTTTTTGACAAAAAGTGGAAAAATTATAGACTATTTGATAACAAAAATCATGGAAATTAAACTTGCCAACATTTTGCAAGATCTTGAAGTCTCACGTAGTATTTCGATTCAGCAAACAAAAATAGACAGAAGAACATTAGCCCTACCTTATTTCATGACTTAGAGCTGAATCAATGGCTTATTGAAGGTCCTTTTCTCTGAGAAACCCTGCACAAATATAAATGCTTTGGTTCATATATTTCTTGCTGATACAACTTCTTATTTAAGGGTTCAATCTTCACCAAATGCTTAGATTTCTGAAAGAAGAATTCATCACTCATAAAGCATTGACTAACCACTCGTTACCACTCATAGAGTATCCAAATCCTCCATCACTTTTTTCTCAAACACTCAACGGAATGCATGTTGTTTTGTATTAGAAGAACACCACGATGGGAAACTCTACAACACCACAGCCTAAAAACCGAAACAAAAAGGAGCTCAGCTAGTAAGACAAGAGAAGAAGCTAAGAACAGAAGCTGTATAGGTTCTAGTTCTTATATCTGACATGGTTAACTAATTTAGGATTATAAATAAAAATAATCAAGAGAGGCAATTTGGTGGCTAGCATCAGAAATCATGGTAAGTTGTCTTGAGTATCCCATTCCCTACTTTCCAAAAGAGTTGAGTTGACAATCGCCATTTGCTAATGATTAATCAACAACAACAACCAATATCTTTTTGTACCAGGGTATGGTGATCGATGGGTATGTCAGGTAGAGAGGAAAACCTACATCGTCATGGTGAATTCCTGCAATTACACCAGATTGTCCAACTTGTTTGTTAGCAACTCCTTCTCATCCAATTGTACTCCAATTTCGAATCTAATGTAACAAGGAAAAACTGAACCGTCTAATAATGCTGATGGATAGGAGGTGCTGCAAAGGGACTCACCAGCAGGAGTGTCCCAGCGCGATTGCATGCATGTGCAGTCCCCACAAAATCGCTCGCCCGACCGTGTTTTGCGCGGCTTCGGCTGATCGAACGACAGTCCACCATTTTTGGCAACTGGAGCAGCATATCTGGAGAGATCCAGAACACGAGGAGTGAAAATATTATCCTCGCCATTCACTTCGCCGGATCTGGTAGGTCACGCGATGCAAGATCAGAGAGGAGGGAGGCAGCCCAGAAATGTCATACGAAAACCAGATTGGAGGGAGTAAAAAAGCAGATTACACCCAGCTTTATGGACGAGCCGGCAGATAAAGGAGGCGAACGAGTGGTAACGTACCTCCAGCAAGAGTTAAGCGAGGAAGACGGTCGAGCTCCATCGCCATTATGCAACCGCCTCCAGAGGGTTGATCAGTTTTTCTTTACCTCCTATAGATAACAGCTACGAGGACGTAAATTGTACGAGGGCCCAAACACCAGGCCCATATAAGCGTTTGGCGGCCCGAGAAACCAGGCATGTCCTGACTCGTTTTGCGGAGTAGAAGCCCGCAAATGGATGCTGGACTGCGTCACTGCGTGGAACAATCGAACGAGTAAAAGTGGTGTTTAGCGACGGTTCGGTAACATGTAGTAGTAGATGCAGACCGTTAGATACACAGATCGGATGGCTAAGAACTCCAAATCGCTGTGAATGCTCCTAGCTAGGCAAGTTTTACTATTTCTTAATACCAGTCTACTTCTAGGTAAGCTTGATAAGCACGAGAGGAAAGAAATTACCGAGCTGGGATGGGCTTATTTAGCCGAGCGGGGGGACTCGTACAAAGCAGCAGTCCTAGCCATTTAGTAGAGTCGAGGGAGGATGCGGCGGCCGCCTCTTAGCCCTAATCCTTTTCCATCGCTGTTCGCCGCCTTGGTGCCGTTTTGGGAGCTGTGATGTTGATGTATTGTCACTGCCCATGTTCATCTCCGTCGAGTCATTGCGGTTGTTTGGCCACCGCTGCTTGGAATCATTCGCCGAGGGCTACGAATCAAGTTGGCGGTATGTATTGTTTCCTTTTGCTTGGTCGTAGGTAGATTGTTGTCTTGATTATTTTCCTGTATGGTTACGAATCAAGTTGGCGGTATGTATTGTTTCCTTTTGCTTGGTCGTAGGTAGACTGTTGTCTTGATTATTTTCCTGTATGGTTTCGGCTGTGGCTGCTACATGACCTATCCTTAGTACTACCTTGTATAGAAAAAAAGAACTTCTGTTACATGCTAGCAATGCTGGACTAAAGAGGATTAAATACTACAGTAGGTTACACATGGATATGCTAATCTTTAGAAATTTCAGATATTCGTTGGGCTCCTGATACATGGTCGTGTTCCTATAATGTACAAACTAGTATTCTGTAGTAAAGTTCAGGTTAGACCTTTTTGCTTGCTGGAGAGAATCTACGATCAAGTAATTAGCACTAGGACATGTTTTCTACCTAAAATTCTATAGTGGTAACAATGTCATGTAGCTGCCTTTTAGTTTGAGCTCCTAAGTTTTGGTGTTACACTGGGAACAGGTACGAAGCACCCAGCTATATGAATTTTAGTTATCCTTCTTAGATCGTACTAGTTGGTTCTTTGAGTGACACACTCGCTCGGGTCGAGCCAAGTTTTCTTGTGTTTTTGTTGCCTGCGAGTCAGCTGTCTAGTAGTTCTGCAGTTAAAGAAATAGATTGGTCTAGTCTGGTCGTAACCGGAAGCTAGCTCTTTGCGGTTCAGTATGACCATTTGTACTATTCAGGCACTGTCCCATGTTTGTATTTGTGAAGGTTAAGTCACAGTCTTTGCGGATAGGAGCAATGATATATTCTGCTTCTATGATGTTGAAGAGATTAAGTGTTTTGAGTGAAATATGTTTCAATATCAGGTGTTAGAACTTTCGATCCGGAATCCTACAATTTCGGCTTGTGCTACGAGGCTGAGACAAGTGCATATCGGGATAATACTTTGCATGATTCCCTTCGCTCGACTTTTATTTTCTAGCACTTGTTTTTATTTCGTGCTATTATATATAGGTTATATGTATGAAGCTGAAAAGGATACAGTTTAGCGAATGATACATTTGCTCTTGCATTTTTTGCATAGCATCTTAAAGATAAAGCACAGTGTTGGACACCTTGAGACCGTCGATGTTGGGACGAGTCCCACATTGTTGGCAATCTCCACGAGTTGGAGCGGGTGGATCTCGATGGGTGTCCACTCAAGCAATACCGGTATACACAAAAGAAAAGGAAAGGCAAAGAGCATATAGGCATAAAGGGAAATAATCGTTGGTGTTGTATTTTATGCTTTGTTTATTATTTCTCTATGTCCTTGCTGAGTACTTTCTACTCACCCTTGTGGTTTCTATATTTTTAGGTACCACTGTGGACGACATGCATGGGACTGGGAGTAGCACCTCTACATTGCACACACTACTTTTACACGTTAAAATACTTTGCTTATAGAGTAGTTTAGCTACACTCGAGATTACTCTTCTCTTATTTTTTTACCGTAAGTTTTGGTTTACATCCTCTGGATACTGAGTTAGCCTTATGAGACATTTTGGATATGAGACCTTAGCTTGGTTTCTTTCAACCGTGTAACTACGTGTTTGGATAAAACTGGTGTTTTTTATTACCTTTTTGTCTTGGATATACCCGTAAACATATGAGACCACTTCTGAAATTTATAGTTTTTATTAGTATGAGTAGTGCTTAAAGTATGTGTAGCATCCCTAGATAGGGTGGATATCTGGGGTGTTACACCACACCCCCTGCCATGCCGGCGCGCGGGCCCCCTGCAGCGTAAGTGCTGCGCCGCTCGGGGTGGCGCTACACCCTTGCCTGCCGCGCCACAGCGCACGGCGCCGCACAAGCAGCAGCACTAAGCCGCACGCTGCTCGGCCCGACCCGACCCTCTTCTTCCTATTATCCCATTTTCAACTGAGCAAGAAGGTGGTGGCGGCGGCTCTCTCTCCCTCCTAGTCTAATCTCCACCAAAAACACAAGATTTGAAGGAAAACTCGGGGGATATCTTGCCCAATCGTTTCCCCAATGTATTCTCCTCTACTTCCCTCAATTTCACCCAGAAATTTTAAGTTATTTGTTCATAGTTTGCAAAATTCGTCCAAATCTAGAATCCCATTGGATATGTCAATTTGTATGGAGCAATGGCATGTTTGGTAGATATCTAGAGTTAGTATTGGTATAGGATTGGTATACTAAGCCTTCTTATGTAGGTAGCTAAGATTTTTAGGGTTAGGGTTAAGATAAGGGTTAGGGTTAAAATAATGGTAAGGTTTTGGTTTTGGTTTTGTGAGCATGTTGTTAGTGCAAATTTTGGTATAGATACTTATTGAATTCATGTACCATTGTGTTGTTATACTTGTTTTAGGTATGGCTAGAATTGTGCATGTTCATCATATAGACAAGGACGGGTTCTTGAGAGGCAATATTGAGCCGAACCCGGATGAGATTGACTTGGTGTTCGAGTGTAGTCCTACCTATGCCGAGTTGTTGCACCAAGTTCGGATAGATTTGAATTGGATTGATCCTAATGATGTTGTTGAGTTGGAAGGTAGGCAAAATGTTGGATTTGGGATGCACAACCGTTGGAATACAATGTGTATTAGCTCCGAGCAACGTTGGGTTGCATATAAGGAAGTGGTGGCCGAATCACAAGACAAAGCTCTTGAATTATTTATCACAAAAAAGGTTGATGCTAATATGCAAAAGAGTATCATACAAGTTGCCTCCCCATATGAAGCTCAGAGTCCTCCACCCATTAACCAAGAGGAATTTATCAAGCCTCCTTTGACCCAACAACATGAAGTGAGGACATGTGTGAGCCCCGTTTCAAACAACCAAGATGAAGCATTGGGAGAGGAAAATGATGAGTATGAGGACAGTGAGGACGAGGTGGATCTCAATGATAACACTGTTGGAGATTTGGTCCTATATCTTAGACAAGAGAACATGGATCACCACATCCCATATTCTCGAATGTATGCATAGGACTCGGATGAGGATGGCCCTGATCAAGAGGTTGATGAAGAGGGGTTCACGAAGGATGAGGCCTAAGTGCACAAGAAGGTATTGGGCAGGGATCCTCGGATACCCTTGATGTGTGATCTCAGTCTAGCGGATGACGCCACGGTTGACGGCGACAAGGGTGTAGTGCTTGGACCAAGGCCAACTTCGTACCGAGATGATAGCCACGAGAAGAACGGGATTTCAAAAGGACTTAGGTTTGCCACATTGTTGGAACTTAAGCAATGGATCAAGGACTTCTCTATTAGGTATCATCGGCCATTTATGGTGGTTCACTCGGATGTGAAGAAGCGTTACACGGTTAAATGCGAGGATGGTAGATGCCGTTGGATTGTGCGGGCAAGACCATACAAGGGAGGGCCCTATTGGCGCATTTCAAGCTGTGTGTCAACACACATGTGCCATGGCAAAAGGGTGGATGGCAAAGATGTGAAGCACGAGCACCGCCAGCTGACCTCTAAGTTCCTCGCCTTTAGGCTTTCAAACCAAATTTCATCACTTCCAACAATGACCATCAAGATCATCATGGAGATCGTGGAATCTTTATTTAACTATGAGGTGAAGTACGGGAAGGCCGAAAATAAAAACACCCCCTTCGTCCCCTGTCTCACCCCCGCGCAGGCGAACTGGGGAACACCATCACCACCGCCTCCTTCACCCATCCCCTCACCTCCCCCTTGTCGCCACTGTCGGGGCGGGCTGCCGGGCCTTGCCTGTGTGGTGCCAGTGCTGGCGGCGGCGGCTGCTTTCTTCCTCGCGCGTTTGAGGAGCAGCGGCGCAACGCACTCTTCCTGCAGCGGAGCACTTTGGCATGGGGGCGGTCCGGCGAGCTCCGGGTGGGAAGGGTGGCGGTGGGGCGGCCGTTCGGTGTGCGGGGAGTCCTGGTCGCCGAAGGCGGGCTGGCCTAAGCGGCCGGCGGCGCCCGTCCTCCCGACTTAGATCTAGGCCCGATTGGGCCTCATCTGGGTCTGGGCGGGCCCTCTCTGGAGCGGTGGGAGCTCCCCTGGTGGACCGTGAAGCATGAGCTAGTGCCGGGTCTGGTGCTGTCGATGGCGCCCCTACTGCAGTGTGGCGGCGGGGACTTTACGGGTCCATTTGGGCTCGGCTGGGCCGGTAAGGGCCTGGTTAGCCCCTGCTACTGCATCCGGTCGGCGGCCACCTTTCGACGACGGAAGTAGTTCCCTCCCGCATGCCATTGCTCCGTCTACCTCGCCAAGCCTTTTTCTTTCTGGTTTACCGGCCTCGCAACCTGGCCACGGTGAGACGGTGGTGATGACTGCAAGACCGTGGTGGCATGTGCTAGTGGATGATAAGATTGGTGGAGCGTTACGGAGCGTCCAGGGGTCTGGTTTTGGGGTTCGAGAGAAATCCTTGTCGTCTTGGCACCGACGCGGTGATGCTTGCGGGTGTTGCTGTCCTTCCTGAAGGGCGTCGAGAGTACCCCCTTCCCAACCCCCATAGCGTATCGGGGGAAACCCTAGAACGCGTTTTGGGGAAACCCTTGGATTGGTTCAGGCAGCAGCATCGTCGTCGTCGCTCCCTTCTTGGAGGTGCTGCTTGATACGCGACGCGTTAGAGGGCTAGGAGTGTGGTAGAAATTCTCCGGATGGCGCAGCGGTGGCGATTCCTCTCCAATTTTGTTGATCCGCCGGTGTCATCATTTTTCTCTTTGCTTTCTTTCTTGTTTCTTTTGGGCTGGATTTGTGCTATCTGCCCTAGCAATGTGTCACAGTTGTATCGGTTGATTTCTATATTAATATTGCGGGGCAAAAGCCTATTTCAAGAAGTACGGGAAGGCCTGGAAGGTGAAGCAAGACACATTCGGGATGTTGTACGGTGGTTGGGAAGAATCATACTGCTGAATCCCTAGGTTGTTGTTAGCAATGGCCAATGCTAACCCGGGCATGGTTCATGTAGTCGAGCCATATGGCCCCGAAACAATGGTTCGTAACGGAAGAAATGTTCGAGTATTTGGGCGTGCTTTTTGGGCATTCGAGCAATGTGTAAGGGGCTTCGAACATTGTAGGCCGGTAATCTCCGTTGATGGCACCTTCTTGACCGGGCAGTTCCAAGGAACTCTCGGGATTGCAATTGGAAATGATGCAAATAACCGGTTGCTTCCCTTGGCTTTTGCTTTGGTTGAGGTGGAGAACAATGTTAATTGGGAGTGGTTCTTACATCTTTTGAGAACCAAGGTATTACCTCTTGATAGGGAAATATGTATCATCTCGGATCGCCATCAAGGAATTCTCAATGCGGTGACGATCGACATTCCCGGCCGTCCTCCTTTGCACCATTGATGGTGCCTACGACATTTTGTTTCCAACTTCTATAGGGCATGTAAGAGCAAGGAGTTATCTGATGATCTTCAAGATTGCTGTCTTGCTTTCACGGACTGGCGTTTCACAAACTTATATCTCAGATAGGCACATTCAACTCCGGGACAAGTGGGCACGAGCTTATGATGAAGATGGCCAGAGGTATGGTCAAATGGCAAGCATCATGGCAGAGGCCTTCAACAAGGTGCTTAAGGGTGTCCGTGCATTGCCCGCCACTTCAATTGTTCGATACACATTTGACAAGTTGAATGGTTATTGTTTGAACTACTCACTTGAAATGGATAAGAAAATTGCGGGACAGAACAAAAACGAGTACAAGTACAAGTACCCACCCAAGGTTGATGATTGGATGACATTTCAGTCATGGAAGGAGGACTCCCAAGTTGCCATGGTTTTTGATAACGACGAGCTCGTTTACCAAGTAGTCGAGCCTGGAGGAACCACTTCGGATGGTGTCCAACACGGAGGCCGAGCGTTCATGGTCTCCCAAAGGAATTGTGATTGCACATGCGGAAGGCCATCGTTGCTTCATCTCGCTTGTTCTCACTTGCTATGTGCGTCTCGGAAGTGCCATGTCGATTATAATCATGAGCGCACCGTTAGAGAGTCCAAGTTCTCTATCATGAAGACGGAGATGACTTGGGCTCCTAGATTTCATCCATACCTTGACAATCACAATGGCCGGTGTACCATGGATTGCATCTATGGCCCCATCCGGAATGGAAGGTGGTTAAATGTGGTAGACGCAAGACAAAGCGTTTTAGAAGTGACATGGACGGATGGGGCCGTGCTGGTGCGCAGGAATCGGGAAACGATGAATTTCAAGAGCCTCGTGAGAGATGTCGTTGTGGAAAGTGTAGTGGTGAAGGGCACAATGCTAGGAGTTGTACACAAAGGAAGAGAGCAAAAGGAAATGAAGCAAGCACAAGTGGTCCAAGCCAACAAAATGATCGTAGCCAACCAAGAAGTAGCCAAGAAAATGGTCCAAGTCAACAAATTCCTAGCCAACTAAATGGTCCAAGCCAACAAATTCCTAGCCAACAAAATGGTTCAAGCCAACAAATTCCTAGCCAAGGGAGAAGTAGCCAACATGCTCGTAGGCAACAAGCTCCTAGGCAACAAAGAGGTCGATCACTTGGTCTTAGTAGAGGAAGAGGTCAATCACTTGGGCTTAGTAGAGGAAGAGGGCGTGCACCAAATCTGACTAGAATGATAGGTTATTTGGCGGGACCAAATCCGTATGCGCATAGGTATGGCGAAAAAAATGTTCACACTTCTATGCTTACTTTACTACCTTTCAAGCTTATTTTACTATCTTTCATGCTTATTTTTTTCAAACCACTATTGTTCACATTCATGCTTACTTTACTAACTTTGACCTTTTTTCTTATTATAGGTATGGCCAACAAGAACAATGATGGGGATGGTGTGAATTACTTGAAGTTGTGGGTGGACGCTTTGGCGACGGTGAGAGAGAGGAAGGAGAAAGAGGAAGAGGAGGAGAAGAAGAGGAAGGAAGTTGAGGAAGAGGAAGAGAGGAAGCGGAATGAGAAACTTGCTCGTGAATTCGACTCAATGGTTCAACTTGATCGTGACTTGAGGAAAAAGGAGGACGAAGCGGAAGAGAAGAAGAGGAAGAAGGAAGAGGATGAGAGGAAGAGGAAAAAGGAGAAGGAAGAGGAAGAGCGGAATAAGAAAAAGGAGAAGGAAGACGAAGAGAGGAAGATGAGGGCCAATGCTAGGCCACCTTGCGCCGATCAAGACGAAAGGCCACAGAGGGCATTTCGTACATCCGAGGCCCATGGAAATGAGGTTCCAATTTGTTGGTGAAAAGATGATTGCATTGTTAAAAAGTCCATAGACTACAATTCTGATACTTGCGGAAGGAAGTTATTCATGTGTCCCAACTACTCTCACTCTCCCATGCATACCCGCAACCCGTATGATACCCCACCGGTATGCACAACGCAAGTTAGTTAAGAACCTATTTTTCCTGTCATAATACTAACATGCACTATTTTCTTGTAGTCTCCCCCTCTAGTATGCAGGTACTGCAATTGGATAGATCTCGAGCAAGATCACTCTACGAAGACTATCCAGGAGATCGATGCTGCAATAGTTAGACGCCGGTACAATGAAGCTGTGCGTAACAAGGAGATGGCAAAAAGCGCAAGGAACGTGAGGACAAGCGACGCAAGAGAGAGGAGGAAGAAAAGCACATCGCTAAGGAGGCTCGTGATGCGGAGAGGGAAAGGAAGGATCAAACGGCATGGCGCTCCATGGAGGAAGACGAAGAGCGCAAGAAGAAGGGCAAATGGCCTCGCCTTCTAGACTTGTAGACGGCGAGGCTCGTGATGAACTATTTCTTCGTGCGATGTGTGAACCTTAGGTGAACTATGTGACCAAAACTTATTTTGAGAACTATGTGAGAACTATGTGTATGCGATGTGTGAACTATGTGACCAAAACTTATTTTGAGAACTATGTGTATTGGATGTGTGAACTATGTGACCAATGTTGGAAATATGCCCTAGAGACAAATAGTAGTAAGGACTATTATCATATTTCATATAGTTTATGATTAAGTTTTATATCATGCTATAACTGTATTGAGTGGAAACATCAATACACGTGTGATATACAAACAACCAGGGGTTCCCAGTGAAACTCTAGTCACTGGTTCATTGGTCAACAGATGATCATGTGGCATTTATGCCAGTTGGAAATGAGGTCATTTCATTCTGAGAATGAGATGATGAACCAATACCCAACCTAAACATCATGACCCAATCATGTTACGAAGTTCAAGTTACGATGATTAGAAATGGATCCTCGTAGACTATTCCTTAGACCGCGAGGCTATATCAATCACTGTCTCCCGAGAGTGCTTAGATGGCATCAAACTCCATCTGGTAATACCGTGGTTATAAAGTTGTGTTCAGGTATTCGGAGGAAACCGTAGAGGCAATATATGTCAAGAGCGGGATTTGTCCATCCATGTGACGGGAAGATACCCAAGGGTCCACTCAGAGAAGTTATATCCAATAGCTGCGCAGCGTGTGATTTGATCACGGGGAAATCACTTGTCGAAACGAGTCGAGTAGCATTGTTCAGTAACGAGATTGAACACGACATGGTGATGTCATTGATCAGATCTCGGGCAATGCAAGTATCGAGTGACAAAGGGAATAAGACACGACTATCCCGGTTCAAACGACAAAAGATCTTCGTGGAACGCACAGGGGTCACATGGCCATCCATGTCCCTCTGTCGATCATTGGTGCAGGAGTGTCCCGACCATGTCTGGAGTGTTCCCGAACCGTGGGGTATCACGCTTAAGGGCTTGATGATGCTTAGAGAGTGTTTATAGGATCGTTGGAATCACCGAAGAAGAGTATTGAGAAAACCGGAAGGGTTTTGGTAAGTCCGTAGGATGTCCAGAGTGGAGGTGGAAGGTGTTCCATAGCCATGGAGATTGAATAATATGTGAATGAATGTTAAATGTTGATTTAATCATTTATTCATAATTATTTAATAAAGAGAAAATCAATTTTAATGCTTAAAGGCTTAATGGGCCAATTCCGGAGGGAGAGGGCCCATTAGGGGAAAGGAGAGAGGGAGAGGGGCCAAGGGGCTGGCCGACTGGGCCTAGCCCCCCACGCGGGGCCCACTAGGGGCTGGCCGGTGGCCTCCCCACCCCCTCCTCTCCTTTAGTCCCACCCTGGGACTTTGAGGGAGGTAGTACCCCCTCCTCCCCTATATATAGTGGGGTGTTTGGCCAAGATAAATACACCAATAATCAATAAAGGTCTCCTCACTTTTGGGAGGACCTCTAATTGATATTTTCTCTCTCCCCCTCTCTCTCGTGACCGTGGTCCCAAGTCTGGATTGCGCGATCGAGACACATCTTCACCGCGGAGCACCGCCGCGCTGCAGGATTCGGATCCGAGAGCTCTACTTTCGCAACTGCTGCTGGATCAGGGAAGCGGGTCATCGTCAGGCACCGGACGTGTGTAACTCCCCGCGAGGTGTCGCACTTGAGGCACTTAGGTCATTGGATCCAAGGAGCGTAAGGCCTTCATCACGACCTTAGGTCGGCTTCGGCTCGTCTACATTAACCACGCTCTCCTGAGCGTTGACAATGCTTTTCGGTCTTCAAGGGTAAGTTCACGAAAAGCCCCTCCCGTTACTGTATTACTAATAGATAGGTCCTGGTAGCTTCAGGGGTTCAGGGCGTAGGGTAAAATTTTATTATTTTCATACGCGGAACCCCTACAGTGGTATTAGAGCTAGATCTATGCGTAGTAATGCTAGTATGGGTAGAAAACACGAGATGTAGGGTGTGGGCATTGATCTTTTAGTTGTTGCCCTCCCACGTGTACTTGTGCATACCGCGGTAATGCTTAATGAAGCGGCCTCCAACCGACTTTACGCGTTCATTCGCGAGACTGGTCCACGCTTGACATACGGCTTGTACCGTATAAAGTGGCTTAGGGGGTGTATGTATCTCTCGCATTAGTTGGTATGCCATTTGCAACGGAGGGCCCCGAAAGGGGTGTAGTAGAGACAACTACTTGATCAGCGTTGTGCTGAAAGTTCGTAGGTAAGAATGGTTCTTGTGCGAAAGCCCATTCAGCCACGTAAAACATGCAAAGATAAAGTAGAGGCATCTAACTTTGTTTTGCAGGGGGGCGTTGCTTTGTTATATGGTTGTGGCAAAGGTAAAGAGATTACCTTTTGTTACGTAGTAGTAGATAGTCATGGAGGTGACGGACTGCCACGCCAGAATGACACCGGTACCCTGGTGTCTATGGTGCCGGAACCCAGTGACGAAGGATGGAGATCACGACGTGAAGGACCATATCACATCGCATTTACATTCAATGTTATTGTTTGTATGTCTTATTGTGTGCTAGTTTTAGATACTCGACGGTAGCCTAATAAGATGATCCCTGTTAAAATTACCAACGATTGTGTTCCCCTTAGTGTGCACCACCAAGAAAGTTCTTTGGTATGAGGCAGGCCATGATGATCGGGTGTCATACATATCTACATTCACATACACTGGGTGTAAGCCATGTTGCACATCGAATACACTAAGGTTGAGTTGGCGATCCTAGGATGTACAGACATGGCCTCGAAACACGGATGGTCAAAAGATCAAGCACGAGTCGCATGAATGATGTGACCGACGTTTATCGTCCACCCTTGAACCCACATTGATGGCCATGATGATCGGGGGAGATGTGGCGGATAGGGGTCGCGTTATCACTAGGAACCCTTTTGGGGATAGGTGTTTCTAAGTGGAGTTATTATTAACTCATTTAATTATAAACTTAGTCTAAATTCCTTTTGTAATTATAAATGTAGATCGCTCACCGTGAAGCTTACTTTGTCATTGAGGATTGGGTAAAGGGTGAGAAACTTAGACTTGATGGATCCAATTTCCCTAGTTGGCTTGTGCGCCTGAATGATCTCCTTACTAGGAATCATGTGGTAGACTACATATGCCGCACGATGGATTTGACTGAGCCAGACTACTATGAGACCCCACAAGATCTGGAAGACCGCTACTATCATCAAGAGATGCCCACCTACATTCACATAATAATGCGTTACGGGATGGTGGATGAACTACATCCGCTCATGGGTGATCTTGATCCATATTCGATGGTGGATCAGCTGAGAGCAGAGTTCATAGGCCATGTGCGCATGTGGAAGCATGAGCTGCTTGGAGAGTTCCTTTCCATACGGATGGAGGAGCATACATGTCTGAAGGGTCACTTGGAGCGCATGCTTGATGCACAAACAAGACTGGTTCACTTCGTGGATTACTGGATGGCTGATCCATTTGCGATAGACGTATTGCTTCGGTCGTTGCCTCCCAGCTACGAAGGACATGTCCGGAGTAGCATCATGAGTGGTGATACGGAAGCATTGGATTTCCATGAGTTCATATTACATTTCAGAAACGTAAAGGTTGAACCAATTGATGTCTACGCACTTCTATTCTTGTAGACAGTTGTTGGGCCTCCAAGTGCAGAGGTTTGTAGAACAGCAGCAAGTTTTCCCTTAAGTGGATCACCCAAGGTTTATCGAACTCAGGGAGGAAGTGGTCAAAGGTATGCCCTCTCAAGCAATCCTGAAATCAATATACAAGAAGTCTCTTGTGTCCCCAACACACCCAATACACTTGTCAGGTGTATAGGTGCACTAGTTCGGCGAAGAGATAGTGAAATACAAGTGGTATGATTAATTATAAGTGGTAACGGTGCGAGAAAATAACTTGATGTCATGGAAAATACTAAAGGCAAACTGAAATAAAGATGGAAGCAAGCAAACATGTAACATATCTAATTGCAAACGGTGTATCAATGCTTAGAAACAAGGCCTAGGGATCATACTTTCACTAGTGAACACTCTCATATAAATATCTTTTCTTCATGATACTACTCTAAACTACTCTCCGGTTGGACACTCTAATCGATGGTAGGGCTATAACAGCACACCTCAAAGTAAGCCTTTCCCATCTAGAAAACCCCACACTAGCACCTTGAGTACTAGATGAGTCCAACAAACACCACAATTTCATAAAGACATCCAACTCCAAATATAACTCATAACAAGTATTTGTAATCTCTAGCCTAAGTGCCACCATGGTGAGCACGCTGTCACTTTCACACACATGGGGAGAGGAGAGATTCATTAAAGGACTTGAGTAGAAGAATAGATCTATAGATTACAAGCTCATGATCTCAATAAGATCATGCATAGAGAGAGATAAACACATAGCTAGCGGTAGAACCCTTAGCCTCGAGAGAGAACTACTCCCTCCTCATCATGGAAATCAGCAATGGTGATGGACATGGTGGTGGAGATCGATGGAGATGGCTCCGGGGGCACTTCCCCGTCCGGCAGGGTGCCGGAACAGAGACTTTCTGTCCCCCGAATCTCCCCTTCAGTGGCAGCGGCGGTGCAGAACTTTTCGTGGCTGGAGGCTTGACTATTTAGGGTTTATTCCTCGGGAGGCTTCTTATAAGCCAGAGGGCAAGGTCGGTGGGCGGCTAGGGGGCCCACACCATGCCCTAGCGCGGCCTGGGGGGACCCGCGCCATGGGGTGGTGTGGCCACCCTGTGGCCCCTCCCCGACTCTCCTTATGGCTCCGTGAGTCTTCCGGGAAAATATCAACTTTGGCTTTTGTTCGGTCCAATTCCGAGAATATTGATTTTCTGACTTTCCTGGAACCAAAAACAGCAGAAAATAGGCAACTGGCACTGTGGCACTTGTTAATAGGTTAGTCCAAGAAATCATATGAAAAATACTCCAAACTGTGGACAAAACACAAGAAAGTAGATAAAACCAAGCATGGAACATCAAAAATTATAGATACATTTGCAATGTATCAACATCCCCAAGCTTAACTCCTGCTCGTCCTAGAGTAGGTAAGTGATAAAAAGAAAGAATAATTTTTGAGGTGACATGCACCATCATAAACTTGATCAAAGTATTTGTAAAACATTCAAAGCTGGGATCATAGTACTTCAATCATAACATGAAAGACAAAGTTCTAGCAATAAGACAAAGAAACTATGATGCAACATGAAAAGGCACAAACAAAAGATTTATGAATAACAATGCTTTGCAAGACGTTTGGTTGTTTCACATAAAGAAAACATAGCATAATAGTATTCACCTTGTCCCTCATAGAGTAGCAAATATAAATGCATAGGACACCTTCAAAGTTCATAAGAGTGACTAGATACAAATAGTTTAAAACAAGCAATATCAAGGTATGCATCAATCAACTAGTCTTGGGACAATGCACATAGAACTAAGAATGGCCACTATGCTCTCAAAGTAGGTGCATAAAGATAGAAGGTGGAGACTCAATATATAAGTGGAAGAAAGGCCTTCATAGAAGGAAGCAGAGATTCAAGTTTCATAAAGAGCTTCCAAAAATTATGGTACTTAATAGCTTTCAGCTCTCATTGCCCCTATCATAAGCATCTTGAAGTGATTAAGGTTAAAGTGAACAAACTATGGTATACATGCTTGACGAAGTATAAGTTAAAAATCTCATGTCCCTTGAATACGAGGGCCACTCCTCATGCTACTCAAGTTTAGTTACCGGTAAGTTCTTGTCATCGTAAGTACATGTGTATCATAGAGAACCGCCAACGGGGTACCCCTTGCCCGATGATACGGAAGAATCCCCATATCAAAATGACAAGGCAAGCAGACAACGAGCATCTCAGCAATCTTCTTATTTACCATGGGAAGATGGTGCTTTTTTCTCTCTTTCCTCTTTTCATAATCTCTTTTTTCTCAATATAGGACTCTTTTTTTATAAGAAGAATGCTTCATAGACAGCTCATTATGGTTACGCTGCAGGTTTCCACCATGATAGCATGGATTAGACCAGCAGCCCAGGCGTCTCTCTAACACATATACATAACTCCATGGACTTACAAGCTCCCCTTTCATTTCACACCGACGACATCCATATACAAAAGAGCATGATATCAACTAGGTACAAGTACCAAGTGCAATGTTGAAAGCGTTCCCCATGAAAGCATGGTTCTGCTAATTCCCAACAAATAAGTGCAAGCATATACAACATAGACGACACAATGGTTCAAGTTTATTAAGGGCAAGAAAAGTAAAGTGTGCCATCAAGTTTGTGAGAGATTTAATCACTAGTTTTCTCATAACAAGTTTAATTTGGAAGGTAAACAAAAGCATGAATATACTCGGAATAGCATAAGCTAGTAGGTAGGTATGGTGGACTCTTTGGAATAACTTGGTTTAGGGAGTTGGATGCATGAGTGGAACTCATACTTTGTTGTGGAGGCTAGCAAAAGACTGGGAGCGACAAACTAAGAGAGCAATAATGGCCATAATCATGCAGAGCGACAAAACATCATTGATCAAAGCATAAAGTGATACTACAAGTTGAAAAATAAAGGATCATAAAGGCTATGGTGACTTGAGATAGTCATAACATGGTGTGAGCATGCGCCAAGTCAACCCAAATAAAGCATCAAAGGAGACTTCCACAATACTATGCTTTTAATATGGTAAAACAACGCATGATTCATCCAAGGCACATTAAGGAATCTCAATTGTTTATAACAAGTCATGCTACAGCAAAGAATGCTAAGCATAAAGCCAAAACAATATCAAGCATGGCATGACAAAGCATAGGCCATAGTCAAAAACAAACTCTCTTTAACACTTAAGCATTAACTTTCCTACTCTTTTCCAAACCAAACCAAACTATTTGAAAACCAATGTATGAAAGAGGGGGTCCAATCAATTTATTCAGAAAACTAAGAAAACAAAAACAAACGAAAAACCATAACGAAAACAAAAAAGAAGACGCTCCAAGAACAACACAAATTTGCATGGAACAATAAAAATGAAGCGTTTGGAAGAAACCTAGGATTTTTATTGATGAAGGAGGGGATGGTTTGGGCATACCCAAGCTTTGACGCTTGTACTTCTTGGATATTTCTTGGGGTGATACGCGTGGCATCCCCAAGCTTGAGCTTTAGTCCATCCTTCATCTCATTACTCATTCCTTCCATACACCTGAAATTTTTCCTTCATATAAAACTTCACACAATCTTTATTAGCAACATTAGTGCACTCAAGATAATAAGCCTTAAGGTTCAGTTTTAACAACAAATAAACTTCCATTAAAACACTAGATACTGTAGGACTTCCCTCAAAAATCTCAATTCCCCAAAAGAACTCAAAAACGAACCAACAAGAAGCAAATGCAGAAAATGGCAGAAATCTGTCAAAACAGACCAGTAGGTAAAGACGATTTTTTCAAAGACCTTCTGTTGCTCAAATCAAAAAGTGTTGAACTAACGAAAGTTAGATAAAAACCTGGGGAAGAAACAAAAAAATTCACGCCTCAAAAATACGTTCAGATATTTTACACGAATTTTTACGGTGAAGCACAGAAATCTGTTTTGGGACAGCAACTTTCCCAATCATTACTTCTCTCTCATTAGAGGTTACTCTTGGCACAAAAGGCAAATAAAAAGGATAAGGAGAGGTTATTACAGAGGTAATAACTTCCAAGACTCATCTAAAACTTTTGGGTTATCTCCCAATAAGTACTTTTTTAACGCCTTTAAATTAGGCATGATAGTTTGAGAAGATGCTCATATAAGAAATATGAATTGAAATAAAAGAGAGCATAAAGAAGCAAATTCAAAGCACATTTAAGTCTAACCCACTTCGTATGCATAGGAGTCATGAAAGCACAAAGCAACAAGCATAGGAAAGCAAAACAAGTGCAACTTCAAGACTTTCAACATAAAGAGGGGAAACTTAATATTATTGAGATGCATAAAACCATGTTTCCCTCTCTCATAATAACTTTCAGTAGAATCATGAATAAAATTAACAATATAACTATCACATGAAACATTCTTATCATGAGCCACATGCATAAATGTTTATTACTCTCCACATAAGCATAGTCATTCTTATTAATTGTGGTAGGAGCAAATTCAACAACATAGCTATCATTATTATTCTCATCACCATAATCATCAAATATAGGAGGCATATTGTAATCATTAATTTTCTCCTCAATAGTAGGTGGACTGAAAATATCATATTCATCATTGTAATCATCATATATTGAAGGTTTAGTATCATCATATGCAATAGAATAGCTATCTTCCAAAGCTGGGGAACTAAAAAGATCATTTTCATAGAAACTAGCTTCCCCAAGCTTAGACTTTTGCAAAGCATTAGCAATAATTGTGTCCAACGAATTCATACTAACAACATTGCTATTAGCATGCAAATAAAGTTCCATAGGTTTTTTAATTTTCTCTTCAAACACTTCATGTCCTAACTCAAGATAAATACTATAAAGCTCTCTAATTTTTGTTGTTGTTTTCCATTAAGCCTAACTAGTGAAAACAAGAAACAAAAATACAAAATTGCAGAATCTAAAGGAAATAACTTCGAGCACTCACACCGGAGGATGTGAGTACCTTTGACCTTACCTCCCCGGCAACAGCGCCAGAAAATAGGTGTTTGCCGTGGGAGTTTCTTCTTATTTAATCCTCTGGTGTGAATACCTTTTACCTTACCTCCCCAACAACGGTGCCCGAAAATAGCTTGATGTCTACGCACTTCTATTCTTGTAGACAGTTGTTGGGCCTCCAAGTGCAGAGGTTTGTAGAACAGCAGCAAGTTTTCCCTTAAGTGGATCACCCAAGGTTTATCGAACTCAGGGAGGAAGTGGTCAAAGGTATACCCTCTCAAGCAACCCTGCAATCAAGATACAAGAAGTCTCTTGTGTCCCCAACACACCCAATACACTTGTCAGGTGTATAGGTGCACTAGTTCGGCGAAGAGATAGTGAAATACAAGTGGTATGATTAATTATAAGTGGTAACGGTGCGAGAAAATAACTTGATGGCATGGAAAATACTAAAGGCAAACTGAAATAAAGATGGAAGCAAGCAAACATGTAACATATCTAATTGCAAACGGTGTATCAATGCTTAGAAACAAGGCCTAGGGATCATACTTTCACTAGTGAACACTCTCATATAAATATCTTTTCTTCATGATACTACTCTAAACTACTCTCCGGTTGGGCACTCTAATCGATGGTAGGGCTATAACAGCACACCTCAAAGTAAGCCTTTCCCATCTAGAAAACCCCACACTGTCACCTTGAGTACTAGATGAGTCCAACAAACACCACAATTTCATAAAGACATCCAACTCCAAATATAACTCATAACAAGTATTTGTAATCTCTAGCCTAAGTGCCACCATGGTGAGCACGATGTCACTTTCACACACATGGGGAGAGCAGAGATCCATTAAATCACTTGAGTAGCAGAATAGATCTATAGATTACAAGCTCATGATCTTAATAAGATCATGCATAGAGAGAGAGATGAACACATAGCTGCCGGTAGAACCCTTAGCCTCGAGAGAGAACTACTCCCTCCTCATCATGGAAATCAGCAATGGCGATGGACATGGTGGTGGAGATCGATGGAGATGGCTCCGGGGGCACTTCCCCGTCCGGCAGGGTGCCGGAACAGAGACTTTCTGTCCCCCGAATCTCCCCTTCAGTGGCAGCGGCGGTGCAGAACTTTTCGTGGCTGGAGGGTTGATCAATAGTATTGAAATTTGACTTTATAAGAATGGCATAAAAAAATTGTGGAATGCAAAGGATTTTAAAATGTCAAAATACAAAGCATCACAATGTGATATTGGATATCAAATGGGTTGAATATAAGGCACCAAATAAATCGTTGTAGTGTAGATGTAGAGACCATTAGTTAGAAATAGTTAGCACTCAATTAGAATTAATAGTGAACCATTTGAATTCGTGAAAGTTTTGGGGTTATTCGATATAACCAAAACAATAGTGAATAAGTCGTTGTAGGGTATTCATTGGAAACTTTGAATACAAAACCCATAGCTGAAACCAAAAGAAAAGCAAAACATGTATTGCTTGGATTTGGGTGCATCCTTCAGAAAGCTCACTTCTAGTGATGTTTCTCAATTATGAAGCAAATGGACAATAGTGTAAAACACGATGAGGATTCAAAACCCTGCATCAGAGTGTTGAGAAACGCAACGGAAAACGTTCCTGAACGATTCTCTTCACAGAAGGAAAGAATCAATGATATTGATCATTGTGTTTTCTCCACTAGTGTTTTCACTACATGAAGTAGGATTCAAAATGTAAATCCATATCTAGTATGGAGACATTTGTGAATCGTTTGTCATGATTCTTGGAATGTGACATACCTACGAACTACAAAGGAAATAATGGTAAACTAGAATTATGAGAAATCCTAAAAGGAAAATTGCCTTGAGATTAGAAAGCAATTTGTTGCTGAATCTCACAAGTAAAAGGGGTTACTTGAATTTTCCCAAAAGACTGCAAAGCCATAGTAGGAAAAAGGGGTAAATGACAAAAGCACAATTTGTCAGGTATTGGACAAATTCAACTGAATTTGATTCAAATGTGCTAAATGTCTAATGGATTTAAAACTAGTAATAGTACTAGTATCTCATAGCAAATCTCCAAGTTTGATATTTGATCAAAGTTTTTGAAGTTGTTCAAAATAGTGAGTAAATGTGCAATTTGCATTAATTTGAGTGGGAGCTATGAAAGTCTTCCTAAAATAATGTGTGACTGACATGTTAAGAATGAAAGCGCAAGTACTTATAAATAATGATTTATAAGATATAGAAGTTGATACTAGGTGTATTATGATATTATGTAGTATTCCTTAAGGGATTCTGAAAGGGGTTTCAGAATAGAAGTTAATTAAGGAACTGATCCTTAATAACTCTAATTAGGAATAGAATTAAGTTTAACATCAATGGTTGAAAGAAAGAAAAAAGATGATCGTCATCCACTATGTTGAGACATAGGTTCTGTCTTAGTAAACCATGATGATAACTTAGCATAATATGTGATCCAAATAAGGAATGTTTAAAAGTGATTAAGTTCGAATCACAGAACGTTGAGCTAAGTTTGTCCGCAGTGTCTAATAGAGTTCTGTAGACATGTTTTCCAAATCCATAAAGGGTGACATATCTTAAAGCATAAAGGGTTATGTTATAAGGGAATATGTTGGAAACTCCTGTAGATACCAATTAAAGACAAGTAGGAAGCGAGGTGAACAAAACATCGAAAGTTGCACAGAGTGCTCTAGTGTTTCGATGAATACATTTATAATAATAGATAAGGGTACCATCTAAAGTGTTGTATAATGTTATGGCGGGGCTAGTTCGCTTTTAACATAGAATGATGTGTCCCAGGGCATAGTGCCCATGAGAAAGCCCTCGAGGTTGATCTAACGTCACTGTAGGCTCCTGGAATCAGGCCTCGTTCTGCTGCCATAGCGACGATGCATACACACAAGATGCTATCATGTGATGATAGAGTATTAATGTCAATCCAGGTGACATTAGTAAGTTGCAAAGGATTTGGGACTATAAAGTACAGACCCAAGACTCAACATCTTCCATGAGCAAGCATGTTCAGGGTACGGGGTATATGGTGCCAATGATTGAGAACAAATGCAGCTAGTGTATTTATTTTCTAGTGCAAGGGGGATACTGTTGGAAATATGCCCTAGAGACAAATAATAGTAAGGACTATTATCATATTTCATATAGTTTATGATTAACTTTTATATCATGCTATAACTATATTGAGTGGAAACATCAATACATGTGTGATATACAAACAACCAGGGGTTCCCAGTGAAACTGTAGTCACTGGTTCATTGGTCAACAGGTGATCATGTTTCCTGATCATGTGGCATTTATGCTAGTTGGAAATGTGGTCATTTTATTATGAGAATGAGATGATGAACCAATACCCAACCTAAACATCATGACCCGATCATGTCACGAAGTTCAAGTTACGATGATTAGAAATGGATCCTCATAGACTATTCCTTAGACCATGAGGCTATATCAATCACTGTCTCCCGAGAGTGCTTAGATAGCATCAACCGCCATCTGGTAATACGGTGGTTAGAAAGGTGTGTTTAGGTATTCGGAGGAAACCGTAGAGGCAATATATGCCAAGAGCAGGATTTGTCTATCCATGTGACGGGAAGATACTCAAGGGCCCACTCAGAGAAGTTATATCCAATAGCTGCGCAACGTGTGATTTGATCACGGGGATATCAGTTGTCGGAACGAGTCAAGTAGCATTGTTTAGTAACGAGATTGAACACGACATGGTGATGTCATTGTTCAGATCTCGGGCAATGCAAGTATCGAGTGACAAAGGGAATAAGACATGACTGTCCCGGTTCAAACGAGGAAAGATCTTCGTGGAACGCATATGGGTCACATGGCCATCCAGGCCCCTCTGTCGATCATTGGTGCGGGAGTGTCCTGACCATGCCTGAAGTATTCCCGAACCGTGGGGTATCACGCTTAAGGGCTTGATGATGCTTAGAGAGTGTTTATAGGATCGGTGGAATCACTGAAGAAGAGTAGGGAGAAAACCGGAAGGGTTTCGGTAAGTCCGGAGGATGTCCGGACTGGAGGTGGAAGGTGTTCCATAGCCACGGAGATTGAATAATATGTGAATGAATGTTAAATGTTGATTTAATCATTTATTCATAATTATTTAATAAAGAGAAAATCAATTTTAATGACCAAAGGCTTAATGGGCCAATTCCGGAGGGAGAGGGCCCATTAGGGGAAAGGAGAGAGGGAGAGGGACCAAGGGGGCTGGCTAGCTGGGCCTAGCCCCCCGTGCGGGGCCCACTAGGGGCTGGACGGCGGCCTCCCCACCCCCTCCTCTCCTTTAGTCCCACCCCAGGACTTTGAGGGAGGTAGTACCCCTCCTCCCCCTATATATAGTGGGGTATTTGGCCAAGATAAATACACCAATAATCAATAAAGGTCTCCTCACTTTTGGGAGGACATCTAATTGATATTTTCTCTCCCCCCTCTCTCTCTCTCTCTCGTGACCATGGCCTGATGGTTTGCAGCGCCTCTACCCATGGCGCCTTAGACCTAGACGCAACAAGTCAGTTCGCCACTACCAACAGGTTCACACAAATCCACACAAACATACTGACAGATTCAAGTTCCACAGCACAAGTTCCACAAGACACTTCCAACAAGTCCACAAGACACAACACAAGTTCCACAAGACACTTTCAATAAGTCCACTTCCAAATGACAGATTCAACAAGACACTTCCAACAAGTTCACACAAACATAGTATCCAACAACAAGTTCACTTCCAACAAGCAATCTTCTGGCAAGTACACTACTTTCTCGCACGCTTGATCTTGCCTCCTCTCCTCGGAGCAATCTTATGGCGCGGCTCCTCATCATCCTCGGACTCAATAACCAGAGGGTTCATTGGCCTTAGCTTGATTGTGGACCATACCTTGCACTTAGTTTGATTGCGGGCTTGTACTCGGTACCTCTCCAATAGCATGTTGTCCGGCACGGCCTCATCTTCATCTTCGGCCTTTAGAATGAGAACAATGATCTCTATTGAGTTGTGATACATGGCAATTCATTAAAGGATGTCATCAGTCAAATTATGTCATTACATAGTTGATTGCTGTTCTTCGGGGCTACCTTCCTCTTCTGATGTTGACTTGGCTCGTTGCTTGGACGATGTCGCAACCTCGGGGTCCTAGCAACCAAGCAAGTTTGCAAAGCACCGTAACTTTTGTGCCTGCCGCTTAACGAAATCCCTTAACTTGTTATGGCCCTCCTCGTTCCTTGGAGACTCTAAAGCACCCTCCAATTCATCCACCTGCTTCTGGACCTCCATGCGCTAACATGCAAGAAAATGAAGACACGGATTATACATTTTGTTGAGGTGGTAACACGAATAAAAACTACCCGACTTACCACAAAGTTGATCACGGGAGCAAAGGAGGTTTGGCGCCCTTCTCTAACAATCTGGTTGTACTCAAGGTTGCTTAGGTCATCAAAACCAGGCAGCGGCTCTTCCAAAATGTTTTCCGGATAGGCATCCGGTAGGATCTTAACACGAGTGTTCTCTAAAAACCAGTGGAGGTACTCGCTGAAAGCTTCCTCATAATGGGGTTTTGTGAGCATTCTTTTTGATTTTTTAGCTTCTTTCACACAAATGAGAAACCGAGACACGTGCTTCTAGTGAATCTTGTCCCAGTACGTCTTCTTGCTCTTGAGCCTGTCCAACCTATATATGAATAAAGCGCAATGTTTTTAGCACACACAACTATCATACATCGTCTTGGGAAACATGTATAGACGCAATTCTTACTGGTGAAGATCAATGCCGGTGTCCTGCCAATCCGGAGGGGTAGACTGATAGAGACCAAACTGTCTCATAACCCGTTGCAGCATATGATGCTCAACAACCCACATGCATATCATGGGGCACTTCATATACCATAGATTACATTCGGCGTTGCATTGCGGGTTAAGAAGAAAATCGTCACAACCAAAATTGTCCCTAGGACCATATACCTCACATACAACCTTAATCACACACAAGATAGTTCATTAAGAAGAGTAGTTAAAAGAAATGCTAAATGGTATATGGGTTGTAAATTCTTACTTGCTCCGAGAGAAGGTTGTCAAACTCATTGGTGTATCTAATGTACGCCACTTGTAGGTCGTTTGGGGGCTTGGAGACCACGTCCCAAATGTAAGCCCAAGTTGGCCACCTCGATTTGTTCCCTCCATCGATATAATCCTTGGGGGCCTTTTTATTGGGTCGTCCAAGTAGAAAGCGTTCCCACATCCACACCGAGAGAAGTAGCAATGGACCACCAATGTAAGCCTCAGGACCAGTCCTTCGACAAGACTCGTCCAGCTCCGCACCAAAGCAAACAAAGTTTAACCATCGGGACATTCAAAGAGCACATGTAAAGATGGGAAAATACAAGCACTTCATTACCTCCGGTACAAGAAGGCCAATGCCGCTGAACCCCAGCTCCATTTCTTATCTATTTTAGTCAGAGCCTTTGATACATTGCAAATGTATCCATAATTTGTGATGTTCCATGCTTGGTTTTATCTACTTTCTTATGTTTTGTCCACACTTTGGAGTAGTTTTCATATGATTTCTTGGACTAACCTATTAACAAGTGCCATAGTGCCAGTTGTCTATTTTCTGCTATTTTTGGTTCCAAGAAAGTCAGAAAATCAATATTCTCGGAATTGGACCGGATAAAAGCCAAAGTCGATACTTTACCGGAAGACTCGGGAGCCAGAAGACAAGACGGAGAGGGGCCATAGGGCGGCCACACCATGTGGTGGCGCAGGCTAGCCCTGGCCGTGACCAGGTGGTGTGGGCCCCCTGGCCGCCCACCGACCTTGCCTCTTCACCTATAAGAGCCTCCCGATGCATAAACCCTAAGGCGTCAATCAGAAATCCATGAAAAGTTTCGATGTGCTGCCGCCACCGAAGGGGAGATTCAGGGGACAGAAAGTCTCTGTTTCGGCACCTTGCTGGGCAGGGGAAGTGCCCCTGGAGCCATCTCCTTCGATCTCCATCGCCATCTCCATCACCGTTGCTGATTCCCATGATGAGGAGGGAGTAGTTCTCTCTCGAGGCTAAGGGTTATACCGGTAGCTATGTGTTCATCTCTCTCTTTATGCATGATCTTATTGAGATCATGAGCTTGTAATCTATAGATCTACCTCGCTACTCAAGTGCTTTAATAGATCTCTGCTCTCCCCATGTGTGTGAAGTTGAAAGTGTGCACACCATGGTGGCACTTAGGCTAGAGATTACAAATACTTGTTATGAGTTATATTTGGAGTTGGATGTCTTTATGAAATTGTGGTGTTTGTTTGAACCATCTAGTGCTCAAGGTGACAGTGTGGGGTTTTCTAGATGGGAAAGATGAACTTTGAGGTGTGCTGTTATAGCCCTACCAACGATTAGAGTGTCCAACCAGAGAGTAGTTCAACGTAGTATCATAAAGAAGAATATATTTATATGATAGTGTTCACTAGTGAAAGTATGATCCCTAGGCCTTGTTTCTAAGCATTGAAACACCGTTTACAATTAGATATGTTACATGTTTGCTTACTGCCATCTTTATTTCAGTTTGCCTTTAGTCTCTTCCACACCATCAAGCTATTTTCTATCACCGTTACCACTTATATTTATCTATACCACTTGTATTTCACTATCTCTTCGCCGAACTACTGCACCTATACACCTGACAAGTGTATTGGGTGTGTTGGGGACACAAGAGACTTCTTGTATCTTGATTGCAGGGTTGCTTGAGAGGGTATACGTTTGACCACTTCCTTCCTGAGTTCGATAAACCTTGGGTGATCCACTTAAGGGAAAACTTGCTGCTATTCTACAAACCTCTGCACTTAGAGGCCCAACAACTGTCTACAAGAATAGAAGTGCGTAGGCATCAGCCTTAAGCCAGTGCCAGTGAGCCATGTTGCTCTTACCATCAGGAAATATAGTCTTCCTGATAACATACCACACATACACATGTGCATATATCATGACCTCATCACCACTAGCATTCTCAGGGCAGGTACTGAAGTTCTGTGATATCCACTTGAAAGTAGCCCCGACTGTGACCCTAAATTTTACCTCCTGTGAGTTTATAGTGTCACCGGGACACTTACCACTAGTAAGGGAACACATCTGGTCACGCCAGTTGTCAGAGGATATGTTAATGCAGAGAGGACCCCCTGGCTAGGGAGTGCCAGGATCATGGACATGTCCTAGAGAGTCACGGTCATCTCACCAGTACGGAGGTGAAAACTATGCGTCTCCGGCCTCCACCGGTCGACAAGCGCGGTGATGGCAGCAGGGTTTGTGTGCGGTTTACCACGGTTGACCATATGGATGAATGGGAGCAATCCTAGCGCTTCAATGTGCATAGTGTACCGATCATCGTATGGCATCATCTCTTGGAAATGCCCGTGATACCTCAGTCGTAGGGGAACAAGAGTCTGCACACATACAAGATCAATTATAACATGTCCATCAAAATTTAGCAACATATCATGAATTGTTGGGTTTATTTTTCTTACCTGCTCGGCCATCGGGTAGCCACGATGATGCTTATCATACGTCGTCTCAAGAAGCGACGTGCCTTCGACATACCCGCTTTCTACATAGGTTGGGGCATGGGTTTCTTCCTCTTCCGATTCCGACATAATATATAATTAAAAAAGAAAGTACAACTAAATATGTGAGCATATTGTAAATGACATACTAATATGAATAGAGTGCTTTCTATATGGTCATATCTATATGAGCAAATTTTATGAACCGTTCTTTCTATCTGGGCTAACAAGCACATGAGGAAGTATTGTTAACCACCATCTCTATGTGAGCATATATACTATAAATATTTTCAAGCACAAACATAGTAGTTCAAGCATATATTTTCAAGCTACAAGCACAAACATAATTTCAAGCATATATATTTGACATCTCTATGTGGCCATCTCTATGTGAGCACACATACTAATATTTTTAAGCTACAAGCATCTCTATTTGGCATCTCTAAATCTAGACACACTACAAAATATCTATTCTCCTTTAAGTAATCAACAAATCAACTATATGTATTGATTTTGGGATGAACTAGGGTTTCCCTAAACTATCAAAATTAGTGAGATTCATTGGACAAAGAGGGGGATTTCTTGGACAAATACTTGGAGGAGGTGCTCAACAACAAGATCCATAGAAAAATCTTCTGATTGGAGAAGGATTAGAGGAGGGGGAGATCAACCCTAGCTGCCACCATGGTCTTTGTGCTCTCTATGAGGAGTTGGAGAGGAAAAGGAAGAAGAGGGTCGGGCCGGGCCGAGCAGCGCGTGGCTTAGTGCTACTGCTTGTGCGGCGTGGCAGGCAAGGGTGCGACGCCACCCTGAGTGGCGCAGCACTTACGTTGCAGGGGGGCCGCGTGCCAGCGTGGCAGGGGGTGCGACACCGCACTGATTGGAGCGGCAGTGGTTAATGCGGCGCCTCCGTGGCTGGCACTGCAAAGTCGAGCCAGCGTGGCCGAGCTGCAGTGTTAGGGCCCACCGAGCCATCGTGGCAGCTGTGCGGTGCCATAACATGCAGCGCCGCGTGGGCAGGAGTGGCAGGAAAGGGTTACCGGCTATGAAATACTTTGCGAATAGGTTTATTATTTAAATTTCTTTCAATTTTAGGTTATTTTTATTTAAATTGCCTCAACTTCCAGATTGGGCCTGTACGGTCTCTATGCGATTGGGCAAGCCTCGTCTAATCAAACATGTAACGATACTAGTTTTTTTGAACGGGAAGATCCCCGAAGGGCCTGGAAGCTTTATATTAAATGCAAACAGTGGAGGTGTACAATATTACAGAGGACCCCATAAGAATAAATAAAAACACATAGGTCCCCATTTTAAGTGGATAAGGCCCTACTAAAAATAAGAGATGCAATCAGGTCCCTCCCTATCTCCACTGTCAAGCAAAAGGTCAGCTGCACTGCCGCCGAGCACCACCGTGGGGACGAAACCACTTGCTTCAGAGTCTACGTTGGATGTGACCGCTGACCCGAGAAAGGGCCTCCGATGGAGGTTGAAGAGATGCCGGAGCTCACCGGCTATAACGGATGGCCTGCAGTCGTCAAGATGAAGCTCGCTGATATCGCTTCCAAGCTCCGGTAATCCCCAACAGAAGAAACCTTGATCGCCCCGTCGATGATGACCAACCCGCACTCTAGCACAACACTCCTACCACGGGTGGGTGAAGGCGAGCAGAGATTGTCAGAGAAGCAGGGAGAAGTCCGCTAGAAGGGGAAGAACCAAAACTCCCCATAGTACCCTGGCCACTCCTTTTGCTTGCAGGTACCTGCAACCTCTTCCTCACCGCCACGGCCGGCCAAGAGGAGCAAGAGAGAGAGGCGGGCATCCAGACTAGTCCGAGTGCCAGACACGCGCTTATGACAAGGATTCGCTTGGAGTAGCACGGTCGGCGTCTTCAACCTCTGAAGAACACCAGGAACCACCCACCGTGGCCTCCTACTGCCACAGGCGACGGCGCTGGGAGCGAGCGCGATTTACTATAGCGAGGTGTGTGGGAGGGGATAAGGTTGCAGGCGTGTTGCTTGTAACGATACTAGTTGAGTGTTCGTTGTCAACTTGCCACTGATTTTAACTTTTTTCCTCCCCGCACATGTAGACACCATGGCACCATGGTGCATGTTAAAATTCATGTTTATAATTAATAAATATAGCTACATAGAGAAAAAAATACTTTGAGTGGAGCTCGCCGTGTGCTTACCACACATGATTATGGCCAATGTTATCTAAAAAAAAGATTATGTCCAATGGCAGGGCAAAGTTGCTACTATCACGGTCAGACCTCGGACCAATTAATGCCTCATCATTCAATGCCCCTACTTCTCATGGCCGAAGGGCGGCCCTCCCCAGTCGCATTTTTTGGTTGTTCTTCAACCTCCAAGCGCAATACCGATGCGGAGGCCATCAACCCGCTCCGTCCTAGCGCTTCACGGTGTCCCCGCCCCAAGTGGTCCATCCCCGCAGCAGCAAGGCTGGCCAGGTTGCAGAGAGAAGAGCACGGGAGCGGTGGAGGACTCAGACACAGTCATGTTTCTTCTAAAATTTTCAAGGTCCTTTCTGTAAAAGTGTTGATTGCAGTAGTATATTCATTTTATTTCTGGACCAACTTCCAGACCCTTCCATGACCCTTCCATGTTAAAAAAACATACCCAACATGATCGGCGATCCTTTGGTTTGATTTTTAATTTATCTTAGTTATCCCGTGCACATGCCCTGATGTAAATCAGCATACCAACTTCAAGACTTTGGGAGGTCTGCACGATCGACTCTAAGAGCTCATCGCCTCATCACACATGATTATGGCCAATGCCACAGTGAAGTTGCTACTATCTCAGTCAGACCTCAGACCAATTAATGCCTCATCATTCAATGCCCTTGCTTCTCATGGCCAAAGGGCGGCCCTCCCCAACCATATTTTTTGGCTGTTCTTCAACCTCCAAGCGCAATGCCAATGCGGAGGCCATCACCCGGCTCCGTCCTAGCGCTTCACGGCATCCCCGCCCCAAGTGGTCGATCCCCACAGCAGGGAGGTTAAGGAGATATGCCCTACAGGAAAATAATAAAGTGTGTTGTTTGATATATCTCTTGTATTGTTCATAATACGTTTCATAATGTGCTATAACTATGTTAATACAAAACGTTAATACACGGTGTGGTATGTAAACAAACCATGTCTCTAGTTACCTCTAGCAAACTAGCTCATTGGTCATGAGGATGATCTAGGGTTTTGAGATCATGGGCATTTATGCCAATTGACGATGAGGTCACATCATTTGTTGAATGATGTGATAGAAAAATATCCGACAGTTGTATCATGATGAGATCTAGTTAGAAAGTTCACCATTAATAATAAACAAATAAAATCTCGCAAACTAATCCTTAGACTGTGAGATAATAGAAATCACCATTCTAGAGGGAGCTTAGATGGTATCAAGCATCGTCTCGTGATAGGGTGATCAAAAAGGTACTAGTTGAGTTTCCTAAAGGGGCGTGTAGAGGAGTACATATCAAGACCAGAATTTGCCAATCCATGTAATGGATAGATACATGTGGCCATCTCGGTGACGTTGCATTAACGAAGCTTGCAAGCGTGTGACTTGGTCACGGAATGAAACGACATGGGAATGAGTAAAAAAGTTCATCATTAACGAGATCGAACGAAGGTATGGAGATACCATAGATCTAGTCTCTGGTGAACTAGGTATCAAGTGGCAAAGGGAATGGGAAACGACATTAACGGTTCGAGCGATAAGATTCATGAAATGCACGGGGGTCAACATGGGCATCCAGGTCCCTTTGATGATAATTGATATGAGAGTGGTCTTAATCATGTCCAAAGTGTTTCCGAACTAAAGTATGACACACTTAAGGGTGGGGACGCTTAGGATAAATACTGTAGGAGAAATATATAAAGAGAAACCAAAATAGTTCTGGGTAACATCCGATGTTGATTGGAGGGGTCCAGAATGAAGAAATATAATAATATGTGTATTTTATATTAATTGTTGAATTAATATTAAAATATATATTTTATTTTATTTTTATAGGCAGCCCATTGCTAATGGGCCTCACCCAGAGGGGAGGCCCAAAGGGGCAAGGTGCCTAGGGAGGAGGGCCAGCCGGCCAGGGCTTGGTAGGCCGCCCAATTGGGGACCATCAAGGGCCGGCGGCTCCCCCTTGGTGGCCAGCTAGTATGGAGATTAGTCCCACACCACCTTCTCCTTGGGTGGTGCCCCTCCCCTCCCACTATATATAGGGGTCTCCCCTTTGAGAGCTTCTCCATAATATTGGAGAGGACCTCTAGGGTTTTAAGTTCTCCACCTCCACACCCCCGTTGTGTGATCTTCGGTCCGCCATCTTCTTCTACTCCTGCTCAGCTGGATCGGAGCCCGAGAGATGTCGCATACACCGGACGTGTGTAGTACTTCAGAGGCACCACACTTGGGATGCTTGGAGCTGCTCATCTTCATCAACATACGCCTTCCTGCGTAAGGCGTTCTTCGGTCTTCAAGGGTATGAATACCGTCTTCTTCTTCCGTTACTTATGTCTACGTAGTATAGATCCCGGTATTAGTGTTCGCATAGTTAGATTTTTTATTTTCTTCTACGGAACCCTTCAGTGGTATCAGAGTAAGTCTATGGGTAGGCATGTCGTACGGATAGAACACATAGCGATATGTGGGCATTGATTTTCTAGTTTCTACCCTTTTTTATGGTTTTGTTCATATCGCGACACTGTTTGATGAAGCGGCCCCCAACTGACCTTACGTGCTGATTCACGAGACTGGTCCACCATTAAGTGGCTTTGGGGGTGACTGTCTCTCTGCAGTAGTTGATATGGCATCGACATTGGAGGGCCCTAAAAGGGAAGTAAAACGACAATCATTGAATCCATATTGTGGCTCTACGTTCGTAGGTGGGAAGGAATTCTGCCACAAAAGTCCTAAGGCTGCGTAAAACTTGCAATAGATAAAGTAGATGCGTTTATCTTTATTTTGGCATAGGGCAGGCATTGTGACATGGCAATGACAAGTTTGTGAAACTTTTCATTGGAGCTCTCGATAGCGATCAAGATGCTAAAACCACGTCATGACACTATACTTTTGAAGTATTCCTTTTGCATCTTTTTATGCTAGTATGATTAGAATATACGACGATAACGTAATAAGATGATACCTCACAGAATTCTAGTTATAGTATTCCCCTTGTGTGTGCACCACCAAGAAATTTCTCCGTTATAAGACATGCCATGACGATCAGGTGTCAAACATAAATGCGTTCACATACGGTGGGTGTAAGCCATGTTGCACTACATATATACACAAGTTAGAATTGGCGAGCCTAGCATGTGAAGACATGGTCTCACAATACAAGAGACCGAAAGGTCGAGCATGAATCATATAGGATGTGATTGACATTGAGAATGTCTACCTTTGAAAATGATTTGCCGGCCGTGATGATCGAGGGTGGAGCAGTGGATTGGGGTCATGTAATCACTAAACGAATGGAGGGATGTTCGTTTGAGTGGGAGTTCCCTTTGTTTTAAGTTTAGTAGGACAAATTTAAACTTGAAGTCATTATTATGAACATGGTCTAAACACTTTGCAAATCCATTGTAGATGTCTCACCCACCCACCTTTAACCTAAGCACGTTCCTCGAGAAGGACAAACTGAAAACTGATGAAACCAACTTCACCGCATGGTCTGCAATCTGAGGATCCTCCTAGTCCCGTACAAGTTGACTTATGTTATCAAGGCTGAGCTTCCAGCTAAGCCTGCAGATTCCGCCTCCCAGGACAAAAAGAATGTCTGGCAGTCCAAGGTGGATGATTCGTCTCTCATCCAAAGTGGAATGCTTTATGCCATGGAGCCGGATCATCAAAAGCATTTTGAGAAGATGAATACTTTTGAGATCATTGAAGATCTCAAGGTTTTCTTTGCGCCACAAGCTCAGGCGGAGAGGTATGATGCTTCCGAGCTCTTCTTCTCCACCAAGATGGAAGACCACGGTAGTATTACAGCATGTAGTCAAAATGTCTGGCTACGTTAAGCGCTTGAATGCCCTAGATTGCAAAATCCCGGAGGAGGTCGCGATTGATAGGGTGTTGCACTCGCTGCCCCTAGCTACAAGAGCTTTGTGGTGAACTACAACATACAAGGGATGACTAAGACCCTTGCTGAACTATTCACCATGCTCAAAACTGCTGAGGTAGAGATCAAGAAGGAGCACACTGTGTTGATGGTCAATAAGACCACCAACTTTAAGAAAATGGGACAAAAGGGCAAGGGCAAGAAGCCTAAGAAGGATGGAAAACCGGTTTCCAACACCTCTAAGGCTACTAGGCCTGGCCCTAGGCCCGGCACCACGTGTTAGTACTGCATAGGGGATGGGCACTGGAAGCGCAATTACCCCAAGTACCTTGAAGACAAGAAATCCGGCAAGATAGCCGCCAAAGACAAAGGTATATGCGATATACATGTTATAGATGTGTTCCTTACTAGCGCCAGGAGTAACACCTGGGTATTTGATACCGGTTCTATTGCTCACATTTGTAACTCTCAGCAGGAGCTGCAGAGTAAGAGGCACCTGAGGAAGGACGAGGTGATGATGCGTGTTGGCAACGGATCAAAATTCGATGTGGTGGCCATCGACACTTTACCTCTACGTCTGCCATCAGGATTAATTTTAGTTTTGAATAAATGCTACTATGTATCCTGATGACCCACAAGTATCGGGAGTGTATCGTAGTATTTTCGATAAATAAGAGTGTTGAACCCAACGAGGAGCATAAGGTGTTCACAAGTGGTTTGGATCAGGAATTCTCTGTAAATACTTAGCAAACAGATTTTTAGGGGTTTTTTATAATGGAGATAATAAAGTGAGAGTAAATAAAAGACAATGATAATAATTGCAGCAAGTGTCCCAATCCTTTCTTTAGCAAAGGACAAGCCGGTTGTATTACTTAAGATGACCAAACATTCTCGAGGACACATGGGAATATTGTCAAGTGCTTTCGCTTCATATAGTTGATTAATCTTCTCTGGTTGGATAAGTTTTGTGTGGGTGAACCTATGCTAATGTACTGACCTTACTAGGACTAATACATACTTGTGATTATACCCCTTGCAAGCATCCGCAACTACAAGAAAGTAATTAAGATAAAAACCTAACCACAACCTTAAACTCTGATATCCTACACTCGCTTATGCAAAGGTTTCCTAACGGGGGTTAAGGTTTATGTCACTCCGGCAACCCCACGATTAGTAGCCAAATACACATTGTACTCCCCTAGGCCCATAAAGGTGAAGTATCATGTAGTCGGCGTTCACACGACACCACTAGAAGAATAGCACCACAACTTAAATATCAAACCATTACATCTTTCTCAACACAATTCCACTACTAACAACATGACTTCTCCCATGTCCTCAAGAACTAAATGAACTACTCACGAGACATCATATGGATAAAGATCAGAGATGGAATAATGATAAGTAACAATCTGAACATGAACAATAATTCAATGGTTCCACTCAATAGCATCAACTACTACAAGTAATCAACACTGGGAAGTTTCCCCTAAGAACTATGCAAGATTCAACCCAATTGTTACAGCTGTAAGGAGTGGTGGTGATGGTGCTAGTGATGATGATGGTGGAGATGATGATTATGATCCCGATGAAGTCTAGCTTGATGACGGCGTTGATGGCGACGATCTCCCCTGTCCGGGAAGGAATTCCCCTAGCTGATTTCTGCCTGCCGGAGAGCTCTTTCTCTCTCTGTAGTTTCCGCCCCGCAGAGGTGGCGGAACCTTTCTGTGGTCTCTCCCCGAGTCTTAGGGTTTCGAGGGGATTATATATGCCAAAGGGCGATGCCAGAGGTGGGCTATGGTGGCCACACCACCTAGTGGCGTGGCCAGGGGTGGCCCGGGCGAGGGATAGTGCGGGCCCCCTGTGGCCCATCTCCACTCCTCCTTCTAGCCTCCTTCGTCTTCTGGAAAATAGGAATTTCCATATATTTTCTAGGATTTTCTGATCTTCGCCAATATTGCATCTGGACAGTGCTTTTTTCCATCAGAATACTAACTCCGCTGGTTCATCCTCCAAAAGTCATCAATCATGCAAAAATAGATGAAATAACATAAGTATCATCTCTTAATATAGAATATATCAATGAATAATAGTAAATTATGATATAAAATAGTGATGCAAAATGGACGTATCATACCCGCATTGAGTATGAATATTGTAAGTGGATCTTTCTTATTGCAAGATCGTTATTCGTTTAAATCGGGAACAAATGCTTGTTCTATTTATATGAATGATGTTTTCTATGTTCATGCACCTGTGTGTAATGGTTTATTCTTACTAGATCTTGATTGCAATACTCGCATCCATAATATTGATGCTAAACGTTGTAAGCATAATATTGATAATCCTGTGTTTATGTGGCATTGCTGGCTTGGTCACATTGGCGTAAAATGCATGAAAAAGGTTCATTTAGATGGACTTCTTGGATCATTGGATTTTGAATCTCTTGATACATGTGAGCCTTGCCTAATGGGCAAGATGACCAGGACACCCTTCTCCGGCACAATGGAAAGGGCTGCATACCTAATGGGGATCATACATACGGATGTATGCGGACAAATGAGCATCTCAACACGCAATGGTTATCGTTATTCTATTACCTTTACTGACGACTTGAGTAGATATGGATATATATATATACTTAATGAAGCATAAATCTAGAACCTTTGAAAAGTTCAAGGAATTTCAAAAGAAAGTAGAGAATCAACTTAACAAGAAAATCAAGCACCTTCGATCAAATCAGGGAGGCAAGTATTTGAGTTATGAGTTTAACATGCACTTTAAGGACTGTGGGATCATATCACAGCTTACGCCAGCCGGAACACCACAGCGTAATGGTGTGTCAGAACGACATAACCGTACTCTATTGGATAGTGTGCGGTCCATGATGTCTTTGACTAATTTGTCTGTATCATTTTGGGGATATGCGCTAGAAACCGCCACTTTTAGTTTAAACCGAGCACCGTCCAAATCCATGGAGACAACCCCATATGAGATGTGGTATGGCAAGAAGCCAAAGTTGTCATTTCTAAAAGTTTGGGGATGTGAGGCTTACGTCACGAAACTACAGCCTGACAAACTCGAACCAAAGGCAAAAAAAATGTATCTGCGTAGGATACCCAAGGGAAACTATTGGGTATACCTTCCACAACCAAGCCGAAGGCAAAACGTTTGTCACAAAAAGCGACACCTTTCTTGAGAAAGAGTTTCTCGCTAAAGGAGCTAGTGGAAGGAAAATTGAGCTAGATGAGGTTGTTGATCCTTCTCTCCAAATTCCGAGTAGTGCAATGGAAGTTGTTCCGAAAATGCCCTCCAACGTGGAAGAAGAATCAAATGATAATGATCAAAACAACCACAGCGAAACTGCCGCGGTTCGCAAGTCTACAAGAGTTTGTACCATTCCTGATTGGTACAATAGTCTTGTCATGACTGTCATTCTGAATGAGCAAGAGGAACCCGCAAACTACGAAGAGGCTATGGAAAGTGGTGATTCCGAGAAATGGCTAGAAGCCATGAAATCCGAAATAGGATCCATGTATGAAAACCAAGTTTGGACCTTGGTAGATCTTCTGGAAGGCCGCAAGGCTGTGGAAAATAAATGGATCTTTAAGAAAAAGACAGATGTGAATGGTAATGTGACCATTCACAAAGCTCGACTTGTCACAAAAGGGTTTCGACAAATTCGAGGAGTTGACTACGATTAGACTTTCTCTCCCGTAGTAATGCTTAAAGCTGTTTGGATTCTACTAGCAATTGCTGCTCATTTCGACTATGAAATAAGGCAGATGGATGTCAAAACCCCATTCCTCAATGGACACATTGATTAAGAGTTGTATATGATGCAACCGGAAGGTTTTGTTGATCCTAAGGATGTTGGAAAGGTGTGCAAACTTCAGCGATCCATTTATGGACTGAAACAAGCATCTCGGAGTTGGAACCAATGTTTTGATCAAGTAATCAAGGGTTTTGGATTTATCCAAAATTGACAAGAGTTCTGTGTTTACAAGAAAGCGAGTGGGAGCTCAGTGGTTTTCCTAGTAGTATATGTGGATGACATATTACTTATGGGAAACAATGTGCAACTTATGCAAAGCATGAAAGCATATTTGAGTAGTCAATTTTCCATGAAGGACTTAGGTGAAGATGCATACATATTAGGCATCAAGATCTATAGAGATAGATCAAGACGTCTAATTGCATTAAGTCAAAGTAATTACCTTGAGAAGATTTTGAAAAGGTTCAAAATGGAAGATGCCAAAAACGGTTTGGTGCCTATGATAAGAAATGGCAAACTGAGTTTGACTCAATGTCCAACAACAAATGCTGATAGAGAAAGGATGTCTAACGTCCCCTATGCTTCAGCCATAGGATCTATCATGTATGCAATGCTAAGTACTTGACCTAATGTGGCATTGGCTGTCAGTTTGACGAGTCGATACCAAAATAATCTAGGATAGGATCACTAGACAGCTGTAAAAAATATCCTGAAGTATCTCAAGAGAACAAAGGATATGTTCCTAGTCTATGGAGGTAATGATGAAGCTTTAAACGTAATCGGTTACGCAGATGCAAGCTAGAACTCAGACCTTGATGACTCGAAGTCTCAGACAGGATTTGTGTTTCTGGTGAATGGTGGGCGGTAAGCTGGAAGAGCAAGAAGCAGCGAGTAGTAGCACAATCTACAATGGAGTCTGAATACATTGATGCAGCTGATGCGGCAAATGAAGCTGTTTGGCTAAGGAATTTCATCATCGAACTAGGAGTTATTCCAAGTACACAAGACCCCGTGACGATCTATTGTGACAACACAGGTGCTATTGCAAACGCAAAGGAACCAAGAACTCATTCCACAAACAAACACATCAAGCTACGATTTCACGTCATCCAACATATTGTTGATGAAGGAGAAATCAAGATTTGCAAAGTACACATGGATCTGAATGTTACAGATCCTCTGACTAAAGCTCTCCTACAAGCCAAGCATGAAAAACACTAAGATGCCATCGGTGTTAGGTTCCTGCCTATTGTAAACCAGATTAATTTTTACTCTAGTGCCAGTGGGAGACTCAAGGAGATATTGAAGGGGATCCGCAGCAGAAAACAAAAAATTTCCTACGTTGGAACCCCAAAAACTGCCTAGGATCTATCTATGTAGTAATGCGGTAACGGCCGATGCGTATAGAATACATACCCTTGTAGGTCGTACGCGGTTAACGTTCCACGCGGAACATGGTTGAAGTAGTCGTACTCGTAGTCGACCTCAAGGTCGTGAAGCTCCTCGCAGGTCACCCCTTGCTCCTTCTTCATCTTCATCCTGCAGCAGCTCCGGCTCACGACATTTAAGCGCCCCAAGTGTTGCGCCTCGTGTCTTCGTACACATCCGGTGCACGATGAGACCTTTGGCTCCCCGATCCCACCTAGAGTGCGGAAGTTGATATCCGGCTAGGAATCCCTATAGCGCAACGGCGTACTGTAGGTGTGCCTTGTTCGCACAGCCCAGACTTGGGGCCATGGTCACAAGGGCTAGAGAGAGAGGGAAGGAGGAAGTCAACCAAAGGACTTCTCCAAACAATGGTGTATTGGTGTGTTTAATCCCACCCATGGGCACCCCTTTATATAGGTGGAGGGGGGGTGCCATCCCCATTAGGTTAGCCATGTGGCACTATTAGTAAAGGAAAAAGTCAGGGATTTTCGAGCTCAGCCGGATGGGCTGAATCCATCAGCCCACCATAGCACACAGCTCAATCCCGAGTGGGCCTAGGTGCTCCAGGCGGCCCAGCTGCCCCCGTGCTGAGCCAGCCGTGCGGGCAGACCCGAGCGGGCCGAAACCAGCCGGCGGCCCAACCACGAGGAGGAGAGGGGAAGGCGGCCCGGGGTGGGCCGGGAGCCCTGGCAGCCCAGCAGGCAAGTCTGCCCGCCAGGTTGCTCCCCGCGAGCCCCATTGGGCCGGGTTGAGTTGGCTGGCTGCGGCGGCCAGCTGGTGCCCGCCCTGTGTGGCGCCCTTTATCTGCCGCTCGCCCACGAGCACAGCCCAGCTGCGTGTTGCCTGGTGCGGTGGATATTATCCGCCGCCCACATGGGCTGGGCTATTTTCTTTTTCTCTTTTCTTTTCCTGCAGCTTTTCTACTAGGCTATTTCCCTCCGGGGATTTGGCCTAATATAAAAGTTGCCATTATAAATCTTAATCTTAATATTATTTAGAATATATTAATTCATAATTAACATATAATAAATATATATTTAAATTCCCATTTATTCAAAAACACTTTTCCTGTCTTTTCCTTTAATCTTTCTCCGAACAACTTCGGATCTCTCTACGGAACAATCCTGGCTTTCTCTTTCTCTACTGTGATTCCGTCTTATGAATGATCGCTGTCATCGTACCTTAAGTGTATCCTCTCACGGCTTGGGAATGGTCTAGACATGATCTAAATGAATGATCACAGAGGGACGAGGGATATCCATGTGACCCCTATGCATTCCTGATGACAATGTCGTTTGAACCGGTAAATGTAGCATCCATATTCCTTTTGTTTCTTGATATGACTTGTACGATATCCGATCATTGGTATCACATACCTTGTTCAATCTCGTTCACAACAAATTCTATTTTCTTGTTACCGTGATATTACATCCCCGTGACTGAGTCACATGTTGCAACATTTATGGATGTAATCTCACCAAGCCAGCCGTATGTATATTTACCCGTCATGTGGGCGAAAAAATCCCGCTCTTGACATATATTGCCTCTACGGTTCCTCCAAGTACCTGAACAGACCTTTATAACCATTGTATTACCAAGTGGCGCTTGATGCTATCTAAGCACTCTTGGGAGACTATGATTGATATAGCCTCACGGTCTAAGGAATTAGGAGTCTAGATTGAGATGTTGCAACAATGAACTTATATGACTTGATCGTGTTGCAATCCTTCGAGGAATGTCCATCACATCATTCTCCAATGAAATGACCATGTTGTCAATTGGCATAAATGCCCATGATCTTGAAACCCAGATCATCCTCATGACCAACGAACTAGTATGAATAGAGGCTACTAGGGACTTGGTTGTTTCATACCACACATGTACCAATGTTTCTACTTGGAACAGTTATAGCACAATATGAAACTATTATAAACTAATTGAGATACTACAATAAAAAACTATTTATTATTTGCCTCTAGGGCATATCTCCTTCAGCCTCCCACTTGCACTAGAGTACAAATAATCCATCTCACATTTTACTCATATAAACCATATACCATATGTGTTTACAGATCATGCATGCTCATGGGAAACGTCATGTCCATGTTCTATTTTACCAGATCATTATTTCTTTTGCAAATCGGTAATGTCTTCCTAATTTTGACATTCACACCATTATCGTATAATGGGTCGAAGCATTTGTTTGGTAACAAAGTGAGACTTTGTTTCTAGTGTTTATAATGCGGTCATTTTCACTTTTGTCATCTAAACTTCGAAACACACTTTGCTATCCTTTGTGTATATATTGTAGTCATGGCAGCAGAACGAGGCCGGATTCTAGGAGCTTACAGTGACTTTAGATCAACCTCGGGGGCTTTCTCATGGGCACTGGGCCCTGGGACACATCATTCTACGTTAAAAGTGAACTAGCCCCGCCATAACATTATACATCACATCAGATGGAGCCTTTATACTTCTATATCTATGTAGATCATAGTGCATGAAATGCATCTATGCCACTTACATTGCTTCTTGCCATTAAGTACAAACTTAATTCTGGTTCAGTGATCAGCTCAGGAATCACTTAAAGACATGTTCTTACAGTTAATACTTTGTCCTACCAACCAGAACCTCGGGTCACATTATGTCGAGTATACAACATGGTTATATGGAAGAACCTATGACTGAGGCATAGGAGATGCAACGCATCTCTTTCTTTCAACCATAGTTGCAATGCTAACTCAATGCTTCATACAGTAAGAACTACTTTCCTACCTTGTTCCATTCTGAGCTACTTCAGAATCTTGCTTAGGACATTCTGGACAACTTTCAGAATCAAATCCAGGAAGCATTCGACATTCAGTATTTATTAAACTCACTAATCTATCTCGATAGATTTTCTTGTTTAATAACTTCAACTTCATCCTTATTTATCTAACTTAAATATTATTAACACCAATCACATCATTCACATATGTCGTCCACATATCACAGCACTCCCACTCAAATATTGTATCCATATTTGAGATCCAGGGATTCCACTTAGCTCCCACTCAAAATATGTCAGCTACATATAATGAATTAGCCAAGCTGATTTGCTCCCACTCAAAACCAGGTCCTCTCGATAATCTTGGACATTCCAAAATTCTTTGATCATCATCAAATCAAGAATTCCACTAACGAGATTTCAATGACCATTCATTTCTCGTTCTTAGGTCCATCATGCTTCTTTGTAATTCATAGGTATGTCTCGTTCAAAACATGAAAAGTGAATCAACAATATAATTCCACAAACTTGTTAGAATATATAGTTGAATCCTACTTTCTTTAATAAAAGTATTCGCTTGAAACTTTATGATCATTGTCATTAGTTTCTCCTCTATTTGTAGAGTTTGGATTCACGAAACAAATTCCACTGTGCCACTCAACAATCTGGAGGTAAGGTCAAATACCTTGTTTTGATCTTTTACTTTCTTCCACTTGTATCTTCATCAAGACACATCAACTTAGGACAACAGCAGGTTTTCCCCTTGTGGACGATGCATTCATAGCTTCCTAAGAATGCTCTACAAAGACTTGTTTATTCGCCACGATTTCGACTTATGGAAATCTCCAAAAACTCGAACTTGCCATAACACTTATGGTGTTGTTTCCACGAATCTTTTAGATGTTCCTTTGTATTTCAAATGAGTGTTTGCTTATTTTGATCTCTAACTCTAAACGATAACTATAACCCCAATAAGAGATAATATTATATCATATGTATCTTAATACATAATTATTATGATGTTTAGACATTTCAACAAAGTTTGAATTCATCCAATTATCATAATTTGTGAAACTTCTTTCACAAGTCCCTTATATGCTAAACTTAACTTGAATACTTTAATCGTGTCGATCAAATCAAATAGATTTCGTATTCTTGTTAATTTCAATATCCTCCTTTGTTCTGAACTCATTTGAACAATTCAAATCATTTCAAACTTCATGTTTCATTAAGTAAATACGCTTATTCACTTAAGTCCACAATTAACAAATGATTTCCACTATTTTTTGAAAATATGATACATCACTATGTATAAGATTCAACATTTCTTCGCATAGCACCGTTTTACCAGAATGCGGAGTTTTAGTCATTCTGCCTAAGAGGCATGGTTTTGCAAAGTCTCTAGATTAAGCATCCAGGACCCCGATCTTCATAAAGAACATGCAATAACCAAAATGACTTAAACTATAGTGTCATTTCATTATTAAACTTTGGATATCTTTTAGCATTCTAATCCTTTATAAATGTTTAAACTATTATCATTAACATAGTGATGAGAATAACTTGTTTGTGATCGTAATGTGACCATAACGGTATTGTTCATAAGAATAGTACAAACTGGCTTGTAACTTGTTCATATGAATAATCGTCTCGCCAAAAGCAACACACACAAACTAGGATTACAAAATTATATTCAAGTCCACTAATCCAAATGACAAACTTTGAGGAAAGAGGTGATGTCGGCCATCAACTGTTTTGCTTGCCGTCATCAAGTTAGGTTGCCTCAAATCCAGCAATTTTCAAGCAGATCATCCTGTTTTCACAAAGCAGGAAAAGTATCAAATACTTTGTAAACTGCAACGAGTTTTGAAAGAACCACATTTATAATTTGTATATCTTACATATACCTTTTCATCCATGACCTCCATTGCAATCAAGCCCTTCCAAGAGTTCTCAACTCTAATGCAAGATCGCTAAGTGTTTTTCCAAATATTCTCTTTTTCATCCACGATGGAGGAAAACCCATCCAGCGGCTCATACTTTATGTGTCAGATTTTGTAGAATACAAAATGTAGCCCAACTCTCCATCAAATGGGGAATGGCTTATTGGATGATTTATGGAGAAAACATAAACATTGCGGAGTCATCGAATTATCTCCTAATGGTTATTCTATGAAGAAGAGAAGATCACTTTTTACGAGGATATCCCTCAGGCGTGGGTATTAATCTATGAAGTTGGACCATTTTGCTAAGTTCTATATTAAGCAATATATTCCCATGGTCGCAAAGGATCTCAATGGGATAGGCCATGATCTACTAAGATATTTCCAAACAGACATCTAGACTAAGTTCATAATAAGAGTTCAATTTATAATTGGTCTCCACTAAAATTGTCATCCCCTGGACGATTTTAGTGATCACATGATCCCTATCCTCTGCACCTCCCCCGATCATCACGGCCATCAGTGCAGTATCAAAGGTAGACATTCAATAATGTCAATCAGATCATCCATGTGACTCATGCTCGATCTTTTGATCTCTTGTGTTCCGAGGCCATGTCTCTGTAACATGCTAGGCTTGCCAAATCTAAGTTGTGTGTATTCGTTGTGCAGCATGGCTTACACCCACTGTATGTGAACGTAGATATGTCTGACACCCACGCCTGTACCGTGGATCGCCTCATACCGAAGAACTTTCTTGGTGGTGCACACACAAGGGGAACACGGAGCAATGGAATTAAATAGGGATTATCTTATTTACCACCGTTGAGTATCTAAATACTAGCACATAACAAGATGTAAACACATATCAACATCATATGTATAATGTGATATGATATGGTGCTTCTTCTTGCGCCTTGATCTCCATCGAGCGCTTCGGTATGATCTCCATCTTGCCCTTGGTTTGGCACCAAGTCCACAATGCCTCCAGCAGGTCGTCCATCGAAACGATGACTATTACTATACTACTTAGTAACAGAAAAGTAAACTACTTTTACCTTCCCAACGACCAATGTTGGGGATATACTTTCCGGGTATCCTCATAGTTCCTCACTGACCAGGGTGGCCCACTTCGGGTTAGAGATTTGCTTCACGGGCGACCCAGTCAAGGAGAAGAGACGGAGTCCAATCCGGCTACGGGAAGGCCCAGAAGACTTACCGACATAGGCCCTGTCGTTGGATTGATGACAAGTATGCCATGAGGGGGTCCTCAGGGCGTGTGGAAGAGAGGGGTGTGAGACGTACGGTGTTCTGGGATGGTGAGCACACATGTTTACCCAGGGTTCAAATACATCGGCTTTGGACAGATCCTACTCCTTCTAGCAATCCAGTAATACGGCAGAGCCAGAATATGGGTTACAAGGGTTCGCCTGTGCGAGTTGAGATTGTAGACTATTGAGGGTTGCCCTACAGGCTTTCCCTAGGACGGCTTATATAGATGTCCGACCTAGGGTTTATAGGAGAGATCTATCCGGCTACGACTAAGAGTCGGTTATAGAGTACATCTTGAACTACAAGTAACACTATGGGCCTAAGTCAGTAAGTCTTCTGGGCCTTCTCGTAGCCGGACTAGACTCCGTTTCTTCTCCCTGACTGGGCCGCCCATGAAGCAAAGCTCTAACCCAAAGTGGGCCACCCTGGTCAGTGAGGAACTTTGAGGATACCCGGAAAGTATATCCCCAACAGCAGCCCCCGGAAGTCTCCAAGATCCAAAGTTGGATTCATCATCGTCTAGCTTGATCTTCGGCTTGCAGAATCTTGAAGGGTTCCTAAAACTTCACAACAAAAAATACGATCCGGGTCTTAAAAATAAGTCGGACCTATCAACATGTTACTCGGACTTTTCCAGCTTGATTTTAAAACTAAGCCAGAACTTGGTCTCTGACGTCATCTGACACTAGTCATGGTCAAGTCACGTCAACTGACATATATCCTATCAGCACGACCATTGGTGGGTCCGCCGTTCGCGGAACCGTGGCACCGTTTCAATGCGTACGCGGAGATCGAGGCAACGTAATCATCGCGTGGGTCCTTCCTACTTCCTTCCATGACGCGTGGCATTTACATAGTGTGGTTTGCATGAATCTTGGCGCAGGTAGGTGGTTATAAGGGGTGAGGATTTTCCTTCTCCTCTCTTCACCTGTTCCTTTTGCCGTCCCTTCTCCTCCACATATCCCTAGTGCACAGAGCTCTCCTGCCTCCCAGATTTCCTAGCACTGCCCATCCAAGGTCACCGGCTCATCGGAGAAATGGCTTCTTCTTCCTCCTCCGGTTTGGCAGCGGCGACGGCTGCGGCAGAGAAGGAGAGCAACCGGGGAGTCTGGATCATGTGCCTCCTCGACGACGAGAAACTCCAGGGCGTAGAGAATGAAGGTCTCCTCGGCGCCAGCGACTGGCAGAGCAGTTTCGGCGAAACCATCCCCCACCGGCGCGCCGGCGAGCGGGTCCACTTTGGCACCCACCTCGACAGAGGTTTGTCTTTCCCTCCCTCGGAATTATTTTCCGAGGTGATTGATCATTACGGTGTACAGCTCCACCATCTTCCCCTGGACTCCATCTTAGAGATGAGTTCCTACGCAGCTTTATGCGAGGGGTATCTCGGCATTAGGCCGAGTCTCACTTTGTTTCGTTTCTACTTCCATGTTCGTAGAAACTCCATCACTGCCGGTAATCCTTACATTACCGGTACTATTAGCCTTTTTGTTAGACGCGAGCGTAGCTATCCCCCTATTTCTGCCAGTGAGTTGGTCAAACAATGGCCGGCAACTTTGTTTTATCATAGGGATATTCCTGCTCCCGGCAAAGCCACTGCTTTTCCGGCTTTCATCGACGGAGCCGCCACGGCCCAACCGTCTTGGGATGAGGCCCCTCCGGCTCTCAGTGACGATCTGATCCTCGCTAAGAGCCGGATCGATTATCTGATAAAACATAAGGGCTTGAAAGGATGTGACCAAGTCCAATGTTGGGTCGCACGCCGGATCCAGCCTCTCCAATACCACGGCGACCGTGTGATGCACTCCATCACGACGTCAAAGAATGATTCTCTCTGCATCAGTCCCAAGGCTTTAAAGCCACAGGATTACATAAGCCAGATCAAATGGCTGATCAAGGAGCAGATTGAAAGAAAGATTCCGTACTTGTCTCTGGATATGCATATAGCGGAAGATCCTATAGTTCCGGTGAGTTTCGATAATAATCCCTTTTATGTGTTTCACCTTTTAAGCTATTCTGCAATACTGAGATATTTTCTTCTTTTCAGCTTGCCGACCTCCCCGAGTTAGAGCTAGCTCCCCTCGAGGGATATCCTCTGGAGTTTTTTCAGGAGGTTGAACTGGTTCCACTGTCGGATGTTGTGCCCAGGAAGCGCAAAGCTCTGACAGCGGCCGTCGGCACAAAGGAGCTGCTAGTCGTGAAGATGTAGCTTTCCACACAACTTCCGTCTTTGTACCTTACTCGAATTTTGCTTCTAAGATGTAATGTTTTTTATTCTATCATATTCTTAGAGCTAAGCAGCTCATCAAGGGTAAGGGGAAAGGAACTTCTTCGAAGCCCTTGCGGCAGACGAAGCTGACTATAGCTTCTCCTGCCGTGGCTCCTCCAACTCCTGCCCCACAACCCTCTGCAACACCGGTGAGTATTCCTTCGCTGGTTATCACAGAAGATCCGGCTCCTTCAGCGGGGCCAGTGATCCTTGAATCGCAGACTGACGCCACCACGGGTGGCTTAGGTTTAGATAAGGGTGAACCCTCTTCGGGTAATGATCCCTCGGCAGAGACCTTCGCCGAAAACCTCCTTAACAATCCGGGGCTTGCCAAATTTGGCTTGTCCCAGAAATCTGTAGAAGAAATCCAGCTTCTGGCCCGGCAATGCCTGGAGAAGAGAAATCTCTCTGCCGAAGAAGAAGCACAAGAGGCGGAAGACATCAAGTACTCCGACCTTCTTGAGCAAGTGCGCCTTCGCGACAAGGGACTTAGAGCTTGTGTGCTTCCACCACCTCTAGTTATTCCTCTCACCCTCGCCGAGAAGGTTACCACCGAGGTGAACATGTGTCTGAGCAAGCTCACACATGAACATCATGTAAGTCAGAATTCCAACTCACGATTTTCTTTATTGTATTTCATATCATATCCTCTAGCCCCCAAGCATGAAGTAGGATATACAATCCGAGTTTGTGCTTCCTTAGGATGCCAAAGAATGAACTAGTGTAGCCCCCAAGGCTCGTGCTGATATTAATAACAATATTAGCCTGAGTCTTCAGTAGACTTCTGACTCTGGGTATTCTGACTTACAGAAAGTTAATTCATATAACTAGGATTTGTTGAAAAATATCTGCAACAAGCGGAGAGAGATCAAAGCTCTCCGACTTGAAAATGCTGAGCTGAAGGTCTCCAAGGATGAGGCTGAAGGTAAACATTCCAAGACTCAAACCTTGTCTTTGTGTTTTCATAGTCGAATTTTTTTGTTAACTGTTGTTCCTTTTGACTTACAGCACAGGTAAAACAGTCTTGCGCTATGATTGAAGAGGCCGAGAACCTAAAAACCTTGGTGGTGGAGAACAAATCACTTCGCCAAGAGCTGGATAAGCTCAAGGCGGATCATGAGAAGAGCATCGCTCAAGTTCTCGAATCCTCCTCCATGGCTACTGACGAGCGTGATCGTAAGATTGCGGCTCAAGATCAGAGAATCTCGGATCTCAACAATGAGCTTTGCAGAGAGAAGGACCTTTCCGAGGCGCTCCAGGCTGAACTCCGGAGTCTTCGAGAAGAGAAGACCAAAGTTGACGATGTCATCTTCGGTAAGTTTCCATCTTTCTGACTTGTCGATATTCTTCGACTCTTTCGATGTCGGATTTTTTTTAACTGTTTTGTGTTATGTGTATAGGTCCTCTGAACTTGACGGACTCCACCTCCACCGAGTGTGGCATCCCGCTAAAACCACTACTAGAAAATTGATGTGTTTTTGTGCATTGCATCATCATGACCGCATGCTCATGTCATCATGCCACATTGCATTTGAGCGTCGTCATCATCATGCATGGTTTTGTCTAAAAACTATTTTCGAAAAGTCTGGTTTTATTTTGCTAAACGCTCATCTTTATTTCAAATTAAAACCCGGGCTTGGCCGGAATATTTTTGTTTCGTCTGCAAATGGATTTCAAAAGCCCCGTTTTAAATAAATAAAATATTTAAGTTGTTTTTTTTGGAGGCAGCCAGCCAGGCCCAACAGCCCAACCAGCCACCTCCATCCTAAATCTAGACAAACCCTAGTTCTAAACCTAATCCTAACCTCTACCGAGCCGACCCACCATGTGTGCCGCACCAATCTATCGCAAGCCACCGCAAGCAGCAGCGCATGCGCGCCCCACCTGCTCGTGCGCACCACCTCCCCACCAACCATCTGCCACGCCTGCCCCTGGGCCTCGCCTTCCACCGACCAAGTCCCTCCCCTCCTATGGTTTGCCGCCCAACACCACCTGCCGCCCGACCAAAAGCCCCTAGGCGCGCTTCCCATCCCCACACGCGCCAATACGCTCCCTCCGACACGCTCCATCCCGCCCAGTCCACCAACCCCGTTCCCATCCCCACGCCACCTGCCTCCCTCGGGCCCACGCGGGAGAGACCCTCCTCTCTCTCACGTCTCCCTCCTGCCACCTAGCCCCAATCCCCGCTCGCTCGCCCTGATGCAGAGCTCCGCCCGCGCCAGTCCTCCGCCGTCCTCCCTCGCCCTCCGACCTCCTTCCCGGATGTGCTGCCGCTACCCTCCGGTCGCCTCTCGTGACCTCCTCGAGCGCCTCCGCCTCGGTCGTGCCCTGCATCCTCCTCCGGCTGCGCCCACCCGTCGACGACCCCACCACCACCCCGCTCGCAACCCACCTGCCCTGTCCGCGTCTCCCTCGTCCTAGGGGCGCCGCCGCCGTCGCCCATGCATTCTCCCCGTGTCGCTGCCCTGTGACCTCCTCCTCGCCCTGGCAGCCTCGATCTCGCTGTCGCCATTCGCCCCCCCCACCAACCGACCCCGCCGTCCTCGTCTCGGTGCCGGCCGTCCTCGTCGACCTTCCTCCGACCGCCACATCTTCACCTCACCGCCACCCCTGCAGCGCCCAGTCTCTGCCACCGTGGCCTCCTCCGACGCCCTGCAGGCCCGTTGCGCCCTCTGCATCCGGCCGCGAGCCATCCGCGCCCCCGCTCGCTGTGTCGCCGCCTCCCCGCAACCTCCTTGTTCTTCTGTCCGTGCGCGATAGTGCCGTGGTAGGAGTGCCACCGTGCAGGTTGTTGTGAATCCATCGGCTACCTCTGTCTCCTCTAGCACGTGTATGTGCGGACAAGCCCATCTATGTTTCCTGGTGCTGTTAGACGGTGATGCAATTAGCTGCATGCACTCCGTTGTCCTAGATCTTCGAAAGAGCCTTTTAGAACCGAAGACCTCGGAAGGCCAAGGTCCCCTTCACGGATGACAAGACCCTGGATTTCGAAGACTGATTCCGAAGAACCGCACTCGGTGCCACTCCAAGACCACGACACAATCTTCGACACAGGACCCAAAGATCTTCTACACGGGCGTCCAGTTCTCCATCCCGGAAGACCCCAAGGCCTTCGAGGTGGAACCGGCAAGTTCGACCTCACGAACCCGAAGATGCTGAGTATGCCGACATGGATCCGACAAGTTCTCCGAGTCCGAGTGGCGTGATCTCCTACCCGAAGGTTCCCGGACGCCAAGTTCTTCATCCCGAACGCCAAGACCGACTCGATGGTGCAGACCCGACAAGATCTTCACGACGACAAGATCGACACCGACTAGGGTGGATCCGATGATCCTCTGACACCAAACCAAGTCCTTCTTCCCGGAACGCCAAGCTCTCCTTCTGTTGTCCGAGATCGATCACGTCGAACCGCTCCCCATTGAACCCTGAGTCTGATCCCGAACCCCCCGGAACCCAAGATCTCCCGAACCCAGATGTGTGACCCTAAGCCTCTATTTTTATAATATGACATATACCTGTCGCATCATTAAATCATCATGCTTGCATACATGTCATCTGGTGGGTTGGGTTAATTAGTCGATTCACCTAAATTAAATATGGAGTCTATATGCGGGATATTGTTGTCTTATTCCGGACTCCATTTAAATTGGTTTAGCGAACCGATGCCATGTTTTGTCTTGTTAATACAACATTTAAATTGCGGGGTTTTAAATAACTTGAACCTTCTAATTAATTGTCGGGACCCCGGTTCCGCTTAATACTGCCTAATTGCACCGCATCTGTGCCATGCCATACAGCATATCATAATCATGCCGGATCTTCTGCCGTACAGCTAAAGTCTGTGAGGATTTTGTTAGCAATTGCTGCACATTTCGATTATGAGATTTGGCAGATGGATGTCAAAACGGCGTTCCTTAATGGTGACATTGAGGAAGAGTTTTATATGGTACAACCCAAGGGTTTTGTCGATCCTAAAGATGCTGACAAGGTATGCAAGCTTCAGTGCTCCATTTATGGACTGAAGCAAGCATCCCGGAGTTGGAATCAACGTTTTGATAAAGTAATCAAAAACTTTGGATTTATACAAACTTATGGAGAAGCTTGTATTTACAAGAAAGTGAGTGGGAGCTCTGTAGCATTCCTAGTACTGTATGTAGATGACATATTGTTGATTGGGAATGATATAGAACTCCTTAATAGCGTCAAAACCTATTTGAATAATAGTTTTTCAATGAAGGATCTTGGCGAAGCGGCATACATTCTAGGCATCAAGATTTATAGAGATAGATCAAGATGCCTAATAGCGCTTTCACAAAGCACATACTTGGACAAAGTTCTAAAGAAGTTTAGAATGGAAGATAGCAAGAAAGGGTTCGTGCCCATGTTGTCAGGTAAGACCTTGAGTAAAACTCAAAGTCCAGCTACGCCAGAAGATAGAGAGAAAATGAATAATATTCCCTATGCCTCGGCCATAGGTTCTATCATGCATGCCATGCTGTGTACAAGACCGGATATAGCACATGCTGTTAGTTTGACTAGCAGATATCAAAGTGATCCTGGAATGGAGCACTGGACAGCGGTCAAGAATATCCTAAAGTACCTAAATAGGACTAAGGATATGGTTCTTTCTTATGGAGGTGATGAACAGCTTGTTGTAAACAGTTACACCGATGCTAGTTGAAACACCGATCCGGATGACTCGAAGTCACAATCAGGATACGTATTTATTTTGAATGGTGCTGCAGTGAGCTGGAGGAGTGCGAAGCAAAGCGTTGTGGCGAAATCTTCAACTGAATCGGAATACATAGCTGCTTCGGAGGCTGCACAAGAAGCCGTTTGGATGAAGGGATTCATTACTGAACTTGGCGTGGTTCCCAGTGCGTTGGACCCGATGGCCATCTACTGTGACAACACAGGTGCCATAGCTAATGCACAAGAGCCAAGGTCACATAGCAAGCTGAAGCACATCAAGCTACGTTTCCACGCTATTCGCGAGTATGTCCGAGATGGTGACATAAAGATTTGCAAAGTACACACTGATCTGAATGTGGCAGATCCGTTGACTAAACCTCTCCCTAGGGCAAAGCATGACCAACACCAAAACGCCATGGGTGTTCGGTATATTACCATGTAATCTAGATTATTGACTCTAGTGCAAGTGGGAGACTGTTGGAGATATGCCCAAGAGGCAATAATAAAAGTGATTATTATTATATCTTTGTGTTTATGATGAATGTTTACATCCCATGCTATAATTGTATTATTAGGAAACACTAATACATGTGTGTTTTGTAAACATATAAGAGTCCCTAGTAAGCCTCTTGTTAAACTAGCTTGTTGATTAATTGATGGTCATGGTTTCCTGATCATGGACATTAGGATGTGATTAATAACAAGGTTATATCATTAGGAGAATGATATGATGGACACACACCCATAGTAAGCGTAGCATAAGATCAAGTCATTAAGTTCGTATTGCTGTAAGCTTTCAAATACATAGTAACCTAATCCTTCGACCATGAGGTTATGTTAATCACCATCACCGGATGGATACTTTGATGACATCAAATGCCGCTTCGTAACTGGGTGGTTATAAAAGTGTCATTGGGTATTCTGAAAGTATGTGTTGAAGCGCATGAACCAAGATTGGGATTTGTCCATCCATATGACGGATAGATATGCTCTGGGCCCTCTCGGTGGAATGTCATCTAGTTAGCTTGCAAGCATGTGACTAGGTCACAAGGGATGACATATCACGGAACGAGTAAAGAGTACTTATCAGTAACGAGGTAGAACTAGGTATGGAGATGCCGACGATCGAACCTCGGATAAGTATAGTATCGTGAGACAAAGGGAATTGGTTTCGTATCTAAGTGGTTCAATCGATCGCGAAGTCATCGTTGAGTATGTGGGAGCCATTATGGATCTCCAGGTCCCGCTGATGGTTATTGATAGGAGATGTCTCTCTATCATGTCTACATATTCACGAACCGTAGGGTGACACACTTAAGGTTCGAAGTTGTTTTAAGTAGATATGGAATGTGCATTGGAGACCGAATGTTGTTCGGAGTCTCGGATTGGATTCGGGACATCACGAGGAGATCCGGAATGGTCCGGAGAATAAGATTCATATATAGGGGATCATTTTCTAAGTTAGGAAATGTTCCGGAGTGTTTGTATGAGGATTCTAGAAGGTTTCGGAATGTTCCGGAAGGTTCTAGAAGATATCTTGGAGTTTGCTTGAAAATCAAGATAGGGATCAAGGAGTCCTGGTGGGTCAAGATATGGAGTCGTGGGGGAGGAGGACTCCTTTCCCCACCTCCAATCCGCCGGCCTACAAAGGAGGGGAGTCCTACAAGGACTCCCCCTCCCTAGGCGCCTCCCTTCTTTAAATAGAGGGGCAAGGGCGCCCCCTCCTCCCCTGCTCCCATAACACCCAATCTCTGCCGCCTCTCTCCTCCACCATCTTCTGCACAGGCATATGCGAAGCCCTGCAGAATTCTCTACTCCACCACCACCACCACCACGCCGTCGTGCTGCTGGGATTCCGTGGAGAAGATCTACTACCTCCGCTGCTCGCTGGAACGGGGAGAGGAAGGTCTCTTCGACTCCGCACGTGTGGCCGACTGCGGAAGCGCTGCCGAATCGCGGCGCCGGAAGGATCGTCCACTTGACCGACTGCGGAAGCGCTGCTGGAACGCGACGCCGGAAGGATCGTCCACACGATCTTGAGATCGGCAAGTGATCGACTACATCAACCACGAGATCTAATCTCGTTAACGCTTTCGGATCTACGAGGGTTAGTTCCTATCTATCTCGTTGCTCATGTCTAATAGATTAGATCTTGGCTTTTATCTAGATTAGATCTAGGTTTTGTTCGTTCTTGCGGTAGAATTTTTTTGTTTTCCATGCTACGAACCCATCATGGACGACATTGGTTATTCGTCAGGGCTCTTAGCCCCATTTGCATCTTGTCCGTAGTCGGACGCTCTATCATTTTCAAGGTGATTTGGATCTTTGTATTGTATATCTGTATTGTTGACTCATGGAGTCGTTGTTGTATATATATGTTCTGTGGGTCCCATCGAGGAATGTTGTGTAATGGTATTACTTCGTTTTCCACCCGCACGAAAGTGCTTGGTGGGCGTCCTTGAATCGTTTCTATGCGGGTTTGGCGGAAAGGGCTAAAACTTGCATAGGGCCAATTTGAGGGTGTTACAGAGTGGTATCAGAGCTCAGCAGTTGCGATACCCCACTGGTCCAGCCTGTAGGATAACCTAGCTAACGGCCGAAGTAGAGTGTCAAAACTATTTTGCAAAATCGGTTGGATAGATCTGATTAGGTCTAATTTTACTCCTTATCCCTCTACCGTTCTCCTCTTACCTCTGCGTGTTTTGAATCTGCTCTCCTATCTTTTCTTCGAGTCCAGGAATTCTCGTGTTTGGGTTTCCGTCGTACCTTCAGGGTTTCGCTTCCTCCTTTGGTAACGGTGCTTCTACATCCGGTCTTCGTGCTATCTAAGGAATCCTTTATCTGTGGTACCATTCTTTGCTCCTTGTTTGTGCCTTCCGGTGTTTTCCCGACGCGACGACACACTCTACCTTAGATCCGATGTAGAGCCTGCATCACTCCTTTGTTCCGAACCTCGATTGTCGAGATCTTCAGTCTAATTCCGAGGGTTGGTTGCATAATTCTCTGATTTGTGTGCAGAGTAATGGTTTGAGTGCGCGATGGACTGATCACCATCCGACTACTCTTATCATTCGCTTTTGTATATTGAATCGGTGGATCCAGCAATTTTACTCCGTCCACGGAAGCTAGAGGTGGCTTTATTTGTTGATACCTCTACCTTCGCCCTTTGTTCCCGGAGTGTTCTCTCGACGATCACGGACAACGACCTCTTATTAGTTGTGTCGCAAGAATCTACACGAAGCGCGAAGATCTAGATCACCGACCTTCTTCCCGGTACCATGAGGCGGATCTCGAGGGCGAGATCCCTTGTTAGTGGTGTCGAATTGTGGCATTCCGCTAAAACCACTGCTAGAAAATCGCTGTGTTTTTGTGCATTGCATCATCATGACCGCATGCTCATGTCATCATGCCACATTGCATTTGAGCATCGTCATCATCATGCATGGTTTTGTCTAAAAACTATTTTCAAAAAGTCTGGTTTTATTTTGCTAGACGCCCCGTCTTTATTTCAAATTAAAACCAGGGCTTGGCCGGAATATTTTTGTTTCGTCTGCAAACGGATTTGAAAAGCCCTGTTTTAAATAAATAAAATATTTAAGTTGTTTTTTTGGAGGCAGCCAGCCAGGCCCAACAGCCCAACTAGCCACCTCCATCCTAAATCTAGACAAACCCTAGTTCTAAACCTAATCCTAACCTCTACCGAGCCGACCCACCCTGTGCGCCGCACCAATCTACCGCCAGCCGGCGCAAGCAGCAGCGCATGCGCGCCCCACCTGCTCGTGCGCACCACCTTCCACCCAACCATCTGCCACACCTGCCCCTGGGCCCCGCCTTCCACCGACCAACTCCCTCCCCTCCTGTGGTTTCCCGCCAAACACCACCTGCCGCCCGACCAAAAGCCCCTGGGCGTGCTTCCCATCCCCACACGCGCCAATACGCTCCCTCCGACACGCTCCATCCCGCCACGTCCACCAACCCTATTCCCATCCCCATGCCACCTGCCTCCCTCGGGCCCACGCGGGAGAGACCTTCCTCTCTCTCCCGTCTCCCTCCTGCCACCTACCCCCAATCCCCGCTCGCTCGCCCGAATGAAGAGCTCCGCCCGTACCAATCCTCCGCCGTCCTCCCCCGCCCTCCGGCCTCCTTCCCTGATGCACCGCCGCCGCCCTCCGGTCACCTCCCGCGACCTCTTCGAGCGCCTCCGCATCGGCCGTGCCCTGCTTCCTTCTCCGGCTGCGCCCACCCGTCGACGACCCCCACCACCACCCGCTCGCAACCCACCTGCCCCGTCCGTGTCTCCCTCGTCCCAGGGGCGCCGCCGCCGTCGCCCATGAGTTCTCCCCGTGTCGCTGCCCTGTGACCTCCTCCTCACCCTGGCAGCCTCGATCTCGCTGTCGCCATTCGCCCCCCCCACCAACCGACCCCGCCGTCCTCGTCTCGGTGCCAGCCGTCCTCGTCGACCTTCCTCCGACCGCCGCATCTTCACCTTACCGCCACCCCTGCAGCGCCCAGTCTCCGCCACCGTGGCCTCCTCCGACGCCATGTAGGCCCGTTGCGCCCTCTGCGTCTGGCCGTCAGGCATCCGCGCCCCCGCTCGCTGTATCGCCGCCTCCCCGCAACCTCCTTGTTCTTTCGTCCGTGCGCGATAGTGCCGTGGTAGGAGTGCCACCGTGAAGGTTGTTGTGAATCCATCGGCTACCTCTGTCTCCTCTAGCACGTGTATGTGCAGACAAGCCCATCTATGTTTCCTGTTGCTGTTAGACGGTGATGCAATTAGCTGCATGCACTCCGTTGCCCCAGATCTTCAAAAGAGCCTTTTAGAACCGAAGACCTCGGAAGGCCAAGGTCCCCTTCACGGACGACAAGACCCTGGATTTCGAAGACCGATCCCGGAGAACCGCACTCGGTGCCACTCCAAGACCACGGCACAATCTTCGACACAGGACCCAAAGATCTTCTACAAGGGCATCCAGTTCTCCATCCCGGAAGAACCCAAGGCCTTCGAGGTGGAACCGGCAAGTTCGACCTCACGAACCCGAAGATGCTGAGTATGCCGACATGGATCCGACAAGTTCTCCGAGTCCGAGTGGCATGATCTCGTACCCGAAGGTTCCCGGACGCCAAGTTCTTCATCCCGAACGCCAAGACCGACTCGATGGCGTGGACCCGACAAGATCTTCGCGACGACAAGATCGACACCGACTAGGGCGGATCCGATGATCCTCCGACACCAAACCAAGTCCTTCTTCCCGGAATGCCAAGCTCTCCTTCCGTTCTCCGAGATCGATCACGTCGAACCGTTCCCCGTCGAACCCTGAGTCCGACCCCGAACCCCTCGGAACCCAAGATCTCCCGAACCCAGATGTGTGACCCTAAGCCTCTATTTTTATAATATGACATATATCTGTCGCATCATTAAATCATCATGCTTGCATACATGTCATCTGGTGGGTTGGGTTAATTAGTCGATTCACCTAAATTAAATATGGAGTCTATATGCGGGATATTGTTGTCTTATTCCGGACTCCATTTAAATTGGTTTAGCGAACCGATGCCATGTTTTGTCTTGTTAATACAACATTTAAATTGTGGGGTTTTAAATAACTTGAACCTTCTAATTAATTGTCGGGACCCCGGTTCCGCTTAATACTGCCTAATTGCACCGCATCTGTGCCATGGCATACATCATATCATAATCATGCCGAATCTTCTGCCGTAGTATTAAATATTGCATCCGGTGTTTCTTCTAGTGTTTGCTTCTTCGTGGATTAGGCCGATGAGTGGATGCGAGTACCCACAAGTTCTCCAGATATGAACCTTCGGCAGTGTTTCCTAGGCGAGCATCTCTCCCCCTTCTACCTATTTTACATTTATAGTCTTTATTTCCTCCTGTTGATCTATTGCTATCGGTGTCATGATGCTTTAGTTTCCGTACACCAGTTATATCCCATGCAGCCTCTATATTGCCTTGGACACCTCCTATTACCCGTGTTTCGTAGATAGCTGGCCTTGCGAGTTGTAGTTGCTTGCTCAGGTGCGATCTCGTGTTGTCAAGTACCACAGTTGTTGGAATGCTAACAGATGTTTATGGTGGAGATGATCATGTCTTTAAATACAACTATTAAATTGCTGGGATAACTAATGAAAGAGGCACCGGTGGGCAATATATGCTATTCGATTTTTTATGCCCACTTGTGCCCCGTAGGCCCCGAGTACTTGATACCTGTTCCTTGACTATTCGCACTATCCACATACGGGAGACTCTATGAATCCCCCTTAGCCAGAGCTTGATTCATTTCTTATTTCTTGGGGCCACAAACTAGTTTGGGGCTTTATTACTATCCTGTACTTATGCCATGTTTTACTGCTTTATTTAAGATTGTGCGTGGAGCACCTGTACTATTTTGGATCGTGCCATGTTTTCGCGGTATCGACAAGCCCAGTCACACTTTCGGGTTCCCGGTCGTTTACAGCCGTTGTCACAAACCCTGGGTCCGTTCCGGAGCCGGCTAACTTCGTTGCGGGTAGCTTAGTGGGGTGGCCCCCTGAAATATTTTATGAATCCTGTGATTGCTTTGTCGTGAAAGCCTCGTTGGGTTTTGATTTGGTTTTTCCGAGGTTGATCGTGTGTGTGTTGGTATTTGTGCACCCCTGCAGGGTAAATCTTTCTAAAAGCCGTGTCCGCGGTTATGGATGACTTGGAGCACAGTATCTCGATCATAGACAAGCATAACTAAAGTAGTGTTATAAATCTGACTTAATATGTGACTAGTAATTCAGCTTCACTACAACGGAATGGATAATAAAAATGCCAACAACTGGTGGATCTGTGGTGATCTGTGTCATACTATACCTGCCTAGAAAGTATTGCAACTCTAATGGAATGTGATAAAAGTGCCAACAACTGTTGGGTTTTGGGATTCCTCAGGACAATTATATCTGACTAGTAAATGTTCCAACTACCACGGAATGGTTAATTAAAACTGCCCACTACTTATGCTTCAGGATAACTCATGCTATCTATATCTGATTAGTAAGCGCTGCAACTATAACGGAATGAGTAAAATTGCCAACTATGTGAGTTCCTTGGTCCGACTTCCTTGTTTGGTCTCGAGGGGGAAATACCAGGATGGGTATGTTTGGTGTTAGTATCAGGTTGGATCCAAATAGATCTTTCTTATCCCTCTCTAATAGCTGCCAGTTTTACTGAGTCTCTATAGGTTGTTTAATGCTGTTGCGCTGCCGCTTCAGTCCACCATACCTATGTAGGCGAGAGCCACCGAATTCTAGCCTCGCCATGTACTGGCCTCAGTACTGACGCTCCTCTTTTTCCTTTCCCCTTTGTCGGCACCCCTTTTGCTTTAGCAGGTTTGAGATCGACGTCGTTAGCAGGGTTACCCTTCCGGCTTGGCCTGGACAGGGTTATGGACGCCATTGGTTATTCGTCAGGGCTCTTAGCCCCATTTGCATCTTGTCCATAGTCGGACGCTCTATCGTTTTCAAGGTGATTTGGATCTTTGTATTGTATATCTGTATTCTTGACTCATGGAGTCGTTGTTGTATATATATGTTCTGTGGGTCCCATCGAGGATTGTTGTGTAATGGTATTACTTCGTTTTCCACCCGCACGAAAGTGCCTGGTGGGCGTCCTTGAATCGTTTCTATGCGGGTTTGGCGGAAAGGGCTAAAACTTGCATAGGGCCGATTTGAGGGTGTTACACCGAGCCTCGCACCCGCCGGCTTACCCAAGTCGGTGATCTGCTTCACGACTTCCACCAATCCCTTGAGGATATTGGTGAAGCTCTCAAGGTTCCGGACATGCATAGCATGTCGGACTTTCAGGTGCGAGACAAGGCCAAGGAGATGCCACAACTTGTCCAGGACTAGAACATGTCCTACGTGCGATCCACAACGCAGAACCCGCTCACCATGGTCATGAGTCACCATGGAAGCATGGAGATATGTCAAGTGACCAGAGGGTATTCTACTGTAGATGAAGATGGTCAGGAGCAGGACATCAAAGCCATCATGAACTCCTGTTCCGGATATGGGTGCCACATGGCTGATTTAACCAGCTACGACACTCCCTTCTTCACCCGCGTGGACACGCTGCCTCCACCTCTGGAAGAAGCAGCAGAAATTTCCGATGATGAACATACCGTATCGGATCTGAACATCTCGCAGCGTTATCAAACCGAGGCCGATGCATCCAGCAAGCCGGCAGCGCCTACCTCTTCTCCTGCACTATAGATTACCAGAAAATGTATTATTCTGAGAAACATTATGGGTCTGTAAATATGCAGTACTATAATTTTGCTAGTGCTAAGCTTTTAATCTATTGAGCACTTTTGGCTTTAAATTTTTGTGTGCCTGAAATGTTTACATAAGCACTTATACTTTTTCGTCTATACTTATCATTTATCTGGCTTTTCGCCTCGTCCCTTTCGTGAGCCGGCTAAACCTTCTACACGGAAACTTTGTCGAGCAACGGAGCTCAATTGCTAAACCAGTTTAAACTCGGAAACAAAGTCGGATTCCAGTACCAACAATTCACTACTCGGAAAATGCCCGCATCCGGCAATCAGACAAATAACCAAAGTATAGACTAGAAACTTTAGAGTTATACCCGAAGGTGGCATGTTTAGAATCGGAAATTTAAACCAGAACAAACATGATCATAAATACTTTTCAAGTATTCTGGGATTTTCGACTGTGACATGATCATTTGGAAATAAGATGGCAAAAAATTCTCAGAAAAATTTGAGGCAACCAAAACTTTTATTTCTCATAGAACATGTACACATATATGATTACAAAGAAAGATAAACTAATAATAAAAGGGACATAGCTGAGCAATATTCCACGGTCTGTCTAACTCATCCGGATTTGTACTACCTCCAGCTCTCTTTCTCTTCTTAGTAGCAGGTCTCTCTTTGATTGGCCTCATGTCAGTTAAGTAGTACGAACCATTGTGCAATACTCGACTAACTAAAAGGGCCCTTCCCATACTGGGGAAATTTTGTGCTTTCTTTGTTGCACAAGACGGAGAACCAAATCGCCCTTATGGAAAGACCGGTTTCTGACTCTCTGGCTATGATACTTGCATAACTTCTGCTAATAGGCTGTTGATCTCATTTCAGCAACGACGCGCACTTCTTCGACTAAGTCGAGATCATGTTGTCAAGAAATCTCGGCATCTTCTTCGATATACGCGGCCACTCTAGGAGAAGTGTGAATCAAATCACTAGGAAGAATTGCTTCTGTGCCATAGACTAAGAAGAAAGGTGTGTATCCGGTTGACCTGTTCGGAGTTGTTCATAAACTCCATATTATAGAGGGTAATTCCTCTGCCCAAGCCCCCGCAGCGCGTTGTAGTGGTGCTTCGAGTCTCGGTTTTAGGCCTTGTAGGATTAAACCATTAGCTCTTTCAACCTGTCCATTAGCTTGTGGATGTGCGACTGACGCAATGTCCAGCCGAATATTTTGTTCTTCGCAGAACTCGGCAAGTTCTCCCATAGAAAAATTACTCCCGTTGTCTGCGATAATGTTGTGCGGATAACCATACCGGATTATAACATCCTCGACAAATCTTTTGGTTGTTGCTCCATCACAACTAGTGACAGGTTTAGCCTCAATCCATTTAGTGAACTTATCTACCATCACTAAGAGGTGAGTAAATCCACTTGGAGCTCGTTTAAATGGTCCTACCATGTTAGGCCCCCAGACCGCAAAAGGCCATGTTATAGGTATTGTTCGCAGCTGATCAGCCGGAACATGAGCTTGTTTGGCGTACTTTTTGCAGCCCTTGCACGTCTTGACCAGCCGTTCAGCATCTGCCTTGGCTGTAAGGCAGAAAAAACCGTGTCTAAAAGCTTTTGCCACTAAAGATTTGGCTCCAGCATGGTGACCACACTCGCCTTCGTGGATTTCTCTTAAGATTTCCACTCCTTCTTCCGGAGATACGCAGCGCTGAAAGACCCCAGATACACTCCACTTATGGAGCTCACCACTAACAACAGTATAGGTGTTTGCTCATCGGATGATCTGCCGGCTCAGAACCTCGTCTTTGGGTAATTTTCCATCTACCAGATAATCAAGGTAGGGTTGAGTCCAGCTTGGAATTACAGCCAGAACTGCTATTAAAGGTGAGTCGGATTTGGTCAGATATTCCTCATCTACTCCCTTTATTGAGGGAACTTTGAGGTGCTCTAAAAAAGCGCCATCCGGAACCTCTTTCCGTGTAGAGCCTATTCGAGATAAAGCATCTGCTTCCTCATTTTCTTCTCGAGGGATGTGTTGAACCTCAAACCCTTCGAACGATTTTGATAAATCATCCACGACGGCTTTATATGCTGCCATGTGATTATTTGCATTACAAATATCTGACACTTGTTGAGCAACAAGATCCGAATCTCCGTAACACATCAATCGTCGGATGCCGATATCCTTAGCAATCCGGATTCCATGGAGTAGTGCTTCATACTCGGTAATATTATTTGTCGCTATGAAGTGGATCTGCAACATGTATAAAAGTTTATCTCCTTGGGGTGATTTGAGCACCACGCCAGCCCCCGAGCCCCCTCGAGCCTTAGACCCATCGAAGTAGTCCAATATTCCGACTCGGGGAGGGTCATATTCTCCTTCGTCTATGTACAATCAGCAACAAAGTCGGCAAGGATTTGGGATTTGATTGTTGTCCAGGGTTTATACTCAATATCCAAAGCTGAGAGCTCTATGCCCATTTGGCGACGCGTCCTGTGGCATCATTGTTGTTGATTATATCCCTCATGGGAGCTGTGCTCAGCACGGTAATTGGATGCTCCTGAAAATAGTGTCGTAGCTTACGAGATGCCAAGAAAACACCGTAAGCCAGCTTTTGATAGTGCAGATACCGCTGTTTTGACTCTGTTAGAACCTCGCTAACAAAATAAGTCAGACGCTGCACCAGGTGTTCCTGATTTTCCTCCGGTCTCTCCACCACCATGACGATACTAACGACCTTGTTTGTCGTAGCAAGATAAAGCAACATCGGTTCCTGTGGTTTCGACGCAGCAAGGATAGGAGTAGATGAGAGTACTTTCCTCAGGTTTTGTAACGCAGCTTCAGCTTTGTCGGTCCACACAAAATTCTTGGTCTTTTTCAGGAGTTTATATAATGGTGCAGCTCTTTCACCGAGCCGGCTTACAAACCGACTGACTACAGCAATGCAACCAGTTAGTCTTTGTACTTCCTTCAGGCGAGTTGGCCTGGAAATATTGAGTATAGCCTTGATTTTGTCTCGGTTCACCTCTATGCCTCTTTTAGACACGATGAAACCTAACAATTTTCCGCCTGGAATTCCAAAGAAGCATTTCTTCGGATTAAGCATGATGTTGTATTTTCGTAGTTGGCGAATGTTTCCTCCAAGTCGGAAATTAGTGTTTCCTTCTTTTTGGACATCACCGCAATATCATCCACATATGCATGTACATTGCGTCCGATTTGATCGTGGAGGCAACACTGCATTGTGCGTTGGTACGTCGCTCCTGTGTTCTTTAGCCCAAAGGGCATTGTAACAAAATAGAAGGTTCCGAAGGGGGTTATGAATGAAGTTTTGACTTTGTCAGATTCCTTCATCCGGATTTGGGGATAACCGGAATATGCGTCGAGAAAACAGAGGAGTTCCGAGCCTGCTATAGAATCGATAACTTGATCAATCCTAGGTAGAGTGAACGGATCTTTTGGACAAGCCTTGTTCAAGGCAGTATTATCAACACACATCCTTAAATCAGTGGTGTCCTTTTTAGGGACCATTACAGGATTGCCTGACCACTCAGTGTGGATGACCTCTTCTATGAATTCGGCTAACTCTAGCCGTGCAAGTTCCTTAGCTATTGCCTTACGCTTTTCATCGCCGAAACATTGTAAGGACTGTTTGACGGGTTTAGTGTTTGGGTTTACATTTAAAGAGTGCTCGGCAAGTTCCCTAGGTACTCCGGTCATGTCAGATGGCTGCCATGCGAAGATATCTTGATTTTCTTTGAGGAACTTGATGACCGCGCTTTCCTATGCGCTATCTAGGCCTACGCCTATCTGGGTCACCTTGGAGGGGTCATCATCCTTCAACGACATCTTCTTCGTCTCTTCTGATGCCTTGAACTCCGGATTCAGCTTTGTCACCTCCTTCTTCGTTGCGGGCATCTCGGACGGATCTATGCTCTTCTTGATCTCCTCGTACTCCTAGGCGTGCAGCACGACTTCAGCAAAGGCGGCATATCCATCCTCGCACTCTCGCGCTTTCTTTGGGTCTCCCCTGATGGTGATTACGCCGTTGGGACCTAGAATTTTCATCATATTGTAAATGTAACACGGACGAGCCATAAAAGCCCAGTAAGCCGGACCACTTCGAAGGAAAGTGACTCCGTCCGATAGTTCTTTGGCGTTCTAAAGGTAACATCCAAAGTGATTTCTCCCAGGGAATTAGCTTGTCTTCCTAGGACAACTTCGTGAAAGATCACAGAGCTATGGTTCAGCTAGGTCTCCGAGATCTTCATCCGGCGTAGCGTTTCGACATACAGAATATTGATACTGCTGCCACCGTCCATGAGAGTCTTGGAGAAACCATAACCGTCAATAAGTGGATTGACGATTAAGGCGTATTTTCCTCGCCTGTATAGCTTAGCCAGATAATCAGCGCGGTCAAATGTGATTCCCACTTCCGACCAGTCCAAGAATTGGGGGACAGCCAGAACTGTTGCATTGAGCTCATGTAGCACTGCCTTCTTGACCTTTGCTGGTTGAGATCCGAGGAAGGTGACATAAGTGTCTTTCTTGGTCGGAAATTTTTCTTCTCTTTTGGCTTGGGATTTGAAGCATCGGCTTCCTCCATGTCGGAATCTTCCTTGGTCTCTTTATCCTTTTTGGGATTCTTATTTCCCTTCTTCCGCTTAGCTTTGTAGCTAGCGGTATCATCTCTCTTAATGTCGTCGTTGAAACGACACCCGGCGTTTGTGTGGGACGAGCCCCCATTGGCATCTAAGTGATGCACACATGGGTTATTGGCAATGTCGGCCCAAGAGTAGGTTTTTCCTGGTTGCTGGTCTCCTCTACCTTGAACTCTCGAAGTCCCACGGCCGCGTCCGCGGCCTCCGCCACGTCCTCCTCGTCCTCCAGACCCGAAAGTAGCAGTGACCACTACCGTTTCCGCGTTGGGTTTTTCTTCCGAGGTGTTTTTGCGCTTATGAGTTTATTGCTTTGGTTGTTTTGCCGACTGTGGCACAGCTAGGGCGTTGAGTAATCCCTCTGCGTCATCGTCAGCATCTGCATACTTGCTCGTTGTTTCTATCATTTCTCCCAAATCAGTGACTTTGTCGCATTTAAAGTGATGACGTAGTAAACCAATTGGGAGACCTGCAATGAAAGCTTCAATCGCAGTTTGATCATTTACTCCTTCGCAGGAGTTCTTGGCGTTGATCCATCGTCCGAGGTAATCTCAACAAGTTTCTCCGGCTTTCTAGGTGCAACATTGTAGGTCTCCAACCGTACAGGGCCTCCGGTATGTGCCTTCGAAGTTCCGAAAGAACGCACTTTGCATGTCATACCAGTTGTGGATGGTGTTCTCTAGAAGTTCATTGAGCCATGATCGTGCTGTTTTCCGCAACAGGAGCGGGAGATATCGGGTTGCGACCAGGTTGTTTCCGCCTTTGGCAATGCAGCAAGCTTGGAAGAAATCCCGCAGCCAAGTTTCTGGCCGAGCTATGCCATCATAGGCCTGGATATGTCGTGAGATAGCAAATCCTTTCGGAAATCTCATAGCTATGATGCGTGGTCCGAAGCACTTTGGGCCCACGTATATATCATCATTTTCGTAGCGCCGCGCCTCTATATTGGAGTTGATCCTGTGCCTTGCGTCATTCGGGGATAGAGATCGTCCTAAGTGTCGGCTGTGGCTGCGGTGCCTTGGAGCCGGACTTCGGCTTCTACCACCACCTTCTCCACCACGACACCCTCCCTGGCCTCCTTGGGAGCTGTTGTGATGGCTACTTGGCGGGAAAGGTGGAGCAGCTAGGTTATTTCCGGCTGATCGCCGGCCTCAATCCGGAGCGTCATTATTTTGGTTTGGGGGAGGGTCTTCATTGTGACGAGCCCCCTGCTAGCTTGTCTCGCCACGGTGTCTGTTGTTCCTTCGTCCGTTGTCCGGACGGCTAGCATGTCTAGCAGGTGGCATTCTTTGCCGATCCTCCTCCATGCGGTCTTTCGACTCCAACCGGGGCGGGTTCCTCGGATTTAGTGCAGCAATTGCTTCTTGCTCCGCAACTGGGTTAACGTTACACGAGTCACGGGAAGCTTTGTGGTGTTGTCCCGAAGATCCGATTCTTGAGTAATTGTCCTCCCGGCGATCGGAACAATGATGCTGCTCCGAAACGCGCTGGGGTCTTACGTCATCCCATGTCGGATCTATGTGACACTAGTCAGAATCAGAGACCAGCTTTTGACTTCTGGACATGGCGACCTTTTGCTGCTCCAGTCCCTTGTTGAGTAATTTGATTCCCAACCGGATCTCCTCCGGGCCTGGATTAGCCGATAGAACTTCTCGGGCTGCCACGATGTTCTGCACAGGGGTTGGATATACCCAATCCCCTTTGCTATCTTTCTGAGTCCCCATTTCTTCTCCGAACAGGACGGCATGAATCTGCAGGAATTGGTTGTCATTAGTATGACGCTTCCTGGTCTTCTGGCATTGCCTGGAGTTGTACTTCTCCGCAGATGCTATGCATTTCTTTTCCTCCTCAATGTTTTTGGCTTCATCGAGGAGTACTTGACGACGCGCTTCTAGGGCATGTGCCCTCTCGTCCAGTTCTTCAGCAGTAAGTTCTGCAGCTATAGGAATAGGTGTGGTTAATGCAGCATTGATGAGTTTACGCGCACCTTCAGTGATCACGTGTCCATCCACCGGTTCTTCTTTTTTGGGCTCATCTAGGATAAGCGCTCCATCCGAGTCTTCCTCGTATTCCTCGGCAATCACCTCCTCTGCCAAAGGGTCTTTTGCCGGGGTCTTATTCTTCTTGTTCTTCTTCTTTGCCTTCTTGGCAGCGCCGGTAGCAAAGACGGCTTTGGGCCCGTTTCCCAAAGTCAAGCTCTGATTGGTACTTTCGGCCATTTGGTTCTCGGGATCATCTCGGAGATCCATATTGTCCTGCGCTTCGGGAGAGTTTTCTTCGGATCCTTCATCCATGGCTTCTCCTTCCTCTGCAGCTTTGGAGTTATACTCCTCTTCATATTCCACGGAGAACTTTCGGAAATCTGCCGACGTCATCGATTCATCTGAGGATGCGGGTACGTCGGCATTTGTTCCAATTGCCTCCAGCACCGAGTCGGTGTTGTCTCCAGTATCGGCAGAGCCAGATCCGGATCCCACATATCCGACGAAGTGCGACGCGTGCTTCCTGAGGTACCTATGGCGCTCGCGATCAGCTTCATCGAAACTTTTGATGGTCTCGAGAATTGCATCTACGCCCGAGTTTTGCATTATCATACGTTGTAGCGTGTACCTCAGGAAAGGCATGTCTGTCCCGGCATCATTAGAGCCGGAATCAGTGTCACTGATATGGTCCTCCTAGATTTCGACTTTAGCGAGTGGGTCAATCTGGGATTCGGTCTCTCCAAGGAGATCCACTCCAGATTCGACTTGGACCGCTAGGTCTGCTTCAGGCTCGGATTTCTCCACTATCTCCGCAATTGGTGCGGGCTAGGTGGGATTAGGGTTTCTGAGATCCGGAATTCTGCCGCCTCCACGGACAAAGGGGACCCAGAAATTTCCTCTGCCTCTATCATGACCGCTGGGGTGGGTGGGACAGGTTCAGCAAATCCTATGTAAACATCGATCTCGCCGAAAGACATGATGGTGTAGGTGGTCACGGCTTCCCTAGCCGGAATCCAGGTCTCGTCGAGAATGATGAGAGGGACATCGCTGGCGTAGAGGATGCGACCGACGGCGATAGTCTCGCCAATTCCGATTCTTGCAGATTCCGTTCGGAACGCAGATCCGAAGCTCACTTGCCCCCACGGTGGGCGCCAACTGTCGTCGGATTGATGACAAGTATGCCATGAGGGGGTCCTCAGGGCGTGTGGAAGATAGGGGTGTGAGATGTACGGTGTTCTGGGACGATGAGCACACAAGTTTACCAGGGTTCGAATCTGCCGGCTTTGGACGGATCCTACTCCTGCTAGCAATCCAGTAATACGGTAGAGCCAGAATATGGGTTACAAGGGTTCGCCTGTGCGAGTTGAGATTGTAGACTATTGAGGGTTGCCCTAAAGGCTTTCCCTAGGACCGCTTATATAGATTTCCGGCCTAGGGTTTATAGGAGAGATCTATCCGGCTACAACTAAGAGTCGGTTACAGAGTACATCTTGAACTACAAGTAACACTATGGGCCTAAGTCGGTAAGTCTTCTGGGCCTTCCCGTAGCCGTACTGGACTCCATTTCTTCTCCCTGACTGGGCCACCCGTGAAGGAAAGCTCTAACCCGAAGTGGGCCACCCTGGTCAGTGAGGAACTATGAGGATACCCGGAAATTATATCCCCAACAGGCCCATAGTGTTACTTGTAGTTCAAGCTGTACTCTGTAACCGACTCTTAGTCGTAGCCGGATAGATCTCTCCTCTAAAACCTAGGACGGATATCTATATAAGCCGTCCTAGGGAGAGCCCAAAGGGCAACACAATAGTCTACAATCTCAACTCACACAGGCGAACCCTTGTAACCCATATTCTGGCTCTGCTATATTACTCGATTGCTAGTAGGAGTAGGATCCATCCAAATGTGGCGGATTCGAACCTGGGTAAACTTGTGTGCTCTCCCGGAACACCATACGTCTCACACCCCTCTCTTCCGCATGCCTCGATGACCCCCTCATGGTGTACTTTTCATCAATCCAACGACAGTTGGCTCCCACTGTGGGGCAAGTGAGCTTCGGATCTGCGTTCCGAGCGGAATCTACAAGAATCGGAATCGGCGAGACTATCACCGTCGGTCGCATCCTCTACGCCAGCGACATCCCTCTCATCGTTCTTGACGAGACTTGGATTCCGGCTACGGAAGCCGTGACCACCTACACCATCATGTCTTTTGGCGAGATCGATGTTTACATCGTCTTTGCTGAACCTGCCCCACCCACCCCAGCGGTGATGATAGAGGCAGAAGAAATTTCTGGGTCCCCTTTGTTCGTGGAGGCGGCAGAGTTCCGGATCTCAGAAACCCCTAATCTCACCCAGCCCGCACCAATCGCGGAGATAGTGGAGAAAGCTGAACCTAAAGCAGATCTTGTGGTTCAAGTCGAATCTAGAGTGGATCTCCTGGGTGAGGTCAAATCCCAGATTGATCTGACTGCTGAGGTTGAGATCCAGGAGGATCACAGTAACAACCATGGTTCTGGCTCTGCCAACGCCGGAATAGATCGACCATTCCTTAGGCATACATTGAGGCGCATGATACTGCAAGACGCAAGCTTGGATGAGGTTCTCGAACCGGTCAGGAACTTCGAGGAAGCCCACGAGGAAAGCCACAACTACCTCAGGACCCACACATCACACTTCGTCGGATACGTTGGATCCGGATCCGGCTCTACCGATGCTGGAGAAAACACCGACTCAGTTCTAGAGGCGATCGGAACAAACACCAACGTACCCGCATCCTCGGATGATTCGATGACGTCAGCAGATTTCCGAAAGTTCTCCGCAGAGTATGAAGAGGAGTGTAACTACAAAGCCACAGAGGAAGAAGAAGCCATGGATGAAGGATCCAGGGAAAACTCTCCCAAAGCGTAGGATGACATGGAAATCGGAGATAATCCCGAGGTCCAGATGTCCGAAAGTATCGATCAGAGCTTGACTCCGGGAAACGAACCCAAAGGAGTCTTTGCTACCGGTGGTGCCAAGAAGGCAAAGAAGAAGAACAAGACCCCAGCAAAAGATCATCCGTCAGAGGAAGTGATTGTCGAGGAATACGAGGAAGACTTGGATGGAGCACTTTTCCTAGACGAGCCCAAAGAAGAGTCGGTGAATGGACACGTGATCACTGAAGGTGCACGTAAACTCATCGATGTTGCATTAACCACACCTATCCCTACAACTGCAGAACTTACTGCCGAAGAACTGGACGAAAGGGCCTAGGCCCTAGAAGCGTGTCGTCAAGAACTCCTAGATGAAGCGAAAAAATCGAGGAGGAGAAGAAACGCATGGAAAATGCGGAGAAGTACATCTCTCAGCAGCATCAGAAGACCCGGAAATGTCACACATGTGACGATCAATTCCCGGAAGTGCACAAGGTTCTCTTCAAAGGAGACCCAGGGATGCCTCGACACGACAGCAAAGGAGATCTGGTGTATCCAACACCAGTACAGAACACTGTTGCAGCTCGAGATATCCTATTGAATAATCCAAGCCCGGAGCAGGTTCGATTGGGCATCAAGCTACTCACCAAGGGTCTGGAACACCAAAGGGCTGCGAAATGTGAAAGCGGAAAACTGGTCTCCAAATCCGACCAATGTCACACAGACTCAGCCTGGAATGATATAAGGCCCCAGCGTGTTCTGGAACAGCATCACCATTCCGACAGACGAGAAGACAACTACTCTAGAACCGGATCATCGGGACAGCATCACAGAGCTGCACGTGACTAGCGCAATGTCGCTCTAGCCGCCGAGCAAGAGGCAATTGTTGCACTGTATCCGAGAAACCCTCCTCGACGAGAGTCGAATGATCGAAGGGGAGAAGACAAAGAGAAACGTCGGGAGGAGGACCGTCAAAGGATGCCACCTCCTAGACCTACAAACCGTCCGGCTGAGCCCCACCATGGTGGGAGTAACAGACGAAGGAATGACGGAAACCACGCCGAGTCAAGCCGGCAGGGGATCGTCACAATGAAGACTCTCCTCGGAACTAGAATAATGACGCTCCGGATGGAGGCCGGCGATCAGCCGGAAATAACCCAGCTGCTCCACCCTCTCTGCCAAGTAGCCATCACAACGGCTCCCAAGGAGGCCAAGGAGGGTGTCATGGTGGAGGACGTGGTGGCAGAAGCCGAAGTCTGGCTCCAAGGCACCACAGCCATAGCCGTCATTCGGGACGATCCTTATCCCCAAATGATGCAAGGCACAGGATCAACTCCAATATAGAGGCGCGGCGCTACGAAAATGATGATATATATGTAGGCCCAAAATGTTTTGGACCACACATAAGAGATACAAGATTCCTGGAAGGATTTGCTATCTCAAGACATATTCAAGCCTACGATGGCATAGCTTGGCCAGTTACTTGGCTATAGGATTTATTCCAAGCTTGCTGCATCGCCAAAGGCGAAAACAGCCTGGTCGCAACCCGATATCTCCCAGTTATGTTGCGGAAGACGGCACGATGATGGCTCAACGAACTTCCGGAGAACACCATCCACAACTAGTATGACATGCAAAGTGTGTTCTTTCAGAATTTTGAAGGCACATACCGGAGGCCCTCTATGGTTGGAGACCTACAACGTTGCACCCAGAAAGCCGGAGAAACTTGCCGAGATTATCTCGGACGATGGATCGACACCAAGAACTCCTGTGAAGGAGTAAATGACCAAACTGCGATTGAAGATTTCATTGCAGGTCTCCCAATTGATTTACTGCGTCATCGCTTGAAGTGTGACAAAGTCACTGATTTGGGAGAGATGATAGAAACAACGAGCAAGTATGCAGATGCTGACGACGATGTAGAGGGACTACTAAACGCCCTGGCTAGGCCACAGTCGGCAAAACAACCAAAGCAACAAGCTCAGAAGCGCAAGAATACCTCGGAAGAAAAACCCACCACGGAAACGGCAGTAGTCACTGCTACTTTCGGGTCTGGAGGATGAGGAGGACGTGGCGGTGGCCGCGGATGCGGTCACGGGACGTAAAGAGTTTAAGGTAGAGGAGACCAGCAGCCTGGCAAAACCTACTCTTGGGCCGACATTGCTAATAACCCATGTGTGCATCACCTAGATGCCAATGGGGGATCGTCCCACACAAACGCCGAGTGTTGTTTCAATGACGACATTAAGAGAGATGATACCGCTAGCTACAAAGATAAGCGGAAGAAGGGAAAGCAGAATCCCAAAAAGGATAAAGAGACCAAGGAAGATTCCGACATGGAGGAAGCTGATGCTTCAAATCCCAAGCCAGAAGGGAAGATAAAATTTCCGACCAAGAAAGACACTTACGTCACCTTCCTCGGATCTCAACCAGCAAAGGTCAAGAAAGCAGTTCTACATGAGCTCAATGCAACAGTTCTGGCTGTCCCTCAATTCTTGGACTGGTCGGAAGTGGCAATCACATTTAACCACGCTGATCATCCGCCTAAGTTGCAAGGCGAGGCAAATACGCCTTAATCATCAATCCACTTATTGATAGTTATGGTTTCTCCAAGACTCTCATGGATGGTGGCAGCAGTATTAATATTCTGTATGTCGAAACGCTACGCCGAATGAAGATCTCGAAGACCCAGCTGAACCACAGCTCTGTGATCTTTCACGGGGTTGTTCCAGGAAGACAAGCAAATTCCCTAGGATAAATCACTTTGGATTTTACCTTTGGAACTCCAAAGAACTATCGGACAGAGGCACTTTCTTTCGAAGTGGTCCCGTTCAAGAGCGCGTACCACGCTATATTCGGGCGTCCGGCCTACTGGGCTTTTATGGCTCGTCCATGTTACATTTACAATATGATGAAAATTGCAGGTCCCAACAGCGAGATCTCCATCAGGGGAGACCCGAAGAAAGCGCGAGAGTGCAATGATGGAAATGCCGCCTTTGCTGAAGCCGTGTTGCACGCCCCGGAGTACCAGGAGATCAAGAAGAGCATAAATCCGTCTGAGATGCCCGCAACAAAGAAGGAGGTGACAAAGCCGAATCCAGAGTTCAAGGCATCAGAAGAGACGAAGAAGAGGCCATTGAAGGACGATGACCCCTCCAAGGTGACCCCGATAGGTGTAGGCCTAGATAGCGCATAGGAAAGTGCGCCCATCAAGTTCCTCAAATAAAATCAAGATATCTTCTCATGGCAGCCATCTGACATGACCGGAGTACCTAGGGAACTTTTCGAACACTCTTTAAATGTAAACCCGAACGCTAAACCCGTCAAACAGTCCTTGAGACGGTTTGGCGACGAAAAGTGTAAGGCAATAGCTAAGGAACTAGCACGGCTCAAGTTAGCCAGATTCATAGAAGAGGTCATCCACACTGAGTGGTCGGCCAATCCTGTAGTGGTCCCTAAAAAGGACACCACTGATTTAAGGATGTGTGTTGATTATACTGCCTTGAACAAGGCTTGCCCCAAAGATCCATTCACTCTGCCTAGGATTGATCACGTTATCGATTCTATGGCAGGCTTGGAACTCCTCTGTTTTCTCAACGCATATTCCGGTTATCACCAAATCCGGATGAAGGAATCTGACAAAGTCAAAACTTCATTCATAACCCCCTTCGGAACCTTCTGTTTTGTTACGTACCAGCACACAATGCAACGTTGCCTCCATGATCAAATCAGACGCAATGTACATGCATATGTGGATGATATTGCGGTGATGTCCAAAAATAAGGAAACATTAATTTCCAACATCGAGGAAACGTTCGCCAATCTACGAAAATACAACATAATGCTTAATCCGAAGAAATGCTTCTTTGGAATCCCAGCCGGAAAATTGTTAGGTTTCATCGTGTCTCAAAGAGGCATAGAGGTGAACCGAGACAAAATCAAGGCTATACTTAATATTTCCAGGCCAACTCGCTTGAAGAACGTAGAAAGACTAACTGGTTACATTGCTGCAGTCAATCGGTTTGTAAGCCGTCTCGGTGAAAGAGCCGCACCATTATACAAACTCCTAAAAAAGACCAAGGATTTTGTGTGGACCGACGAAGTTGAAGCTGCACTACAAGACCTGAAGAAAGTACTCTCATCTGCTCCTATCATTGCTGCGCCAGAACCACAGGAATCGATGTTGCTCTATCTCGCTATGACAAACAAAGTCGTTAGTATTGTCATGGTAGTGGAGAGACCAGAGGAAAATCAGGAACACTTCGTGCAGCGTCTGACTTACTTTGTTAGCGAGGTCTTGACAGAATCGAAACAGCGGTATCCGCACTATCAAAAGCTTGCTTATGGTGTGTTCTTGGCATCTCGTAAGCTATGACACTATTTTCAGGAACATTCATTTACCGTGGTGAGCACAGCTCCCATGAGAGATATAATCAACAATAGTGACACCACAGGACGCGTCGCCAAATGGAGCATAGAGCTCTCATCTTTCGATATTGAGTACAAACCTTGGACAATAATCAAATCCCAAATCCTTGCCGACTTTGTTGCTGATTGGACAGAGACGGAGGAGAATATGACCCTCCCTGAGTCGGAATATTGGACTCTATATTTTGATGGGTCTAAGGCTCGCGGGGGCTCGGGGGCTGGCGTGGTGATCAAATCACCCCAAGGAGATAAACTTTTATACGTGTTGCAGATCCACTTCACAGCGACAAATAATATTTCTGAGTATGAAGCATTGTTGCATGGAATCCAGATTGCTAAGGATATCGGCATCCGACGTTTGATGTGTTACGGAGATTTGGATCTTGTTGCTTAGCAAGTGTCGGATATTTGTAATGCAAATAAGCACATGGCAGCATATAAAGCTGCCGTGGATGATTTATCTAAATCGTTCGAAGGGTTTGAGCTTCAACACATCCCTTAAGCAGAAAATTAGGAAGCAGATGCATTATCTCGGATAGGCTCTGCACGGAAAGAGGTTCCGGATGGCGCTTTTTTATTGCACCTCAAAGTTCCCTCAATAAAGGGAGTGGATGAGGAATATCCGATCAAATCCGACTCACCTCTAGTAGCAGTTCTGGCTGTATTTCCCAGCTGGACCCAACCCTACCTCGATTATTTGGTAGATGGCAAATTACCCGAAGACGAAGTTCTGAGCCGACAGATAATCCAACGAGCAAAAGCCTATACTATGGTTAGTGGTGAGCTCTATAAGCGGAGTGTATCTGGGGTCCTTCAGCGCTGCGTATCTCCGGAAGAAGGAGTGAAAATCTTAAAGGAAATCCACGAAGGCGAGTGTGGTCACCATGCTGCAGCCAAATCTTTAGTGGCAAAAGCTTTCCGACACGGTTTTTTTCTGGCTTACAGCCAAGGAAGATGCTGAACGGCTGGTCAAGATGTGCAAGGGCTGCCAAAAGTACGCCAAGCAAGCTCACATTCCGGCTGATCAGTTGCGAACAATACCTATAACATGGCCTTTCGTGGCCTGGGGGCTTGACATGGTAGGACCGTTCAAATGGGCTCCAAGTGGATTTACTCACCTCTTAGTGATGGTGGATAACTTCACAAAATGGATTGAGGCTAAACCCGTCACTAGTTGTGATGCAGCAACAGCCAAAAGATTTGTCGAGGATGTTATAAAGTGGTATGGTTATCCGCATAGTATTATCACGGACAACGGGAGTAATTTATCTATGGGAGAACTTGCTGAATTCTGCAATGAACAAAATGTCCGGCTTGACATTGCGTCAGTCGCACATCCGTAGGCTAATGGACAAGTCGAAAGAGCAAATGGTTTAATCCTACAAGGCCTAAAACCGAGACTCGAAGCACCACTACGACGTGTTGCGGGGGCTTGGGCAGAGGAATTACCTTCTGTAATATGGAGTTTACGAACAACTCCGAACAGGTCAACTGGATACACACCTTTCTTCTTGGTCTATGGCGCAGAAGCAGTTCTTCCTAGTGATTTGATTCACACTTCTCCTAGAGTGGCCGTGTATATCAAAGAGGATGCCGAGATTTCTCGACAAAATGATCTCGACTTAGTCGAAGAAGTTCGCGTCGTTGCTGAAATGAAATCAATAGCCTATCAGCAGAAGTTACGTAAGTATCTTAGCCAGAGAGTCAGAAACAGATCTTTCAATAAGGGCGGTTTGGTTATGCGGCTTGTGCAACAAAGAAAGCACAAACTTTCCCCATTATGGGAAGGGCCCTTCTTGGTTAGTCGAGTATTGCACAATGGTTCATACTACCTAACTGATATGAGGTCAGTCAAAGAAAGACCTGCTACTAAGAAGAGAAAGAGAGCTAGAGGCACTACAAATCCGGATGAGTTAGACAAACCGTTGAATATTGCTCAGCTACGTCCCTTTTATTCTTAGTTTATTCTTCTTTGTAATGATATATATGTACATGTTCTGTGAGAAAGAAAAGTCTTGGTTGCCTCAAGTTTTTTCTAAGAAGTTTTTACCATCTTATTTCCGAATGATCATGTCACAGTCGAAAATCCTAGAATGCCTGAAAGTACTTTATGCTCATGTTCGTTCTGGTTTAGATTTCCGATTATAAAACTGCTACCCTCGGGTATTAACTCTAAAGTTTCTAATCTTTACTTTGGTTATTTGTTTGATTGCCGGATGCGGGTATTTTCCGAGTAGTGAATTGTTGGTACTGGAAGCCAGCTTTGTTTCCGAGTTTAAACTGGTTTAGCAATTGAGCTCCGTTGCTCGGCAAAGTTTCTGTGCTGAAAGTTTAGCCGGCTCACGAAAGGGCGAAGCGGAAAGCCAGATAAACAATAAGTACATACAAAAAAGTACAAGTGCTTATGCAAACATTTCAGGCACACAAAAATTTAAACCAAAAGTGCTGAATAGATTAAAGATTAGCACTAGAAAAAGTATTATACTAAATATTTATAGACCCATAATGTTTGCGGAATAACACATTTGTTTTTTCTTGATAACTTATGATGCAGGAGGAGAGGTAGGAGCTGCCGGCTCGCTGGATACATCGTCTTGATATCGCTCCATGATGTCCACATCCGACATGGTGTGGTCATCATCGGAAGCTTCAGCTGCTTCTTCGGGAGGCAGAGGTGGCGTGTCCACGCGGTTGAAGAAGGGTGTGTCGTAGCTGGTCAAATTAGCTACATGGCACCCATATCTGACGCAGGAGTCCATTATGGCTTTGATATCTTGCTCCTGGCCGTCTTCATCCACAGTAGAGTACCCCCTGGTCACTTGCCAGATCTCCATGCTTCCATGGTGGCTCGTGACCATTGTGAGAGCGTTCTGCGCTGCAGATCACGCATAGGACATGTTCTAGTCCTGGACAAGCTGCGGCATCTCCATTGCCTTGTCTCGCACCTGAAAGTCGGACATGCTATGCATGTTCGGAACCTTGAGAGCTTCGCCAATATCCTCAATGGATTGGCGGAAGTCATGAAGCAAATCACCGACTTGGGTAACCCGGTGGGTGCGAGGCTCGGCAGAGGTGGAGTCCATCAAGTTCAGAGGACCTATGATATAACGCAAAACAGATAAATAAATCTGACATTGAAAGAGTCGAAGAATGTAGACAAGTCAGAAAGATGGAAACATACCAAAGATGACGTCATCAACTTTGGTCTTCTCTTCACGAAGACTCCGGAGTTCAGCCCAGAGCACCTCGAAATATCCTTCTCTCTGAATAGCTCGTCGTTGAGATTCGAGATATTCTTCTTGTGGAGTGCAATCTTGCGATCACGCTCCACGGTGGCCATGGAGGAGGATTCCAGAACTTGAGCAATGCTCTTCCCATGATCTGCCTTAAGCTGGTCTAGCTCTTGGCGGAGATCCTTGTTTTCCACTACCAGGGTCTTCAGATTCTCGGCCTCTTCGATCATAGCACAGGACTGCTTCACCACTGTTGTAAGTCAAAAAGAACAATAGTTTAGCAAAAATATTCGGCTATGAAAAATCAAGACAGGGTTTGAGTCTCGGAAAGTTCACCTTCGTCCTCATCCTTGGAAACTTTAAGCTCAGCATTTTTAAGTCAAAGAGATTTGATCTCTCTTCGCTTATTGCAGATGTTCTTCAACAAATCCTGGTTATATGAATTAACTTTATGTAAGTCAGAATACCCAGAGTTAGAAGTCTACTAAAGACTCGGGCTAATATTGTAGCTAATATCAGCTCGAGCCTTGGGGGTTATACTAGTTCATTCTTTGGCATCCTAGTGAAGCATAAACCTGGATTTACTATCCAACTTCATGCTTGGGGGCTAGAGGATATGACATAAAATACAGTAAAGGAAAAGCGTGAGTTGGAATTCCGACTTACATGATGTTCATGTGTGAGTTTGCTCAGGCACATGTTCACTTCAGTGGTAACCTTCTCGGCGAGGGTGAGTGGAATAACTGGAGGTGGTGGAAGCACACCAGCTCTTAGTCCCTCATCGCGAATGCAGACTTGTTCGAGATGTTCGGAGTACTTGACGTCCTCCGCTTCTTGTGCTTCTTCGGCAGAGAGATTACGGCTTTCCGGGCATTGCTGGGCCAGCCGCTGGATTTCCTCCGCAGATTTCTCAGACAAGCCAAATTTGGCAAGTCCTGGATTGTTCAGGAGATTTTCGATGAAGGTCTCTGCCGAGGGATCATTATCCGAAGAGGGTTCACCCTTATCAAAACCTGAGCCACCCATGGTGGCGCCAGTCTGCGGGTCGCTGGCCCTATTGAGGGAGCCGGATCTTCTGCGACAACCGGGGATGGAGTAATCACCAGCGTTGCAGAAGATTGAGGGGCAAGAGTCGGAGGAGTTGTGGCAGGAGAAGCCATGGTTAGCTTCGTCTGACACAGGGGCTTCGAGGTGTTCCCCTTCCCCTTGCCCTTGATGAGCTGCTTAGCTCTAAGAAAGTAATAGAATAAATAACATTATATCTCAGAAGAAGTTACCGGTAAAGTACAAAGGCGGAAGTTGTGTGGAAAGTTACCTCTTCACATCTGGCACTTCCTTTGTGCCGACGGCCACTGTCGGAGCTTTACGCTTCCTGGGCACAATGTCCGGTAGTGGGACCAGTTCCTCCTCCTGAGAAAACTCCGGAGGATATCCCTCAATAGGAGCCAGTTCCGACTCGGGGAGGTCGGCAAGCTGAAAAGAAGATAATATCTCAGTGTTGTGAAATAACTTAAAGGTGAAAGGTGGTACCGTGGTGTTATGATACATTTCTGAGGCACCCGCACGATTTCCGAGGCATGCCTCTCTGAGGACCCTCTCACCGGCTCTCGCCGACGCCACTCCGGCGCCATCACACACCTATTCATGGGCTCTCTTTCACTGGATTCATCTGGTGGTGGTTGGAAAATCACCTATTTAGGAAGCTCCACCGATGGTAAGTTCCTTGTTGGATCTCTGGTTCTCTCGGATAATCGCTGGCTGGTCATTCTCAATGCCAATAGTTCACCACTTGAGGGTAGAAGCATGGAAAATGGGGAGGTTCTCATGATTGGTTCTGTGGTGAGGTTCCCCTCTCATCTTGCAAGAATCAATGATATTTCATCACCAACTTCTGCTTTTCTTGAGACTTCTCATGTTCATGATTGCAAGAGGGAAGATTTGAAACTTATGTGGCACGTTACTAGCTCTTCCTTGCCTTCTGATGATTTGGACAAAGCTCCTGGTTTTTTGGTCCTATATACTCTTGCTAGGCGGGTTGTGTTACTAAATCATGACAAAGTGGTTATGGATGCTAGATTCCTTCTTCTAAATGAGAAAGTCTCCTCTGGTGTGATTTTGGACCTTGTCATCAAAAGAGTGGTGGTGGGTGCTCAAATTATCGACGTGCCCCTTGCATCATCAGCCAAGCACAACAATTGCATTTCATTGGATTTCTCTAAAGGGATGAATTTTGAGACAATTATGTTCAAAAAAATTGGTCATCACATCAATTTCACGGGAGGATTTAGCAGAAGACCTTTCTTCCTGGTTGGCTCATTTGGTCGTGCTAATTTTAAGATTGATATTCATACTATTGGCATTGTTCTTCAAGCATGTTTTGGGGGTCAAGCATCAAAATTTCAAGTCAAGATCCTCCAAGATCGAACCTTTAGGTTCTCTGTTGCATCAAGAGCTGTGGGTTTTGAAATATATAATTCTGGTTCTTTCTCTGATGAATCATTTATCTTGAAGATCAACCTTTGGGGTGATGGAGGCCTAAATTGGAAATTCGAAGAGAAAGAATATTACAAAGAATTGGACAAGGATTGGACATTTGTTTCATACAAAAAGAAAAATAAAACCTCTGTTTTTGATCGTATTGGTTCATCGACGTCATCGGTCCCATGCAGTAACGGTCAAATAAAAGGTGACATTAAACGAGTGATACCGGGTACATCATTTTGCGGAAATTGTGATTAATGGTAAAGTTATTGAGGGTGCGAAATCACCTGCAGTCAACAAATCAACCACAATTAATTTGCCTAGTCTTTTGCCATTTTTGAAATTTCCTACTTTCCCGTCTTGTCCCTGGCCCGACAAATCTTCCCTGCATTGGTTCAAGGCCCATGTCACGCTGCAAGTTTCGCGGCCCAGGGTGTACGATTGTCTTAAGGATTTTGCTCTTACCCAAAAAAAGAATTCGGCCGAACCCCCTGCCTCCTCAACTCCCACGCCTGCAGAAACCCCAACTTCTTTGCTCTGCTCGTCGCCGGCGACAATCGCCGATGCAATGGCAAACATCCCACTTGACCCTCATCCATTCCTTCCCCATGGCTTTGAGATTATGCAGGTGGCTGGCAGGAATCGGGTCAAGAGGGTGGTGGTTCCTCGCCGACCAAGGGCACATGAACAGTATGCCATTGCGCACATCCACCCCCTTCCCCCTGGTCCAGTTCCTTTTGGTAATATTAGAGATGTGTTGCAAGATTTATTTATCAATGATGCTCATGTTGAATTTCGTGATATTCAAGATTGTCCATTTGGCTCTGCATATGTTCAATTTGCCAATGTCAGTGACTGTGACCGGTTAATTGCTGCGGGTCATATCCCCTTCCAGGATGTTGCTATCTCTTTTGCTAGGCATAATGAAGGAATTAACTGGCGTAGGACTCAATTTAACAATGAATGTTGGGTTATGCTCCTGGGTCCTCCACTTGATCACTGGCATACTGAGGACCTGAATGCAGTTTTCTCTGATATTGGTAAAGTGCTGCTCTGGGAGAGGGACCCTGAGCACAAGGGCAGGATCATTGCAAAGCTCAGAGTCACTGACCTTTTAGATGTTCCTAAAAGTGTTAGATTCACCATTGGGGACCTTGTGGAAACAGAATCATGGACCTTCTCAGTTGAAATTTTAAACAGCAATCTCCTGGGGGGGCCCACCTGATGAGGACCCACTGCCTGATGATGGTGCTGACCCTCATCCCCTGCCTGTGGTGGGACCCATTTTTGGACCCCCTTCACCACCACCTCCTCCACAACCTGAAGGAGACATTGGTGGATGGGACCAATGGGTTGAGCCTGCTCCTCAACATAATAATGCTGGCTGGGGAAACTGGAATGCTGTCCAAGGACCTGTGTTTGCTGAAGGGGTTGACATGCCTATAGATAACCTGAATTTTCCACCTCAGGAGGCTGACAGTGTTGTTACTGGATCAATTCTTGTTGCCAATGTTTCATCTGACAGTGACAAGGCATCTGTCCATGGAGCTGAGGATATTGAAGTGGAGCAAAATATTGCCAATGCTATCCAGGATGAGGGCATGGGAGAAGGATTGATTAATATTCTGCAAAATTACCAGGATGATGACGAGGACATCATCCATGCTAATGAGGGTAACCTGCAAGATGACTGGATGATTAAGGACACAAACCTTCTCTCCCCCAATGAAGCACATCTTCAAGTTGGAATGGCCATCATCCCATTTGTCAATTCCTCTGAAGTGCTTTCTGCTAAGAATTCTTTCTCAAAGCAAGGCCTTGAACTATGGGACAGATTCTTTGCTCCACATATAAATCCCTCACCTGACAAAGGCAAACTGCAATGTGACATCCCTGTAAGTTGGTTTAATTTTATCACCCTAATGCTCATCACTCCTGAAAAATTCAGTTGAGCTAGACACTTTCTTACCTCTCCCCTCTGGGATATTATTAAGGATCCAATTGCAGAAGAAACTACTTTCACTTTCATTATCCCTGATGAATGTGTTGGACAGATTCCTCCTCACTGCCTGAATGAATCATCATCAAGCATGATGGTGCCAAATGCTCCTGCAAAGAGGAGGAGGGGTAAAGAACCATTGGTGGACTATGAGATGAGAAGGAGCCCCAGAATTGTGGAACTTAATGGGGAGTTTAAAAGCCATGTGAATTTTTCTGATCATAATTGTCTCTCTTGCAATGCTGCACCACCATGTCTCAGTAATAAAGTTGTTAAGAACCTTGCTGATTCATTTTGCAAGGTTAAGGAGGGGGAGCTTGAGAAAAGGTTGCTGAAGAAGAGCAAGATCAATGATTTGATCATCAAACCACCTGGAAAGCCTAGACCAAAGAAGACTGGTTCAGAATCATACCTTCCATGCAAGAAGAAGGGAGGTGTTGCTGAGTCTTGTGGACAGCAGTCTAAGAAGAAAGCACCTAGATAATGTTGTTAATGTCTACAAAATTCTATCCTTTTGTGACTGGATCATTTACCTTTGATGTCTGTTATGAGTTGTTGCAAACCCATTTGCTGTTATGCATGTTTATGTACTCAGTACCCTATGATATGTTCAGTCTTGTTTGTGTGACTACAAATCTTGTGTCACCACAATGCCCACTCAATTTGTTTATAAATGAGTAACAACAGAAATTGGAAGATTCTGAACTGGAACCTTAAAGGAATTAACTCTGAGAAAAAATGGTTAGCATTAAAAAGCAAGATCATGGAATCTGAGTGTGATATCATTTGTCTTCAAGAAACCAAGAGAGAAAACTTTGATATCAATTATTTAAAAAAATTATGTCCAAATAAGTTCGACAACTTTGACTTCTTACCATCAATTGGTGCTTCTGGAGGGATTATCATCATTTGGTGCAGTTCATTATTTAATGGCATCAAAGCTTTCCAAAATGAATTCTCCACTTCTGTCACTTTCACCTATCAGTTATCCAATGATTCCTGGACTCTTACTAATATCTATGGTCCATGTCAAGCTGATAGAAAATTGGATTTTTTGGACTGGTTTTCCAACATCACTATGCATGATAGTGTGGACTGGCTTGTGTTAGGGGATTTTAACCTTATCAGAAGTCTTACTGATAGAAATAAAAGTGGGGGATGTAAATGAAACTATCCTCTTCAATGATGCTATCAGCAACCTGGGACTTATTGAGCTTCCACTGAAAGGCAGAAAATTCACTTGGAGTAACATGCAAAAAAGATCCACTTCTGGAAAGACTAGATTGGTTTTTTACTTCTAGCTCTTGGACAACCAAATACCCTTACACTTTGGTTACACCCCTATCCAATCCTACTTCTGATCATCTCCCTTGTGTCATCTCTATTGGAACTAACATCCCCAAGGCACAAATATTTAGATTTGAAAATTTCTGGCTTCAACATTCTGATTTTAAGATGATTGTGCAAAATGCTTGGAATATACCAGTGAATTTTCAGTACTTAGCAAAAAGAATATGTGCCAAGCTGAAAAATGTGAGGAGAGGCATCAAGATATGGGCCAAACAGTTACCATGCTTAAAGGTCCAAATTGCTAAGGTGAATGACACCATTGATCTTCTGGATCTACTTGAAGAATCCAGAACATTAACCATCAATGAATGGCACCTCAGAGATATCCTGAAATCCCATAGTATCTCTCTTCTTGAGAACCAAAACACCTATTGGAAGCAAAGAGGGAAAATTAAATGGCTGAAACTTGGGGATGAAAACACTAAGTTTTTTCATTCCAAAGCAACCATCAGTTATAGACACAATTATATCTCAATGATCAAGAATGAAAATGGACAGGAATTTATCAATCACTATGACAAGGCTGATATTCTTTGGAATGACTTCAGGGCAAGAATGGGTACATCAATCAAAACTGAGATGCACTATAACCTTGCAGATTTCTATGGAAATGGAATGACTGATGAGATGAAGAATTCACTTGAAAAACCTTTTCTTGACAAGGAAATTGAGGAGGTTATTTCTGATCTACCAAATGACAAGTCACCTGGACCTGATGGTTTTAACAATGAATTTATCAAAAGCTGCTGGTCAATCATTGGATAGGATATCAAATTACTGATTGATTTCTTCAATGAGAAAGTTTCACTTGAGAGCATCAACTCTTCTTACATTACTCTCATTCCTAAAGTCACATGCCCTTCTACCTCTGCTGATTTCAGACCAATTTCCTTATTGAACTGTATATTCAAAATAATTACCAAACTTCTTGCAAATAGACTGCAATCTGTTATTCTGGAATTGGTGCATAAAAACCAATATGGTTTTCTCAATAATAGATCTATTCAAGATTGTATTGGATGGGCATTTGAATACTTATTCCAATGCCACAAGTCAAAGGAGGAAATTTTAATTCTAAAACTTGATTTTGAGAAGGCTTTTGATACAATTGACCACTCTGCCATCATAAATATCCTTAAAGCTAGAGGATATGGAAGAAAATGGATCAAGTGGATAGAAATGATCTTTGAATCTGGAACTTCTGAAATCCTACTGAATGGTGTGCCTGGTAAAAAGTTCTATTGCAGGAGAGGTGTAAGACAAGGAGACCCGCTTTCACCATTACTATTTGTTATTGCTGCTGACCTTCTACAATCTGTCCTGAACAAGGCCATGCATATGAACCTTCTAACTCCACCTATTGTGGGACCACCCAACAGTGATTTCCCTGTTATTCAATATGTTGATGATACATTGGTGGTACTTAAGGCAGATGCTTCTCAATTATTATGCTTGAAAGCACTTGTTCAAACATTTGCAAGTTCCACTGGGCTCAAAGTCAACTATTTGAAATCTAGCATGATGCCAATAAACATATGTAATGATAGGCTTGTGCATTTTGCTATGACAATCAACTGTCAAACTGGTTGCCTCCCTTTCACCTACCTTGGTTTACCATTAAGCATTACAAAACCATCTATGGAGCACTTTCTACCCATTGTTCAGAGAGTGGAAAGAAGATTATGTGGTATTGCTGATTTATTGAATTATGGAGGAAAACTGCAGCTAGTTAAATCTGTTCTGTCCTCACTTCCTCTATTTTTCATGAGCTGTTTGGAGGTACCAATTGCCATCAAGGATCAAATTATAAAATATATGATATATTGTCTTTGGAGAAAGAGGAATGTAGATGTACAAGCAAAAGGACAAGCTCTTGTGTCTTGGGACAAAATCTGTCGTCCTAAAAATCAGGGGGGTCTAGGGGTGCTAAACCTACAGATCCAAAATAATGCCCTCCTTCTAAAAAACTTGGACAAATTCTACAACCACCATGACATCCCTTGGGTTCATCTCATATGGGAAACATATTACAAAAATGGAAAGCTACCTGGAAGAAGCATGGAAGGATCATTCTGGTGGAAATATCATATCAAATTAAGTGATAACTTTAAAGGCATGGCTAAGTGCAATCTGAATTCAGGAAGGTCTGCTTATTTCTGGTCTGACCTTTGGCAAGATGAGTGCTTGATGAATAAATTCCCTCACCTTCTGTCCTATGCAAAGTTTACAAATATCAGTGTACATGAATTCCTTCATGCTGAATACCTAGAAGATAACTTTCACCTACCACTCTCTCAACAAGCATACTCTGAGTTTTTAGTCATGGAAGATAGATGCCAGGAATTCAGGCATACCACTCAGGGGGACACCCATGATAATTGGAACTATATTTGGGGATTAGATAAATTTGAAGTAAAAAAGGCCTACTCAGCCATGATTGGATACTCACCATCACCACGACACTTTTCTTGGGTTTGGGAAACCTCCTGTCAAAATAAACACAAGTTCTTCTTCTGGCTTCTGCTTCTAGACAGATTGAATACAAGAAATCTCCTAAAGAGAAAGCAGTTCATCCTTCCAGAATACAATTGTGTAACTTCCAACTGGTACTTGGAAGAATCAGCTAATCATCTTTTCTGGGAATGTCCATTTGCAAAAAAATGTTGGGACCATATCTCCAGAAACAGAACTGCAAATCTAACAGGATTGGAAGCTATTTCAAACATCAAATAAAAAGTTACAACTACCATTTGTAATGGAGATCATTATCATGACTTCCTGGGGTATCTGGATATGCAGAAATGAGAAGATTTTTAATGACAAAAGGCCCACATTTGAAAGATGGAAAGCAATTTTCTATCAAGAAATGAGATGGATACAATTCAGAATCAAAGGAAAATACAAGGAGAAATTCAAAGCATGGCTCAACCAGCAATTAGGTCAGGGATAGAGTAGAATATGCTCAGCTTAGAACAATGTTACTTTACTGTTTTGATCTACCTTAGATCATTTCTTATTGTAACATACTCATATTTTTAATAAAAAATTGCAGTTGGGAATTTTCCCTACTGTTTCACCTCAAAAAAAACTTAAAGGTGAAACACATAAAAATGGTTTACTGATAAAAGCTTACTGGCACTACAAGGTCTTCTGTTGTGTGCATATCTAGAGATAAATCTAGAATCTTTCTCTCAATCTGCTCCTTTATCAGCCATTTGATCTGGCTTACATAGTCCTATGGCTTTAGGGCCTTAGGGCTGATGCGGAGGGAGTCTTGTTTTGACGCCGTGATGGAATGCATCAGTCGGTCGCCGTGGTGCTGGAGAGGCTAGATCCGGCGTGCCACCCAGCACTGGACCAAGTCGGACCCTCTCAGTCCCTTGTGCTTCATCAGATACTCGATTCGCCTCTTGGCGAGGAGCAGATCGTCACTGAGAGCCAGAGGAGCCTTGTCCCAGGATGCTCGGGGCGTGGCGGCTCCATCGACGAAAGCCGGCAAAGCAGTAGCTTTGCCGGGAGCAGGAATATCTTTATGATAAAAGAAGGTAGCCGGCCACTGCTTGACTGACTCACTAGCTAAAATCCTAGGATAGACACGCTCACGTCTAACCGAAAGACCAATTGTGCTGGTAATGTAAGGATTAGCGGCAGTGATAGAGTTTCTCCGGACATGGAAGTAAAACCAGAAGAGAGTGGGACTCAGCCTAATGCCGAGATACCCCTCACACAAAGCCGCATAGGCGCTCATCTCTAAAAGAGAGTTTGGGGGAGATGGTGAAGGTTAACGCCATAGTGATCTATCACCTCGGAAAAGAATTCCGAGGAAGGGAAAGAGAAACCTCTGTCGAGGTGGGTGCCGAAGTGTACCCACTCGTCGGCGTGTGGGTTGGGGATGGTTTCGCCGAAACCGCTCTGCCAGTCACCGGTGCGGAGGAGTCCTTCGCTCTCCACGTCGTTGAGCTTGGTGTCGTCAAGACGCACGGGATCCATACCCCACGATTGCTTTCTTTCTCTGCCTCCGCTGCCGCCGTCACCGCTGCTGTGGCCCCAGCCAAGCCTGATGATGAAGAAGAAGCCATTCTTCCGGTGCGCCGGTGACCTTAGATGGGCGGCGTTGGGAATCTAGAAGCAAGGGAGCTCTGTGCGCGGGGGAGAAGTGGAGGAGAAGGAAACGACATGGGGAATAGGTGAAGAAGATGAGAGAGAGGGAATCCTCACCCCTTATAACCACCGAACCGCGCCAAGATTCGTGCAAATGGCACAGTGTAAACGCCACGCGTTGTGGAAAGAACTGCGAAGCCCCCACGCGATGATTACGCCGCCTCAATCTCCGCGCATGCATTGAAACGGCGTCTCGGTTCCGCGAACGGTGGACCCACCAACGGTCGTGCTGACAGGATGTCTGTCAGAAGACGTGACATGACCATGACAAGTGTCAGATGACGTCAGAGACCAAGATCCGGCTTAGTTTGAATATCAAGCTAGAAAATCCGAATAACGTACTAATAGGTCCGACTTACTTTTGAGACCCGGATCGTATCTTTTGTTTTGAAGTTTTAGGAACCCTTCAAGATTCTGCAAGCTGAAGATCAAGCTAGATAATGGTGAATCCGACTTTGGATCTTGGAGACTTCCGGGGGCTGCTGTTGGGGATATACTTTCTGGGTATCCTCATAGTTCCTCACTGACCAGGGTGTCCACTTCGGGTTAGAGCTTTGCTTCACGGGCGGCCCAGTCAGGGAGAAGAGACGGAGTCCAATCCGGCTACGGGAAGGCCCAGAAGACTTACCGACATAGGCCCATAGTGTTACTTGTAGTTCAAGATGTACTCTGTAATCGACTCTTAGTCGTAGCCGGATAGATCTCTCCAGTAAACCCTAGGCCGGATATCTATATAAGCCGTCCTAGGGAGAGCCCTTAGGGCAACACAATAGTCTACAATCTCAACTCGCACAGGCGAACCCTTCTCACCCATATTCCGGCTCTGCCATATTACTGGATTGCTAGCAGGAGTAGGATCCGTCCAAAGCAGGCGGATTCAAACCTGGGTAAACTTGTGTGCTCACCATCCCGAAACACCGTACGTCTCACACCCCTCTCTTCCCCACGCCTCGAGGACCCCCTCATGGCGTTCTTGTGATCAATCCGACGACAACCAATACCATATCAATAATCACATGCCCCCTACAAAATAAAGTTAGACGCCTCTACTTTATCTATTGAAAGTTTTATGTGGTTGTTAGATCTTTCACAATAGAACCGCTTCTAATCTACGAACTTTCCAACCACAACATGGATCCAACAGTTGTCTCTATTACACCCCTTTTCGGGGCCCTCCATTGTAAATGCTATATCAACTATCGAATGAGAGATAGACACCCGCTAGCCGCTTATACGGTACAAGCCGTATGTCAAGCGTGGAACCAGTCTCGTGTACGAATACGCGTAAGGTCGGTCCAAGCCGTTTCATCAAAAAATACCGCGATATAAACAAGTACATGCTAGAGGGTAACAACTAAGGGATCAATGCCCGCACAATACATGTGCGTACTGGCCGTACAACACTCCTACGCATAGATCGGCTCCGATACCACTGAAGGGGATCCGCAGCAGAAAACAAAAAAATTCCTATGTTGGAACCCCAAATCCTGCCTAGGATCTATCTATGTAGTAATGCGATAACGGCTGATGCGTATAGAATACATACCCTTGTAGACCGTACGCGGTTAATATTGTCGGATTGATGACAAGTACGCCATGAGGGGGTCCTCGAGGCGTGCGGAAGAGAGAGGTGTGAGACGTACGGTGTTCCGGGACGGTGAGCACACAAGTTTACCCAGGTTCAAATCCGTTGGCTTTGGACGGATCCTACTCCTGCTAGCAATCCAGTAATACTGCAGAGCTGGAATATGGGTTACAAGGGTTTCGCCTGTGCGAGTTAAGATTGTAGACTATTGAGGGTGCCCTAAAGGCTCTCCCTAGGACGGCTTATATAGATATCCGGCCTAGGGTTTATAGGAGAGATCTATCTGACTACGACTAAGAGTCAGTTATAGAGTACATCTTGAACTATAAGTAACACTATGGGCCTAAGTCGGTAAGTCTTCTGGGCCTTCCCGTAGTCGGATTGGACTCCGTCTTTTCTCCCTAACTGGGCCGTCCGTGAAGCAAAGCTCTAACCCGAAGTGGGCCACCCTGGTCAGTGAGGAACTGTGAGGATACCCGGAAAGTATATCCCCAACAGCAGCCCCCGGAGGCCTCCAAGATCCAAAGTCAGATTTATCATCGTCTAGCTTGATCTTTGGCTTGCAGAATCTTGAAGGGTTCCTGAAACTTCACAACAAAAAATACGATCCGGGTCTTAAAAATAAGTCGGACCTATGAACAGGTTACTCGGATTTTGTAGCTTGATTTCAAACTAAGCCGGAACTTGGTGTCTAACGCCACCTGACACCAGTCATGGTCAAGTCACGTCATCTGACAGACATCCTGTCAGCACGACCGTTGGTGGATACGCAGTTCGTGAAACCGAGGTGCCGTTTCAATGCGCACACGGAGATCGAGGCGACGTAATCATCGTGTGGGTCCTTCCCAGTTCCTTCCGCGATGCATGGCGGTTATACAGTGTCATTTGCACGAATCTTGGCGTGGTTAGGTGGATATAAGGGGTGAGGATTCTCCTCCTTCTTTCTTCACATGTTCCCTTGCCTTTTCTCCTCCTCCAAATCTCCCCCGCACATAGAGCTCCTCTGCTTTCCCCAAAAACTCCCAGCGCCGCCCATCTTAGGTCACCGGCACACTGGAGAAATGGCTTCTTCATCCTCTTCTGGCTTGGCGGCGGCGGCGACGGAGGCGGTGACAGAAAAGGAAAGCTTTCGCGAGGTCTGGATCCCCCGTGTTCTTGACGATGAGAAGCTCCACGGCATGGAGACAGAAGGGCTCCTCCGCGCTGGCGACTGGCGGAGCGGCACCAGGGAGACCGTCCCCAACCCGCACGCCGATGAGCGGGTCCACTTCAGCACCCACCTCGACAGAGGTTTGTCGTTTCCTCCCTCGGAATTATTTTCCGAGGTGATAGATCATTATAGTGTTCAACTCCACCATCTTCCTCCCAACTCTCTCCTAGAGATGAGCGCCTATGCGGCTTTGTGCGAGGGATACATCGGCATTAGGCCAAGTCTTACTCTATTCCGGTACTACTTCCATGTCTGGAGAAATTCTATCACTGCCGGTGTTCCTTATATCACCAGTACAATTAGCTTTTCACTTAGACATGAGCGCGCATATCCTAAGATCTTAACTAGTGACTCGGTCAAACAATGGCCAGCCACCTTCTTTTATCACAATGATGTTCCGGATCGGATATCTGATTAAACACAAAGGACTGAAGGGATCCAACTTGGTCCAATGTTGCGTGTCACGCCGGATCCAACCCCTTCAGTACCACGGAGACCGACTGATGCACTCCATCACGTCGTCTGTCGTGGTGGTGTCACGGCAGATGCCATGTATAGGCTAAAGGTGGGCACTAATATTCGCTAGGGGAATCCAGGGAGGGATAGTGAAGTGATTCTCCACACAAGAGCTTGTATTGATTTACTTCCAAGGTTACAAGTGCTCCTAGAGCTGTATTGGCGAGAGGAGGAAGAAGGAGCTCTCTTACTCTCACCCACAGATCTCACCTAAAACCCTAGACCACAACAGAAACGTAGAGAGACCAACCCACCTACAGAAGCCCTAGCCCCCCTTTTATAGGGGAGGCTCGGTTTCTGTCTAGGGCATACGTGGAGGCATATTTCTAAGAATATGCCTCCTCCCAAAGTGACCGGGGTGTTTTTTCCCCCGCGTCACACATGCTTTAGTTACGTGAGCCCGTGACAGTGCCCTCGTCAGCTGACATGGGCGTCTTCACGCTTGTCGGCCACGCCCCGGTGGTCCTGTCCTTGCTCGCTTCGCTCAGGCAGTGCGTACCGGGGCTCCTTTTGACCAGCGAAATTCCTTCCTTCTCCTAGAAGCTTGCTGTGACCCGGATGATGGTTCATCCGGCCACACCCTTTCCTGCATACAGGTAAAACATACACTTCCGACTTACCGCTTAAGCCGGATGAGGGCTAGTTAGGCGAACGCCCCCAGGTCCGGATTACCCCGCGATTCGGCCTGCCTTGAGGTGACCCGGCCAGCATCTGCTTTGACCTTGCCGAACCTCGGCTAACTCGGCCTTTATACCCCGGCGTGACCCTACCCGGGGGTATCCCCCCAACATTAGTCCCCGAAGCCGGCGCGGTCTTAGCTGCCTTGGCTGCTAAGGCCACACCAGGTTCCATTTTGTGCCCCTATTGTTGTTGCCGAGTTACCTCTGTACCTCGGACAGCTTGGATTTACGTTCCCTTCGCACATTGCAAGTTTTCACTTGCCGTCCGGGTTACCGCAGCTCCATCCGAGTCTTACTTCCTTCTCTCGTATGCTAGCCCATGTGAAGGGTAATCATTATGTCGTCTTATTTTAAGGGACGGTACAGTAACCGCCGCAGTAATTGTCAGTTATCACTGTGCGCGGGTCACGTCACGCCTGCCTCCTCGTTTACCGCATCAGTGTGTCACATCACAGGACTCTCTCCGCCCTGTGGCCTTCCGTGTGGCTCCTTACTGATTGGTCCGAACGGGTAATACACGGCCACAGCATGTGGCCGGTCCACAGGGTGCGATCCCACTCACCCCTGATGGGAGTGGTTAAATAGTGGAGGGGTGCGTCCCTTAGGATTTTTCCCCCTCCGCACCCCTCTGCCCGCTGCTATTCCTCTTCGTCTTCCTCGCGACCGCGCTGCCGCCAGCACTGCCAAAAAGCAGCGTCGTCGCCGCACTTCTCCGTTGCGCCTCTGCGTCACCGTCACTGCGACACAAATCTCCCGCTACGGGTCCTCGTCAATCCAAGCCACTGTCCCCGGCCGCCTCTAGCGCCAGCGTGGGCTTGGAGGAGCAGATGACGGAAGAAGAACTCGCCATTGCTGAACAAGAGATGGAGGAGGATGCCGCTGCTGCGGACCGTGGCGCATGGGCCGGCTCCTGGGTCTGCCAGGACGATCTGGACTGGCTCTACCGGACCAGACGCATCCCGCCGGCGTCGTTGCTCGCCTCGCCTCCACCGAGCTAGCTCCTTCACCCAATCCCGGGGAGTTCGTTGTGTTCCTTTCTCACTTTCAACGGGGCTTCGGACTGCCGGTGAGCGATTTCTTCCATGATTGGCTCAGTACCTACCATCTCCAGCCGCAATATCTTCCAGCCAATGCCATTACTTCTCTCTCTGCCTTTGCTTCTACAATCGAAGGCTACGCCGGATTATGGCCCACGAAGGAGCTGTGGATCCGGTTTTTCGCCCTTCGCCGCAACGTTATTCCCGACATCCACACTGATCCGGAGGACATGCGGCTCACTCAGTTCGGTGCGGCCCCCATCTCACCCCGGAGGTTCTCTGTTTTCCCCCGGGTCACAGGGCTAGAATCCTGCAAAGGGTGGGCCCGGACGTTCTTTTACGTCCGGAACACGGGCACCGAAGATTTGATCCGGTTGCTCCCCTATACACCGGGTCCGCCGAACCCGGATCTGTGGGACGCCGTTCCCAGGAAACCTACGGCCCTGGCCAACCAAGTGAACAAAAGGTTCGCGGAACTGAAGGAGCTCGGGTTGCGCAACGAGGATGCAATGATCACTTTCATGCGCAACCGAATCTCCCCTCTCCAGAAGCGCACCCACAAGGTGTGCCATATGAGCTATGGCCGCGATCCCAACCGGACTTCATCCTTCGAACTGAACAACACGGAGATTTATCGCCGGGTTAAGGCTCTCTTCACCACTCACAAGGACTTCTCCTCTGAGTGGACTTGGGGGATTGAGCATTTCTGTCGTGACCGGCTTCCTCCCGTGGTAAGTTTCATGCTTCAAACTTAACCCGAATTAATCACGTGTCTGTTATTGTTTCATTTTTGACTCGTTTGTTTTCTCTTTTCCTCAGCTATTCCTTCAGAAGACGCTCGAGGACGGCACCGATCTGACCCTTAAGTGGGCACCGGACCGGGTGACTTCGGACGAGGAGGAGCCGGACCAAGAGATGTTTCTCCCCATGACCGACGCCACGAAACAACCCACGGGTAACTTCTCTTCTGCTAGAGATTGGCCCGATGATGAAGATTACTCGGATATCGAGATAATTGAACCCTTTGAGGCTGTCCCCCTTTCTTTTGCTTTTCCGCCATCAGCTCACCCCGGTGGTCATATCCACGAGGATCCTCCCCTCTCTACGGACGAGCCAGTTCCGGCGGCGTCGAAGAAAAAGTGCGGGGCTTCCTCAAGCTCTTCCTCCGGACCTTCCCAGCCTGTTAAAAGGCGAAAGAAGGCCCCAGCACGAAGGGCTCGGAAACCCAGAGCAGCCGAAACCTCGGATGCGTAAGTCCTTCTTTCTTCTGTAACTCGTTCTTCCTTACTTCATCGTAATTTTTCTTCTGACATTACTTGATTTCACAGGGCTCCGGTGGAGGTCCCTCAAAGTGGATCCAGTATCTCATCACCTCTCCGGCCTAGCCCTTCACCCCGTCGTGACGACGAGTCACGTCCGCTGAGCCCTATTCCGGAGGGCTCTGCGGCTGCTCCGGGTCATCCTGGGGCGGGGGAAACCGGCCCAGCCAGAGCAACGGCACCCACTACCTCGGCAACGCCACAACCAGCAGCCACTAAGGCTACCTTCACTCCAGCATCTGTTCCAGTACCAGCAGCCAAACCAGCACCATCTCCAACTCCGGCATCAGCACCCACTCCGGCTGCGAAAACATCAGCGCCGGCACCAAGTCCAGCAACGAGAGTACCAGCGCCCAGTTCCTCTGCATCTTCTGAGTCCTCTCAACCTCGGTAGGGAAAAACCGCTGCTACGGCTTCTTCCCAGCAAGCCAAGGGCAAGAAGATTCAAGATGCTGCCAAGCCTAGTGCTGCCGAGCCTGGGCAACGCACCCTTAAGTCAATGCTCCCCAAGAAGACATCAGCGGCAAAGGACGCGCCTGCCGAGCCAACTGAAGCCCAGCAGTTGGTTCTGCAGACCAGCCCCGCCCTTGCCTTAGTGGAGAGGAAGGAAGCACATGCAAAGGGCTTGGTGACGCCCCATATGCCCACGGGAGAACGGTACCCTCCGAGCCTGATGGAGTTTGTCATGAACTGGAATAAGGCCGAGGTAGTCCAGGAATCTGATCTCCCGGAAAAGTTCGGTCCTGCCGAGTTTTCCGCTCAGATGAACACCGCCGCAAAGGCCATTAACCTCGCTGGACGAATGATGGAGGTACGTTGCTCTCTCCTTTGCAAATTGTAGATAATAACCATTAGTCCCCGAGCCTCCGGGGGAGTAACTTGTTACTCGGCCGGATGCTCTTTTATAGAACTAACGTAGCTCCATGATAACTTCAAACATGCACACTCCTAGAGCCGGGTTAAGTTCCACTTGGCTCGGATTTTAGTACACTTCGAACATGCACACACCTAGAGCCGGGTTAAGTTCCACTTGGCCCGGATTTTAGTACAGTTCGAACATGCACACACCTAGAACCGGGTTAAGTTCCACTTGGCCCAGATTTTAGTACACTTCGAACATGCACACACCTAGAGCCGGGTTAAGTTCCACTTGGCCCGGATTTTAGTACACTTCGAACATGCACACACCTAGAGCCGGGTTAAGTTCAACTTGGCCCGGATTTTAGTACACTTCGAACCTACACACACCTAGAGCCGGGTTAAGTTCCACTTGGCCCGGATTTTAGTACACTTCGAACATGCACACACCTAGAGCCAGGTTAAGTTCCACTTGGCCCGGATTTTAGTACACTTCGAACATGCACTAGGCTGACTTAAGTTTCTGTATCTCTTTTAGGTGACCACCAACCGCCGAAGTGCTGAATTCTAGCGCTTGTTGGATACGCACAAAAATCTTCGCACGAAACAGGCTGCACTCATCGCAGAGTACGAGAAAAGGGGTAAATTTCTTTCTTTAACGCTCCTTCATTTCCTTTCCACTTCCTTTGCCGAACTGATCTGATTGTTCGGTTTCCGCAGCTGGGGTGGAAGCTGAAAACAAAATAATGCGGAAGAACTTGGAGCAGATCAAGGGTACGTCCTTCTTGTCTGTCTTTACCGTGCTTTTCATCAGCTTTCCTCCTTGGCTCGGCAAACATTCATACCTCAGCTCTGCCGGGCCAACACACGATTTCAGCATTGCTTGAAGAAAGTGTGCATGTGCCTGACATGATGCTGCATTTTCTCGAACAAGCAGGACAGCACCAAGCCGAGCTGAAGAAGAAACATGATGAGCTCGCCCTCCTCCGGACCAAAGATGATGAGATAGCCAAGCTCAAAGCTGAAATGGCTAAGATGATGGTGCAACACCAAACCGAGCTGAAAAGGGTTGGCCAGGACTACACCGAAGAACGCGAGCGCCTCAAACTCCAAAGTGCTAAGGACCGTGAGCTTCTTCAGGAAGCCGAGGTCAAACTTGAGTCGGCAAATGCTGAGCTCGAGCAGCTTCGGAAGAGGTGTGAAGCTTGCACCAAGGAACTAACCCGGATTCACAGTCACATCTCACGTAGTTTCTTTTCCTTTATCCGCCTTATTTCTCCGGGTTACTTCATATGCCTTGTTTTCTCAACTTTGTCCTTTGCCTTGTTTCCCAGGCCACTTTCCAGAGGGTACTGCTATTGCCAGTGCTGTTGTCGCCAATTTCCGCCGAGAAAGGGGTACTCCGGTCGCTGCCGAGGGTGAGAGCATTCCCTTTGACATGGAGGACCTGTTGGTCAGCCTGTCGTCTCGCGTGGAAATCGTCAAGAACTACGGTAGGGACCTCCTCGATGTTTTAGTCCGGGTCTTCAACGCCTTCTGGCCCGCCGATGATGCTCCGGAGAGAGTCACACAGCTGGCTGAAAGACTATCGGAAATTGAGACCCAGCTCGACCTCTGGCGAGAATCCTCTGGACGCGCTGCTGCCGATACCGTCCTTCACCACATTTTGACGTGGTATGAAAAGATAGATCTCAGCCTCCTCACACGCCTGCGCACTGGATCCAAATGGACAGATGACCTGGAGTGGGTAGCTCGGCGCCAGGCTTGCGCCCACAGCCTCATCGAATATGCCCCCATTCATGAATGGACTGAGGGTCCAAGCTTCCTGGAAGTCACAGGCGAAGAGGAAGTTGAAAACGTTGAATATGATTCGGGTGAAGACGAAGAGGACACTGCCTCGGATATCGAAGAGGGTGACGATAATGCCGAACTTCCTCCCGTTGCTCCTTAAGTAAAAAACACTTGAAAATTTATGAGATCCCCGGTATGACGGGTGGAATTGTATTCCTAACACATGTGATATTTTGCTACTGAGTACTTATGCCATATTAACTTGGGCATAGTCCCCGAGTTTCTTTTTCTTGTTCGTTCAATCTTTTGGCTCGGATCGTGTCTACCTTGATTCACTTTTACAACTTACGAATCCGAGCTTGAAAATTGTCTTAACAATATTGGAAAACTTTTAGACTTAGCTCAAAAAATAAAACTATATAACAATTGGAACATGAATACGGGGTTAGTTTGAAACATAAACGTCAGCTCGAATAAATTCTTTTCCTTGGTCGTTTTTCATGTGCTACGCAATTCCAAACTTGTTCTCTTGCTTGCCATGAAGCCAATTCTTGTTGGACAGCGGCAAGTCGAAGAGTTGGGTTTTTGGTGCTCACACACTACTAATCCGAGCTAAGTAGAATAACTTACTCCAGCTGACGCGCACAAAATAACAAACATTATTAAGGCAGTCCCCGAGTTACTACTCGAGGTGCCAACATTTCATTGATAAGCTCATTGTCGACATACATACCGACATATGAGATAACCCGGATACATACACTTCTTAGCTAGGGTAGAAAGGCCGAAGTAGAGCTATGTTCCATGGTCGCTTGGATTCCTCTCCGGACATGTCCGCCTTGTTCTTTTCTTGTGGCTTTGCATCTATAAGATAGTAAGAATCATTGTGCAATGCTTTGCTCACGATGAATGGCCCTTCCCATGGGGGGGGATAATTTATGCATTCCAGTAGTATGTTGTACCAACCGGAGCACCAGATCGCCTTCCCAAAAGACTTGGGGGCACACTTTCCGGCTATGATAGCGTCGGAGATTTTGCTGATATATGGCGGATCTGGACAGTGCCAGTTCTCTCGCTTCTTCCAGCAGATCAACATCATTTTGCCGGGCTTCTTGCACTTCGGCTTCTGTGTATTGGGTGACCCTAGGCGAATCATGCTCTATGTCGGCTGGTAATACAGCTTCTGCCCCATATACCAGAAAAAACGGCATATAGCCTGTTGATCGATTCGGAGTTGTTCTTAAACTCCACAGTACCGCTGGTAGTTCTTCTATCCAGCACCCCGCTGATCTTTGCAGCGGCTCAATGAGCCGGGGTTTTATCCCGGATAATACTAATCCGTTGGATCTTTCCACTTGTCCGTTCGATGCGGGGTGGGCTACCGAAGCTACGTCAAGCCGGATCCTCTTATCCCGGCAGAAACGAGCAAATGCTCCTTCCGCAAAATTTGTGCCATTATCAGTTATGATACTGTGTGGATAACCGTACCTCAAGATGATATCTTTGAGAAATGTTAGGGCCGTAGCTCCATCACATTTTCTTATAGGCTTTACCTCAATCCACTTCGTAAACTTGTACACCATTACCAGAATGTGAGTCATATTTCCCCTTGCTGGTTTGAACGGGCCCACCATATCCAAGCACCATACGGCAAATGGCCAAGTGATTGGGATGGTCTTGAGTTCCGACATTGGCATATGTGTCTTGGTGGCGTACCTCTGACAACCATTACATTTTCTCACCAGATCTTCTGCTTGCTCTAAGGCATTTGGCCAGTAGAATCCGTGTCGGAAAGCTTTTGCCACCAAGGCTCGGGATGAGGCGTGATGCCTGCATTCCCCCTGATGTATATCTCGGATGATTTCAAGCCCTTCTTCCGGGTCAACACACCGCTGGAGGACATTGGTCACGCTTCTTTTGTATAACTCGGAATTGATGATCGTGTAGGCCTTTGCCCTCCTCTGTGTTTGCCTAGACAGCACCTCCTCAGTGGGTAACGTTCCATCCTTCAGGAATTGAAATATAGGCAGTGCCCAAGCCGGTATTGGCCGCACGGGGAACACGTCCTCGTCTATCTCCATCTGATCCACCGGCATAACTTCAACCAGACCATGCTGAGCAGTCCCCGGGTCTTGCGAAGCAGTCCCCGGGTTTTGCGCACCACTTCCTGTGTCAACGTCCATGGGCACAGCTCCAGATTCTGTGTCCTCCGGGACGTAGATTGACTCGGACTCCGAGGATGGCCTGATAGATGGTTTCTTGAGGTGCTCTAATGCTACACCCGGTGGAATTGCTTGTCTGGTTGACCCGAGCTTCGACAGCATGTCGGTAGCCTCATTTTCCACCCGAGGTACATGATGAAATTCGCATCCCTCAAAGTAACCAGAAATCTTCTGCACATGAAATCTGTATAGTGCCATGTTTGGATCAAGGGCGTCCCACACTCCGGACACTTGCTGCATCACCAAATCCGAGTCGCCAAAGCATATGATCCGACGTATACCAATTTCTTTTGCTACCTTGAGCCCATGCACAAGTGCTTCATACTCAGCGACATTGTTTGATGCGGTGAAGTAGATCTGCAGCACATATTTCAACTGGTCCTTCTTTGGCGACGTGAGCACAACTCCGGCACCTAGCCCGGTTTTGGTTTTTGATCCGTCAAAGTGCATTCGCCAATAGTTCGGATCAGGAAGCGGTGGTTCATACTGTACCTCGGCCCAGTCCACGAAAAAGTCCGCCACAACCTGAGACTTGATGGCTTCTCTCCGGTCATATTGCGGAGCATAAGGAGCTAGCTCAATTGCCCATTTTGCAATTCTGCCGCTTGCATCCTTGTTACTCATTATCTCGGATATGGGGGCCTCACATATGACCCGGATGGGATGCTCCTCAAAGTAGTGCTTCAGTTTCTTGGCGGCCATGTACACGCCATACGCCACTTTTTGATAATGTGGGTAGTTCTGCTTTGAGGTTGACAACACTTCACTCAAGTAATACACCGGCCTTTGCACCGACTTACCTTCCTCATCGTGCTCCACCACTATCACTGCACTTACAACTCGGTTGGTTGCGGCTATATAGAGCAACATTGGCTCCTTTGATAGTGGTGAGGCTAGCACTGGTGCAGTGGCTAACATTTTCTTTAGGTGGGCAAAGGCTTCATCGGCCTGCTGTGTCCAAATGAACTTATCCAACTTTTTCATGAGTTGGTAAAGAGGCAACGCCTTCTCTCCCAACCGACATACAAACCGACTTAACGAGGCCAGGCAACCTGTGAACTTCTGGACATCGTTAAGACACTTCGGCAGTTCCATTCCTTCGATGGCCCGGATTTTGGTTAGATTAACCTCGATACCTCGGCTGGAAACCAGAAAGCCGAGCAATTTTCCAGCCGGGACACCGAAGGTGCATTTTTCCGGGTTAAGTTTCATCCGGAACCTTCTTAGGTTTGCAAACATTTGCCTGATATCGTCAACGAGCGTTTTTCTTTCCTTGGTCTTGATAACCACATCATCCACGTACACCTGTACATTTTGACCTATTTGGTCATGCAAACATTTTTGCATACATCTCTGGTACGTTGCCCCTCAATTACGTAAACCAAACGGCATGGTACGATAGCAATAAGCCCCATACGGGGTAATAAACGCAGTCTTTATTTGATCATCCGGATTCAGAGGTATCTGGTGGAAACCAGAATAAGCATCAATGAATGACAACAGTTCGCATCTAGCAGTTGAGTCTATGACCTGATCTATTCTTGGCAGCGGAAATGGATCTTTTGGACACGCCTTGTTCAGGTTCGTGTAATCGATACACATGCGCCAAACCACTGCCACGTTCGGATCATCCTTCTTCTTTTCCACCAGCACCGGATTAGACAGCCAATCCGGGTAGAGGACCTCCATGATAAATCCTGCAGCTAGCAACCGAGCTATCTCATCCCCAATGACTTTCCTCCTATCTTCGGCGAAGCGGCGGAGAGGTTGCTTCACCGGCTTGGCTCCGGGTCTCACATTCAAAGAGTGCTCGGCCAACTCCCTCGGAACACCTTGCAAGTCCTGTGTGGACCAAGCAAAAATGTCCCGATTCTCACGGAGGAAGCTGATGAGCTCGCTTTCCTATTTATCGCTTAGCCCGGCACCAATTGTTACGGTGCGCTCTGGGAACATGTCATCAACAGGAACCTTCTTGGTATCTTCCGTGGCCTGGAAAGAGACAGTTCCATGCGGGTTACTCAGCGCCGGCATATACTGCTGCGCGGACTGAGCCAATGCCGCCACCTCTTGAATTTTTCTTTTTTCCTGCGCGATCACAAGTGACTCGGCTAAGTTTGATCCGGCCGACGCACATTCTATCGAACGTCGGAAGTCCCCAGCAATGGTAATCACTCCGTTTGGTCCGGGCAACTTCATCTTCAAGTAGCTGATATGACAACTTGCCATAAACTTGTTCAACGCTGGCCTTCCGAGCAACGCATGATACGCGCTTTCTAAGTTCACCACTTTGAACTCCAGATTTTCGGTTCGGCAATTATCCCTCGTGCCGAACAAGACGTCGACCTGGACCTTGCCTATGGGCTCGCAAGAAATGCCGGGCACAATGCCATGGAAAGTTGTCCTCGTGGTCTGGAACATGTTCTCCGAGATACCCAACTTGCACATTGTGTCCGCATACATGATATTTATGCTACTGCTGTTGTCGATCAGTACCTTGGAGAACCTTACATTAATGCTAGGTCCAATAAACATAGGATCTAGTACCAACGCATACGATCCAGGGCTCGGCATGAGCTTAGGATGATCCCTAATGCTCCAGGTGATTTCCTGATCGGACCAAGGCATGTACCTCGTTACTGCCGGCATTACCGCATTCACCTCCATATGCCTCCGCTGCAAGCTTTTTCTATCAGTTTCCTCTATGGTAAATACACAGTAGCTCTGGTGATGCTCCCTGTACTCGTTTCTCCCATCATTTCCGGGGTGCCTCTGATCCGGCTGATGCTGATTTTCTACCTGGTACACTGCATCCCTTCTTTCATTGTTATCACACCTCGGCGGAGGGGAGGCAACATTAGCTGTTGCGTGTTCGCTCCGGGGAGCAATTGCTGCCGGGGTAACTCCTGCCGAGGCTAATCATTCTGGGGTACCTGAGCATTCCCTGAACCACCTTGCTCGATCTTGCACATCCACTCGCATTGCCTTGTCGTATGACCCGCTGGGTTGTTCGGATTTGGCGTGTGGAACTTACACGGCTGGTCCAACATCGACTCGTAAGTATACCTCGGACGGTCTTTCCTTTCTTGCCACTGCTTCTTTTGCTCCGGTGTCCAAGTTTTCTTCCCATCGTTCCTTGGAGTCCATTGACCTCCAGTTTTCTAGCGCTGGCTACCCCCTGCTCCGGGTTGATCTTGATTCACAGCTGCAACTTGGTGCGAACCGTACCGGTGGTCCGGTCTATCATCTCTCCTTTTTCCTCTGTAATCATTTCTCCGAGATGATCTGGATCCATCCCTCTGATAGTACTCATCGCTTGACTCATTCGAGGCGAGCCTTGGTTGGGTCGGGTCACCCAACGCATACGAATCTGCAATCCGGATCATTTCTGCCAACGTAGCCAACATTTTCCGTTGCAACTTCATCCATAGCTCGCTTCCGTATCTGCACCCCTGTGCAAACCATGCTATGGCCTGTGATTCTATCACGCCCTCGCATGAGTTTCTCACGGTACACCACCGGGTCAAAAACTCCCGGTCTGTCTCATTGGGTCTTTGCTCGCACATAGCTAGGGTCTGTGGCCTATTTGGCCTTTGATACGTACTCGAAAAATTGCTGATGAACATCTCCTCGAAATCTATCCAGCAGTTGATGCTTCCTGGTGGCAAATTGTTCAACCACACCCTTGCCGGGCCTTCCAACATCTGGGGTACATACCGTACAGCCCATCTCAAGTTGCCTGTGGCAATTTTTACAGCCGTAGCATAGTTTATCAGCCAATCCTCTGGCTTGGTACTACCGTCATAGGTCTTGGTGCCCCTGAGCAGCTGAAAGTTGGGTACTGGTGGCTCTTTCATGATCCGGGGTCCAAAACATGCTGGACCCGGTGGACCTTGACATTCAATCTGTTCCGACCTATATAGTCGATCCAGTTTCAACCTTGCATCGTCCGGCATCAAATCCCTACTTCTCAATCTCGACCCTATCACATGATAGTCCGGTCTCGGGTATCCCGCATTTGCCATCTCCGAATCACCGTCGTTGTACCTGTTTTGCTCTTGCGGCGCACCTTTCTGTTGCATACCTCGGCCGGCACTGTGCTCTTGCCTTGGCATGTTCCGCTGCTGCGGCTGTCTTGCTCCAGCTGGGTTTTGCTGTCCAGCATTGCCGTTGACAACGTTCCCTTGACCGGCATTGCCTTGGTCACGGTTACCTCGGCCAGCTTCGCCTCGGCTCACACTCCATCGATCATCATTTTTCTGCGCTTCTTTTTCTTTCCCTGCCCGTGTCGGGTCATACGGGACAATCTGTTTGTTCCGTTTGGCCGAGGTTACCACCTCCTCTCTCCTTGGACCACCATGAGGGGACGATGCGGCTCCAGCAGATTTCTCCGGGTTACCCACCGCCGAATGGACGATCCTGGAGGCTCCAGCTCTTTCCGGGTTTGCCCTGAGTAGTTCCTCGTTTTGCCTATTTGCAATCCGAACCAGCTCGTTAACCCGATCTTGCTGCCTTTGCCGGGCTTCACCCGTCAGTCCCTCTAACTCGGACGCAGCTGCATCCGCTGCTCTGAGGTTCTTGGTCGGGGTACTATACCTCGGCAGCCCCACGGACAAACAGTTTTATGATTCCTCGATTCCAGCACCACCTTCTATGTTCATCTCGCTCATGATTTCTCCCTTTAACTTTTACATTATCAACCTTGTTCGCCTTAGCGTACTCACGCAGCGTCATGTTCAACGACTGCTGGGCCGTGGCTATTTTCTTTGCGCCCTCTAGTATTTTCTGCCTAGTTTCTTCTAGCTCGGCCTGTGCACGAGCCGGATCTACCGCTGCTACCACAGGGTTTGCCAAGCTATCCATTGCCTCTCTCAACACGTTTTCCGGCCTCTCTAGCGGAGGACCTCTACCTTTCCTTGGTGCCTTGGGCGTCACCTCCGGATCTGGCGCCAGATCTTTGCTCGCAGCCGCACCTGGCGCTGTCATCATTACCTCTGCATGGTCCGGGGAATGAGCGATACGCTCCCCGCGAGCCACAGTGAGGGACGGTTCGCCTGCTTCGACGACGTGGCGCGATTGAATGCTCGACACGTCCACCGCAACGTAGACCTTGTGCGTGCCGAGCTTGACGAAGATGTCGTTGCGCGGGAGGGGGCGCGTGCCGAAGCAGCCTGCGTTGTCACTGACAAAGTCCCGCGCTCCAAAGTGCTGAACGAGCCCGGAGACGATGCGCTCGCCGGTGGCGATGAAGTTTCCCGTCCGGATTTTGACCCCTGCTAGCGCCGCTAGCCCCACGGTGGGCGCCAACTGTCGTGGTGGTGTCACGGCAGATGCCATGTATAGGCTAAAGGTGGGGACTAATATTCGCTAGGGGAATCCAGGGAGGGATAGTGAAGTTATTCTCCACACAAGAGATTGTATTGATTTACTTCCAAGGTTACAAGTGCTCCTAGAGCTGTATTGGCGAGAGGAGGAAGAAGGAGCTCTCTTACTCTCACCCACAGATCTCACCTGAAACCCTAGACCACAACAGAAACGTAGAGAGACCAACCCACCTACAGAAGCCCTAGCCCCCCTTTTATAGGGGAGGCTCGGTTTCTGTCTAGGGCATACGTGGAGGCATATTCCTAAGAATATGCCTCCTCCCAAAGTGGTAAGCCGACCGGGGTGCTTTTTCCCCCGCGTCACACATGCTTTAGCTACGTGAGCCCGTGACGGTGCCCTCGTCAGCTGACACGGGCGTCGTCACGCTTGTTGGCCACGCCCCGGTGGTCCTGTCCTTGCTCGCTTCGCTCAGGCAGTGCGTACCGGGGCTCCTTTTGACCAGCGAGATTCCTTCCTTCTCCTAGAAGCTTGCTGTGACCCGGATGATGGTTCATCCGGCCACACCCTTTCCTACATACAGGTAAAACATACACTTCCGACTTACCGCTTAAGCCGGATGAGGGCTAGTTAGGCGAACGCCCCCAGGTCCGGATTACCCCGTGATTCGGCCTGCCTTGAGGTGACCCGGCCAGCATCTGCTTTGGTCTTGCCAAACCTCGGCTAACTCGGCCTTTATACCCCGGCGTGACCCTACCCGGGGGTATCCCCCCAACATCGTCCAAAAAAGATTCCCTCTGCATCAGTCCCAGAGCCTATACCACGCAAGGTTATATAAGCCAGATAAAATGGTTGATAAGGGAGCGGATTGAGAGGAGGATCCCGGAGGTGCCGGTAAGCTTCTAACAATAAACCTTTTTAGGTGTTTCAACCTTTAATTTATCTCGCAATACTGATATGTTTTCTTCTTTTCAGCTTGCTAACCTCCCTGAGTCGGAACTTGCTCCACTCGAGGGATACCCTCCAGAGTTTTCTTAGGAGACGGAACTGGTCCCATTGCCGGACATTGCACTTAAGAAGCGCAAGGCCCCGACAGTGGCTGTCGGTACAAAGGAGGTGCCCGTCGTGAAGAGGTAACTTTCAACACAACTTTTCGCCTATGTACCTTACTCGAATTTTCTTCCAAGATGTAATGTTTTCCGACTCTATTACACTCTCACAGCTAAGCAGCTCATCAAGGGTAAGGGGAAGGGAACTTCTTCGAAGCCCCTACGATAGACGAAGCTTACCATAGCTTCTCCTGCCGTGGCTCCTCTGACTCCTGCCCCTCAACCTTCCGCAACGCCGGTGATCATTCCTTCTCCGGCTATCGCAGAAGATTCGGCTCCTTCAACGGAGCCTGCGATCCTTGAATCGCAAACTGACATCACCATGGGTGAGTCAGGTATAGATAAGGGTGAACCCTCTTTGGGTAATGATCCCTCAGCAGAAACCTTTGCCGAAAACCTTCTCAGCAATCCGGGACTTGCCAAGTTTGGCATGTCCCGGAAATCTGCTGAAGAGATCTAGTGGCTGGCCAGGCAGTGCCTGGAGAAAATAAATCTATCTGCCGAAGAAGAAGCGCAAGAAGCAGAGGACATCAAGCACTCTGATCTTCTTGAACAAGTGCGTCTTCACGACGAGAGGATAAGGACCGGTGAGCTTCCAACTGCTCTAGTGACTCCTCTGACTCTCGCCGAGAAGGTTATTGTTGAAGTGAATGTGAGTTTGGATAAACTTACTCGCGAACAATATGTAAGTCGGAATTCTAACTCATGTTTTTCCTTTATTTCATATCATATACTCTAGCCCCCAAGCATGAAGTAGGATAAATAATCCGGGTTTATGCTTCCTTAGGATGCCAAAGAATGAACTAGTGTAGCCCCCAAGGCTCATGCTGATATTAGCAAAAATATTAGCCCGAGTCTCTAGTAGACTTCTGACTTTGGGTATTCTGACTTACATAAAGTATATTCCTATAACCAGGATTTGTTAAAAAATGTCTGCAACAAGCGGAGAGAGATCAAGGCTCTCTGACTTAAGAATGCTGAGCTTAAAGTTGCCAAGGATGAGGCCGAAGGTAAACATTCTGAGACTCAAACCTTGTCTTTCATGTTTTTTCACAGTCAAATTTTTACTGAACTGTTTTTTTGACTTATAGCGCTGGTGAAACAGTCCTGTGCTATGATTGAAGATGCCGAGAACCTCAAAACTTTGGTGGTGGAGAACAAGGAACTTTGCCAAGAGCTGGATCAGCTCAAAGCGGATCATGAAAAGAGCATTGCTCAAATTCTCGAGTCCTCCTCCATGGCCACTGAAGAGCGTGATCGTAAGATTGCTGCTCAAGATCAGAAAATCTCGGACCTCAATAATGAGATGTTCAGAGAGAAAGATCTTTCTGAGGCGCTCCGGGCTGAACTCCGGAGTCTTCGGGAAGAGAAGACCAAAGTTGACGACGTCATCTTCGGTATGTTCCACCTGTCTAATTTGTCTATTTTCTTTGACTTCTTTCAATGTCGGATTTTCTTTAACTATTTTTGTCTATAGGTCCTCTGAACTTGACGGACTGCACCTCCGCTGAGCCCCACACCCACCGGCTCACCCAAGTCGGTGACCTGCTTCATGACTTCCGCCAATCCCTTGAGGACATTGGCGAAGATCTCAAGATTCCGGATATGCATAGCATGTCGGATTTTCAGGTGCGGGACAAGGCAAAGGATATGCCGCAACTTGTCCATGATTGGAAAATGTCCTACGCGCGGTCCGCAGCGCAGAACGCTCTCACCATGGTCATGAGCCACCACGGAAACATGGAAATATGGCAAGTGACCAGAGGGTACTGCAAAGTAGATGAAGACGGCCAGGAGCAAGATATCAAGGCCATTATGGACTCCTGCGCCGGATATGGGTGTCACGTGGCTGACTTGACCAGCTACAAAACTCCTTCCTTCACCCGTGTGGACACTCCGCCTCCGCCTCCAGAAGATTCAGCAGAAGTTTCCAACGATGACCACACCGTTTCGGATGTGGACATCTCGAAATGATATCAAGGCGATGTATCCAGCGAGCCGGCAGCTCCTTCCTCTCCTCCTGCATCATAGATTGCCAGAAACATTTGTATTATTCTGAAAAACATGATGGGCCTGTAAATATGCAGTACTATAATTTTGCTAGTCCTAAGCTTTTGATCTATTCAGCACTTTTGGCTTTAAATTTTTTGTGTACCAGAAATGTTTACATAAGCACTTGTATTTTTTCGCCTATACTTATCGTTTATCTGGCTTTCCGCCTCGTCCCTTTCGTGAGCCGGCTTAACCTTCTGCTCGCAAACTTTGCCGAGCAACGGAGCTCAATTGCTAAACTAGTTTAAACTCGGAAACAAAGCCGGCTTCCAGTACCAACAATTCACTACTCGGAAAATACCCGCATCCAGCAATCAGACAAAAAACCAAAGTATAGACTATAAAATTTAGAGTTATACCCGAAGGTAGCATTTTTAGAATCGGAAATCTAAACCAGAACGAATATGAGCATAAAGTACTTTCAAGCATTCTAGGATTTTTGACTGTGACATGATCATTCGGAAATAAGATGGTAAAAACTTCTCAGAAAAACTTGAGGGAACCAAAACTTTTATTTCTCACAGAACATGTACATATATATGATTACAAAGAAGGATAAACTAAGAATAGAAGGGACGTAGCTGAGCAATATTCCATGGTCTGTCTCACTCATCCGGATGTGTACTGCCTCCAGCTCTCTTTCTCTTCTTAGTAGCATGTCTTTCTTTGACTGGCCTCATGTCAGTTAAGTAGTACGATCCATTGTGCAATACTCGACTAACTAAAAAGGGCCCTTCCCATATTGGGGAAAGTTTGTGCTTTCTTTGTTGCACAAGCCAGAGAACCAAATCACCTTTATTGAAAGATCTGTTTCGGACTCTCTGGCTATGATACTTGTGTAACTTCTGCTGATAGGCTATTGATCTCATTTCAGCAACGACGCGAACTTCTTCGACTAAGTCGAGATCATTTTGTCGAGAAATCTCGGCATCCTCTTCAATATACGTGGCCACTCTAGGAGAAGTATGAATTAAATCACTAGGAAGAACTGCTTCTGCGCCATAGACCAAGAAGAAAGGTGTGTATCCGGTTGACCTGTTTGGAGTTGTTCGTAAACTCCATATTACAGAGGGTAATTCCTCTGCCCAAGCCCCCGAAGCACGTCATAGTGGTGCTTCGAGTCTCGGTTTTAGGCCTTGTAGGATTAAACCATTTGCTCTTTCGACTTCTCCTTTAGCCTATGGATGTGCGAGTGACGCAATGTCAAGCCGGATATTTTGCTTGTTGCAGAATTCGACCAATTCTCCCATAGAAAAGTTACTCCCGTTGTCCGTGATAATGCTATGCTTATAACCATACCGGATTATAACATCCTCGACAAATCTTTTGGCTGTTGCTCCATCACAACTAGTGACAGGTTTAGCCTCAATCCATTTGGTGAATTTTATCCACCATCACTAAGAGGTGAGTAAATCCACTTGGAGCTCGTTTAAACGGTCCTACCATATCAAGCCCCCAGACCACAGAAGGCCATGTTATAGGTATTGTTCGAAGCTGATCAGCCGTAACATGAGCTTGTTTGGCATACTTTTGGCAGCCTTTGCACGTATTGACTAATCGTTCGACATCTGCCTGAGCTGTAAGCCAGAAAAATCCGTGTCTAAAAGCTTTTGCCACTAAAGATTTGCTGCAGCGTGGTGACCACACTCGCCTTCATGGATTTCTCTTAAGATTTCCACTCCTTCTTCTGGAGATACGCAGCGCTGAAAAACCCCAGAAACACTCCGCTTATAGAGCTCACCTTTAACTATAGTATAGGCTTTCGCTCGTCGGATGATCTGCCGGCTCAGAACCTCGTCTTCGGGTAATTTGCCATCTACCACATAATCTAGGTAGGGTTGAGTCCAGCTGGGAATTACAGCTAGAACTGCTATTAGAGGTGAGTCAGATTTGGTCGAATATTCCTCATCTACTCCCTTTATTGAGGGAACTTTGAGGTGCTCTAAAAAGCACCATCTGGGACCTCTTTCCACGCAGAGCCTATCCGAGATAATGCATCTGCTTCCTTGTTTTCTGCTCAAGGGATGTGTTGAACCTCAAACCCTTTGAACGATTTAGATAGATCATCCACGACAGCTTTATACGCTGCCATGTGTTTATTTGCATTAAAAATATCCGAAACTTGTTGAGCAACAAGATCCGAATCTCCATAACAGATCAAATGTCGGATGCCAATATCCTTAGCAATCTGGATTCCATGCAGCAGTGCTTCATACTCGGCAATATTGTTTGTCGTTGTGAAGTGGATCTACAACACGTATAGAAGTTTATCTCCTTGGGGTGATTTGAGCACCATGCCAGCCCTCGAGCCCCCTCGAGCCTTAGACCCATCAAAGTAGAGGGTCCAATATTCCGACTCAGGGAGGGTCATATTTTCCTTCGTCTCTGTCCAATCAGCAACAAAGTAGGCAAGGATTTGGGATTTGATTGTTGTCCGGGGTTTATACTCAATATCAAAAGCTGAAAGCTCTATGCCCATTTGGCGACGCGTCATGTGGCGTCACTGTTGTTGATTATATCTCTCATGGGAGCTGTGCTCACCATGGTAATTGGATGCTCCTGAAAATAGTGTCGTAACTTACGAGATGCTAGAAAAACACTGTAAGCCAACTTTTGATAGTGCGAATACCGTTGTTTTGATTCTGTCAGGACATCACTTACAAAGTAAGTCGGACACTGCACTAGGTGTTCCTGATTTTCCTCCGGTCTCTCCACCACCATGACGATACTAACGACTTTGTTTGTCGCAGCAAGATAAAGCAACATCGGTTCCTCTGGTTCCGGCACAGAAAGGATAGGAAAAGATGAGACTACTTTCTTCAGGTCTTGTAGTGCAGCTTCAGCTTCGTCGGTCCAAACAAAATCCTTGGTCTTTTTCAGGAGTTTGTATAATGGTGCGGCTCTTTCACCAAGCCGGCTTACAAATCGATTGACCGCAACGATGCAACCAGTTAGTCTTTGTACGTCCTTCAGGCAAGTTGGCCTGGAAATATTGAGTATAGCCTTGATTTTGTCCCGGTTCACCTTGATGCCTCTTTGAGACACGATGAAACCTAACAATTTTCCGGCTGGTATCCCAAAGAAGCATTTCTTTGGGTTGAGCATGATGTTGTATTTTCGTAGATTGGCAAATGTTTCCTCCAAGTCGGAAATCAGCGTTTCCTTCTTTTTGGACATCACCGCAACATCATCCACGTATGCATGTACATTGCATCCGAGTTGGTCGTGGAGGCAACACTGCATCGTGCGTTGGTAGGTAGCTCCTGCGTTCTTTAGCCCAAAGGGCATCGTAACAAAATAGAAGGTTCCGAAGGGGGTTATGAATGAAGTTTTGACTTTGTCAGATTCCTTCGTCTGGATTTGGTGATAACCGGAGTATGCGTCGAGAAAACAGAGGAGTTCCGAGCCTGTCGTAGAATCGATAACTTGATCAATCCTAGTCAGAGCAAACGGATCTTTTGGACAAGCCTTGTTCAAGGCAGTATAATCAACACACATCCTTAAATCAGTGGTGTCCTTTTTAGGGACCATTACAGGATTGGCCGACCACTCAGTGTGGATGACCTCTTCTATGAATCCGGCTAACTCGAGCCGTACTAGTTCCTTAGCTATTGCATTACACTTTTCATCGCTGAAACATCGTAAGGACTGTTTGACGAGTTTAGCGTTCAGGCTTACATTTAAAGAGTGCTCAGCAAGTTCCCTAGGTACTCTGATCATGTCAGATGGCTGCCATGCGAAGATATCTTTATTTGCTTGGAGGAACTTGATGAGCGTGCTTTCCTATGCGCTATCTAGGCCTACGACTATCTGGGTCACCTTGGAGGGGTCATCATCCTTCAATAGTGTCTCCTTCGTCTCTTCTGATGCCTTGAACTCCGGATTTGGCTTTGTCACCTCCTTCTTCGTTGCGGGCATCTCGGAAGGATCTATGCTCTTCTTGATCTCCTAGTACTCCTGGGCGTGCAGCACGGCTTCAGCAAATGCGGCATTTCCATCCTCGCACTCTCACGCTTTCTTCGGGTCTTCCCTGATGGTGATTACGCCGTTGGGACCTAGAATTTTCACCATATTATAAATGTAACACGGACAAGCCATAAAAGCCCAGTAAGCCGGACATCCGAATATAGCGTGGTACACGCTCTTGAATGGGACCACTTTGAAAGAAAGTGCCTCCGTCTGATAATTCTTTGGTGTTCCAAAGGTAACATCCAAAGTGATTTCTCCTAGGGAATTGGCTTGTCTTCCTGGGACAACTCCGTGAAAGATTACAGAGCTATGGTTCAGCTGGGTCTCCGAGATCTTCATCCGGCGTAGCGTTTCAACATAGAGATATTGATACTGCTACCACCGTCCATGAGGGTCTTGGAGAAACCATAACCGTCAATAAGTGGATTGACAATTAAGGTGTATTTTCCTCGCCTGTGCAACTTAGGCGGATGATCGGCGCGGTCAAATGTGATTGCCACTTCCGACCAGTCCAAAAAATTGGGGACAGCTGGAACTGTTGCATTGAGCTCATGTAGAACTGCTTTCTTAACCTTTGTTGGTTGAGATCCGAGGAAGGTGATATAAGTGTCTTTCTTGGTCGGAAATTTTTTCTTCCCTTCCGTCTTGGGATTTGAAGCATCAGCTTCCTCCATGTCGGAATCTTCCTTGGTCTCTTTATCCTTTTCGGGATTTTTCTTTCCCTTTTTCCGCTTAGCTTTGTAGCCCGCGGTGTCATCTCTTTTGATGTCGTCATTGAAACGACATTCGGTCTTGGAGTGGGATGAGCCCCCATTGGCGTCTCAGTGATGCACACATGGGTTATTGGCAATGTCGGCCCAAGAGTAGGTTTTGCCCGGTTGTTGGTCTCCTCTACCTTGGACTCTCGAAGTTCCACGGCCACGCCCGCGGCCTCTGCCGCGCCCTCCTCGTCCTCCAGACCCGAAAGTAGCAGTGACCACTGCTGTTTCCACGTTGGGTTTCTCTTCTGAGGTATTTTTGCGCTTCTGAGCTTGTTGCTTTGGTTGTTTTGCCAACTGTGGCATAGCTAGGGCATTGAGTAATCCCTCTGCATCATCGTCGGCATCTGCATACTTGCTCGCTGTTTCTATCATCTCTCCCAAATCAGTGACTTTGTCACACTTCAAGCGATGATGCAGTAGACCAATTAGGAGACCTGCAAGCTTCAATCGCAGTTTGATCATTTACTCCTTCACATGAGTTCTTGGTGTCGATCCATCGTCCTAGGTAATCCTAGCAAGTTTCTCCGGCCTTCTGGGTGCAACGTTGTAGGTCTCAGACCGTACAGGGCCTCTGATATGTGCCTTCGAAATTCCGAAAGAATGCGCTTTGCATGTCATACCAGTTATGGATGGTGTTCTCCGTAAGTTCATTAAGCCATGATCGTGTCGTCTTCCGCAACATAAGTGGGAGATATCGGGTTGCGACCAGGCTGTTTCCGCCTTTGGCGATGTAGCAAGCTTGGAAAAAATCATGTAGCCAGGTATGTGGCCGAGCAATGCCGTCGTAGGATTGGACATGTCTTGAGATAGCAAATCCTTCCGGGAATCTTGTAGCTCTAATGCGTGGTCCGAAGCACTTTGGGCCCACGTAGATATCATCGTTTTCGTAGCGCCGCGCCTCTATGTTGGAGTTGATCATATGCCTTGCGTCGTTCAGGGATAGAGATCGTCCCGAATGTCGGTTGTGGCTGCGGTGCCTTGGAGCCGGATTTTGGCTTCTGCCACCACCTCCTCCGCCACGTCGTCCTCCTTGTCCCCCTTGAGAACCGTTGTGATGATGCTTGGTGGAGAGGGTGGGGCAGCTGGATTGTTTCCGGTTGTTCGCTGGCCTCCGTTCGGAGCGTCATTACTCCTGTTCCGAGGAGGGTCTTCACTACGACGAGCCCCCTGCCGGCTTATCCTGGCATGGTTTCCGTCGTTCCTTCGTCCATCGTTCCTACTATGGTGAGGACCAGCCGGACGGCTTTCATGTCTAGGAGGTGGCATTTTTTGACGATCCTCCTCCCGACATTTCTCTTTATCTTCTCCCCTTCGATCGTTCGACTCTCGTCGGGGAGGATTTCTCGGATACAGTGCAGCAATGGCCTCTTGTTCGGCCGCTGGAGCAACGTTGCTCCAGTCACGTGCAGTTCTATGATGCTGTCATGACGATCCGGTTCTGGAGTAGTTGTCTTCCCGTCGGTCGGAACGGTTACGCTGTTCCGGAACACGCTGGGGCCTTATATCATTCTAGGCTGAGTCCGTGTGACATTGGTCGGATTTGAAGACCAGTTTTCCACTTCCGGATTTTGCAGCCATCTGTTGCTCCAGACCCTTGGTGAGTAGCTTGATGCCCAATCGAACTTGTTCTGGGCCTGGGTTATTTGATAGGATATCTCGAGCTGCGACAGTGTTCTATACCGGTGTCGGATACACCAGATCTCCTTTGCTGTCGAGACGATGCATCCCTGGATCTCCTTCAAAGAGGACCCTGTTTACTTCCGAAAATTGACCGTCGTGCGTGTAACATTTCTGTGTCTTCTGATGCAACCGAGACATGTATTCCTTAGTTGCCATGCGTTTCTTTTCCTCCTGAATGTTTTTGGCTTCATCCAGGAGTTGTTGACAATGCGCTTCTAGGGCTTGGGCCCTTTCGTCCAGCTCTTCAGCAGTAAGTTCTGCAGCTGTAGGGATAGGTGTGGTCAATGCAGCATCGATGAGTTTACGCACACCTTTAGTGATCACGTGTCCATCCACCGATTCTTATTTTTTCGGCTCGTCTGGGATAAGTGCTCCATCCGAGTCTTCCTCATATTCCTCGGCAATCACCTCCTCTGTCAGAGGGTCTTTTGTCGGGGTCTTGTTCTTCTTGTTCTTCTTCTTTTCTTTGTTGGCAGCGCCGGTAGCAAAGACGGCTTTGGGTCCGTTTCCTGGAGTCAAGCTCTGATCGGTACTTTTGGACATCTGGACTTCGGTATTATCTCCGACTTCCATGTCATCCTGCGCTTTGGGAGAGTGTTCCCCGGATCCTTCATCCATGGCTTCTCCTTCCTCTGCAATTTTGGAGTTATACTCCTCTTCATATTCCGCGGAGAACTTTCGGAAATCTACTGACATCATCGATTCATCTGAGGATGTGGGTACGTCGGCGTTTGTCCAATTGCCTCCAGCACAGAGTCGGTGTTTTCTCCAGCATCGGCAGAGCCGGATCCAGATCCAACATATCGGACAAAGTGTGATGCGTGCTTCCTGAGGTACCTGTGGCTCCTGCGATCAGCTTCCTCGAAACTCCTGATGGTCTTGAGAATTGCATCTGCGCTTGCGTCTTGCATTATCATGCGTCGTAGTGTGTACCTTAGGAAAGGCTTGTCTGTCCCGGCATCATCAGAGTCGGAATCAGTGTGTTGATATGCTCCTCCTGGATTTCGACTTCCACGGGTGGGTCGATCTGGGATTCGGCCTCTCCAAGGAGACCCACTCCAGATTCGACTTGGACCGCCACATCTTCTTCAGGCTCGGATTTCTCCACTATCTCCGCAATTGGTGCGGGCTAGGTGGGATTAGGGTTTCCTGAGATCCGGAACTCTGCCGCCTCCGCGGACAAAGGGGACCCAGAAGATTCTTCTGCCTCTATCATCACCGATAGGGTGGGTGGGACAGGTTCAGCGAAACCGATGTAAACATCGATCTCGCCAAAAGACATGATGGTGTAGGTAGTCACAGCCTCCTTAGTCGGAATCTAGGTCTCGTCGAGAATGATGAGAGGGACGTCGCTGGCGTAGAGGATGTGATCGACGACGATAGTCTCGCCGATTCCGATTCTTGAAGATTCCGCTCGGAACGCAGATCCGAAGCTCACCTGCCCCATGGTGGGCGCTAACTATCGTCAGATTGATGACAAGTACGCCATGAGGGTCCTCGAGGCGTGCGGAAGAGAGGGGTGTGAGACGTACGGTGTTCCGAGACGGTGAGCACACAAGTTTACCTAGGTTCGAATCCGCCGGCTTTGGACGAATCCTACTCCTGCTGGCAATCTAGTAATACGGCAGAGCCGAAATATGGGTTACAAGGGTTTCGCCTATGCGAGTTGAGATTGTAGACTATTGAGGGTGTCCTAAAGGCTCTCCCTAGGACGCCTTATATAGATATTCGGCCTAGGGTTTACAGGAGAGATCTATCCGGCTACGACTAAGAGTCGGTTACAGAGTACATCTTGAACTACAAGTAACACTATGGGCCTAAGTCGGTAAGTCTTCAGGGTCTTCCTGTAGCCAGATTGGACTCCGTCTTTTCTCCTTGACTGGGCCGCCTGTGAAGCAAAGCTCTAACCCGAAGTGGGCCACCCTGGTCAGTGAGGAACTATGAGGATACCCGGAAAGTATATCCCCAACAGTTAACGTTCCGCGGGGAACGTGGTTGAAGTAGTCGTACTCGTAGCCGAGCTCAAGGTCGCGAAGCTCCTCGCAGGTCACCCTTGCTCCTTCTTCATCTTCATCGTGCAGCAGCTCTGGCTCACGACATTTAAGCGCCCCAAGTGTTGCGCCTCGTGTCTTCGTACACATCCGGTGCACGATGAGACCTCCGGCTCCCCGATCCCGCCGGGAGTGCGGAAGTTGATATCCGGCTAGGAATGCCTGTAGCGCAACGGCGTACTGCAGGTGTGCCTTGTTCGCACAGCCCAGACTTGGGGCCATGGTCACAAGGGCTAGAGAGAGAGGGAAGGAGGAAGTCAACCAAAGGACTTCTCCAAACAATGGTGTATTGGTGTGTTTAATCCCACCCATGGGCACCCCTTTATATAGGTGGAGGAGGGTGTGCCCTCCCCATTAGGTTAGCCATGTGGGACTAGTAGTAAAGGAAAAAGTCAGGGATTTTCGAGCTTAGCCGGATGGGCTGAATCCATCAGCCCACCACAGCACACAGCTCAATCCCGGGTGGACCTGGGTGCTCCAGGCGGCCCAGCTACCCCCGCGCTGAGCCAGCCAGGTGGGCAGACCCGGGTGGGCCGAAACCAGCCGTCGGCCCAGCAGCGGGGAGGAGAGGGGAAGGCGGCCCGGGGTGGGCGAGAATCTCCGGCCGCTCAGTAGGCAAGCCTGCCCGCCAGGCTGCTCCCCACAAGCCCCATTGGGCTGGGTTGAGTTGGCATGGCTGCGGCGGCGGCCAGCTGGTGCCCGCCCTGTGCGGCGCCCTTTATCCGCCGCCCGCCCACGAGCGCAGCCCAGCTGCGTGTTGCCTGGTGCAGTGGATATTATCTGCCGTCCATGTGGGCTGGGCTGTTTTCTTTTTCCCTTTTTTTTCCTGCAACTTTTCTTCTAGGCTATTTCCCTCTGGGGATTTGGCCTAATATAAAAGTTGCCTCTATAAATCTTAATCTAAACATTATTTAGAATATATTAATTCATAATTAACATATAATAAATATATATTTAAATTCCCATTTATCTGAAAACACTTTTCCGGGCTTTTCCTTTAATCTTTCTACGAACAACTTCGGATCTCTCTGTGGAACAATTCCGGCTTTCTCTTTCTCTACTGTGATTCTGTCTTACGAATGATCACTCTCATCGTACCCTTAAGTGTATCCTCTCATGGCTCGCGAATGCTCTAGACATGATCTAAATCAATGATCAACAGAGGGACCAGAGATATCCATGTGACCCCTATGCATTCCTGATGACAATGTCGTTTGAACCGGTAAATGTAGCATCCATATTCCTTTTGTTTCTTGATACGACTTGTCCGAGATCCGATCATTGGTATCACATACCTTGTTCAATCTCGTTCACAACAAGTTATATTTTCTTGTTACCGTGATATTACATCCCCGTGACCGAGTCACATGTTGCAACATTTATGGATGTAATCTCACCAAGCCAACCGTATGTATCTTTACCCGTCATGTGGGCGAACAAATCCCGCTCTTGACATATATTGCCTCTACGGTTCCTCCGAGTACCTGAACACACCTTTATAACCACTGTATTACCAAGTGGCGCTTGATGCTATCTAAGCACTCTCGGGAGACTGTGATTGATATAGCCTCACGGTCTAAGGAATTAGGAGTCTAGATTTAGTTGTTGCAAGAATGAACTTATCCTTTGAGAAATGTCCATCACATCATTCTCCAATGGAATGACCCCGTTGTCAATTGGCATAAATGCCCATGATCTTGAAACCCAGATCATCCTCATGACCAACGAACTAGTATGAATAGAGGCTACTAGGGACTTGGTTTTTTCATACCACACATGTACCAATGTTTCTACTTGGCACAATTATAGCACAGTATGAAACTATTATAAACTAATTGAGATATGACAATAAAAACCTATTTATTATTTGCCTCTAGGGCATATCTCCTTCAGATATACCCTAGAGGCAAATAATAAAGTGTATTGTTTGATATATCTCCTGTATATTCATAATACGTTTCATATTGTGATATAACTATGTTAACATGAAACATTAATACACGTGTGCTATGTGAACAAACGGTGTCTCTAGTTACCTCTAGCGAACTAGCTCATTGGTCATGAGGATGATCTAGGGTTTCGAGATCATGGACATTTATGCCAATTGACGATGAGGTCACATCATTAATTGAATGATGTGATAGAAAAATATCTGATAGTTGTATCATGATGAGATCTAGTTACAAAGTTTACCATTAATGATAAACAAACAAAACCTCACAACCTGATCCATAGACTGTGAGATAATGCAAATCACCGTTTTAGAGGGAGCTTAGATGGTATCAAGCATCATCTCGTGATAGGGTGATCAAAAAGGTACTACTCAAGTTTCCTAAAGGGGCGTGTAGAGGAGTACATATCAAAACTAGAATTTGCCTATCCATGTAACGGATAGATACATGTGGCCATCTCAGTGACATTGCATTAACAAAGCTTGCAAGCGTGTGACTTGGTCACGGAATGCAACGACATGGGAATGAGTAAACAAGTTCATCGGTAGTGAGATCTAACGAAGGTATGGACATACCATAGATCAAGTCTCAGGTGAACTAGGTATCACGTGGAAAAGGGAATGGGAAACGACGTTAACGGTTCGAGCGATAAGATTCGTGAAATGCACGGGGGTCAACATGGGCATCCAGGTCTCTCTGATAATCATTGATATGGAGTGGTCTCAATCATGTCCAGAGTGTTTCCGAACCTAAGGATGTCACGCTTAAGGGTGGGGACGCTTAGGGATAGATGCGGTACCATAGGGGAAATATAGAGAGATAAACTAGGATAGTTCCGGCTAACATCTGATGTTTATCGGAGGGGTCCGAAAGGAGTTTTGGAGTGAAGAAAAATATAATAATATGTGTATTTTATATTAATTGTTGAATTAATATTAAAATATATATTTTATTTTATTTTTATAGGCAGTCCATTGCTAATGGGCCTCACCCGGAGGGGAGTCCCAAAGGGGCAAGGCGCCTAGGGAGGAGGGCCAGCCGGCCAGGGCTTGGTGGGCTACCCAAGTTGGGCCCACCTAGGGCCGGTGGCTCCCCTTGGTGCCGGTGGGTGTGGCGATTAGTCCCACGCCGCTTGCTCCTTGGGTGGTGCCCCTCCCCTCCCACTATATATAGGGGTCTCCCCCTCCCCTTGGAATCATCCCATTCTCTCTCTCATTTCCATTGAGGGATTCTCCATAATATTGGAGAGGACCTCTAGGGTTTTGAGTTCTCCACCTCCACACCACCGTCATGTGATTTTCGGTCCGCCATCTTCTTCCGCTGCTCGACTGGATGCCCGAGAGACGTCGCCTACACCGGATGTGTGTAGTACTTCGGAGGGACCACACTTGGAGTGCTTGGAGCTGCTCATCTTCATCAACATACGCCTTCCAGCGTAAGGCGTTCCTCGGTCTTCAAGGGTATGAATACCGTCTTTCTCTTTCGTTACTTATGTCAACATAGTATAGATCCTGCTATTAGTGTTCGCATAGTTAGATTTTTTTGTTTTCTGCTACGAAACCCTTCAGGAGGCTGACCAGGTTGCAGAGCGAAGAGCATGGGAGCGGTGAAGGACTCGGACATATTCACGTTTCTTCCAAAGTTTTCAAGGTCCTTTCTGTAAAAGTGTTGATAGCAGTAGTATCTTCATTTTATTTCTGGACCAACTTCCAGACCCTTCCATGACCCTTCCATGTTAAAAAAACATATCTAGCATGATCGGCCGATCATTTGGTTTGGTTTTTAACTCATCTTAGTTATCTCGTGCGCAGGCCCTGATCGAAATCAGCATACCAACTTCGAGACTTTGGGAGGTTTGCACCATCGACTCCAAGAGCTCATCGCCTCATCACACATGATTATGGCCAACGCTAGGGCGAAGTTGCTACTATCTCAGTTAGACCTCGGACCAATTAATGCCTCATCATTCAATGCCCCTGCTTCTCATGGCCGAAGGGCGGCCCTCCCCAGCCGCATTTTTTGGCTGTTCTTCAACCTCCAAGCATAATGCTGATGCGGAGGCCATCAACCCGCTCCGTCCTAGCGCTTCACGGCGGCCCCGCCCCAAGTGGTCCATCCCCGTAGCGGCGAGGCTAGCCAGATTACAGAGCGAAGAGCACGGGAGCACTGGAGGACTCGGACACAGTCACGTTTCTTCCAAAGTTTTCAAGGTCCTTTCAGTAAAAGTGTTGATCGCAGTAGTATCTTCATTTTATTTCTGGACCACCGTGTAATTTGTATCCCACCGCTCAAATGATATGCAGTATCTCGGGCCTTCCATGCCCTTCCCTGTTCAAAAACAAACATATCATCCTTTGGTTTGGTTTATAATTCCATCTTAGTTATCTCGTGCGCAGACCCTGATCGAAATCAGCATACCAACTTCTAGACTTTGGGAGGTCTACAAGATCGACTCCAGGAACTCATCGACTCATCACGCATGATTCCTGGCACACACGTAAACGACTAAATTGGTCTAAAGTCTGCTACAATAATATGGGAGTGACAGAAACCCACAATGGCCGAGGCAGCACTCGACAGCCTCATGTTCGCTACTGAAACTTTGCTACTACTACTATAGTATGTGAGTGTATGCACGTGTAGCTAGCGATTCAACAATAAGCACAACAACACCGGCACTCTTTTTCCAAGCGTCCAGAACGAGTGATTGTATTGCTGTCTGCATATGCCCAGAATCAAGCACACTTCAGGTGTTCCATCCCTGGTCCTGTGTATGGCACTTTTTTCTCACGTTTACAGTCTTCAGTTTACCGGCCAGGGCGGAAGTTGCTACAATCTCAGTCAGACCTCGGACCAATTAATGCCTCATCCTGGACGATTATGGCCAATGCCAAGAAGATCCTGGGAAAGGCATTTACAGCAGGAACAATTAAACCTTCACGCTTATTTTTATTTCAATATAAATAAGAGTATGCACACAGCTAGAAAAGCAACTGGATGCATGGGCATGGTTCGAACCTACATCCCAGAATTGTGATTACTACTGACAGAAGAGATAATAGACTTTCTAATGTAATCAGACAGAAATCACTCTAAACTATCATGTCAAACACTCAAGAGGCCGCAGTCACATCGAAATGTAAGACACTTCAAAAATTATACTTTCTGCAAAAATCGCAGGCTGCACAGTTTCTGCAAAATTATACTCTAAACTATCATGTCAAACACTTAAGAGGCCGTATTACTTGACCATCTTCTCGGTAAAAATCGCAGGCTGCACAGTTTTAAATGGCATATTCCTTTCTGCAATTATTTATACTCCTATCTTATATCGTTGTGTAGTAACCTTGGGTCAGTACAACCTCCGAAGATCTGTGGCAGTACATCATTGCAAGCCTCCTGAATTAATTACAGTATTGCATCATGCTGCTATTTAGGTTCAGAGCTACATCATATGTGCATGTCTTCAAATGCATAATTTCTTTATCAAAAACAATACTACCATGCATGTACACTGCCAATATGCCACTCTTTTCCTTTGATAGACCCCAAACTGAATCATTTGCTTATTCATGTAGTGTTTCTTACACTTCAGCATCAAGTCATCAAAAATAGTAGTAACTGCAAGGGAACTTACTTAAGAAAACCTAGGAGAACATGTTGTAATGGATTTTTTTGGTCCGTAAAACTGGCAGAACGAGAAATTATCTAAATCTAAACGAGACAGGTGAAAACCGAAGGATGATTTCTTCCACACCTGACAGGCTTTGTTCTTAGCTCTGGTTTCCGCTGTGCTGGGAATATCATGGTTTGGATTGTTAAATCTCTTCCCTCGTCGATCACATGAACCCCAACCATCTGAGAACCTGCCACCTCTTTATACACATAATAAAAGAAAAAAACAAGTTAATACCACCAAGGGCTGGTGATCTTCAGACAGAATGAGTTGCAAATGCATAGAAAATGACATACTGCATAGACGCTCTGACAAGAAATTCAGCACGGTTGACATTGCGGCTGTCATCAAACTCAATAGAGTGGTCCCTGATCTCAAATGAGATATTGTAGAAGCATGATATTTTTCTCCACCCTGAGATGGGTTAGAGAAGTTAGACAATGAAGATTCACTCTATAATCGGAACTCACAGTCACAACCAGCTGTCACGACAGTGTGAAAGTACGGACCTGATTTCTTTATGTATGGATTCCCACTGATCAAGGTGTAGTCACTTTTGTCTAAAATCTGAAATTGATATGTTCGAGAGAAAAGTGTAAACCATATAATCTGAGCTTTCCATCGTGACTAAAAAAAGACGAAGAAACTACACTAGCTAGCATGTAATTTAAAGCATGCAAAAGAGAAACATATCTACCTACATAGTGTGTTACTTGGAATAATTTTTTATAACTAGTCTACAATTTATATCTGACATATCACGGAGCAGTCATCCGATCAAGCTTTCTCGATAAATTTTCAACCCCTAACGGGAAATGTGAACCATAGAGCTGACTGAGATTTTCATTGCCGAGTAAAAGAGACAAATCACACTAGCATGTAATGTAATGCATGGAATTCTTAGAGGACAACTGCACAGAAGAGGAACATGTTTCCACGCAAAGTGTACTGCCTGAAATAATTTTGGATCTCTAATAGTCTGTAATATGTATCTCAAACATTTTTTCGGCGAATTTGTAACTACCTAACGAGCAGAGTCCTCGCAGTAAAACAAAACATCTAGTAATCAACCAGACGAGAGTAGTGATCCCCTGAAGGAGGAAAACGGGCAGAGAAAGTATTAGGGATGGAATGGGAGATGAGAGAGGCCGTACCGAGAGGGCAACTTCCTGGTACTTTCTGAAGCTGGCCACGGACGCGGCGGCGGAAGGGAAGGGGCCATGTGCAGCGGTGACAGGGCTCGCCGCGTTGGGCTCCATGACCCAGGGTAGCTCGGGGTGCGGGCTCTGGACGACCATCAACCTCCTGGAGGCGTCGGGCGTCATGTAGGGCGGGGGCGGAGAGGGCGAGGGCGGAGGAGGCGTGGCGTGGCCGTGGCCGTGGGAGGCGATGCGCAGGAGCTTGGAGGGGCGGGCGGGCTGCAGCACCTCGCCTCGGTGCGGGTCGTCTTCGGGGCGCCGGGCGACCGCGGTGGAGGAAGCGGGCTTGGGGAGCGCCCGGCGGGAGGCTTCGGCGGCGTTGTCGACGGAGGCCCAAAGCGCGGCGTCGTCGAGGTCGTCCATGGCGCAGGCGAGGGTCGGTGGTGGAAGTGGCATGGAATGGAATTGGGGATTTTGCTTCTCGTCTGGCTCGCAGCGATTCAAATCGAGAAGGAAAGTGGTTATTGGTAGCTGGGCTGGGCCCCTTGTCCCCCGGTCAAGTCTAGGAAATTAATCATAGACCTGGTCTATTACGCTGTTCCATTGAATTTTAAACTGATTAAAAAAACTAGAGAACTGAAAAAAAGATTCCACGGTATCATATTGGCCAAGATTTAATGTAGAGTCCTACATGTTCTACTCTAAAAAATATATTCTAAAAACAAATCTAGAAAAAACATGTTCCATCTCAAATGTAAAAATAATATTGTACACCTCACACAAAAATGTCACCAATAAACTGAAAGATTCGCTGTAAGTACTGTAGTACAACTGCACAAAAAAGAACAACATTGTTCATTCCTTACACTGCACTAACTGCACTAAGCTAGCAGTAACATGGTACACTAATGTACATCACACAATATTCACATGAGGGCTCTATCTATCTAAAGCTAGTTGCAAGCTGAAGCAGCCGGAGAATTATCATCATCATCAATGAGACTGAGAGAGCCAGTCCTGAATGGCGAATCGAAGGGCATGGTTGGGAGTGAGGTTGAGGTGCTTCAGCTTCAGGTCAGCAGCTGCCCGGCCATTCTCCATCCACTCACGGATGGCACGCCCTTCGTAGGTCAACCCATCCGCGGCCACCTCAGGATCATCCATGGTTTCCTTGAGGATCGGGCACAGGAAGAAGGACGGCGCTCGTCTCCCCCTGATCAGGTGCAGCTGCTCCAGTTCTCGTGCCATCTCCCGTGTCAGCTCCGTCCCATCTGCGCTGCACTCGAGTCCAAACTCTGCTAGCCGCCGAGCAACCTCCATAGGCCACTCCCCAGCTGTTGGATCCAAGATCGCAGACAGCTTTCCGCAAGAAAGGGCGCGCCTGACTTCACTTGCAAGGCCTGTTTGACCAGGCTGTTTGCCAGTTAGTAACTGCAGTATCACAGTACCAAAGGAGCATAGATCCGACTTGCGTGCCAGCAGTCCAGAATCAAATGCTGGATGATCCTTTGCATGCTCCTCTGTCAGTAAACCAAAATCTGCCAACTTGCAGTGGAGGTCGGAATCTAGAACGATGTTCTCAAGATTCAATCCACCATGAACCATCATCTGTGGTTTACAGGAATGCAAGAACAGTAGAGCATTTGAGATCTCTGAAACAATACGTGCACGGATTTTCCATGGCAGCGGTGGGGTATCGTAGCGTTTGCTGAAGAGATGGCCTTGAAGGCTCCCACTCTGCGGATACTCATACGCAAGGCACAGTGCATCTGGGCATGCCCCAACTAAGGTCACTAGATGAGGGTGCCTCACCTTGTTAAGGATGTGCACCTATGAAAAAGTAAATAAATGCCTTCAGTTAAATAATAGTTAATGCTAGACAAGCCTAGTTTATTACAAACATTCAAGAAAAGTTATAACTAAAGATTGCCTTAAAAGTGTTTTTTTATTATTATATCAGCTGTTGCAAGCAGAATATATATATGACAAACAAGCATATAGACATATAATAAGTAAAAGTTACACACTAGACCATACCTATTACTTAATGGCCACAATATTTCAAGCTCGATTATGTTCAAAAGAGATATTTCTATATTCACTGATGTCACTATTGGTTGTTTCAGTTCACGATAACAGAAGTAAAACTACAAAATTCTGGACAAATCTAGAAAAATGCATATTTGGATCATTCATTGAGCCATGTATGTGACTGCAAATTACAATTCAGAATTTTCCATGTTAGATAATTGACTAATTACTAATGCATCAAATATAACCAGCATAAGAAACAGGGTAGCAGGGCGTACCTCTTGCTGGAACTGCATCGAACTCTTCATGCATTGTGAGTGCAGCTTATGAATCATCACGCTCCTGTTCATAATTTCTCCTTTGTAAACATAACCATGACCTCGTGGCCGTATTTTGAACCTCTCTGAGAATTTACAAGTTGCAGCTTCCACATCTAACGTTGTCAATTGTCTGAAGGTGTATGGATCATGGCTGTATGTGCACCCTTCAGCCTGGTTAATATGTATATCCTCTAGCTTTTTTGTTTTTTCCTGCTTAAGAATATTTATGGAAGATTGAATCACCTCCAGCTTCGCCTCAGCTTCATCCATCCGAAGGCTCGTATTTTTAGCAAGAGCATCTAGTATTTCTAATCTTTTCATAGAAGAGTCCAACACAGCTGTAGCTTTCTCTTTACTTCTTGCTAGATCTTCATGCTGCTTTCTTGTGGCTAGGAATAAACCTTCCAGTTCCTCCCTTATTTTTACTTCTCGTTTTTTAGAATACTCAGAAGCTTTTACCTGATCAAGGAGAACAAGCCAGTTAAGAGATAAATGAATAATTTCCTTCACGTATTCAAAGTGTGATGTTAGGACACATATTTTGCTTGGTTTTCTAGTTATGGTGCGCTGTAAAAAGGAAACAAAAGGCGGCCTAGTTAGGGTGAGAATAGGTGTCTGCATACCCTGGCAAAAGCACTGGCCACTTTTGACTCTGTTTCTTTGCGCTTGAGAAGCTCAACAAAAGCGTCCTTCCTTGACCCCTCAGCTTCGATCATGACTTGCTTGAGATTTGTATCCAACACTTCCTGGTAAATACCATTAACTTCAAATTTAACAAAATAAGATCAACACCAAATACAGAACTATAAATATTGAAATGAAGCAGAAGGGACACCTTGGAATGTAACTCAAATGGAGATTCAGGCCAGAGGGTTGAGTTGAATGCAGATTCTGCATCTTTTAAATTTGGATTGTTCATACCGTAGAAATGGTTGATATCAGCTCCAAGAGCTCCATAGTCATTCAATCGACCATTATCTGAAACAATGCCTTCATGAATATCGGCTGCTGTTGACGTCCCGCAAGTAATATATCCTTCATCAAATATGGATCCAGCATCATTATTATTTGGACTAAACCTAGTCCTCTTCCTGATCATCATAATATCGTCTTGGTTGTAGACTGAGATGCTGTTGTCAATGGCGCCGCATGCTTCTCTGGTCCAGATGTGTCTTCCTCTCCATACAAACCAAATTTCACAAAATGCTGGAGCGTTCTTTGCCATAAAATATTCTTTACTGTGGCTCGCTTTTAACTTGAAGCAGCTGCATTTGGAGATAGATAGCATTTGAGTTAAGATAGTAACAAAAAGAGACCACCAAAAAAACATCTCCACAAACTCAGCAACTAGATAATGGTCCACTGTTCACATTTTTATGAAGGATCAACCAAGCCAATACAGATAAGTGCATGTGGATGACATATTTTGGTAACAGTAGCATGATAAGACCTTGTGCTTCTAGTGAAGTACTAGGATGCAACTTCACATCCTGGTAAGAACTTACGTTTCGTGTCTGTAAACAGAATAGTTTGAACAGGAAAGGACGTAATTTCTTTTATGAAAGAAGTGGCTAAAATTAGCTGGTTTTGATTCACTTGGCAATCACACGTGCGTCTTCATTTCTTTTTTTACTAGTGATGTTCATGGTTAACTGAACTTGGTCTAGGCTTTGGAGCGGGGCGTCGAATACATGTTGTAATTTTTTCTTTCCATGTAACCCAGTTAGTGACAAACATGTTTCAGACTTCCAACAGTTAAATTCCTTGTGTATAGCACAAACAAGAAGATCATATCGTATTTAAACGTAGCTGACGAGAGCGTGAGCAGTTCTTACTTATCCGGTATAGAACCCATGACAAGCTTCGTAACCCCATGATCCCTGACCAGAGTGACGATGCCGTCGTGGATCTGTTCGTTCTCTGTGACGAGAACACTCGCCCTCACCTGTGGCCAAAAGGAAACTGTCACTGCTATGCTTGTCCAGCTAATTCATCTGTGCTACTGGTAAAAGTAGGCCAGTGTGCTGAGGGAAGGCTAGCGGTTTGTAACAAGAGAAAAACGAAGGTACCTGCGCCCTGTGGCAGAAGGCGAGGTAGGTGAGGAGGATCTTGTTCATTTCGTCCCTCTCGGACCTGCGATGGGATGAGACGAGCTCTTCCGTAGCCTGAGCGGCAGGAATCTTTCCTACTGCAGAAGTAATTTTCATTAGGAAATATACTCCTGGTTTTATCTCGCGGTTACATTTCATTAGTACAAGAAAAAAAGGGGGAAAGGGGAGTGTTCGTGCAAGAAGTGGAATTGAGGGCTTACGCAGGGTGGGGATAACCGGCGAGGGTTGGTGGACGTGGACGAGGGCGACGCGGGAGCAGGAGAAGCGGCGGAAGGCCCAGCGCAGCAGCGGCAGCGTCTTCTCCGGCGACCTCCCGACGGCGACGTGGAGCAGCGCGTGGGCGTGGGCGTGGGCATGGTCCCGGCGGAGGAGAGCGCCGGCGCCGGCGCCGTAGAGGAACCCGTGAGCGGCAGGGCTGGGCGGTGGCGACGGGATAAGAATCTCCATGGTTGATCGATCTCCGCCACTTCTCTCTCTCGATCGATCGACGCGGCTACGGCCTACGGGGTCTGCATCCTCCTCCCTTATACTGCAGCCGCCGCGGCAGTCAAGACGAGATCACCAAATTGTCAGCGGCAGTGTGCCGCTTGCACCGGAACAGAGCCATTGAAACGGACGGAATTAGTAAGAAAAGTCAGCTAGTGCCCAGTGGGCGCAAAAGAAAATTAGAGAGCTCAAGGATATGCTGCTAGGATCAACCGGGAGCTTCGAGTCAACGCGAGCTACCAGGAGCATATGCGGCTAATATTCTCCGTTTACTTGTGCCTCTGACCCCAAAGAACTCCTAATTAATGAGCTTAAGGAATAACTAATCCCCACCACTGCAGTGACGGAGTACAATAATTAGTACTACAGTACATGTAAAGCACCTAGCTGGTGGTTACTGATTGCTTGACTTCACGTTAGGTAAAGCATATCTCCTTGTATGATCCATGATTCTCCCTCCTCCAACATAAACCAGGAAAGTACTAGCTAGCATCTCTTACGTACGTGAGGCCTCGATGACAGTTTTCTTTTTTGTGTTCGAGAGAGAAATGACAAGAGAAGGAAAATATCAATGTAGCTATGAATAGCGTCAAAAAAAGAAAAACATAAAAGACAATATTGATGGCAAATAAATTATAAATGTCAAAAAAATCTGAAAGAAAATTTCGTATGCACATGCGAACAAATGTTCACACCTAAGTTTGTCGGAAAATTAATTATATGGTAGCATATAGTATAGCAACTGTACTAGAACCTTACTCCTCTTCGCCATCCTTACTGGTGTACACCGGATTTTGTCTAAGTGGCACACGATGTTAAGAAGGTAATATCTTCTCGTATCTAACAAATCGTCTCTTGCGGGCATTCCCAAGGACTTGAGGAATGCCCACGTTGCTCCCAAGAGGGGCGGCTCGGGCGGAACCCTAGCTCCCTCCCCCCCCCCCCTGCGTTGTCGCTCAAAGGTCGTGTGGCTGACGGGGGTGGCGGGCTCTCATCCCCTAGCGTGGCTAGTGGCGATAGGGGGGCATCCTTCTCGTGTGGCGGGATCTCATGCCAGAGTCTCGTGTCGGCACTAGGTGGCATGGCTCTTCCGGCGAAGATGGATGCTGGGACGGTGGCCCTGGACTTCTTCGGCAACCTTGGCGGCTACCGTGGCCATGAGGAAAATACAATGGCAGATTGGTGCGGCTCAGCCCCTCATCTCCACGTGGTGCAGGTGGTGGTGGGCTGGCGGTGGTGCCCGCTGAGATCTCCGGCTTGCTGTTGGAAGCCGGCGGGCGGCAACGTGGGGGTTGTTGATCTGCCTACTAAAGAAGGCAATCCTAGGGTTCTTCTTGTGTCAAGACGGTGTTCTGCTTGATGCATGGTATCATTGATTTGGTCGGTGACGAGTTTTGGAAGGCTCTGTCATAGATCTCCATTGGGCGCTTCATGCATGTAGATTGCTGGATTGGATGAGATTTGATCGTGTGCACCCCTATTTATGGCCGTGCGGCTTCAGGGAGTTGTGACGTGAAACTTTGTTGTCTGTTGTCATCATAGGGCCTGTTGGTGTTGTGATTTCCATGGTGAAGACAGTGGCGGAGAATGTCATGGCGGCTGAGGTCCAAGGTCTAGTAATGGAGGACCAAGTCTTCGAGACGACGAGGACTTTGCTTGGTGATTCTTGACTTGCAATAACTGAAGGGAATATGCCCGAGAGGCAATAATAAAGTTGTTATTATCTTATTCGAAGTATATGATAGATGTTTATTTTGCACGCTATAATTATGTTAATTGGAAACGTTAATACATGTGTGTTTAATAAACAAATATATAGAGTTCCTAGTTATGCTCTCATATAAACTAGCTCGTTGATTAACAAGATGATCAAGGTTTCCTGATCATGGACATTGTATATTGTTAATAACAAGGTCACAACATTGGTGGAATGATATGATGAACATTCATCCAAAGTATAGTAATACGATCAAAGTCATTATATCACGATGATTGAATCTCGAACATGTAATATATCGCGAGACAAAGGGATTTAGTTATGATGTTAAAGGTTCACACGATCACTAGAGTCGTTGTTGAATGTGTAGGACTCAGTATAGATCTTCAGGTCCCGCTACTGATTATTGATCAGAGAGTGGTCTCGATCATGTATGCATTATTCGTGAACTGTAGGGTGATACACTTAAGGGATACCGACACCAAATGGAGCAAATATAATACCAGAGAAAGAATTTGAATATGCTGGAATTATTTCGACGAACACCAGAATTGTTTCAGGTCAAATTGCTGAAAATGGTTTCAGATGTAGTATCGAAGTTATGCAAGGGGGTTTATGCAAATGTTTATTAATTAAAGTAATTAACAAAATTCCGAATAAAATAAATAAAATAGTTTTATTAAATGAGAGATGCATTTATTTTGGTGGAAATTTAATGCATGTGAGTGGAATTTTGAGTGGAGGTGGAATTATGTGAATGGAGCCTCCACCCACATGAATGGAGGGAGAGGTGGGGGCACCACCTTGGCCACCGGCCATGGGAGGGGCTGCACCCTCCCCCTATAAAAGGCCACCTCCTCCTCCATTCTTACACCTCCTCATGAAGGATCTCTCTCCCCCTCTAGAATATTCCACATGGCTTCAGATTAGCGAAGTGCATGTTCCCGGTGGTTTCTCTAGAAGGAATTGCTTCTTCCGCTGCTTTGCTGGAGCGAGGACTTGGAGGTGGTCGGGTATCGGATGTGTGTGAGATCATAGATGCACTACTGCTTTGCGGTACTGGACTTCATCAGGATCTTGAGATCGACAAGTGAACGACTACATCATCCACGAGATTAAATCTTGTAACTCTTTGTCGATCTTCGAGGGTAAGTTCTCTATGGATGTCTATCCACTCGTTGATTGTATCTAGGTAGATAGTTTGTAGCATCCCATCTGTCTAACATCTGTAACGCTACATGGTTAAATAATAAAATGTTACTTCCTACATGTTTATCTTTGCATCATCATTATATCATGATCATGTCATCATGCCACCTTGCATTTGAGCATCATATATAACCCCTATTTTTGGTTCTTAACCCATATGCATTATATATTGTAGTTGCCTCTTGATACGCTGTATATGGTTCTTGATAAATGCTTGATGCCCAAGTTGAGTTGAGGGCATATCTTTTCTCTACTCCACCACCTTATCTTTGTCACCATCTTATAATTCCACCATCCAAACTATATGTGGGCATTTGTATCTCTTTTGGTTTTTGTCTAGCTCACATTTATAAAGATGGATCCACTTCTATACCACATGCCCCATTCTTGTTTATTACTGTTTTCACAATACAAATGATGTGGAGCCACAAGTGGGTTGCTTATATCTTCATATGGGATGTTTAAATGAATGGGCATGTTAAAATACAAATGGAACCAAATAAACACCTAGTGGACTACACACACTAGCAAGTTCTAATTTTATTCTAAACATGCCTAGCTTCATACATTCCATGGGATAGCAAGCTTGTATTCTTGGTAGAGCCATAATTTAAACATTGGAATGCATGTATGAATTATAGGGCCATATTGAATTATAGTTGTTCTTACAAATATAATGGTGGCCCTTAAATGACCATGCATGGCCATGCAAGCCCTCTTCTTGATCTTCTATTTGACTATTTTGGAATTATTGAGGGAAGTTTGGTTGATGGAATTCAAACAATGAGTTTTCAAATTCAAATAAACCTTGAGCATTCCTTTTCTTCTTGGTTATTTGGACCTTTGAAGCTCTTGGTTAGAGAAGCTTTCCTTGGGCTTGTTTTAAGCAATGCGAGCTCAAACAAAAAGGAATCAAAACCAAATTTCAAACAAGAACAAAACCTGTCCAACTAAAACTAACTAATCTACCTAGCTTAACCTAACTACTTCCAGGTTCGACCAAACCAAGTCACCACCATACCATCACACCACACCTCATCACCTTCCCCGCCTAACCTAGATAAGCCCACCTGAACCACACCATGGCCATGTACCATGTGCCCATGTGGTCACCACCTCTCTCCTCTCTAACCCGAACCACCCCTTCCCTTGTCTTGATGTCCAAGAAGGTTACCCAGGTCCCCATCTACCACCTTAGGTCGCCCTGGTTACCCCACCTGCCTGTGAGAGAGAGAAGAGAAGGAGAGCACTAACCCGAGTTGCTTTTGTTCTAAACCTAACCAGAGCACTACCCCGAGCTGCCTTGCCCTTATCTACCTTGCCAATTCCCTTCTGGCCGCTTGAGATCGCATCTGGGCTCTGCCCTGTACCCCCTATGTGATGGGTTCGTAGCATGGAAAACAAAAAGTTTCTACCGCAAGGACGAACAAAACCCAGATCTAATCTAGATAAAAGCCAAGATCTAATCTATTAGACATGTGCAACGAGATAGATCTGTACTAACCCTTGTAGATCCGAAAGCCTTGTGCGAGATCGGATCTCGTGGTTGATGTAGACGATCACTTGCCGATCTCAAGATCGAGTAGACGATCCTTCTGGCGCCGTGTTCCGGCAGCGCTTCCGCAGTCGGTCACACGTGCAGAGTCGATGCAGACCTTCCTCTCCCCGTTCCAGCGAGCAGCGGAGGCAGTAGATCTCTCCACGGAATCCCAGCAGCACGACGCCGTGGTGGTGGTGGTGGAGTAGATAATTCTGCAGGGCTTCGCCTAAGCCTGAGCAGAAAGAAGGAGGAGGAGAGAGGCGGCTAGGGCAAGAGTGGAGGGGCAAGGGGGTGGCGCCTCCACCCCTCTATATATAGAGGGAGGGGTGCGGCCTAGGGTTCCCACCCCTAGGCCCACCTCCTAGGGCCGGCACACAAGGGGGGCTTGGGGGGAGTTTCCTTCCCCCCCCCCAAGTTTCCCCTTTTTCTTTCTTGGTTTTCAAGTAAACTCCATAGAAATTTCTAGAACCTTCCGGAACATTCTGAAACCTGCAAAATCTCATAATTAAGGAACGCCGTTTTGACATCCATCTGCCAAATCTCATAATCGAAATATGCAGCAATTGCTAACAAAATCCTCACAGACTTTAGCTTCGCTACTGGTGAGAATGTCTCATCGTAGTCAACTCCTTGAATTTGTCGGAACCCTTTCGCGACAAGTCGAGCTTTATAGACGGTAACATTACCATCAGCATCTGTTTTTCTCTTGAAAATCCATTTGTTCTCGACAGCCTTACGGCCATCCGGTAAGTCCACCAAAGTCCACACTTGGTTTTCGTACATGGATCCCATTTCGGATTTCATGGCTTCTAGCCATTTGTCGGAATCTAGGCTCACCATAGCTTCTTCATACGTCGCAGGGTCATCAGTGTTGTCCACCAACATGACGTTCAAGGCAGGGTCATACCAATCAGGAGTGGTACGAACCCTCATTGACCTACGAGGTTTAGCAGCAACTTCGTTCGAAGTTTCATGATCACCATCATTAGCTTCCTCTCCAATTGGTGCAGGCGGCACAAAAACATCTTCCGGTGCTGTGCTACTCTCAACTCCGAGAGAAGGTTCAATAACCTCGTCGAGTTCTACTTTCCTTCCAGTCACTTCCTTCGAGAGAAACTCCTTCTCAAGAAAGGATCCATTCTTGGCAACGAAAACTTTGCCTTCGGATCTATGATAGAAGGTATACCCAATTGTTTCTTTAGGGTATCCTATGAAGACGCATTTCTCCGCTTTGGGTTCTAGCTTATCAGGTTGTAACTTCTTTACATACGCTTCGCAACCCCAAACTTTAAGGAACGACAACTTAGGTTTCTTACCAAACCACAATTCTTTAAATGCATGCCAAACTCATAACTTAGATATTCACCTCCGCGGTCAGAACGTAGAAACTTAATCTTCTTGTTACGATGATTTTCCACTTCACTTTGAAATTCCTTAAACTTCTCGAAAGTTTCGGACTTATGTTTCATAAAGTATACATACCCATATCTACTTAAGTCATCCGTGAAAGTGAGAACATAACGATATCCACCATGCGATGCTACACTCATTGGACCGCACACATCGGTATGTATTATTTCCAACAAGTCTGTAGCTCGCTCCATTATTCCAGAGAATGGAGTCTTAGTCATTTTTCCCATTAGACATGCTTCGCATCTTTCAAGTGATTCAAAATCAAGTGATTCAAGAAGTCCATCAGAATGGAGTTTCTTCATACGCTTCACTCCAATGTGACCAAGACGACAGTGCCACATGTATGTAGAATTATCATTCAATTTTGTTCGTTTAGCATCTATGTTGTGAACATGTGTATCACTACTATCGAGATTCAGTAAGAATAAACCATTCATCTCAGGTGCATTACCATAAAAGATATTACTCATATAAATCGAACAACCTTTATTCTCGGACTTAAAAGAGTAACCGTCTCGCAATAAACAAGATCCAGATATAATGTTCATGCTTAACGCAAGCACCAAATAACAATTATTCAAATTTAAAACTAATCTCGAAGGTAGATGTAGAGGGAGTGTGCCGATGGCGATCACATCAACCTTGGAGCCATTTCCAACGCGCATCGTCACCTCGTCTCTCGCCAGTCTTCACTTATTCTGCAGCTCCTGTTTCGAGTTACAAATATGAGCAACTGAACCAGTATCAAATACCCAGGCACTACTACGATTACTAGTAAGATACACATCAATAACATGTATATCGAATATACCTTTCTTCTTGATGTTGTCGTTCTTCAGATCCGCCAGGTACTTGGGGCAGTTACGCTTCCAGTGACCAGCACCCTTGCAGTAAAAGCATTCAGTTTCAGGCTTAGGACTAGCCTTGGGCTTCTTAGCAGGTGCGGCAGCTTTCTTGCCGTCCTTCTTGAAGTTACCCTTGTTCTTAGGCTTGCCCTGTTTCTTGAAATTGGTGGTCTTATTGACCATCAACACTTGGTGCTCCTTCTTGATCTCCACTTCAGCAGTTTTTAGCATGGCGATAGTTCAGGCAACGTTTTGTTCATGCAGTGCATATTGTAGTTCATCACAAAGTTCTTATAACTTGGTGGCAGTGATTGGAGGACACGGTGAATCCCTAACTCATTAGGAATCGTTATCCCCAACTCTTGGAGCTTGTTTGCGTGCCCAGACATGGTGAGCACGTGCTCGCTAACGGAGCTACCCTCTTCCATCTTACAGTTAAAGAACTTTTCGGAGGCCTCATAGCTCTCCACGGCCGCGTGAGTCTCAAAAATCAGCCTGAGCTCCTTAATGATCTCGAACGGGTCGTGGTGCTCGAAGCGCTTCTGAAGCTCCGTTTCTAAACCGTACAGGATGGCACACTGAACTGTGGAGTAGTGATTTTTCCGAGTGGCGTAAACATTCTTTACGTCATCGGTGGCATCTTCTGCAGGTGGGTCACCTAGCGGTGCTTCGAGCACATAGGTCAACTGACCAGCCCTGAGGACAATCTTCAGTCCATGGAACCACTCCGTGAAGTTGCTTCCATTGTTCTTAAGCTTTTCTTTCTCTAGGAACGCATTGAAATTGATGGAGAGGTTCGCCATAATCTACAACAAATTTGCAAGTAGTTTAGACTAAGTTTATGATGAATTGGGTTCAATCTAAATTCTTAAAATTAACTAGGTGAACTCCCACTCAAAACAACATCCCTCACATTGTCTTAGTGATTACACGAACCAAGTCCACTACACCAAGTCCGATCTTCACGAGAGAAGATGTAGTTTCGTCGGCGAACAATCTTCATGTTCATCATATCATTTATATGACTGATGCTCTACCTTTCGGTATTCCGTGTTCCGAGATCATGTCTGTACATGCTAGGCTCGTCAAGATTAACCTTAGTTTCCGCATGTGCAAATATGGCTTGCACCCGTTGTATGCACACGTAGAATCTATCACATCCGATCATCACGAGATGCTTCGAAACGACGAGTCTTAGCAACGGTGCCAACTAAGGGCGAACACTTTATTACTTGATATTTAGTGAGAGGGATCATCTTATAATGCTACCGTCGCGATCTAAGCAATACAAGATGCATAAAGGATTAACATCACAGGCAATTCATAATTTAGTGTGATATGATATGGCCCTTTCTTCTTATGCCTTTGATCTCCATCTCCAAAGCACGGACATGATCTCCATCATCACCAGCATTGCATCAAGGTCAGTGGCGCCGCTTCATGGTTGTCCATCATCACTAGCAACTATTACAACTACTTGGAATAAAGCTACAAGATGAATAGACACGCATGTCTTGACAGAATTAAAGACAACTATTAGGCTCCTGCCGGTTGCCATATTACAACAAGGATCATTGCATACATCAAATATAATCATAATCACATGATGGCCATATCACATAACAAAACCCCTGCAAAAACAAGTTAGACGCCTCTAATTTTCTTTGCATGTTTTACGTGGTTTGGGGCTTTCGAATAAGAACGGATCTTACCTACGAAACTGAACCACAACGTTGATACAAGTGCTATCAAGTGCAAAGTGTAAATTGGATCTATACTATGGTGAGAGAGACAGACACCCGCAAAGCCACTTGTGCAAAGCAAGTTACACGTCAAGCGTGGAGCAAGTCTCATGTGCGATGACATGTAAGGTTAGCCCGAGCCGCTTCATCCCACCATACCGCAAGATGCAAAGTACACAAAGCAAAAGACGGCACGAGCACCAACGCCCACAAAACCATTGTGATCTACTCGTGCAACAGATCTACCGCGTTCCGGCAGCGCTTCCCAGGTTTCATTACACTTCAGGTATGGTGGGATGAAGCGGCTCGGGCTAACCTTACATGTCATCGCACATGAGACTTGCTCCACGCTTGACGTGTAACTTGCTTTGCACAAGTGGCTTTGCGGGTGTCTGTCTCTCCCACCATAGTATAGATCCAATCTACACTTTGCACTTGATAGCACTTGTATCAACGTTGTGGTTCATATTCGTAGGTAAGATCCGTTCTTATTCGAAAGCCCCAAGCCACGTAAAACATGCAAAGAAGATTAGAGGCATCTAACTCGTTTTTGCAGGGGTTTTGTGATGTGATATGGCCATTATGTGATTGTGATTATATTTGATGTATGCAATGATCCTTATTGTAATATGGCAACCGGCAGGAGCCTAATGGTTGTCTTTAAATTTTGTTTAAGACCCGCGTGTCTATTCATCATGTAATAGCTTTATTCCAAGTAGTTGTAATAGTTGCTATTGGTGATGGACAACCATGAAGCGGCGCCACAGACCTTGACGCCACGCTGGTGATGATGGAGATCATGTCCATGCTTTGGAGATGGAGATCAAAGGCACAAGAAGAAAGGCCATATCATATCACATATTATGAATTGCCTGTGATGTTAATCCTTTATGCATCTTGTATTGCTTAGATCGCGACGGTAGCATTATAAGATGATCCCTCTCACTAAATATCAAGTAACAAAGTGTTCATCCCTAGTTGGCACTGTTGCTAAGACTCGTCGTTTCGAAGCATCTCGTGATGATTGGGTGTGATAGACTCTACGTGTGCATACAACGGGTGCAAGCTAGATTTGCACATGCGGAAACTAAGGTTAACCTTGATGAGCCTAGCATGTACAAACATGGTCTCGGAACACGGAATACTGAAAGGTAAAGCATGAGTCATATGGATGATATGATGAACATGTTGATTGTTCGCCTTTAAAGCTACATCATCTCACGTGATGATCGGACTTGGTGTAGTGGATTTGGTTCGTGTAATCACTAAAACAACTCGAGGGATGTTGTTTTGAGTGGGAGTTCATTTGTAATTTGGATTAGTCGAACTCAATTTATCATAAACACAATCAAAGTGAATTTGCGTAGTTTGTTGTAGTCACTGGCATCCGTTCACCACCTTACGCTTAGTTATAGTTGAGATAGTGGAACTATAGAAATTCTGGATATTTACTTTACAAACTGGTATCGTATTGTTTTGAATGTCAATTTAAAGTTTATAAGTCATATTGCAAACTTTCAGCAAACTCTATTTGCTCCATGAAGTTTAATAAGTAGTATTAAATCAAGAGTAACAATTCCAGTGTTAGTATCTAATGTATCATGTTTGCCTCCATGATTCTTGATACTCAAAAGATTGTTTTTAATATCAAGTTTATCTAAGAGCTGAAAGCAATGTTTCAGAAACCATCATATGTGAAAGGTATTGCGATATCTAAAACAATGTGTTGGTTACAACATTATAGAGTATACGTCCTCATATTTGATGAAAATTTGTGAAGGTTGGAGACGCTAGTCGTCCTAATCCTCCAAAGGTTTTGAAAAAGAAACATTATACTCGCAATTCACCTTTATAAGCTATAGCAGCTTGATCATGAAAGTTGTCATGATAAGGATGAATAGAAGATGTAAGTAAAATGTTTACTAAACTAAAAGATTACTAAAGAATGGATTTTTGAAAGAACACCAAACATTTGATGATGGTGATCCACCTTAAAGTGCAAGTCCAAAGGTATTAGTGGTTGACTATATACGCTTTGTACCATGTGTCATGTTGATGACACCACTATTGATGTTGATAGATTCTTTTAAAAGAAAAGGAATTGCTGAAAGAGAATCTACAAAATATTTGGCAGAAAATAAAAGGTTGGAGATGTCCAACTTAGGCATATAGACGATATACATGTTATGGTTGTATTCCTTGCTTGTTAAACAATGTGGTTCTCCGGTATTGGATACCGAATTGGTTGGTATGAAGTGTCATACAGGACAACACAATTCATGAACTGCAATGGCTTAAGTAACTAGCAAGAGAAAATGTGATGATGTTCATCGAAAACAAACAAAGGGTTGTTGTGTTGCTCGTTAACATCAAAGCTTGCCTTCAAGATTTGTTTCAATAATTGTTATTTTGATCAGGTATTATGACGACAAAAGGTTGTTCAAATAATTACCGTATTCCATAATAGATGGATAATATACAAGTCTGGTAGGAGAAATAACGACCATAAAACTAATGCTAAAATGTCGCAAGACAAATGATTGAAAGATCACTTGCGAAGTGACATCGCCGTTTAAATTATATTGAAAGGGATACATGAAGAAACTCCATGTTGATGGATTTTTGGAGTCTTTGATTTGGATCAAATGACGCTTGTGATACTTTCCTGGAGATAATTAAAACTCCGTTCGTAGGCCAAAAGAGGAACGGAAAACTAACTGATTGGAATTTGTACATATTGATGTATATAGTCCATTATGTGTAGTCGTGGGCGATGGATTTCAACTTCATATGCTTTCTCCGAAGATTTGAGTGAGTATATGTATATACTTACTCAATAAGGAAGAAGTATGAAACATTTGAAAAATGTTCAGAGACTTTCAAGATGAAGTGGAAATCATTGTAACAAGAAAATAAAAGAGTTTATGATTGGATCATAGAGAAAGATGTCTGAGTTACAAGTTTAGCAAAACACCTAAGATTTGAGGAATCGTTCCATGGATTTGCATTTCCCAAAACACCATAGGAGTATGGAGTGTTCGAGATATGTAATGAAACCTTGTTTTACATGGTAAGATCAAAGGTGTCATTTATAAAACTGCCATTATAATTTAAAGATTAAAGCTTTAGTGACTATCGCTTTTACACTGAAAAGAGCTCCATCATGATCCGTTGAAATGACACCATATAAGTCATGGTTTGGGATAAAACCCGAATTGTCTTTTCTTAAATTTTGGTATGCTATGCATAAGTAAAATGTTTACAACCAAAGTCGGATAAGCACGTCTTTGTAGGTTATTCCAAAGAATTTGTTGGGAGTTTCTCCATAACGCCGAGGACAAAAGAGTTTGTCGCTTGGAACGTCAAGTTTCTTGAGAAGGAATTTTTCGTGAAAAGTTAAGTGGGAGGACAATAGAACTTTGATAAGGTTGTTGAGCCTTAGCTATATGTGCTAAGTAGCGCAACACCGGAAAGTGTCCCGGTGGCGGCCACAATGCTCATGGCTCTCGTGATTACAAAAGGTGTGATCTCGGAGATTAGAGTTCCTATAGAACCGTGTGGGTCGGTAAGAATCAAATAGTAAGATTTGATAAGCAAGTCGTTATTGTTTTGACAATGATGAACCGACTACATGCAAAGAAGCGATGATGGGCCCTAACTCCATAAAATGACTAGAAGTCATGGAATCCGTGATAGTATCCATACACGAGAAATCAAGTTTCTGAACTTAGAAGACCCTCCGGAAAGGCGTGAAGCCTATCGGTCGTGTTTGGATCTATAAAGAAATAGATATGGATGTTTCAAATCTATGAAATAGTCGACATGTCGAAAAGAGTTTACGACAATGTTCAAGGAATTGACTATGATAAGATTTGATTTTTCATAGCGATATTTAGTCTGGACGGATTAATGTAGCAACCAGTACATATATTTTGGTATATGGTAGTTGAACAAACAAAACAAGTTCTTCTAAAAGAATGGTTACCTAGGACGTGTACATGACATGATCCAAAAGGTTTTGTTAATTCAAAGGATGCTAAAAGAGTATGCAAAACTTCAATGGTTGAAGTGAGCATCGCGGAGTTGGAATCTTCACCGTGATGAAACCGTTAAAAGGTTTAATTTCATCAGAGACGATGAAGATGTTTGCATTTTGCAAGAAATTAAGTGGGAGCGCTAAGACATATTTCTAATACATTATGTGAAAGACATATTGTTGATTAGAAATAATGTATCTTTTATTGACACAGGTTAAGAATTTCATTTCGATGAAAGACTTAGGCATAACTCGAGAATTAGGCATCAATGTCTATATGAATAGATTGAGGCGCTAATATGGTTTTGCCAAATGTACATAGATAAGATGTTGAATGAGTTCAATATGGAAACAACAAGAAAGGTTCTTGACGCACGGAAAGGACTAAATCAAGATTCAAGTGTGTTGACACGCGATTCAAGTGTTTTGACACTTGGTGAAATCACAAGAATATTTTGATCAATCATTCTTTGAGATGTACACATCCAGATATGTCCTATGCTCTAAAAGTTATGAGCATATACCAGAATGATTCATAAGATGATCATTGGACAATAGTAAAGATATTCTTATGAGCTTTGGAAGAACTAAGAATATATCATGTATAAGTGACAAATAGTTAAAGGTAGTTCATTGTAAAGTGTTACATTGATACTTGTTTTGTCACAAGATACAAATTAAATTTATCTCAATTTAGACTATGGGTGGCACAATATAATGGAAAGGATGTTCCATGATGGATTTGGATGAGTTCCAAAGTTGAGATATTGTGACGGATACTACAACAAAAGGCTAAGTATATAACTGCTATAGTAGCAGCAAAGGAGGGCATTTGTGTTAAGTAGTTTGTTATCAAACTAGGTGTGGTTCATAGCGGGATAATACTATGAAGATACATTGTATGACAATTGTACCAACATAATTTAATCCCAAGGAACTAAAGGTCTCACCAAAGGACCAAATTTATACAATGCCATCTCATTGGAGAATGAGTAATGCGTAGAGACGCAAGGACATGCAAATACACACGGACCTGGAAGTGTCAGATCCAAAGATTATGTTTACCACTAGCAATAGTGTCTATACAACACCAGAAAGCCATAGGTGTTGTATGCACAAGTTTTTAACTAGATTATTGACTCTAGTGCAAGTGGGAGACTGTTGGAGATATGCCCAAGAGGCAATCATAAAGTGGTTATTATTATATCTTTATGTTTATGATAAATGTTTACATCCCATGCTATAATTGTATTAACCGGAAACATTAATACTTGTGTGTTTTGTAAACATAAAAGAGTCCCTAGTAAGCCTCTTGTTAAACTAGCTTGTTGATTAATGGATGATCATGGTTTCCTGATCATGGACATTGGATGTCGTTAATAACAAGATCATATCATTAGGAGAATGATGTGATGGACACACACCCGTAGTAAGCATAGCATAAAATCAAGTCATTAAGTTCGTTTTCTATAAGCTTTAAAATACATAGTAACCTAATCCTTCGACCATGAGGTTATGCTAATCACCATCACCGGATGGGTACTTTGATGACATCAAACACCACTTCGTAACTGGGTGGTCATAAAGGTGTCATTGGGTATTCTGAAAGTATGTGTTGAAGCGCATGGACCAAGATTGGGATTTGTCCATCCATATGACGGATAGATATGCTCTGGGCCCTCTCGGTGGAATGTCATCTAATTAGCTTGCAAGCATGTGACTGGGTCACAAGGGATGACATAACATGGAACGAGTAAAGAGTACTTATCAGTAACGAGGTAGAACTAGGTATGGAGATACCGACGATCAAACTTCGGATAAGTAGAGTATCGCATGACAAAGGGAATTGGTTTCGTATGTTAATGGTTCTATCGATCACGAAGTCATCGTTGAGTATGTGGGAGCCGTTATGGATCTCCAGATCTCGCTGATGGTTATTGATCGGAGAGGTGTGTCCATCATGTCTGCATATTCACGAACCGTAGGGTGACACACTTAAGGTTTGAAGTTGTTTTAAGTAGATATGGAATGTGCGTTGGAGACCGAATGTTGTTCGGAGTCTCGGATTGGATCCGGGACATCCCGAGGAGCTCCGGAATTGTCCGGAGAATAAGATTCATATATTGGGGATCATTTTCTAAATTAGGAAATGTTCCGGAGTATTTGTATGGGGATTCTAGAAGATTCAGAATGTTCCGGAAGGTTCTGGAAGATTTCTTGGAGTTTACTTGAAAACCAAGAAAGGATCAAGGAATCGTTGTGGGGTAAGACAAGGATTCGTGGGGGAGTAGGACTCTCCCCCCACCTCCTTGATCCGCCGGCCAAGGGAGAGGGGAGTCCTACAAGGACTCCACCTCCCCATGGCGCCTCCCTCCTTTAAATAGAGGGGTCGAGGCGCCACCCCCAGCCCCTCTCACTACTCCAAACCCTAGCCGCCTCTCTCCTCCTCCTTTCTTCTGCTCAGGCTTAGGCGAAGCCCTGCAGTATTCTCTACTCCACCACCACCACCACGCCGTCGTGCTGCTGGGATTCCGTGGAGAAGATCTACTACCTCCGCTGCTCGCTGGAACGGGGAGAGGAAGGTCTGCTTCGACTCCGCACGTGTGACCGATTGCGGAAGCGCTGCCGGAAAAAGACGTCTAGAGATTTTACACGAATTTGTATGGGGAAGCACAAAAATCTTTTTTGGGACAGCAACTTTCCCAATCATTACTTCTCTCTCATTAGAGGTTACTCTTGGCACAAAAAGCAAATAAAAAAGGATAAGTAGAGGTTATTACAGAGGTAATAACTTCCAAGACTCATCTAAAACTTTTGGGTTATCTCCCAATAAGTACTTTTCTTTAACGCCTTTAAGTTAGGCATAAGAAGCAAGAAAAAAATCAAGTGTTCTCAAATGAAGAAGCATTAAAACCAAATTTCTTGCCGTTACCTCTCTTATTTTTATTCTTAACCTTTGGAAAATATGATTGTTTGGTGGAGAAGAAAGGTGCATGGTCCCCTTTCCCACATCTATTATTACTCCAAGGAGTTCTAATAGGGACCTTCCAAGTGTAATTTGTCCTTTTCCTGCACATTCAATAACAAGATAATCAGTAGAAATCATTTTCCCAAGGATCTTTGTAAACACTCCTTCAACTATTCCAAGAGGTAATATGGTAGTATTATTAGCAAGAGATATTTCTTTTCCTCCTGTAGTAAGCCCCCAAGTATTCAGAGATTTATAAATATCTTTGGGCATAAGGCAAAATTCAGACATGATATCACAGCAAGCTTGAAAAGTTTCAGTGTTTATCTCAATTTTTATTGTAGGAAGCCACTTTGATGGTTCAGAATTTATTGGAACATAATTTTGATGCTCCCTAAGTGTATTATAGCAATATTTTAAGCTAGCAGTGCCAGTCTCAAGAGTGTTCAATCTAGCAAATATTTTTGCAAAAGAAACATCAGTTTGGCTAGGCAAGTTGTAAGTGAGGATCAATTTCTTTATAGCATTAAAAGCATCATACTCATTACATTGGAGGAAATCTCCGCCCACAACAGCATCTAAAGCATATCTATAGCAAAGAGCAATTCCAAGGTAAAAACTGCTAAGGAACAAGCTTTGAGTCATTTTAGGCTCAGTTTTTTTCATGTAGATCAGAGATTCTAGACCAAGCTTCCTTGAAGCTCTCCTCAATTCCTTGTTTAAAAGTGATAATCATTTCCTCGGGTGACATAGTGATTGGAGCAAGGCTAGACATAGTGGCAACTCAAGAAAGGAACTAATTCTTTTGTGTTTTTGAAATAAGAAAGCAAACTAGTAAAACTAATTTTTGTGTGTTTTTGATAAAGAAACAAGCAAACAAAGCAAAAGAAAACTAAGCAAAACAAAAATAACAAAGTAAAGAGATTGGTTATGAGGGACTCCCCTTGTGAAGATGTCCTTGACTCCCGGCAACGGCGCTAGAAAAATGCTTGATGGCTCGTGTATTAACAAGCTCGTTGGGGAACCCCAAGAGGAATGTATGATGAGCACAGCAACAAGTTTCCCTCAGTTATGAAACCAAGGTTTAATCGAACCGGTAGGAGCAAGGAAACACCCCAAAGGTGTTGCTAGCTGAGCCTTGGCAGGGCGCACTACCGATGCTAGTAGCAACGTGGAGACCTACACAACACAACCACAAAAGTCTGTCCCCAACTTGCGATGAGGTTGTCAATCTCACCGTGTTTTGCTGAAAACAAAGGATTAAACGTATCGAATGTAAGGAAGTAAAAGTTTGTAGAAAGTAAACACAAAGCAGTAAACAGTTTATAGATTGTATGTAAAAGAAAAGGACCGGGATCCATAGTTCACTAGAGGTGGCTCTCCTTAAGATAGATAACATGCTGGGTGAACAAATTACAGCGGGGCAATTGACAAACATCGAGAAAGCAATACATGCATATACTAATCATCTTGACTCCTTTGAGACTTGATTGGGCATTACAACATTATACATAGACCGCCATCCAACTACATCTATGACTAATAATCCACCTTCAGGTTATCATCCGAACCCCCTCCAGTATTAAGTTGCAAGCAACAGATTATTGCTTTACGAATTGCGTGTAAAGTAAAAAATATGATTGTTCTATGAACAAAAGATTGTTGTTTTCTCCCTAGTAGCAACAGCACATCTAGTACCTTAGAGATTTCTGTCACTTCCCCAGATTAGCAGAGGCATGAACCCACTATCGAGCATAAATACTAACTCTTGGAGCTGCTAGCATCTACTTGGCCAAGATAGCTACTAACAACGGAAAGCATCCAAGATCACAAATAACAAAGACATGATAGAATCAATAATCAATATGAAATAGCATCTCAATATCCATCGGATCCCCGCAAACACAACATGCAGAATTACAAATAGATGATCTTGATCATGAACGGAGCTCACAAGATCTAAACATGAAAGCACAAAGGAGGAGAACTAGCCATCTAGCCACTACATGGATCCGTAGTCCAAGGATGAACTACTCACGCATCACATCGGATGTTTGCATGGTGATGAAGAAGGCCTCCAGGGTGAATTCCCCTCTCTGGCAGGGTGCCGGGAATAGCTTCAGATCCCTCCCTATCTAGGGATGGAGATGACGGCGGCTACAGACTCTTTCGTGGATTTTTGATCGGGTACTTAGGGTTTTTGTCTCGAGGGCATCTTATAGGCGGAAGGAGAGGCCGATGGGGTGCTGGGGTCAGCCAGACCACCCCCTGGCGCGGGCCAGGCCTGGCCGCGCGGCCAGGTGGTGTGGCCGGCCCCCAGCCCTCCGTCTCGTATTTTGGCATCTGATGACTTCCGGAAAAATAGGGACTTTGGTTTTTGTCCCGTCCAATTCCGAGAATATTCATTTTCTGACTTTCCTAGAACCAAAAATAGCAGAAAACAGGCAGCTAGCACTGTGGCTCTTGTTAATAGGTTAGTCCAAGAAATCATATGAAAAGTACTCCAAAGTGTGGACAAAACACAAGAAAGTGGATAAAACCAAGCATGGAACATCAAAAATTAAAGATACATTTGCAATGTATCACGCTGTGTCTTTAGTTTCGTCAGAAACAGCCCAGGAAGAGCAGCAGTACCATGATCCTTTTTGCTGATAACCCCCTGTCTTTTCTGCCCCTCAAACGACAGCCCTGGACCCACTAACCAGCCCCTCAGCCGTTCGTTGCTTTTACAAAAAGGCTCCCCAGGTTTTTGAACCCTCACCCACGAACTCCCGGATCTGCCGCGTGTCGCCCGTCCGCTGGCTGCGTGCACGCGTGGGCTTGCTAGAGCCCCGACCCCCCTAGTCATCCTCCATGGGTCACTTCTAACCGCGTGAGAAAACCCTGACGCACCATTTCGCTAGCGCATTGTGCTAAGTCAGCATGGGCTCGGGGTCAGTTGTAGTAGCTAAGTGATGCCGCGGTATAAAAAGTTGCCAGCAAGTTTTTCCTAATAAAAATAATTCCAGAAAATGTTTAAACTTAAATAAATTCATATAAATCCAAATAATTCGAATTTGGGAAACTTTCCAAAACAAACTCTATTTCAAATTTAAATGTGAGTTCAGATCCAGTTACATAATTTTACCATTATGCCCCTAACATTCCAACTATGACCAATTTTCCCTTCTGCTAATTAAAATATGCTTAATAATAAATTTAAATCCATAAATCCAAATTTGACATATTATATATGTTTTCTGATCAAAAAATGTGAGGAATTCAAACATGCCATCCAAAATAACTTTTGAGCAATTTAAAATTTCGAAATTATTTAAATGCCAATAAATGCCTTTTTCTAAATAAATCTATAACTTTAATTCTGTAATTCCAAATTCGACAAGTAATATGTATAAATTGATCAGCGCGACAAGCCCGTTCTGATTATGCATTCCATGATATGAATTGAAGCATGCATCATATAAATACCTAAATACCTGAATGGTTTATGGAAGTAAAACTTGACCTAATAATTAATAAATGTGCTTATTTCTTGTTTCCACACCTCACCCTTGCCATGCTATGATATACCATGTAATTGTGCATCTTCCCATTATGGCATACCTTGTTTGCTTGTTGCATATGATTAATATGATTGTGCATTGTGTTTATTTTGGCCCTTGTGTGTTTGGTTTTTATCCGGATAGACACTGAGCAAGGAGAATACTAGGAGCCTCAGGAGTATTACCCGGACCGTTCTTATTCGACAACAGAACTGCCAGGCAAGAAATTCCCCATGCTTGCATACATATAGTACCTATTCTTCTATCTTACTCTTGCATCATTGAGTCATGATTGCATTAAAGTGAATCCCAAGAATTGCACAGCCTTTACTTTTAAACCCCACCAAAGCTTGTACCTCAATCCCATGAGCCATTACTACAGGAGTTGTTTGAGCCATGCGAGTCGTAGAATTGCATGTGTAGGGTTTGTGCGAGTCTTTGGATAATGAGGTACCTAAACAACTTAATATGAGTAGAGAACTAATGAAAGAGTCATTAGTGAGCATTATCTGCTATTTGGTTCTTTAAGCTCACTTGTGTCCTGTAGGACCCCGAGTACTTGATTCATGTTCCTTGACTATCACACTATCTGTATGTGAGACCATGAATCCCCTTCGCCTGAGCTTGATTCCCACTTTATTTCTTGGGGCCACAAAGTAGTTTGGGCCTTTATTACTATCATATGCCATGCTTTACCTCTTTATTTACGATTGTGCGTGGAGCACATGTACTATTTTGGAACATGGAATGTTTTCGCGGTATTGACAAGCCCAGTCACACTTTCAGGTTCCCGGTCGTTTATAGCCATTGACACAAACCCTGGGTCTGTCTCGGAGCCGGCCAACTCCGTTGTGGGTAGCTTAGTGGGGTGCCCCCCTAGAATGATTTATGAATCCTGTGAATGCTTTGTCGTAAGGCCTCGTTGGGTTTTATTTGGTTTTTCCTAGGTTGATCATGCGTGTGTTGCTATTTGTGCACCCCTGCAGGGTAAATCTTTCTGAAAACCGTGTCCGCGGTTATGGACAACTTGGAGCACAGTTTCTCGATCATAGACAAGCATAACTAAAGTACTGCCTTTAATTTGACTAAGACATGACTAGTAAATAGTGCAAAACTCATGGAATGGTTAATAAAATTGCCAACGGATGGGATGTTCTTCCGCCTTCTTGTCGTAAGCGAGAAGGAGGGCGAGCGAGATTATTGACGTTGCTTATATAACTGTTGTTATTAATTAACGGGTGTCCGTCCATCTCTGGTTGGGCGGATGTGTAGCGTGTCTCTATAGAACTTTGTAGCTATTATCTTTCGCTGCAATTGCGTCACCCTAGGTTGTTCCCTTTAGATGCAGTAAGACTTGCTGAGTACCTCTAGGGTCTCACACGATAAATATTTGGTTCAGATGGACAGGTATACTCCCAGGAAGGTTACTGGGTTAAGGAGACGGATGATGGTGGCAATGACCATCAGGTGTAGAGATTCTAGGGATGGAGATCCATGAGATCTGTGGGCGGGATGTGCTTATTTCAGGGCATCTTATGCCAATTTGCTTCTTATCCGCACTCGGATCATGTTCTCTGCTTCCGCTTGATACTCTGTTGCGTGATGTATGAGGATGTATCCTAAACTATTATATCTATATAGGATATTTGGATCTTACCGTATGGCATTGAATATTTCTGTTTCTATTGTTTCTAGATGGTGTGACTCTGATGTCTATTGTAAGCCGTAAACATACATACTGATTTGTGTATGCCGTGGTCGCGTTACCTGTCGCTTATGCCACTTGCTCTTGTCCCAATGTTCTTGAAAATGGATAAGGTGGTCGGGTGGTACCGTGCCCTGGTCCGCTTCGACGATCCTACACATGGGTGGCCAAGGGCCGCCGCGGTAGAATTCCTTATCCATTTTTGGGTTCATCTAGGCTCGTGCTTAGAGCGTAATATCCGAGGTATTACAATTGATATCAGAGCCATTCCGCCCTTTAGGGTCTCAGCCAAGATGGTCGTTGTCAGTTTAGAAAATATTTTTGGTAGCTATGTATACTAGGGAAAAACTAAACGTGAGAGTAGGACTGCTTTCATTTTTCTTCTTACCCACCCACCCACCCTTTTTCTGGTAAGGAAGTGTAACGCTTGTCTATCCTCTTCTAAAAATTCAAACTAGGATTCACGTGTTTGGGGTTTCCGTAGTACCATAGGATGTGTGTGTAATTCTTTGTCTACCTGTTGCATCCAACCTTGTTGCTGCAATCTTCATTTGGTTATCAACTATTGGTACATTCGATAACAGCAGGCTTTGTGTAAACCAACATGATCTATCTGATTCTTTGTAAACCGATGTGATCTGTCTTTCTCTTTGTAACCGGCGCATTCTAGTTAGGGGTTTTCGTTCTGTATATGTTAATCTCTTTCAGTTGTTCATAAGAAGGATAAGAGTTGGGTTGCACATTTTTCCTATTCTTGTACGAAGTAATGCTTTGAGTGCAGGATGGAGTCATGACCATACCACTACTTTTATCATTCGCTCTTATACATTGAATGGGTAAAGCTGCTAAGCTCTAACTTTTAAGTGGTTTTGCGCATCTAGTTGGTGTTTTAATGACGAAATTTGCGGAAAACTTTTCTTTGGTACATTTGTGTTCCACACTCCTTTTCAGTCATGTGCGATATGCTAACTATCTTCTAGGTGCTATGAACTTTGCTTGATATTTTAATATCATCTTAGTAAATTGTATCCTTTAATATTGGTTAATTCTATTTTAGTGCTATTTTGGATTATTAATAATTCTCCATTATGGTACTAACGCAAAGTTTTTTCATCAATAACAAGATGCCTCACCGCAATGATGATGTCCCGAGTTTGCCAGAGTTGGGTGTTGTGCTTGTCAGTTTGGCAAATGCTCTCGGAACTATGCAACAAAACCAGCAGAGGTTCGAGGAGAGTGTTAGGAGGAATGAGTTCGCACCACCTCCTCCACCTCCCTAGTGTGGCAACTTGAAGGACTTTCTGAAGTTCGCCCCACGTCACTTCGAGGTGACCACCGAGCCACTGGATACCGACGATTGGCTCCGGGAGATCATGAGGCTACTGGATACCGTAGATGTTGTTGAGCACGACAAGGTCAAGTGCGCTACTCACCTTCTACATGGGTAAGCCGCTCTTTGGTGGGACAACTATCTGAGAGCAAGTCCTCCTAGATTTCAGCCAACATGGGGGCAATTCACTAATGCTTTCAAGGAGCAGTACCTGCCTGAAATTGTTATGGAACGCATGAAGGAGGTGTTCTTGAATCTTAAGCAGGGGAATGACAATGTCAATACTTACATCAAGAACTTCGCAAACTTATCTTGTTATGGTGGGGATGGGGTTTCTGATGGTAAGAAAAGATAGAAGAGGTTCCGTCATGGGCTAAATGCTTCAATCAAATATGTTATCAATCATGCCACTCTAAACTCGTTGCTTAAGCGTCAACAAACAACTCTCCAAGAAGAGGCAAGTAAGCATGCATATGATGATTCCAATAAGCACAACTATGATACTGGTAGTTCCTCAGAAGTGGCCTCTCCTTCTAAGCGTCGTGTGTGGGTCCCTAGTACCGCACCGCTGCTCCCTGCTCCGCCAAGCCCATCAGTTTTCTCTCCTTGGCCACCATACCCTTGCAACGTCGCTCCAAGGGGCTACATCAACAATTACCCTAGAGCGCCATATGGTGGAGGTCCTGGCTACTCTACTCCTTATCCGAGTGGTGCTTGTTTCTCGTGTGGGAACACTGGACACCAGCAGTGGAACTGTCCTATGAACAACAAGGCTCTTCCTCCTCCACTTCCAAGACCTGCTTCGACAATCGCTCCTCGTGCACCTGCACCACGGGCTCTCAACATCAACACCAAGCCCCGGTCCACGGTTGCTCGCGCCAACAACATCAATATTGTTCAAGCTGAGCACACACCTGGAGTTGTGCTGGGTATGCTTCCTGTTAACTTAGTTTCTGCACAAGTTTTATTCAATTCTGGTGCATCGCATTCATTTGTGTCTCACAAGTTTGCAAATGAGCATGAGCTACCTATAGACCCGCTGGATAAAAAGTTAATGGTTCTCTCTCTTGGGGAAAGAATGCTATCTACCAAGATCAGTCATGGCAATCAAATTCAAATTGGTGGTTCTTCATTTCGGGCTTCCTTGATTGTTCTTGACAGTTTAGATATTGATGTCATATTGGGCAGGGATTGGTTGGCGGCAAATAAAGCTATGATTGATGATGAGTGCATATTTGCATCATGTTTTATATTGTTATTTTGCATTGTAGATGTAGGATCTTGATATTTTACGACGCTCCCGCGCACGTTTTATGTATGTTTTCACCAGGATCAGGACAGATGATTGATACAATGGACACAATTCTTGGAGCAATTGTGCTAAGGAGAAAAGGAGTTAAAAACAACGTAAATCGCTTATTTGGGAAATATTAATAATACCAGAAGAAAACCCGAAGCGATCAAAGGAGACAGATGGTTTAATGACCAACTATACAGCAGGAATAAATTTTCCGGCCGTATAGTTCCCGCTGTATAGTTGACGCCGCCACCGCCTCCTCAAATAGTTTCACCCCGTTCAACTGGATCAGAGAGACGACATATAGAACACCCAGAAATCACCGAAACCTCACCTCTGAAAGGCATCTGGAGGGGGAACTCGTCCACCAGGGATCTATCTTCGCCCTGCACAGATCCGGGAGGCTAAGGCATCGATCTTCATCATCAACCACTACACCACCACCATCTCCATCCATCCCATCTACATCTTGTCTAGATCTTGTTGTAATTTTCGTACTCGTTGTGGATTTATACAAGTACTATTCATCTATGATAGATTCCATTGTTATTGCCATGATGTGGATTGCCTCCATGTCTGAGTAGATCATTAGTTCTTGGGGAGATGGAGAAACCCTAGTATGAGATTGAAATAAGATAAAGTTTATTATGATATTCATCGCTGTGACCATGTGTTAGATTGTCTTCATCTTGATGTTGAGAGAAGTCGACCTCTCAATATTTGCCTCTCATGGGGACTTGATGGAGGGAACTACTTGTTGGTAGACAGAGGCGTGTTAGCACTTATAGTGACTTTAAAGCTGTTGGCACTCCTTACGCATCAACTTGGGAATCTAGGAAACCCACGGAACACTATCCATGCCATGGGATACATGATACATCCATTTTGCATCACTATTCTATATCATAATTTACTGTTATTCATTGATATATTTCATATTAAGAGATGATACTTATGTAACTTCACTTGTTTTTGTATGGTTGATGACTTTTGGAGCATGGACCGCTGTAGTCAGGATTCTGATGGAAAATGTGTTGTTTGGAGGAGAAATTCACGAAGATCATAAAATCCGGGAAAATACATGGAAAATCCTATTTTCCTAGACGACGAGGATTGTCAGAAGGGGAAGTGGAGATGGGCCACAGGGGCCCACACCACCCCCTAGCGCGGGCCACCCCAGGCCGTGCCACCAGGTGGTGTGGCTGCCCTAGCCCACTCTAGGCTCTCCCCTCTGGTGTATATTATCCTCCCGAAACCCTAAGACTCGGGGGGGGGGGGGGACCAGAGAAAGATTCTACCGCCTCTGTGGGGCAGAAAACACCGAGAGAGAAAGATCTCTCCGGCAGAAAGAATTCTGCCAGGGGAATTCCTTCCCGGAGAGCGGAGATCGTCACCATCAACACCACCATCAAGCTGGACTTCATCGGGATTATCATCATCATCATCATCACCACCATCATACCGCTGTAACAATTGGATTGGATCTTGCATAGTTCTTAGGGGAAACTTTCTCGGTGTTGATTACTCTTTGTAGTTGATGCTATTGAGTGAAACCATTGAATTATTGTTATGTTTAGATTGTTACTTATCATTATTTCATCTCTGATCTTGATCCATATGATGTCTTGTGAGTAGTTTGTTTAGTTCTTGAGGACATGGGAGAAGTCATTGTTAGTAGTGGAATTGTGTTGAGAAAGATTCAATGGTTTGTTAATTAAGTTGTGGTGTACTTCTTCTAGTGGTTTCATGTGAACGTCGACTACATGACACTTCACCTATATGGGCCTAGGGTAATGCATTGTGTATTTGGCTACTAATTGTAGGGATTGCCGGAGTGACAGAAACCTGAACCCCCATTAGGAAGCCTTTGCACAAGGGATGTCAGGGTCTTAGAGTTTAAAGTTGTGGTTAGATGTCTATCTTAATTACTTTCTTGTGCTTGCGGATGCTTGCAAGGGGTATAATCACAAGTATGTATTAGTCCTAGGAAGGTCGGTACATTAGCACAAGTTCACCCACACAACACTTAGCAAGCTAAAGAATATTAATCAACTATATGAAGCGAAAGCACTTGACGATATTCCCATGTGTCCTCAAGAATGTTTGGTCATCTTAAGTAATACAACCGGCTTGTCCTTTGCTGAAGAAAGGATTGGGCCACTTGCTGCATTTATTCTTATTGTCTTTTATTTACTTGTACTTTATTTACTTGCATTATCAAAAAAACCTAAAAATCTGTTTGCTAAGTATTTACAGAGAATTCATGCTCCAAGCCACTAGCCAGTACCTTCTGCTCCTCGTTGGGTTCGACACTCTGACTTATCAAAAATACTACGATACACCCCCTATACTTGTGGGTCATCAATACGTCCTACGGGATTAAGTCCCTTAATAGGGCAGTAATTCGATTGATGTCGATTGCTGACTGTTGTGGTTATGAGGATGATGTGAGAAGTGGTTGTTGCCTATTTGTCCATATACGGAGTTCCTCCCACACATACATAGTTGAGAATGTTCATGATATTAATCTTTACCTTAGCTCCTTATAAGGCTAGTGGTGAATCCGCTACTCCCTGAGAACGCTTTTTCCGCATTGCAGTTCCAATCTCTCTTACATACGCGATACTTACTTTCTGTATTCAGTTGTTGTACTTTACTTATTGTTGCTCTTATACCAAAAACCCAAAAACACATTTTTACGCAATACTCACGTTTTATCTTGTCACTTAGAACTTTATTTAGCATTACTAGTGTAATATTTATTTCAAGAGTTATTAGACTTCAGACTCCTTCTCCCTGTGGGATCGATATCTTTATTTCAAAACTAGCTACAACCGATCTGTGCACTTGCAGTCATCAATTGATTGTGCAGCACACTCAGTTTCCTTAAAAATTCCTGAAAAGGCCATATAGTCTATTCTCCAAGGCAAACTCCTTCTATTCAGCTCTACTCTTTGGGTGTCCAAAACATTGATGTTATGGAAGCCTTGCAAAATGTTCCTGTGGTCTGTGAGTTTCCAGATGTGTTTCTAGAAGAGTTACCAGGTATGCCTCCTGACCGAGAGGTCGAGTTTGTGATTGATCTTGAACCTGGAACCGCTCCTGTTTCCAAGCAGCCTTATAAAATGGGTCCTGCAGAGTTGGCTAAACTCAAAGGCAGCTTGATGAACAAGAGAAGTTGGGTTTCATTCAGCATAACACTTCCTCTTGGGGCAGCCCAAAAATCTTTGTGAAGAAGCGAGACCGAACTAATCGACTTTGTGTTGACTACCGAGCTCTCAATGCAAAAACCATGAAGAATAAATATCCCCTTCCGCGGATCAGTGATCTCTTCGATCTTCTTGCAGGAGCAGTGTTATTCTCCAAGCTAGAGTTGAGAAGCGGTTATCATCAAATCAAGATTCACAAGGAAGATTGTAACATCCCAAAACTTTAATCAAGGTTATCAAGATTCTAATCAAGCAAATTAGGGTTAATAAAAACTTTTTAGTATTAAAACTAATTATGAATGCATGTGTGTTTGCATTAGTGTAGAATTGTTTGGAAATGCCATGTTTGATTGATCTAAATGATATGAAATGGTCTAAAGGTGAATGCCACATCATCTAGAACATTTACAAACAAAATCCAAAGAAATCAAATCAGATTAAATAATGCAAATGGTCATTTTGACCCTTTTAATCCACTAGGCCACTTTAGGTGTTCCTAGAAGTCAATTCCCAACAGAAACAATTCTAGATCTTTGCACCCCTTGCTAGACCAAGTAAAGATGTACCAAGGCCCACTTTACAATCTTACAGAAACCTTTAGCAAGACAATTTAAATAACATTTGAAAATGGAATCCTATACATATGTTAAGATCCCCATTTTTGCAAATCTCATCAAATGAGTTCACCTTGCCAATCCCTAGCAACCACAGATGCCCAAGCTTATGACCAACACACCCACCAAATTTGAACCAAAAATTCGAATTTAAATCCCTTGCGGGCATTGTGTCGAACACCTGGCAGACAAAGATAAACTGGCCTAACAATTACTGTTCTAGAGCAGTGATCAAGTGCCACTAGGGCCTCAATCCACTCCCCTTGTCCCCTCTAGTTCCAACCAGGCCATAAACAGGCTACCCCTTCACCGCTTGCAGCAGTGCCAAGCCACCGAGCGCCATGCCCGCCGGTCGAGCATGGACAAATCCCAGCAGACCGGCCCGCTCTCTCCCGCCATGCCTAGGAGGATCGCCGCACCCTACCGCCTCTCCATGTCCACCCCTCGATGACATCCAGGCCGTGGACCACCCCCAGCGACGCCGCGCCCACCGTGTTTGCGCCATGCCGAGCACGTGCTAGAGCGCCGCGCCCGACAAGCATGCACACGCCGCGCCTCGACCGTAGCCCGCACGCACCGCTTCGCCATGACCCCAGGAACCACCCGGACATGCCCGTTCACCGCCGCTTGACCCGCAGCCACCATGTGCCGCGTCGAACGCCGCTTCTGCCGCACAGAGCACCAGCCGCGCCCGACCAAATGCCACCGCCCCTAGTCACGCCTTCTACGCCATAGATGACCACCAGCAGACCGCGCACCGTCCACCTACCATCGCCCGACAATAGCTGCTTGTACCGTCGCCCTCGATAAGCCGTGCCCACGCCGCTCGGTCTCGCCGTCCATTGGCTGGAATTTTGCCGGAGCTTGCCGCGACAGAGGAGAATAGGCGCCGTCGATTGGAGCAGCCCCAGGAGCCGCCGCGACCATGCCTAGAACCGTCGTCGTCTACCAGTTCGATCGCCCCCATCACCACGTCTAGCTGAAGCCCAGGTGAGCCCCCACGTACCCCCACCATGTCGCTAGGGTTCGTCCTCGCTGGAGAACTGTTCGCCGGAGATGAAGAACCACAACCGTTCGATCTGTTCTTATCGTAGAGCCCAGGTTGCCCCGTACTGCTTCGCGTTTGATGTGCCGCTGACATGCTAGACCAGCCTGTCAGTAGCCTTCTGCGACGCGGAGTTCCACTGGGCCGGCCCGTTTAGTTTCCCGCGCTAGCCCACAGATTCAAATTACTATTTTTCCATTTATGTTTAAACTAGATGCTGTCCACTTATTCAAAAATCAATTTAGAGAGTTTCACTTAACCAAAATGCATGATTCAAATTTTGTAAGAAAGTTAATTAAAATATCTATCCAAGCCTATTGGATTTAAATCAATTGGAGTTAAAGATAATCTATAGCAAAAATAACAAGACAGAGACCTTTCTACATTCAAACATTTTTCAAAAATCAACCATAATAGCTTTTGAGTTGATTTCAACTATCAAAAAATCACATTTGACCATACCTATCTGAATATGTAAAAATATCTAGGATTGCATGCAGTGACTTTGGAATAGTACCAAAAGAATGCTATTAGGGCATTTCTAGTCACTTTAAATTGATTAAATAATAAACTTAAACTTTATAAAATGTGACCAACCCTTTAAATCACATTCCCATGTATTGGAATATGTGGTTATGACATGTGTCCACATGATCCCATATTCTATTTGGAGAATATTAAATCTTAGTTAATTTCAATGAGTAGAAATTACTTTCCTCAAATAAAATAATGAAACTAGTTCTTTAAATCATGTGATGATTGTGATGATACTAGATCATCAAGTGTGTTCCTTAGTAAGCTAAATAGACTAGTTAAGTATTGTTTGGTGATTGTGTACCCCGCATTCCTTTATAGACGATAGTACCGACCAAGTCTACGAGGAGGAGGAGTTCTACCCCGAAGAAGACGAGGAGAATTTCAATCACTACACCAATCAAGGCAAGCTAGAACTAAGCAAGTTAACCCTTGCCACCTTTTTAACTTAAGAAAATTCCTTAAGCATGCTTTGGTTATACCATTTTGATTTATGCCCATCCCAAGGTTTACTTGCAAGCTTTACTTTCTTTCTTTACGAAAGTTCTTTACCTTTCTTATAGATAGCATAAAGAGTATAAAACTTGGCCTATCTAGTTATACCTAGATGTCATTCTATGGCATGAGATTGAAGATTAGCACCCATCATTAGTGAACACTCTTAACCCTAGTGGCTAGTGCTAATCATAAAACTTGATCACTTTAGATGGGACTACTTGGTGAAAATGATTATGAAAACCTTGGAATGATGAGTCATTCTATTGAGATGTTTTGACATGTGATGAGAAACACAAATGGTTTATGATGATGAAAATTTTGAGGTATGAGCCTTTACCCTTTATAAAAACTAATGGTTGGGTTCGGATGCGATACCATTCCAAGTTTACCGTACAACCACAATACCTGAATTGGGTAAGGCTTAGACAGAAGTTTATATGCATTAGTATGGGTTCCTTCGCGGGAGAGATTTGAGCTGAGGCTACCTCTTGATGATGTCCACCTATGAAGGGCCCAGGATGGCGGATGGCCATGGCTAGGAGGCCAAGCTCATAGGGGAGGTGTCTATACTAGAGTGTGTAATTGAAAGGTTATGATTGATTATCCGCATACTAAGTATGATGGTTCAGGGTTATCCCTGAAGGATGTATCGAATTTTGTGTTTAAAGTGTACCACCTCTGCAGAGTGTCAAACTATTCGAATAGCCGTGTCCGCGGTCATGGACAGTTGGAGTGGCCATATTGTTCCGTCGTCAGATGTGTTGAATATGACTTATGAAATGAATGGTGACTTTGACTTGACCACCATAGGGTTATGACTATGAAAACTAAGTTCCCAACTTAAGTGATTTTAGAACATTAAATTAGCTTTCTTTACTTCTGAACTCAGCTTAGGTTTCAAATTAGCTTTTGCAAATAAACTTAGAGTTTAGCATTCCTACTAGAACTACCTTACTTGTTAGTGATAGTTTGTGAGTACTTAAAGAGTACTCATGGCTTTGTCCCTGTCTATTCCCGTGGCCAGACTACGAGGAGGACTACCCTGAAGAAGGATAGCAGGACGGCTATGACAACTAGGATCATCTCCCATCATCAGCATTGCCTGTGACACTGAAGATGGAGCCCATCGCTACGCTATTTATTTCACTGCTTATTTGTACTAAGACTAAATCATGAGATCCTTTATTTGTGTAAGACCTTATTATGGTTTGTAATGGATGATGTACTGTGATATCCAATCTGTTATGTCTCGCAAAAATGGTAATCCTGGGATTGCGAGGTATGGCATAACAGGCATCTGGGATTAAAAATCCGGGTGTTGACAAGTTGGTATCAGAGCCATCCTGACCATAGGAGACCCTAGTTAGAATGGACGTCCGAACAAAAACTTAGTTTCAAAAACAAAGAAGGTGAGTATTTCTGAAAACCTATTCCCACTCTTATCCTTGATTCTTTCAAAAAAATCATGTTCCTAAAAAATTCTTACATTACTACATAAAACTTGACACACTTGATCACCTCACGAACTTACTCATCCTAAATTCTTGTAGATGGAAGTTCAGTACTGCAAGTTCTACCAGTTGGGAAACGGAGGCCAACTGATCTTTGAGAGGGATCTCGATGCACTGTCGGAGTATTTGGAGTGTCCGCATCCGGAATTCTTTGGGGCTCAACTCAATGATCACCTAGGAGGAGATCTACAATGGCTGATAGTTGCTGATCTTCAAGGCAAGATGGAAGAACCCCTTTCGGAGAAGATTCAATTCACCGTGAGAGACAACAACTGGCTAGATGGATTAGCTAGGGCAATGAATGAATCTCTTGCCCGTCTTTGCGGACAGAACGTCAACTTGATCCAGGGAACTTGCTTTGCTCACTATGCAAGGCGTGATTCTATGGCAATGCCATTGGAGATGCCAAGTCACCCGGAGATGAAGCGCCAAGTGGAGAACCTTGACTTCATGTTGTATGATCGAAAGAAGGAATTGGACAATGCTCAAGCCTATGCCAACCACAACCTTGCCATTGCCGCCCAGAAGGCCCAGACTTTCGCCCTACTCGTCAAGGATCGCCAATCTCTTCGTCGTCAACGCGAGAAGAAGGATCGCACCATAGCTCGTCTTCGCAAGAAGGTGGCCGACCTCGAGAAGACCATCCAGGAACAAGAAGCTCAGCTTGCAGCAAAAGAAGAAGAAGAAGGTGAAGACATCCAGGGAGATATTCACTCGTACCTCAGTGATGACGAGGACTACCTGGAGGATGATGCCATGGACTTCTACACCGATGATGATGACTCTGACTTCATTGATGATGAGTAGATGCATGTGATCACTATCATAGGAATGAGTTGTATCGGTCCCACTATATCGTAGTTTATAGAATGGTTCTCAAAACCATTTATTTTCCTTTTGTTGTGGTGTGTGTGTGTGTGTTTGTATGGTGTGCTTTGCATGAATGAATGAGAAGTTGTTAGTTTTCCAAACCGGAGTCAAACTCAAAGTCTAAAAGCTTTTGAAAACAAAACCATGAACCTTAGAACTTTCCCTCTTACCCCTTTATCTATCTCAATCTTTAGATGACTCGTGGAAACCCCGGAGTAAGAAGCTCATCGCAGGACCCGATGCTGCAGATTCTGCAGATACTTGTTTCAGATCGTGAAGCTAGTAGAGCAGAGCGCCAAGCCAACCTAGCCACCCTGCAACAGATAGCTCAAATGGCCCACAATAATCAAGGCCATGGAAATCAAGATCATCATGGATCCAAGCTCAAGAACTTCCAGAATACCAATCCCCCTATCTTTAGCGAGTCTAAAGACTCATTAGATGCAGATGATTGGTTACAAACCATGGAGAACAACCTAGAACTCACAGGAGTTGATGCCAATGAGCAAGTACTGTTTGCCACCCACTATCTGGCAGGAGATGCGAGAGCCTGGTGGAGTAGCACCCGTACTATGAACCATGGTCAAGTGATGATGTGGGAAGCTTTCAAGACCAAGTTTAGCCACACCTATGTGCCGCAAGGTTTAGTCACTAGAATGAGAGATGAGTTCAGAGAGCCGAAGCAAGGCAGGATGACTATAGTGGAGTACCGTGACAGATTTCTATCCCTTGCTAGGTATGCACCTGATGAGATCAACACTGAAGCCAAGAAGAAGGAGAGATTCCTGAATGGATTGCATGATGAGATGCAAACGGTGTTAATCAACATCCGTTTTGAAGATCTCGAAGAGCTAGTCAACTCTGCCATCTAGATGGAAGGAAAGATAAACCAAGCCAATGACAATCACAAGCGTAGAATGATGCACCAGAGTGGATCCAACCACCCTCAGAAGTATCGCCCCAACCCATCTGCAGGATATGCCCCAAGGAACAATAGACCCCCAATGTCGCGTCCAAGATACCCCAACCGCAGCGGAGGAAATATGAAGTCCAGAGGAAACCACAACAACAACCTCGGCAACTCCAACAACTTCAACCGTGCACCGCCCAAGTCCAACAACAACAATACAGCCCCAAGGGCTGGAACCAATGTGATACGTCCATTTTGCATCACTATTTTATGTCATAATTTACTGTTATTCATTGATATATTCCATATTAAGAGATGATACTTATGTAATTTCATCTGTTTTTGCATGGTTGATGACTTTTGGAGCATGGACCACTGCAGTCAGGATTCTGATGGAAAAGGTGCTATTTGGAGGCAAAATTCGTGAAGATCAGAAAATACAGGAAAATATAGGGAAAATCCTATTTTTCCAGAAAACAAAGGATGCCAGAAGGAGGAGTCGAGATGGGCCACAGGGGCCCACACCATCCCCTGGCGCGAGCCACCCTAGGCCATGCCACCAGGTGGTGTGGCTACCCTGGCCCACCTCTGGCTCTCCCCTCTAGCGTATATTATCCTCCCGAAACCCTAAGACTCGGGGACCAACCACAGAAATATTCCGCCTCCTCTGTGAGGCGAAAAATACCGAGAGAGAAAGATCTCTCCGACAGACATAATTCTATAGGGGGAATTCCTTCCCGGTGAGGGGAGATCGTCGCCATCAACACCACCATCAAGCTGGACTTCATCGGGATCATCATCATCATCAGCACCACCATCATCATCAGCACCTTCATCACCACCTCCATATTGCTGTAACAATTGGGTTGAATCTTGCATAGTTCTTAGGGGAAACTTTCCCGGTGTTGATTACTCTTTGTAGTTGATGCTATTGAGTGAACCATTGAATTATTGTTTATTTTCAGATTGTTATACATCATTATTCCATCTCTGATCATGATCCATATGATGTCTTGTGAGTAGTTCGTTTTGTTCTTGAGGACATGGAAGAAGTCATGTTGTTAGTAGTGGAATTGTGTTGAGGAAGATTCAATAGTTTGATATTTAAGTTGTGGTGTACTTCTTCTAGTGGTGTCATGTGAACGTCGACTACATGACACTTCACCTATATGGGCCTAGGGGAATGCGTTGTGTATTTGGCTACTAATCGTAGGGGTTGCCGGAGTGACAGAAACCTGACCCCCCGTTAGGAAACCATTGCACAAGGGACGTAAGGGTCTTAGAGTTTAAAGCTGTGGTTAGGTTTCTACCTTAATTACTTTCTTGTACTTAGGGATGTTTGCAAGGGGTTTAATCACACGTATGTATTAGTCCTAGGAAGGTCGGTACATTAGCACAGGTTCACCCACACAACACTTAGCAAGCTAAAGAAGATTAATCAACTATATGAAGCAAAAGCACTTGACAGTCTTCCCATGAGTCCTCGAGAACGTTTTGTCATCTTAAGTAATACAACCGGCTTGTCCTTTGCTGCATAAAGGATTGGGCCACTTGCTGCATTTATTCCTACTGTCTTTTATTTACTCGTACTTTATTTACTTGCATTATCAAAAAACCCTAAAAATCCGTTTGCTAAGTATTACAGAGAATTCCTAATCCATACCACTAGCCAGCACCTTCTGCTCCTCATTGGGTTCGACACTCTTACTTATAAAAAATACTTCGATACACCCCCTATACTTGTGGGTCATCACAATGTCGTGCCTGTTGCAGCCGAAGACAAGTCCCAGATTACTTGTTTTGAATGTGGATTGAAGGGTCACTACTCCAACGAGTATCCCTAGAAGCTGGCAGCCACCACCACCAATGTGAATGCCCCAGCTCAGCAGCAACGCCGTGTTCAGCCTGGAAGAAGGTTTGCCCTAGGGAATTCTCTCAACCGCAACGGCCGTTTGTTCCACATGAACGCTGAAGAAGCCTAGGAAGCGCCAGATGTCGTGCTGGGTATGTTTTCTGTTAACTCAGTATTAGCAAGAGTGTTGTTTGATTCTAGAGCATTGCACTCGTTCGTTATAGAAGAATTTGCATGCACTAGTAAGATTCACCCAACCAATTTGGAGCATGTCATGATAGATCAAATACCTGGTTCAACCACCAAAGCTAGAAAAATTTGCAAGGTTGTACCTATTAGAATCCATGGGATAGATTTTTATGCCAATCTAATAGTACTTTGAACCAAAGGTTCGGAAGTAGTACTAGGAATGGATTGGATGTCGAAACATAAAGGATTGATCGACTGTGCCAAGAAAGCCATAACCATGACTAGTAGCTCTGGAGTATCAGTAGATCATATATCTGAATCCTTACCCCGTCAATTCAAATGCAACAAGAGTCTAGCCCAACCAACCCTTGACCAAGTCAGAGTAGTCTGTGAATACCCCGACGTATTCCCAGATGAATTGCCCGGTATGCCCTCGGATCGGGATATCGAGTCCATTATTGAACTAATTCCTGGAACTTGACCTATAGCTCAGAGAACTTATAGCATGAACCCATCAGAACTAGTGGAGCTGAAGAAACAATTCGATGCTATGCTGGCGAAAGGTTTGATTCAACCAAGTGCATCGCCATGGAGATCGCCCGTTCTGTTTGTGGACAAGAAAGATGGAGGTAACTGTTTGTGCACAGATTACCGGAAGCTGAATGATGTCACCATCAAGAACAAGTACCCACTGCCCAAGATAGAGGATCTATTTTATCAGTTGACTGGTGCCAGAGTGTTCTCTAAGATTGATCTTAGGACTGGTCATCATCAACTCAAGATTCGTGCAACGGATATTCCAAAGACCGCCTTTACCACCAGATATGGATTGTATGAGTATACGGTCATGTCTTTTGGATTAACCAATGCCCCTGCTTATTTCATGAATCTCATGAATAAGATTTTTATGAACTTTGTGGATAAGTTTGTCATTGTTTATATCGGCAATATTCTTATCTATTCCAAGTCAGAAGAAGACCATGAGCAACACTTGAGAACCATCCTTGAAACCCTCAGAGAGCATCAGTTGTATGACAAGTTTAGCAAATGTGAGTTCTGGCTGAAAGAAGTAGGATTCCTTGGACATATTGTGTCGGCAGGAGGAGTCGCTGTTGATCCCGCCAAGATCAAAGATGTTGAAGCCTGGGAAGCCCCAACCACTCAAACCCAAGTCTATGCATTTCTCGGATTAGCAGGATATTACCGCAAGTTTGTTGAAGGATTTTCGAGTATAGCAAGACTAATGACCCAACTGTTGAAGAAAGACAAGAAGTTTGAATGGACTGACAAATGTGAAGCAAGTTTCCAAGAACTCAAGAAGATATTGATTTCAGCCCCAATATTGATTATGCCAGATATCAAGAAGCCTTTTGATGTGTATTGTGATGCATCCAAGATTGGTGTCGGATGTGTGTTAATGCAAGAAGGCAAAGTCATAGCATATTTTTCAAGACAACTGAAGCAGCATGAGCAAAACTACCTTACCCATGATCTTGAACTAGCAGTCGTAGTTTTAGCCTTGAAGACATGGCGTCATTACCTTATGGGAAACCGCTGTGAGATTTACTCGGATCACAAGAGCTTGAAGTATATTTTCACTCATAAGGAGTTGAATATGAGGCAAAGGAGATGGATAGAGTTAATCAAGGATTATGACCTTGACATTCACTATCACCCCGGCAAAGCCAATGTGGTAGCGGATGCTCTTAGCAGATTGCCGTGTAGATTAAACACCATGATCAAAGAAGCCCAGCCAAGTTTGCATGAAGAGTTGGAGCAGTTTAGAACAGAGCTAGTTAGCAAAGGATTCTTAGATAGCATTGAACTTCAACCCACTTTTATCAGTCAGATCAAAGAATCCCAGAAGGGAAATGCAAGTATCGACGGAATCAAACGTCGTATTGGTACAGGGAAGGTACCCGGATTCACCGAGGATGAAGGAGTTTTGTGGTACAAGGGACGTATCTGTGTGCCAACAGATTCGGAGCTGAAGCAAGTTATCATGCAAGAAGCTCATGATACTCTTTATTCTATCCACCCCAGAGGAACAAAGATGTATCAGGATTTGAAGGAGCAATTTTGGTGGCACAAGATGAAGAGAGAAATCGGAAGCTACATCGCCAAGTGTGATATCTGTCAGAGAGTCAAGGCGGAACATCAGAGACCCACATGACTGTTGCAACCCTTGCAGATTCCGGAATGGAAATGTGATTCCGTCAGAATGGATTTTATCACCGGTTTGCCTACTTCTAGTAGGGGAAATGACTCTATCTGGGTCATAATTGATAGACTGTCCAAGGTAGCCCATTTTATACATGTCAAGACAACCTACCAGAGCTCGAAGCTAGCAGACTTGTACATTGCTAGAATCGTCAGTTTGCATGGAACCCCCAAGACCATAGTATCGGATCGAGGAACCCAATTTACCTCAAGATTTTGGCAGAAAGTCCAAGAAGGATTAGGAACCAAGTTGAATTTCAGCACAACTTATCACCCGCAGACTGATGGACAGACTAAAAGAGTCAACCAGATCTTAGAAGATATGTTGAGAGCTTGTGTTCTAGAGTATGTATCAAAATGGGAAGATTGTCTGCCTTTCGTAGAATTCTCATAATACAACAGTTACCAAGCTAGTTTGCAAATGGCCCCATTTGAGTTCTTATATGGAAGGAAGTGCCGTACCCCCTTGAATTGGTCGCAAGTAGGAGAGAGTCAGATTTTCAGACCCGCCATCCTCCGAGAAGCCGAAGAGAAGGTTCACAAAGTCCGTGAGCACCTCAAGACCACCCAATCCCGATAGAAGAGTTATGCTGACAAGAGACGTAGAGACCTGACTTTCAATGTTGGAGATTTTGTGTATCTCAAAGAATCACCGTTGAAGGGAACATAACGTTTTAGTTTGAAAGGAAAGCTATCTCCGAGATATATTGGACCCTTCAAGATTCTGAATCACCGAGGAGAAGTATCATATCAACTAGAACTGCCAGAGGAGATGTCAACCATCCATAATGTGTTCCACATCTCGTTACTTCGCAAGTGCTTAGAAGTTCTGGAGAAGACCGAAGTTTTCAAGAACATCGATCACCGAGCCATTGATATCAACAAGGATCTTACCTATCATGAAGTGCCCATCCGTATCTTGGAAGAGGCCTTCAGAACCACAAGGACCCAGAGTATCAAGTTTCTCAAGATTCAATGGAGCAACCATACCGAAGAAGAAGCCACCTAGGAACGAGAAGATTACATTAGGACTGAGTTTCCATATCTCTTTAGTTCCTAGTTTTTCTTAAATCTCGGGACTTTAATCAAGGTTATCAAGATTCTAATCACCAAATTAGGGTTAACAAAAACTTTTTGTATTAAAACTAATTATGAATGCATGTGTGTTTGCATTAGTGTAGATTTGTTTGGAAATGCCATGTTTGATTGATCTAAATGATATGAAATGCTTTAAAGGTGAATGCAACATCATCTAGACCATTTACAAACAAAATCCAAAGAAAAAGAAATCAAATAAGATTAAATAATGCAATGGTCATTTTGACCCTTTTAATCCACTAGGCCACTTTAGGCGTTCCTAGAAGTCAATTCCCAACAAAAACAATTCTAGATCTTTGCACCCCTTGCTAGACCAAGTAAAGATGTACCAACGCCCACTTTACAATCTTACAAAAACCTTTAGCAAGACAATTTAAATAACATTTGAAAATAGAATCCTATACATATGTTAAGATCCCCATTTTTGCAAAACCCATCAAATGAGTTCACCTTGCCAATCCCTAGCAACCACAGATGCCCAAGCTTATGACCAACACACCCACCAAATTTGAACCAAAAATTTGAATTTAAATCCCTTGCAGGCATTGTGTTGAACACCTAGCAGACAAAGATAAACTGGCCTAACAATTACTATTCTAGAGCAGTGATCAAGTGCCACTAAGGCCTCAATCCACTCCCCTTGTCCCCTCTAGTTCCAACCAGGCCATAAACAGGCTATCCCTTAGCTGCTTGCAGCAGTGCCAAGCCACCGAGCGCCATGCCCGCCGGTCGAGCATGGACAGCTCCCAGCAGACCACCCCGCTCTCTCCCGCCATGCCTAGGAGGATTGTCGCACCCTACCACCTCTCCCTGTCCACCCCTCGATGACAGCCAGGCCGTGGACCACCCCCAACGACACCGCGCCCATCGTGTCTGCGCCATGCCGAGCACGTGCCAGAGCGCCGCACCCGACAAGCGTGCACACGCCGCGCCTCGACCGCAGCCCATACGCACCGCTTCGCCATGACCCCAGGAACCACCCGGACATGCCCATTTGCCGCCGCTTGACCCGCAGCCACCGTGCACCGCGTCAAACGCCGCTTCTGTCGCGCAGAGCACCAGCCGCGCCCGACCAAATGCCACCGCCCCTAGTCGCGTCTTTACGCCATAGATGACCGCCAGCAGATCGCACACCATCTGCCTACCTCCGCCTTGGCAATAGCTCCCTGTACCGTCACCCCTGACGAGCCGCGCCCATGTCGCGCGGTCTCGCCGTCGAATTATAAATAGAGGCCACCCCCAGCCTCATTCTGCACACCATCTCACTCCCCTCTCTCCACTGATCCTTCCACCCAATCCCCAGAGCAAGGCGAGCCGCTGTTGGCCAGAATTTCGCTGGAGCTTGCCGCGATAGAGGAGAAGAGGCGTCGTCGATTGGAGCAACCCCAGGAGCCGTCGCGACCATGCCTAGAACCACCGTCGTCTACCAGTTCAATTTCCCCCATCGCCATGTCTAGCTGGAGCCCAGGTGCGCCCCCACGTACCCCCACCGTGCCGCTAGGGTTCGTCCTCGCAGGAGAACTGTTTGCCGGAGATGACGAACCACAGTCGTTCGATTTGTTCTAATCGTAGCACCCAGGTTGCCCCGTACCGCTTCGCGTTTGATGTGTCGCTGACATGTGGGACTATCCTGTCAGTAGCCCACTGCGCCGCGGAGTGCCAATGGGCCGGCCAGTTTAGTTTCCCGCGCTAGCCCACAAATTCAAATTAGTATTTTTCCATTTAGGTTTAAACTAGATGTTGTCCACTTATTCAAAAATAAATTCAGAGAGTTCCACTTAACCAAAATGCATGATTCAAATTTTGTAGGAAAGATAATTAAAATATCTATCCAAGCCCGTTGGATTTAAATTAATTGGAGTTAAAGATAATCTATAGCAAAAATAACAAGACAGAGACCTTTCTACATTCCAACATTTTTCAAAAATCAACCATAATAGCTTTTGAGTTGATTCCAATCTCAAAAATCACATTTGACCATACCTATCTAAATATGTAAAAATATATAGGATTGCATGTAGTGACTTTGGAATAGTACCAAAAGAATGCTATTAGGGCATTTCTAGTCACTTTAAATTGATTAAATAATAAACTTAAACTTTATAAAATGTGACCAACCCTTTAAATCACATTCCCATGTATCAGAATATGTGGTGATGACATGTGTCCACATGATCCCATATTCTATTTGGAGAATATTAAATCTTAGTTAATTTCAATGAGTAGAAATTACTTTTCTCAAATAAAATAATGAAACTAGTTCTTTAAATCATGTGATGATTGTGATGATACTAGATCATTAAGTGTGTGCCTTAGTGTGCTAAATAGACTAGTTAAGTATTGTTTGGTGATTGTGTACCCTGTATTCCTTTATAGACGATAGTACCGACCAAGTCTACGAGGAGGAGGAGGAGTTCTACCCCGAAGAAGACGAGGAGAATTTCAATCACTGCACCAATCAAGGCAAGCTAAAACTAAGCAAGTTAACCCTTGCCACCTTGTTAACTTAAGGAAATGCCTTAAGCATGCTTTGGTTATACCATTTTGATTTATGCCCATCCCAAGTTTTACTTGCAAGCTTTACTTTCTTTCTTTACCAAAGTTCTTTACCTTTCTTATAGATAGCATAAAGAGTATAAACCTTGGCCTATCTAGTTATACCTAGATGTCATTCTATGGCATGAGATTGAAGATTAGCACCCATCATTAGTGAACACTCTTGACCCTAGTGGCTAGTGTTAATCATAAAACTTGATCACTTTAGATAGGACTACTTGGTGAAAATGATTATGAAAACCTTGGAATGATGAGTCATTCTATTGAGATGTTTTGACATGTGTTGAGAAACACAAATGGTTTATGATGATGAAAATGTTGAGGCATGAGCCTTCACTCTTTATAAAAACTGATGGTTGGGTTCGAATGCGATACCATTCCAAGTTTACCATACAACCACAATACTTGAATTGGGTAAGGCTTAGCCAGAAGTTTATATGCATTAGTATGGGTTCCCTCACGGAAGAGGTTTGAGCTGAGGCTACCTCTTGATGATGTCCACCTATGCATTGCCAAGGATGGCAGATGGCCATGGCTGGGAGGCCAAGCTCATAGGGGAGGTGCCTATACTAGAGTCTGTAATTGAAAGGTTATGATTGATTATCCGCATACTATGATGATTCAGGGTTATCCCTGAAGGATGTATCGAATTTTGTGTTTAAAGTGTACCACCTCTGCAGAGTGTCAAACTATTCGAATAGCCGTGTCCGCGGTCATGGACAGTTGGAGTGGCCATATTGTTCCGTCGTCAGATGTGTTGAATATGACTTATGAAATGAATGGTGACTTTGACTTGACCACCACATGGTTGTGACTATGAAAACTAAGTTCCCAACTTAAGTGATTTTAGAACATTAAATTAGCTTTCTTTACTTCTGAACTCAGCTTAGGTTTCAAATTAGCTTTTGTAAATAAACTTCGAGTTTAGAATTCCTACTAGAACTACCTTACTTGTTAGTGATAGTTTGTGAGTACTTAAAGAGTACTAATGGCTTTGTCCCTGGCTATTCCCATGGCCAGACTACGAGGAGGACTACCCTGAAGAAGGACAGCAGGACGGCTACGACAACTAGGATCATCTCCCATCATCAGCATTGCCTATGACACTGAAGATGGAGCCCATCGCTATGCTATTTATTCCGCTGCTTGTTTGTACTAAGACTGGATCATGAGATCCTTTATTTGTGTAAGACCTTATTATGGTTTGTAATGGATGATGTAGTGTGATATCCAAACTGTTATGTCTCGCAAAAATGGTAATCCTAGGATTGCGAGGTATGGCATAACAGGCATCTGGGATTAAAAATCTGGGTGTTTACAAAGATGGTCCTAAAACAGCTTTCACCACTCGCTATGGCCTGTACGAGTACACGGTCATGTCCTTCAGCCTCACTAATGCTCGTGCTACTTTCTCAAGGCTTATGAATTCAGTTTTCATGGAGTATCTTGATAAGTTCGTGGTGGTCTATCTTGATGACATCCTGGTCTATTCCAAGACAAAAGAAGAGCATGTAGAACATCTCTGTTGTGTTCTTACAAAGCTTCGTGAGAACCTTCTATATGCAAAGTTCTCCAAGTGCAAATTTTTGCTTCTTGAAGTCACCTATCTGGGGCACGTTATTTCTGCTAAGGGCATTGTTGTCAACCCAGAGACTGTTCGGACAATTGTGGAGTGGCTCCCTCCCAAAAATGTCAAATAAGTCTAGAGTTTTCTTGGATTGGCTAGTTATTACCGTTAGTTTATTCAGAACTTCTCAAAACTTGCTAAGCCTTTTACCGATCTCCTCAAGGAAGGCAAGAAATTTCTTTGGTCACCGGCATGTCAAGAAAGCTTTGAAACACTCAAGGAAAATCAAACCTCAACACCTGTCTTGATTCCTCCTAATACATCAAAACCGTTTTAGATCTTCTGTGATGCCTCTCTCTGAGGACTTGGTGCGGTCCTCTTGAAAGACAACCAAATCGTTGCTTATGATTCTGATCAGTTGAAGACTCATGAGCTCAACTATCTAACACATGATCTTGAACTTGCATCGGTGGTCTTCGCTTTGAAAGTATGGAGGCATTACTTGCTTGGAAATCGTTGTGAGATCTTTTCTAACCACAAAAGCCTGAAGTATATCTTCACTCAGCCGGACCTCAACCTTCACCAGAGGATATGGATTGAAACCATCGGCGTCTTTGATCTTTTGATCAACTACAGTCCGAGCAAAGCAAATGTGATGGTTGATGCCCTTAGTCGCAAGGCGTATGTGAATAACCTCTTGATCAAAGAAGATGAACCTCCCTTGTGCAAGGAATTCTGTCAACTCAACCTCGAGCTTGTACCCCGTGGCTATCTTGCCAGCTTGGTAGCTACTCCTTCCTTGGAAGAAAAGATTTGCTCAACTCAGCTTGATGATCCTTTCTGCAAAGAGTTCGCCATCAAGTCTCCGAATCCTAAGTATGAGTCTTACCATTCGGATGATCAGGGCAACCTTTTCTATGATCATCGGATGATTGTTCTAGAACTTCCCGGCTTAAGAGAGCAAGTACTCAAGGAAGCTCATGATTCTCTTCTTTCTATCCACCCTGATAGCACAAAGATGTACATGGACCTAAAAACACAGTATTGGTGTCCTGGATTGAAACATGACTATGCCAAGTATGTCTCTGAGTGCGATGTCTGCGGCAGAGTGAAAGCTGTTCGTCAAAAACCTTCTGGTCTGCTTCAACCTTTGGAGCCTCCAGAATGGAAATGGGAGAAAGTAGGGATGGAATTCATAACTGGCTTTCCAAGGTCTCAACAAGGCAACAATGCAATCTTTTTTTGTCAATGATAGGCTCTCAAAAGTGGCTCACTTCTTTCTATTCAAGGAAACGATTTCTGGTAGTCAGCTGGCCGAGCTCTATATCAACAGAATTATCTCTTTGTATGGGGTTCCTCTGGTAATTAGCTCAGACCGTGGGAGTATCTTTACCTCCAAGTACTGGGAAAGTTTCCAACAAGGCTTGGGAACAAAGCTAAACTTCAGCACAACTTGCCATCCTCAGTCGCAAGGGCAAGTGGAAAGGATCAACCAGATTCTAGAAGATATGCTTCATGCTTGTGTCATTTCTTTCGGCATGAAGTGGGAAGAGTGCCTCCCATATGCTGAATTGTCCTACAACATCAGCTATCAGAAGAGTCTCCAGACGGCACCCTTTGAGGTCCTCTATGGTCGTAAGTGCCAAACTCTGATTGGTTGGTCAGGGGCAGGTGAAAGAAAATTCTTTGGCCCCGACATTGTCACTCAAGCAGAAGAGAAGGTTCTTATCATTCTCGAGAACTTTAAAATTGCTCAGAGTTGTCAGAAAAGCAACTACGATAGAAAACACATGGACATGGAGTATGTCCTTGGTGATCTTGTTTACCTTCATGTCACTCCCATGAGAGGCACTCATCGCTTTGGTATCAAAGGCAAGCTGGCGCCTAGATACATCGGTCCTTTCCAAATCCGTGGCAAAAGAGGAGAAGTGGCTTATGCTATTGAGGTTCCTGAACAACTCAAGGTTCATGATGTCTTCCACATCTCTCGACTCAAGAAGTGCTTCAAGGATCCCGACAGGACCGTGGATCACGAGCTCATCAACCTCCAAGAGGATCTCTCCTATAATGAACACCCCATCAAAATTCTTGAAGTCGCGGAACGGAAGACTAGCAACAAGTCTATCAAGTTCTGCAAGGTGTAGTGGTTGCATCATTCCATTGATGAAGCCACTTGGGAGCGTGAGGATGACCTCCGTTCCGAGTACCCTATTCTCTTTGAGTCTTCTTCTTCCTAGAATCTCGGGGCGAGATTCTAGTTTAGTGGGGTAGAGTTGTAGCATCCCATCTATCTAACATCTGAAACGCTACATGGTTAAATAATAAAATGCTACTTCCTACATTTTTATCTTTTCATCATCATTATATCATGCTCATGTCATCATGCCACCTTGCATTTGAGCATCATATAAACCCCCTCTTTTTGGTTCTTAACCCATATGCATTATATATTGTAATTGCCTATTGATACATTGTATTTGGTTCTTGATAAACGCTTGATGCCCAAGTTGAGTTGAGGGCATATCTTCTCTCTACTCCACCACTTTATCTTTGTCACCATCTTATAATTCCACCATCCAAACTATATGTGGGCATTTGCATCTCTTTTGGTTTTTGTCTAGCTCACATTTATAAAGATGGATCCACTTCTATACCACATGCCCCATTCTTTTTTATTATTGTTTTCAGAATACAAATGATGTGGAGCCACAAGTGGGTTGCTTATATCTTCATATGTGATGTTTAAATGAATGGGCATGTTAAAATACAAATGGAACCAAATAAACACCTAGTGGACTACACACACTAGCAAGTTCTAATTTTATTCTAAACATGCCTAGCTTCATACATTCCATGGGATAGCAAGCTTGTATTCTTGGTAGAGCCATAATTTAAACATTGGAATGCATGTATGAATTATAGGGCCATATTGAATTATAGTTGTTCTTACAAATATAATGGTGGCCCTTAAATGACCATGCATGGGCATGCAAGCCCTCTTCTTGATCTTCTATTTGACTCTTTTGGAATCAAAACCAAATTTCAAACAAGAACAAAACCTATTCAACTAAAACTAACTAATCTACCTAGATTAACCTAACTACTTCCATCACCTACCTTGTGGTTTGGTTCGGCCAAACCAGATCACCACCATACCATCACACCACACCTCATCACCCTCCCCACCTAACCTAGCTAAGCACACCCGAACCACAACATGGCCATGTACCATGTGCCCATGGGTCACCACTTCTCTCCTCTCTAACCCGAACCACCCCTTCCCTTGTCTTGCTGTCCAAGAAGGTTACCCAGGTCCCCATCTACCACCTCAGGTCGCCCTGGTTACCCCACCTGCTTGAGAGAGAGAGAAGAGAAGGAGAGCACTAACCTTAGTTGCTTTTGTTCTAAACCTAACCAGAGCACTACCCCGAGCTGCCCTGCCCTTATCTACCTCGCCAATTCCCTTCTGGCCGCTCGAGATCGCATCTAGGATCTGCCCTGTACCCCCTCTGTCCTTCCCGTCCTCCCTGCTAGCCTCCACCACCTTAGCCGGCCGATTCGGACACCACCTCACCACCGACGTTGGGAGAAGGAGGCGTTGAGCATGTGCATTGAGGAAGCTCTACTGCCGCCCCTAGACCTGCTTGTACACGTCGACAAGGAAGGAGAAGGATGGGAGCAAGCAGAACATGCTGTCGTCGAGCCGAAACCCTAGAACACGGAGCGCCTACAACGTCGCTGATCACCACCGCTTCGAGCATGTACGCCTACATCGACACCACCACGGTGAGCCCACGAACACCATAGACATGGTCCCCCTCGCTGTCGCTTCCTGGATACGGCGAACGCTTTGCCGGTACCACCGCTCGCTACCACCACCCGCCAGCTGTTTTCGCTGTAGTGCTCGCCATTGTCGCGCGTATGCGTGCCTACAACCGTGCCACTGAACCACATCTAGCGCGCCTAGTCGCGCGTCCCAAAACCTCAAAGGGTGTATCACCTAGTAATGACCCACAAGTATAGGGGGTGTATCGCAGTATTTTCAATAAGTAAGAGTGTCGAACCCAACGAGGAGCAGAAGGTGTTTACTAGTGGTATGGATCAGGAATTCTCTAAAAATACTTAGCAAATGGATTTTTAGGGGTTTTTGATAATGCAATTAAATAAAGTACGAGTAAATAAAATACAATAAGAAGAAATGCAGCAAGTGGCCCAATCCTTTCTTTAGCCAAGGACAAGCCAGTTGTATTACTTAAGATGACCAAACGTTCTCAAGGACACATGGGAATATCATCAAGTGCTTTCGCTTAATATAGTTGATTAATCTTCTTTAGTTAGATAAGTGTTGTGTGGGTGAACCTGTGTAATGTACTCACCTTCCTAGGACTAATACATACTTGTGATTATACCCCTTGCAAGCATCCGCAAGTACAAGAAAGTAATTAAGATAGAAAGCTAACAACAGCTTTAAACTCTAAGATCCTAACCTCCCTTGTGCGAAGGTTTCCTAACGGGGGTTCAGGTTTCTGTCACTCTAGCAACCCCTAGATTAGTAGCCAAATACACAATGCATTCCCCTAGGCCCATAAAGGTGAAGTATCATGTAGTCAACGTTCATATGACACCACTAGAAGAATAACTCCACAACTCATTGAATCTTTCTCAACACAATTACTCTACTAACAACATGACTTCTCCCATGTCCTCAAGAACTAAGCGAACTACTCACAAGATATCATATGGATCAAGATCAGAGATGACATAATGATGAGTAATAATCTGAACATAAATGATAATTCAATGGTTCCAGTCAATAGCATCAACTACAACAAGTAATCAGCACCAGGAAAGTTTCCCCTAAGAACTATGCAAGATTCAACCCAATTGTTACATCGGTATGGAGTGGTGATGATGGTGCTGGTGGAGATGATGATGGTGATGTTGATGATGATCCTGATGCAGTCTAGCTCGATGACGGTGTTGATGGCGACGATATCCCCTCTCCGGGAAGGAATTTCCCTAGCAGAATTTTGTTTGCCGGAGAGCTCTTTCTCTCTCTGAAGTTTTCCGCCTCTCATAGGCGGCGGAATCTTTCTGTGGTCGCTCTCCGAGTCTTAGGGTTTCAGGAGGAATATATACGCCAAAGAGCAGAGCCAAAGGTAGGCCAGGGTGGCCACACCACCTAGTGGCGCGACCAGAGCTGGCCCGTGCTAGGGGGTGGTGTGGCCCTCCTGTGGCCCATCTCCGCTCCCCCTTCTGGCATCCTTCGTCTTCTGGGAAAATAGGATTTTCCGTATATTTTCTAGGATTTTCTGATCTACATGAATTTCGCCTCCAAACAGTGCCTTTTCCATCAAAATCCTTACTTCAGCGGTCCATCCTCCAAAAGTTATCAACCATGCAAAAATAGAGGAAATCACATAAGTATCATCTCCTAATATGAAATACATGAATGAATAACAGTAAATTATGATATAGAATAGTGATGCAAAATGGACGTATCAACTCCCCCAAGCTTAGATTTCGCTTGTCCCCAAGCGAAAACTGAGCTCAATAAACATGACCTCAGGTTTATGGAGTGAAGAGTTGATAAAATAATATGGACAAGAAGCCTCACATTCATCAATACATAAATCATAATAGAAGACAACTCACTATTATATAACTTAACTTGCAATAAGTAACGAAAACACAATAAAGATACACAAAGTAAATCATAATTGGTAATGGCAAACTTTGCTCTTGGTCAAAGGATAGTTAACAAATTTGTAGGAGTTCAAACATAATGGGGTTTTCAATGATAACTTTCAAAGTAATACTCACTAAGATAAGAGCAATGTGCAAAACAAGGAACATAAGAAACATGATTGAATAAATCATCATATGAATGAATGAAACACAACAACTCAAAATACTTGTTGAGATAGAAAAAAATAGGTTTACTGACTCAACTAAAAAGGTAAAAGATAGGCCCTTCGCAGAGGGAAGCAGGGATTTCAAGTTTCATAAAGAGCTTCCAAAAATTATGGTAGTTATTAGCTTTCAGCTCTCATTGCCCCTAGCATAAGCATGTTTAGGTGATTAAGGTTAAAGTGATCAAATATGAGGATATTCTTGACAAGTTATAAGTTGAAAATCTCATGCCCCTTACTTATGAAGACCGTTCCTCATGCTACTCAAGTTTAGTCACAAGTAAGTCCTTATCATTGTAAGTACATGTGTATCATAGACAACTGCCAACGGGGTACCCCTTGCCTGATGATACAAAAGAATCCCCATATCAAAATGACAAGGCAAGCAGACAATAAGCATATCAGCATCCTTTTATTTCCTATTTGCATAGGTATCTCTTTTTTTCCTTCCCTATTTTCATAAGCTTCTTTTTTTTATATAAAGAGGATGCTTCATAGATTGCTCATTATGGTTATGCTACAGGTTTCTACCATGATTAGGCATGGATTAGACTAGCCGCCTAGGTGTTTCTCTAACACATATACAAACTCCATGAGCCTTACAAGCTCCCCTTTCATTTCACACCGCCGGGATCCATAAGCAAAAGAACATGATATAAACTAAATAAAGTGCAATGTTGAAAGCGTTCCCCATGACGACATGGTTCTGCTAATTCACAACTTACAAAGCGCAAGCATATACGCAACATAGATGGGCACAATGGTTAAAGTTTATTAAGTGCAAGAAAAGTAAAGTGTGCCATCAAGTTTGTGAGAGCTTTAATCACTAATTTTCACATAACAAGTTTAATTAAGAAGGTAGATAAAAACATGAATTTACTTGGAATAGCAATAATGCTACTAGGTAGGTATGGTGGACACAAATGGCATAGGTTTTTGGTTTAAGGATTGGATGCACGAGAAGCATTCCCTCTCAATACAGGTTTTTGGCTAGCAAGGTTGGGTAGCAAGCATAAGAGTTGAAGGAAACAAACAAACATACAAGTGATAAAAACAAACATGCAATCTTCCTTGGAAGCACAAAAGATCTTAACTAGAGAATACTAAGCTCATGAGCAAATCAAGAAAGAAAGATGATGAAATTATATTTCTTGAAAGTACTTTTATCTTTTTCATTCAATTCTCAAATAGTGTTGCAACTGATCGAGCCAGGTTTGCCAAAACAACCTAAATTTACTTAATGTTCCCAAAGTGATACCAATACTAACAACAAGATCAATCATATAATAGCAATTGAAAACTAATATAAGTTATGCAAAAGAATAAATGATAGAACTTCTCATTAATATTCCATAACGGCAACTCTCACCAACGGATACATAGATATCTAACGGGAGGGGGACACTTCCATAATGTAAACCATCCTACGCAATAACTTCTCTATTCATGATATGCCTCTACTGAAAAAGGTAAAAAGATAAAAGATAATGTTGTGATACCGCGGCACTCCAAAAAGCTTGGGACAAACCAAGGGGATGCCAAAACCTGATGACGAATTACTCCTTCGGTGGTGGTGGTGTTCTCTTGTCATCGTCCGACTTCCAAGGTAAGGGCTCCCCATCAACAAAAGACATCCTAGTCTCCAACATCCTGAAACTAGCAGCAGCACTTATGCGTTTAAGCCTAACCTCATACTCACAGTTTTGATTTTGCACGTCGTAGAGCTATGCTTGTAGTTGGTTGGTTGTTCGGTGGAGTGAGAGAATTTCATCCTTAAGCTTAGCAGCTTCCTTCTGGTGCACGGCGATGAGTTCTGAACTAATCTTATGGATGATATCCACTTCATGTTCCGCCATCTTCTTGTACCTAAAGACTTCTTGCTCCAGTGCTTCCATCCTGTCCTCTAGACTGCCTTCACCTTTAGGGCCCTGAACCTCTTTTATCTACACCTTCCCATCTTCGAGCAGCAACTCCTTGGGATGAATCTTCAACTCACGCATGTATCGGTTGACGATGTCTGCGGAGGAATCTTCCTTGGCTGATCTAGAGGAAGACAATGTGGCTCCAAAACTGAGACTCTAGCTGTCAGAAACAGGTCGAAATGAAAACACGACGAGAACACAATATACGAACCTTGGGGGATCCGGGGGATTATATATTACGAAGTTTTACAACAAAAGGCAAGTAATGCGAGAAAACGGGCCAGAGACGGGCTTCGGGGTGGCCACACTCCCTAGTGGCGTGGCCAGGTGGGCCCACGCCATGGGGTGGTGTGAGCCACCTTGGCTCCATTTCCATCCCTCTTTCGACCCAATGATTTCCTTGTTAGATAAAAACTGCAAAAATATAACTTGATAGATTTTTCGTGGACCTTTTCTTACCAGAACTGTTACCTATTCGAAAACGGACTCTACAGGTCTCTGAACTTGGTCTTTGATAAATTTTTCGGAGTCACCACTTGAATAACATCAATATCTTCATTGTAAGAATCTCCAGGAATATAGTGCTTGAGTCTTTGACCATTCACCACTTGTGTAGTATTATCTTTTAAAGAAGAAAATTTTATTGCACATGAATGATACACTTCTTCAATAGCAAAAGGTTCTCCCCATTTTGAGAGTAGTTTCCCTACAAAAAATCTGAGATGAGACCTATACAATAGAACCTTCTCACCAACATGGAACTCTCTCTCAAGAATTCTCCTGTCATGCCATCTTTTAACCTTTTCTTTAAAAAGTCTAGCATTTTCATATGCTTCACTCCTCCATTCGTCCAACAAACTTAAGTCAAATAATCTTTTCTCACCAGCAAGTTTGAAGTCTCTATTAAGTGCTTTCACTGCCCAATAAGCTTTGTGTTCTAATTCTAAGGGCAGGTGGCAAGCTTTCCCATAAATCATTTTGTAAGGAGACATTCCCATAGGATTTTTATAAGCAGTTCTATAAGCCCATAAAGCATCATTTAACTTTTTAGCCCAATTTTTCTAGATCTATTAACAGTATTTTGCAAGATGGATTTAATTTCTCTATTTGATAGTTCTACTTGCCCACTAGTTTGGGGATGATAAGCTGAAGCAATTCTATGATTAACATCATATTTAGAAAGGGTCTTTCTAAAGCCACCATGAATGAAATGAGATCCTCCATCGGTCATAAGATACATAGGCACTCCAAACCTAGGAAAGATAATATCCTTAAGCATTTTTAAAGAGGTCTCACCATCAGCACTTTTTTAGGTATGTCTTCTACCCACTTAGTAACATAGTCAACCACAACAAGAATATGAGTATAACCTTTTGAAGGGGAAAAGGACCCATAAAGTCTAATCCCCAACAATCAAATGGTTCAATAACAAGAGAGTAATTCATAGGCATCTCATTGCGTCTAGAAATATTACCAACTCGTTGACATTCATCACATGATAAGACAAATTTTCTTGCATCTTTAAAAAGGGTAGGCCAGTAAAAACCTGATTGTAGCACCTTTTGTGCGGTTCTATCTCCTGCATGATGTCCTCCATAGGCACTATCATGACATTTCCGCAATATCTCCTTTTGTTCATATTCTGGAACACATCTTCGCATAATACCATCTACTCCCTCTTTATATAAATGTGGGTTGTCCCAAAAATAATGCCTCAAATCGTAAAAGAACTTCCTTCTTTGCTGGGCTGTAAAAGTTGGAGGCAAATACTTGGAGATAATAAAGTTAGCATAATCAGCATACCAAGGGCTCCCTCCGAGCTTACCCTTACTGCATCCAACTGTTCATTTGGGAAACTATCATTAACAGGCATAGGATCGAAAGAGGTGTTTTCCAATCGAGATAAATTATCAGCAACAGGATTTTCAGCACCTTTCCTATGTACAGTATGTAGGTCAAACTCTTGTAAAATAAACACCCATCTAATAAGCCTAGGCTTAGCATCTTTCTTCGTCATGAGGTACTTAATAACAGCATGATCAGTATGAATGGTAACTTTTGAATCAACAATATAAAGTCTAAACTTATCACAAGCAAACACAATAGCTAAGAACTCTTTTTCGGTAGTAGCATAATTCTTTTGAGCAGCGTCAAGAGTTTTACTAGTATAATGGATAACATTTAACTTTTTATCTATTTGTTGCCCAAGAACAACACCTACAGCAAAATCGCTAGCATCGCACATGATTTCAAAGGGTAAGTTCCAATCAGGTGGTTGGACAATAGGAGCAGTAGTTAAAGCTTTCTTTGGAGTTTCAAAAGCTTCCTCACAATCATCATAAAAAACAAAGGGTACATATTTTTGGAGAAGATTGGTAAGGGGTTTTGATATCCTTGAGAAATCTTTAATAAACCTTCTATAGAAACCAGCATGACCAAGGATACTATGAATACCTTTGATATCTCTAGGACATGGCATTTTCTCAATTGCTTCAACTTTGTCTGTGTCAACTTCAATGCCTCTTTCGGAAATTTTATGTCCAAGGACAATTCCTTCATTGACCCTGAAGTGGCATTTCTCCCAATTAAGAACAAGATTAGTTTCTTCACATCTCTGCAAAACTTTATCAAGGTTGTGCAGACAATTATCAAAAGAAGTTCCATAGACGGAAAAATCATCCATGAATACTTCCACAATTTCCTCACAAAAACCATGAAAGATAGCAGACATGCATCTTTGAAAAGTAGCAGGAGCATTACACAAACCAAAAGGCATACTCCTATAAGCATAGGTTCCATAAGGGCATGTAAAAGTAGTTTTTTCTTGATCTTGTTGTTTAAGAGCAATTTGAGAAAACCCAGAGTATCCATCAAGAAAACAAAAATGGGTCTTTTTAGACAACCTTTCTAACATCTGATCAATAAAAGGCAGTGGGTAATGATCTTTCTTAGTAACTTTGTTAACCTTTCTGAAATCAATGCACATCCTATAACCTACTACTATTCTTTGGGTAATAAGCTCATCATTATCATTAGGCACAATGGTAATTCCCCCTTTCTTAGGGACACAATGAACATAACTAACCCATTCACTATCAGCAATAGGATAAATAATACCGGCATCAAGGAGTTTTAATACCTCGTTTCTTACCACTTCCTTCATCTTAGGATTTAAACGACGTTGATGTTCTACCACTAGCTTTGCATCAGGTTCTATATTGATAGCGTGCTGACATATAGTAGGAGAAATCCCCTTTAAATCATCAAGGGTATAACCCATAGCTTCTTGGTGTTTCTTCAATACTTCCAATAATCTTTCCTCTTCCTTCCCTAAAAGTTTAGAACTAATAATAACATGATATATTTTCTTATCATCAATGTAAGCATATTTAAGATCGTTAGGTAAAGGTTTCAGATTGAAACCGGATCCTTTTTTAGGTGGCAATGTGGTACCCAAGTCTTCCACAAGCAAGTTATGTTTAAGCATCTTAGGTTGACGTCGGAGAATCACGTCAATTTCATTTCTTTCTTCCATGAAGATCTCACTTTCGTGATCTTCCATAAATTGTTGCAGAGCATTGTTAGGAGCAAGAGAAATAGAAGCAAGTTGTTCAACTCTAAAATCCTCATTAGGAGTTTCATTTTCACAAGGAACTTTAGAAAATTTCGAAAAAATAAACTCATAAGATTCCCCATCAAATTTAGTTAAAATGTTCTCCCTTTTATAGTCTATAACGGCTCCACACGTGTTCAAGAAAGGTCTACCAAAAATGATAGGATAGGTTTTACTAGCTGCAGAACCAAGTACTAGAAAATCAGCAGGATATTTAATCTTACCACAAAGAACTTCCATCTCTCTTACAATACCAATTGGAGAGATGGTCTCTCTATTCGCAAGGTGAATAACCACATCAATTTCTTCTAGTTCACATGGACTAATTTCATGCATAATTTCTTTGTAAAGCTCGTAAGGAATAGACTTGAACTTGCACCAATATCACATAAACCATAATAGCAATGATCACCAATTCTAATAGAAAGCACAGGGACACTAGCTTTTTTAGTTCTATTAGGATGTGAGACAATATTAGAAGCATCCTTACAAAAGACAATGTGTCCATCTTCTACACTTTTAGTGACAAGGTCTTTCACAATTGCTATTGCAGGTTCAATGTTTATTTGTTCATCAGGTTTTACAGCTCTCTTTGTACTTTTATTAAATACACTAGTAATCATAGAATGCTCCTTTACCTTATCCGGGAAAGGCATTTTCTCAATATAAGTTTCAGGTAAGATGTGATCAATAGTGCAAAATTCAGTACTTCTAGCATGAACACAATCAACAATATCTTTATATGGTGCATGATACTTGTTCCATTCCTTTTTTGGAATCTCAATGTATGAGGCAAAAGCTTTAAGACAATTTGCAATAACTTGAGAATCAAGACCGTAAGCATTACTAATATTTTGGAAGTCATCAGTTCCCATAAAAGATTTAATGCATTCATAATCATAATTTATACCTGACTTTCATCCTTTATCATTCTCCCATGCTTCAGCATTGTCTTGAATACGGTCTAGAAGATCCCATTTAGCTTCTTCTTCCATGCGTGTAAATGATCCAGCCCAAGAAGCATCCAATAGATCCTTATCATGAAGAGGAAGTCTTGCATAAAAGTTATTGATAATAATATTGTTAGGAGCTCATGAATAGGACATTTGAGCATTAATAACTTCAATATCCCCCAAGCTTGAGCTGTACTCTCTCCATCAAGAGGCCAAAAGTTGTATATTTGATTCCGATCTTTATGAATCTCACTAGGAGGGTATAATTTTGAATAAAATAGAGGTACTACTTCCTCCCATTCAAGAGCTTGACCATTCTTCAGCAGTTTATACCATTCATCGGCTCTTCCTTTTAGTGATAATGAGAATAACTTCTTCTTGACTTGATCTGTTGTAATACCTGCACACTTGAACAACCCGCATAATTCGTGTATAAAGAGCAAATGATCACTGGGATGGACAGTTCCATCTCCAAAATAGTAGTTATCCATAACACGGTCAACAATTCTTGTAGGTATCTTAAAAGTATCATTTTCAGCATGTGTAGGTTCATCTACTACCTTAGCAGTGGTAGTAGCATTATGAAATAAGAAACTAAGTGAATTATCCATATTGAAATAAAGTAACTAACAAAAATAAACAATACTCACAGTAGAAGTTTCCTTTACCAGTTCCACTATCTAATAGCGCTTCTCTTCCCGGCAACGGCGCCATAAAATAGTCTTGATGACCCACAAGTATAGGGGGTGTATCGCAGTATTTTCGATAAGTAAGGGTGTCGAACCCAACGAGGAGCCGAAGGTGTTGACTAGTGGATCAGGAATTCTCTGTAAATACTTAGCAAATGGATTTTTAGGGTTTTTTAATAATGCAATTAAATAAAGTACAAGTAAATAAAAGACAATAAGAATAAATGCAGCAAGTGGCCTAATCCTTTCTTTAGCAAAGGAGAAGCCGATATTACTTAAGATGACCAAACGTTATCAAGGACATATGGGAATATCGTCAAGTGCTTTCGCTTCATATAGTTGATTAATCTTCTTTAGTTAGATAAGTGTTGTGTGGGTGAACCTGTGCCAATGTACTGACCTTCCTAGGACTAATACATACTTGTGATTATACCCCTTGCAAGCATCCACAATTGCAAGGAAGTAATTAAGATAGAAACCTAACCACAGCTTTAAACTCTGAGATCCTAACATCCCTTGTGCAAAGGTTTCCTAACAGGGGTTCAGGTTTCTGTCACTCCGGTAACCCCTACGATTAGTAGCCAAATACACAATGCATTCCCCTAGGCCCATAAAGGTGAAGTGTCATGTAGTCGACGTTCACACGACACCACTAGAAGAATAACACCACAACTTAATTATCGAACCATTGAATCTTTCTCAACACAATTCCACTACTAACAACATGACTTCTCCCATGTCCTCAAGAACTAAAAGAACTACTCACAAGACATCATATGGATCAAGATTAGAGATGAGATAATCATGAGTAACAATCTGAACATAAACGATAATTCAATGGTTCCACTCAATAGCATCAACTACAACAAGTAATCAACACCGGGAAGGAATTTCCCATCTCCGGGAAGGAATTTCCCCAGCAGAATTCTGTCTGTCGGAGAGCTCTTTCTCTCTCTGTAGTTTTCCGCCCCGTAGAGGTGGTGGAATCTTTATGTGGCCGCTCTCCAAGTCTTAGGGTTTCGGGAGAAATATATATGCCAAAGAGGAGAGCTAGAGGTGGGCCAGGGTGGCCACACCACCTGGTGGCGCGACCAGGGCTGGCCCGCGCCAGGGGGTGGTGTGGGCCCCCTGTGACCCAACTCCGGTCCCCCTTCTAGCATCCTTCGTCTTCCGGGAAAATAGGATTTTCCGTATATTTTCTAGGATTTTCTGATCTACGCGAATTTCGCCTCCAAACAATGCCTTTTCCATCAGAATCCTGACTTCAGCGGTCGATCCTCCAAAAGTCATCAACCATGCAAAAATAGAGGAAATAACATAAGTATCATCTCTTAATATGAAATATATCAATGAATAACAGTAAATTATGATATAGAATAGTGATGCAAAATGGACGTATCACCTAGCTTCATACATTCCATGGGATAGCAAGCTTGTATTCTTGGTAGAGCCATAATTTAAACATGGGAATGCATGTATGAATTATAGGGCCATATTGAATTATAGTTGTTCTTAAAAATATAATGGTGGCCCTTAAATGACCCTGCATGGCCATGCAAGCCCTCTTCTTGATCTTCTATTTGACTCTTTTTGAATCAAATCCAAATTTCAAACAAGAACAAAACCTATCCAACTAAAACTAACTAATCTACCTAGATTAACCTAACTACTTCCATCACCTACCTTGTGGTTTGGTTCGGCCAAACTAGGTCACCACCATACCATCACACCACACCTCATCACCCTCCCCACCTAACCTAGCTAAGCCCACCCGAACCACAACATGGCCATGTACCATGTGCCCATGTGGTCACCACCTCTCTCCTCTCTAACCCGAACCACCCCTTCCCTTGTCTTGCTGTCCAAGAAGGTTACCCAGGTCCCCATCTACCACCTCAGGTCGCCCTGGTTACCCCACCTGCTTGAGAGAGAGAAGAGAAGGAGAGCACTAACCTTAGTTGCTTTTGTTCTAAACCTAACCAGAGCACTACCCCGAGCTTCCCTGCTCTTATCTACCTCGCCAATTCCCTTCTGGCCGCTCGAGATCGCATCTGGGCTCTGCCCTGTACCTCTTCTATCCTTCCCGTCCTCCTTGCTAGCCTCCACCACCTTAGCCGGCCGATTCGGCCACCACCGCACCACCTGTGTTGGGAGAAGGAGGCGAGGAGAATGGGCGTCGAGGAAGCTCTGATGCCACCCCTAGACCAACTTGTACATAGCGACGAGGAAGGAGAAGGACGGGAGCAAGCAGAACACGCAACCGCTAAGCCAAAACCCTAGAACACGGAGCGCCTGTGTCGTCGCCGATCACCACTGCTTCGAGCCTGTACGCCTACACCGACACCACCGCGGTGAGCTCACGAACACCATAGGAATGGTCCCCCTCGTTGTCGCTTCCTGGATACGGTGAGCACTCTGTCGAACGCTATGCCGGCGCTGCCGCTCGCTACCACCACCCGCAAGTTGCTATCGTTGTAGATCTCGCCGTTGTCACGCTTATGCGTGCTTGCAACCGCGCCACCGAGTCGCATTTAGCGCGCTTAGTCGCGCTTCCCAGAACCTCAGCCGTCGTGCATGCCTGCCTCTTGTTGTGCGTGGGGAAGATGATGCCGCCCCGCAAAACCTCTCCTAGCCGTGCAACCCCCGCCTACCAATAGCTCGCAACCACCACAGTGGTCCTAGCCGCCCAGAACAACCTCGAGGTTATGGGATCGACTCCCCCGTTCCTCTGAACTTTTCGTTGTCGCGCGCCATATCTTTAGTTTCGTCAGAAACGGCCTAGGAACAGCAATAGTACCGCGGTACTTTTGTCGATAACACCCCTATCTTTTCCACCCCTCAAACCGCAGCCCCGGACCCACTTACTAGCCCCTCAGCCATTTGGTGATTTTACAAAAAAGGCTCCCCAGGTTTTTGAACCCTTACCCGCGAACCTCCGGATCCGCCACGTGTCGCTCGTCCACTGGCTGCACACGCGCATGGGCTCGCCAGAGCCGCGGTCCCGCTCGTCATCCTTTGTGGGTCACTAATGGCACAAAATATATTGAGCTCGTTGGGGAACCCCAAGAGGAAGGTATGATGAGCACAGCAGCAAGTTTTCCCTCAGTATGAAACCAAGGTTTAATCAAAACAGTAGGAGCAAGGAAACACCCCAAAGGTGTTGCTAGCTGAGCCTTTGCAGGGCGCACTACCGGTGCTAGTAGCAACATGGAGACCTGCACAACACAACCACAGAACTTTGCCCCCAACTTGCGATGAGGTTGTCAATCTCACCAGTTTTGCTGAAAACATAGGATTAAACGTATCGAGTGGAAGAAAGTAATAGTATGCAGAAAGTAAACACAAAGCAGTAAACAGTTGATTGTAAAAGAAAGGACCGGGGTCCATAGTTCACTAGTGGTGGCTCTCTTTAAGATAAATAACATGCTGGGTGAACAAATTACAGCGGGGCAATTGACAAATATCGAGAAAGCATACAAGCATATACTACTCATCTTGACTCCTTTGAGATTTGATTGGGCATTACAACATTGTACATAGACCATCATCCAACTACATCTATGACTAATAATCCACCTTCAGGTTATCATCCGACCCTCCTCCAGTATTAAGTTGCAAGCAACGGATAATTGCATTACGAATTGCGTGTAAAGTAAACAATACGATTGTTCTATGAACAAAGGATTGTTGTTTTCTCCCTAGTAGCAACATCACATCTAGTACCTTAGAGATTTCTGTCACTTCCCCAGATTACCAGAGGCATGAACCCACTATCGAGCATAAATACTAACTTTTGGAGTTGCTAGCATCTACTTGGCCAACATAGCTACTAACAACAGAAAGCATGCAAGATCACAAATAACAAAGACATGATAGAATCAATATTCAATCTGAAATAGCATCTCAATATCCATCGGATCCATGCAAACACAACATGCAGAATTACAAATAGATGATCTTGATCATGAATGGAGCTCACAAGATCTAAACATGATAGCACAAAGGAGGAGAACCAGCCATCTAGCTACTACATGGACCCGTAGTCCAGAGATGAACTACTCACGCATCACACCGGAGGCTTGCATGATGATGAAGAAGGCCTCCAGGGTGAATTCCCCTCTCCGACAGGGTGCCGAGAAGAGCTTCAGATCCCTCCCAATATAGGGATGGAGATGATGACGGCTACAGACTCTTTCATGGAATTTTGATCGGGTCCTTAGGGTTTCTATATCGGAGGCATCTTATAGTCGGAAGGGGAGGCCGAGGGGGTGCCGTAGGCGGCCAGACCACCCCGTGGCGCGGGCCAGGCCTGGCTGCGTGGCCAGGTGGTGTGGCACGGCCCCAGCCCCTCTCCGTCTCGTTTTCTGGCTCCAGGTGTCCCTCGATGAAAAACTAACTTTGGATTTTGTCCCGTCCAATTCCGAGAATATTCATTTTCTGACTTTCCTGGAACCAAAAACAGCATAAAACAGGCAGCTGGCACTGTGGTGTTAATAGGTTAGTCCAAGAAATCATATGAAAAATACTCTAAAGTGTGGAAAAAACACAAGAAAGTAGATAAAACCAAGCATGGAACATCAAAAATTATAGATACATTTGCAATGTATCAACATCCCCAAGCATAACTCTAGGTCATCCTCGAGTAGGTAAGTGTTAAAAAGAAAGAATAATTTTTGAGGTGACATGCACCATCATAAACTTGATCAAAGTATTTGTAAAACAATGAAAGCTAGGATCATAGTACTTCAATCATAACATGAAAGACAAAGTTCTAGCAATAAGACAAAGCAATTATGTTGCAACATGAAAAGGTACAAACAAAAGATTCATGAATAACAATACTTTGCAAGACGTTTGTTTGTTTCACATAAAGAAAATATAGCATAATGGCATTCAGCTTGTCCCTCATAGAGTAGCAAATGTAAATGCATAGGACACCTTCAAAGTTCATAAGAGTGACTAGATACAAATAGTTTAAAACAAGTAATATCAAGTTATGCATCAATCAACAAGTCTTGGGACAATGCACATAGAACTAAGAATGGCCACTATGCTCTCAAAGTAAGTGCATAAAGGTAGAAGGTAGAGACTCAATATAAAAGTGGAAGAAGGGCCTTCATAGAAGGAAGTAGGGATTCAAGTTTCATAAAGAGCTTCCAAAAATTATGGTACTTAATAGCTTTCAGCTCTCATTGCCCCTATCATAAGCATCTTGAAGTGATTAAGGTTAAAGTGAACAAACTATGGTGTACATGTTTGACGAAGTATAAGTTGGAAATCTCATGTCCCTTGAATACGAGGGCCGTTCCTCATGCTACTCAAGTTTAGTCACCGGTAAGTTCTTGTCATCGTAAGTACATGTGTATCATAGAGAACCACCAACGGGGTACCCCTTGCACGATGATACGGAAGAATCCCCATATCAAAATGACAAGGCAAGCAGAGAACGAGCATCTCAGCAATCTTCTTATTTACCATGGGAATATGGTGCTTTTTTCTCTCTTTCCTCTTTTCATAATCTCTCTTTTTTTCTTTTTTTCTCAATATCTAACTCTTTTTTTATAAGAAGAATGCTCATAGACAGCTCATTATGGTTACGCTGCAGGTTTCCACCATGTCAGCATGGATTAGACCAGCGGCCTAGGCGTTTCTCTAACACATATACATAACTCCGTGGACTTACAAGCTCCCCTTTCATTTCACACTGACGACATCCATAGACAAAAGAGCATGATATCAACTAGGTACAAAGTACAAGTGCAATGTTGAAAGTGTTCCCCGTGACAGCATGGTTCTGCTAATCCCCAACAAATAAGTGCAAGCATATACAACATAGAATACACAATGGTTCAAGTTTATTAAGGGCAAGAAAATTAAAGTGTGCTATCAAGTTCGTGAGAGCTTTAATCACTAGTTTTCGCATAACAAGTTTAATTCGGAAGGTAGATAAAAACATGAATAAACTTGGAATAGCATATGCTAGTAGGTAGGTATGGTGTACTCTTTGGAATAACTTGATTTAAGGAGTTGGATGCATGAGTGGAACTCATACTTGGTTGCGGAGGCAAGCAAAAGACTGGGAGCGACAAACTAAGAGAGCAATAATGGCCATAATCATGTAGAGCAACAAAACATCATTGATTAAAGCATAAAGTGATATTACAAGTTGAAAACTAAAGGATCATCAAGGCTATGGTGACTTGGGATAGTCATAACATGGTGTGAGCATGTGCCAAGTCAACCCAAATAAAGCATCAATGGAGAATACCAAAATATTATGCTTTAATATGCTAAAACAACGCATGATCCTTCCAAGGCACATTAAGCAATCTCAATTGTTTATAACAAGTCATGCTACAACAAAAAATACTAAGCATAAAGCCAAAACAATATCAAGCATGGAATGACAAAGCATAGGCCACAGTCAAAAACAAGCTCTCTTTACCACTTAAGCATGAACTTTCCTACTCTTTTCCAATCCAAACTATTTGAAAACTAATGTATGAAAGAAGCGGTCCAACCAGTTTATTCAACAAACTAAGCAAACCAAGCAAACGAAAAACCAAAACGAAAAAAAAGAAGACGCTCCAAGAACAACACAACTATGCATGAAACAATAAAAATGAAGCGTTTGGAAAAAATGTGGGATTTTTATTGATGAAGAGGGGGATGCCTTGGGCATCCCCAAGCTTTGACGCTTGTACTTCTTGGATATTTCTTAGGGTGACACGCGTGGCATCCCCAAGCTTGAGCTTTAGTCCATCCTTCATCTTATTACTCATTCCTTCCATACACCTGAAATTTTTTCTTCATACAAAACTTCACACAATCTTTATTAACAACATTAGTGCACTCAAGATAATAAGTCTTTAGGTTCAGTTATAACACCAATAAAACTTCCATTAAAACACTATATACTGTAGCACTTCCCCCAAAAAGCTCAATTCCCCAAAATAACTCAAAAAGGAACCAACAAGAAGCAAATGCAAATAATGGCAGAAATCTGTCAAAACAGACCAGCAGGTAAAGACGAATTTTTTCGAAGACCTTCTGTTGCTCAAATCAAAAAGTGTTGAACTAACAGAAGTTAGATAACAACCTGGGGCAGAAGCACAAAAATTAGCGCCTCAAAAGGACGTACATAGATTTTACACGAATGTTTACGGTGAAGCACAGAAATCTGTTTCGGGACAACAACTTTCTCAATCATTACTTCTCTCTCATTAGAGGTTATTCTTGGCACAAAAGGCAAATAAAAAGGATAAGGAGCAGTTATGACAGAGGTAATAACTTACAAGACTCATCTAAAACTTTTGGTTTATCTCCTAATAAGTATTTTTCTTTAACGCCTTTAAGTTAGGCATAAGAAGCAAGAAAAAGAATCAAGTGTTCTCAAATGAAGAAGCATTAAGAGCAAATTTTGTTTTCATAGGAGAGGCAAAAGAAATCTTCTCTCTCTTCTTAGGGAAGTGTTCTACACCTTTCTTGACTGGGAGTTGATATTTAATGGTGCCTTCTTTCATATCAATAATGGCACCAACAGTTCTAAGAAAAGGTCTTCCCAAAGTAATAGGACAAGAAGCATTGCATTCAACATCCAAAACATAGAAATCAACAGGTACATAAGCATTGTTAACCATAATAAGAACACCAGTAAGATTCCCCATGAGTTTCTTTTTAGCATTATCATCAAGTGGGACATTCAAATAGCAATCTTCAAGTGGTGGCAAATCAAGCATATCATAAATCCTTCTAGGTATAATAGAAACACTACTATCAAGATCACATAAAGCTTTGAAATCAAAATCATTCACTTTCATATTAATGATGGGTTCCCAACCATCTTCTTGTTTTATAGGAATAGAAACTTTATGTTTCATTTTTTCTTCTTTAATCTTTATGAGAGCATCGGTAATGTTTTTTGTAAAGGCCATATTCATAGCACTAGCATTAGGACTTTTAGCAAGCTTTTGTAGGAACTTAATAACTTCAGAGATATTGCAACCATCAAGATTAAAATCATAATTGTCATCTAAAGTAGTAGAGCTATTACTAGCTTCAACATTAGTGGTAGTGATAGTAGAAACACAAACGTTTCTAGCAAGTTCATCTTCTCTCTCCCACTTAGCATGCAATTCAGCTAATAGTCTAACATTTTCATCAATTCTAACTTGTATGGCATTAGCAGTAGCAAAGGGATTCTCAATAGTTTCAGGTTTAGTAGCCATTTTATTCAAAGAAGATTGAGCTTCAGCCAATGATGCTATATTTCTTTCAGCATTAGAGAGTTTCTCTTAAATAGTTTTATTGAAAGCAGTTTGTTTACTAATAAAGTCTTTAAGCATAACTTCAAGTTCAGAAGGAGCACTCCTATTGTTGTTGTAGGAATTTCCATAAGCATTACCACTGTTGGGAGGATATGGCTTATAATTGTTGTTACCAAAATTATTCCTGTAGGCATTGTTGCTAAAATTGTTATTTCTTATAAAGTTCACATCAACTTGCTCTTCTTGAGCAACCAAAGAGGCTAAGGGAACATTATTTGGATCAATATGTGATTTCCCATTAACAAGCATAGACATAATAACATCAATCTTATCACTCAAGGAGGAGGTTACCTCAACAGAATTTACCTTCTTACCTTGTGGAGCTCTCTCAGTATGCCATTCAGAATAGTTAACCATCATATTATCCAGCAGCTTTGTTGCATCACCCAAAGTAATGGTCATAAAGGTACCTCCAGCAACAGAATCCAATAAGTTTCTTGAAGAATAGTTCAATCCTGCATAAAAAGTTTGGATAATCATCCACGCAGTCAGTCCATGAGTGGGGCAATTCTTTACCAAAGATTTCATTCTTTCCCAAGCTTGAGCAACATGTTCATTCTCAGATTGTTTAAACTTCATTATTTCACTTCTCATGGATATAATCTTAGCAGGTGGATAGTATTTTCCAATGAAAGCATATTTGCATTTAGTCCAAGAATCAATAATATTCCTAGTTAGGGAATTCAACCATTCTTTAGCTTTTCCTCTCAAAGAGAAATGAAACAATTTAAGCTTAATAATATCTCCATCTATATCCCTATGCTTTTGAATCTCACAAAGTTCAACAAAGTTATTTAGATGGGCAGCATCATCTTCATTACCAATACCAGAAAATTGTTCTCTCATAACAAGATTGAGTAAAGCAGGTTTTACTTCAAAGAAAGTACCTTCAGGAACATGTGGAGCAATAGCTGTGCTCATGAAATCATTGTTGTTGGTGCTAGTGAAGTCACACAACTTAGTGTTTTCCATAGTAGTCATTTTTGTGTTTTTAATAAAGAAAGCAAACTTGTAAAACTATTTTTTTTTGATAAAGAAACAAGCAAACCAAGCAAAAGTAAATTAAGCAAAACAAAAATAACAAAGTAAAGAGATTGGTTATGAGGGACTCCCCTTGTGAAGATGTCCTTGACTCCCTGGCAACGGCGCCAGAAAAATAGCTTGATGGCCCAAAATATATCGAGCTCGTTGGGGAACCCCAAGAGGAAGGTATGATGAGCACATCAGCAAGTTTTCCCTCAGTATGAAACCAAGGTTTAATCGAACCAGTAGGAGCAAGGAAACATCCCAAAGGTGTTGCTAGTTGTGCCTTGGCAGGGCGCACTACCGGTGCTAGTAGCAACGTGGAGACCGGCACCACACAACCACAGAACTTTGCCCCCAACTTGCGATGAGGTTGTCAATCTCACCGGTTTGCTGAAAACAAAGGATTAAACGTATCGAGTGGAAGAAAGTAATAGTATGCAGAAAGTAAACACAAAGCAGTAAACAGTTGATTGTAGATTGATTGTAAAAGAAAGGACCGGGGTCCATAGTTTTCACTAGTGGTGGCTCTCCTTAAGATAAATAGCATGTTGGGTGAACAAATTACAGCGGGGCAATTGACAAATATCGAGAAAGCATACAAGCATATACTACTCATCTTAACTCCTTTGAGACTTGATTGGGCATTACAACATTATACATAGACCGCCATCCAACTGCATCTATGACTAATAATCCACCTTCAGGTTATCATGCGAACCCCCTCTAGTATTAAGTTGCAAGCAATGGATAATTGCATTATGAATTGCGTGTAAAATAAACAATACGATTGTTCTATGAACAAAGGATTGTTGTTTTCTCCCTAGTAGCAACAGCACATCTAGTACCTTAGAGATTTCTGTCACTTCCCCAGATTACCAGAGGCATGAACCCACTATCGAGCATAAATACTAACTCTTGGAGTTGCTAGCATCTACTTGGGCAACATAGCTACTAACAACGGAAAGCATGCAAGATCACAAATAACAAAGACATGATAGAATCAATATTCAATCTGAAATAGCATCTCAATATCCATCGGATCCCCGCAAACAAAACATGCAGAATTGCAAATAGATGATCTTGATCATAAACGGAGCTCACAAGATCTAAACATGATATCACAAAGGAGGAGAACTAGCCATCTAACTACTACATGGACCCGTAGTCCAGAGATGAACTACTCATGCATCACACCGGAGGCTTGCATGATGATGAAGAAGGCCTCCAGTGTGAATTCCCTCTCCGGCAGGGTGCCTGGAAGAGCTTCAGATCCCTCCCGATCTTGGGATGGAGATGACGGCGGCTACAGACTCTTTCGTGGAATTTTGATCGGGTCATTAGGGTTTCTGTATCGGAGGCATCTTATAGTCGGAATGGGAGGCCGAGGGGGTGCCGGAGGCGACCAGACCACCCCCTGGCGTGGGCCAGGCCTTGCCATGCGGCCAGGTGGTGTGGCCAGGCCCCAGCCCCTCTCTGTCTTGTATTCTCGCTCCAGGTGTCCCTCAGTGAAAAACTCACTTTGGCTTTTGTCCCGTCCAATTCCGAGAATATTCATTTTCTGACTTTCCTGGAACCAAAAATAGCAGAAAACAGGCAGCTGACACTGTGGCTCTTGTTAATAAGTTAGTCCAAGAAATCATATGAAAAATACTCCAAAATGTGGACAAAATACAAGAAAGTAGATAAAACCAAGCATGGAACATCAAAAATTATAGATACATTTGCAATGTATCAGTCACATCTAACCGCGTCAGAAAACCCAGGCGCACTGTTTCGCCAGCGCATTGTGCCGAGTCAGCACGGTCCCATGGGTCAGTTACAGTGGCTAAGCGATGCCGCGGTATAAAAAGTTGCCAGCAAGTTTTTCCTAATAAAAATAATTCGAGAAAATGTTTAAACTTAAATAAATTCATATAAATTCAAATAATTCGAATTTTGGAAAATTTCCAAAACAAACCATGTTTCATATTTAAATGTGAGTTCAGATCCAGTTACAGAATTTTACCATTATGCCCCTAACTTTCCAACTAATGACCAATTTGCCCTTTTGCTAATTAAAATATGCTTAATAATAAATTTAAATCCATAAATCCAAATTTGACATATTATATATGTTTTCTGATCAGAAAAATGTGAGGAATTCAAATATGCCATCAAAAATAACTTTTGAGCAATTTAAAATTTCGAAATTATTTAAATGCCAATAAATGCCTTTTTCTAAATAAATATATAGCTTTAATTCTGTAATTCCAAATTTGACAAATAATATGTCTAAATCGATCAGGGCGATGAGCCCGTTCTTATTATGCATTCCATGATATGAATTGAAGCATGCATCATATAAATACCTAAAAACTTGAATGGTTTATGCAAGTAAAACTTGACCAAATAATTAATAAAAGTGTTTATTTCTTGTTTCCACACCTCACCCTTGCCATGCTATGATATACAATGCAATTGATCATCATATCATCATGGCATACCTTGTTTGCTTGTTGCATATGATTAATGTGATTGTGCAATGTATTTATTTTGGCCCTTGTGTGTTTGGTTTTTATCCGGATAGTCACTGAGCAAGGAGAATACCAGAAGCCTCAGGAGTATTACCCGGACCCTTCTTATTCGACAACAGAACTGCCAGACAAGCAATTCCCCATGCTTGCATACATATAGTACATATGCTTTTATCTTACTCTTGCATCATTGAGACGCGATTGCATTAAATTGAATCTCAAGTATTGCACAACCTTTACTTTTAAACCCCACCAAAGCTTGTACCCCAATCCCATGAGCCATTACTACAAGAGTTGTTTGAGCCACGCGAGTGGTAGAATTGCATGTGTAGGGTTTGTGCGAGTCTTTGTATAATGAGGTACCTAAACAACTTAATACAAGTAGATAACTAATGAAAGAGGCATCGATGGGCATTATCTGTTATTTGGTTCTTTAAGCTCACTTGTGTCCCGTAGGACCCCGAGCACTTGATTCATGTTCCTCGACTATCGCACTATCTACATGTGGGATAATGAATCCCCTTCGCATGAGCTTGATTTGCACTTTATTTCTTGGGACCACAAAGTAGTTTGGGGATTTATTACTATCCTATACTTATGCCATGTTTTACCACCTTATTTACAATCGTGCGTGGAGCAATTGTACTGTTTTGCAATGTGGAATGTTTTCGCGGTATTGACAAGCCTAGTCACACTTTCGGGTTCTCAGTCATTTACAGTCATTGACAGAAACCCTGGGTCCGTCTCGGAACCGGCCAACTTCGTTGCGGGTAGCTTAGTGGGGTGGCCCCTGGAACGATTTATGAATCATGTGAATGCTTTGTTGTGAGGCCTCGTTGGGTTTTATTTGGTTTTTCCGAGGTTGATCATGTGTGTTGTGCTATTTGTGCACCCCTGCAGGGTAAATATTTTTGAAAGTCGTGTACGCGGTTATGGACGATTTGGAGCATAGTTTCTCGATCATAGACAAGCATAACTAAAGTACCACCTTTAATTGACTAAGACATGACTAGTAAATAGTGCAATACTCATGGAATGGTTAATAAAATTGCCAACGTATGGGATGTTCTTCCACCTTCTCGTCGTAAGCGAGGAGGGCGAGCGAGGTTATTTACGTTGCTTATATAACTGTTGTTATTAATTAACGGGTGTCTGTCCAGCTCTAGTTGGGAGGATGTGTAGCGTGTCTCTATAGAACTCTGTAGCTATTATCTTTCACTGCAATTGCGTCACTCCCGGGTTGTTCCCTTTAGATGCATTAAGACTTGCTAAGTACCTCTAGGGTCTCACACGATAAATATTTGGTTCAGATGGACAGGTATACTCCCAGAAAGGTTACTGGGTTGAGGAGACGGATGATGGTGGCAACGACCATCAGGTGTAGAGATTCCGGGGATGGAGATCCATGAGATCTGTGAGCGGGATGTGCTTATTTCAGGGCGTCTTATGCCGATTTGCTTCTTATCCATACTCGGATCATGTTCTCCGCTTCCGCTTGATACTCTGTTGTGTGATGTATGAGGATGTACCATAAACTATTATATCTATCTAGGATATTTGGATCTTGTCGTATGGTGTTGAATATTTCTATTTCTATTGTTTTTGATGGTGTGACTCTGATGTCTATTGTAAGTCACAAATATACATACTCATTTGTGTATGTCGTGGTCGCGTTACCTGTTGCTTACACCACTCGCTCTTGTCCCGATGTTCTTGAAAGTGGATAAGGTGGTCGGCCGGTACCATGCCCTGCTCCGCTTTGACGGGCCTACACGTGGGTGGCCTTGGGCCTCCGTGGTAGAATCCCTTATCCATTTTTGGGTTCATCCATGCTTGTGCTTAGAGCGTAATGTCCGAGGTATTATATAGTTCTTTGTGCTTAGTTGTTCATATCGTAGGAATTTTTTATTTTCTATGCTGCGAACCCAACAATAACGCCACTGGTAAGAGGTGGTATCTCACGGGAGGAGTACAAATTCTTATCTTTCAGGGTGAAAATCCAAGATCTGATCTTACTTGGTTGTGTCTAGCAATGGCCTTGTTGGAGGACCGCGAACTTTCTCTATAGTGAAAACCTAAGATCTATGATCGGGCGGTGATGGCACTTGTGCACTTTTTCTTCTTCTTGAAGGCGTCGCTTTTAGAGAATTTGGACTCTAGGTGTTGTCTTAGATAAAAATAATGATTAGGGTTACGTGGTAGGCAACGTGCCTCCACCTCTTCTCTTTATATACTTGGCAGATGTACAAATACAGGTGTGTATACATTACATAATACAACACGTATACAACATGGTGACTGATTCTTAACACTTCCCCTCAATCTAAACCGCTATTACATACAAGATTTAGATTGGTTCTAAAACGGTCTAACATCTGCCGTGTAGCTGGCTTGGTGAAGACATCAGCCAACTGATCACTAGAAGAGATAAACCTCACCTCCAAAGCACCATCAGCAACTTGCTCTCGCACAAAATGAAAATCAATCTCAATATGCTTGGTTCGAGCGTAAAAATCTAGACTCGCCGTGAGGTAAGTTGCCCCTAGATTATCACACCATAAAACTGGAGTTTGTTGTTGGGAAACACCTAGTTCTATAAGCAAAGAACTGACCCCACATAGCTTCAGCTGCTCCGTTTGTGAGTGCCTTGTATTCTGGGTGCTGGATCTCGAAATCATGGGCTGCTTCTTTGAACTCCATGAAACAAGATTCAGACCCACGAAATCTGCAAAACCACTCGTAGAGCGTCTATCATCAACACGTGAATATGCTAATATTCTGCTGTGATGACTTGCGAATACACACACCAGTATCCAATGTTTCTTTCACATAACACAAAATACGTTTGACAGCCTCCCAATGAACTTTAGTTGGTTGAGAGAGAAATCGACATACTTTATTCACCACAAAAGAAATATCCAGGCGAGTGAGAGTTAAGTACTGTAGGCTACGAACAACACTGCGATATTGAAAAGAATCTTCTATTCCGAGAAGAACACCTGTATCTCAAGCAAGCCGCTCAGTGCTGACCATAGGAGTGGAAGTGCGGTTACAATTCTCCATGTTTACCCGATGTAACAAATCAAGCGCCTATTTGCGCTGCATAAGTGTCATGCCCCCTGAATTCTACGACGCTTCCAATCCAAGGAAATATTCCAAAGTTCCCAAATCCTTGATAGGAAAGGTGTCCGAGAGGGAACGAACCAGACCTTCAACTGCCATGGAAGTAGAAGCAACAATAACAATGTCGTCCACATATACCATCATGATCACTTGGACACCAGCCTGATTGAAGATGAACAAGGATGTATCAGCCTTGGAAGGAACAAAACCAAGCTGAAGCAACCGAGCACTCAAGCGAGCATACCAAGCTCGAGGAGACTGCTTAAGGCCATAGATAGCACGCTGCAACTTGCATACATGTGTCGGATACCGAGAATCCTCAAAACCAGGGGGTTGCTGCATATAGACATCCTCCGATAGGAAACCATGAAGAAAGGCAATACTCACATCAATTTGACGAAGGGTCCATCCTTGAGAGACCGCAAGGGAGAGAACCAAGCGAATAGTTGCAGGCTTCACAACTGGGCTGAAAGTATCACCATAGTCAATTCCATGTTGTTGCATAAATCCGTGGGCAACGAGACGAGCCTTGTGCTTCTCAACAGAACCATCGGGACGGTGCTTGGTCTTGAAAACCCACTTGCTGCCAACAATATTTGTGATAGGAGGACGAGGAACAAGTGTCCATGTTTGCGTCTGAGAAAGAGCAGAAAATTCTTCTGACATCGCTACACGCCACTCCGGCTCCTGAAGAGCATCCTGATGAGAGACCAGGGCTGCAAAAGAGCACGCCTGCGTGAATCATACTGTACGGTGCCGTCGGTGTAGGTCTTCTCACGACGAGTATTGTCACAGAGACGTGTCGCCATGCCATGACCAGGAGCTGATGACGAGGCAGTGGGTGCGGGCGAAGGCGCGTCGTCTTCATGCTGGAGCAGAGACGCATGAGTTGAGCCATGCGACCCGACGTGCGGCGTCGACAATCGACCGGGGGTGGCCGACCCATGCAGCGATGAGACATCAGCTGCTCGGGCAAGCTACAAGCAGCAGGCTCGGGTGATCCAGATCGTGTGATGCCCGCGTCAGGCGCCTTAGTAGAAGATCCCGAGGCAGGTGCATGCACATGCACGTCGATCGCGCCAGGAACCTACACATGCAAAGCATCATCTCGAGACAGTAGGTTAGTAGACAAATAGGAAAGGTCGTATTGCCACACATGATCACTCGTAGCCGATTCAGACTCAGGAAAAGTGATGGTGTGTCGAAGGGTAGGAATATATATTGTAACTCCGGGAGCGGGAAATAGAAAGACTGACTCATCAAAGACAACACCTCGAGATATATAAATGCGACCGATAGAACGATCGAGACACTTATAGCCCTTATGCATAGACTATAGCCTAAGAAAACACACATGTTCGAGCGAAACTCAAGCTTGTGCACATTGTACTTGCGAAGACTAGGCCAGCATGCGCAACCAAAGATACGGAGAAACTCATAGTTCGGCTAAATTTTGAGAAGACGAAAAACAGGAGTATCCTTGTTAAGAACCGGAGTAGGCATGCGATTAATTAGATAACACGCTGTCAAGAAAGCTTGGTCCCAAAAACGCAAAGGAAGGGACGAGTGAGCAAGCAAAGCGAGACCGGTCTCAACTATGTGACGGTGCTTGCGTTCGGCAATGCCGTTTTGCTAGGAAGTGTGCGGGCAAGACACACGGTGAGACACACCGGTGCGCTGAAAATACTGATGTAGCCGATGGTATTCACCGCCCCAATCGGACTAGACGGCCTTTATTTTGGTGTTCAGAAGAAGGTCAACATGAGCCTGAAAAGCATATAACACTTGTTCAACATCAGATTTGTGCTTAAGAAGATAAATCCAGCAAAAACGAGAGTAGTCATCAATGAAACTAACATTGTACTTATAACCACCAGAGGAGGCCACAACAGGACCCCACACATCAGAATGAACAAGCTCAAGAGGCATAGTGGTAACACGCTGAGACAAATTATATGATAATTGATGACTTTTGGCACGCTGACATGCATCACAAACCAAGAAGTATCAACTAGAACACAAGATAAATCATGGTTCTTAACAATGGTTTGCACTACATTATTGGTAGGATGACCTAGACGCTAGTGCCACTGAGACAATGTAGTCTTAGCATTGGAAAGAGCATGATGAGATGACGATGACGACACACGACTAAATGGGATGGGGTAGAGCCCTCCATGGCTTCTACCATGAAGCAGAGTTCTCCGGGTGGCCTTGTCCTTAACACAGAAAAAATGACGATGAAACTCAACAAAAACATCATTATCAGAGACAAGACGATACACTGAAAGGAGATGCTGATTAATGTGCGGGACATGGAGAATATTTTTCAGTTGCAAAGATGAACTGGCTAAAGAGGAATCACCAATGTGTGCAATAGACAAACCTGCCCCATTGGCCACTTGGACCTGATCTGTCCCGCCATAGCGCTCTCGCAGGTGAAGTCGCTGAAGATCGTTCGTCAGATGATCCGTAGGCCCAGTATCCATGATCTAGGCCAGAGGAGCATGAGAACCCATCGAAGCAGAGTTCCCGGAGCGCTGGTTCTTGGCACGTACGAAGTCGGGGTTGAAGCGATTCCGACACTCCGACGCGACGTGCCCTTAGTACCCACATATTTCGCACTGAGGACGTTGACGGCGATGGCCGCGATTGCGTCCACCGTTGCCACCGTTTCCGTTGTTGTAGTTAGGACGATCGTGGCCACCGCCTGTGGGCTAGCCGCAGCCGCCCGAGTGTTGGCCATAGGGGAGGCCGTAGCCGCCCTAGTACTGGCCATAGGGCTGGCCATAGCCGCCCGGATGCTGGCCATAACCGCCGCCATCAGTGTTGGGACGACCTCCATTGCCGCCTCCATATCTAGACTGGTAAGCACCAATTGGAGGTGCTCCAGGGGCCGGCGGGAAATTGGGCGCGCGAGGCTACGGAGTACTGCCACCAAAACCACCAGGACGAGAAGCAGCGTTCACGGAGGAAGACCACTCCACGGTCTCGGCCTGCTATGCTTGAAGCGCCCCAAAGGAGAGGACGTGAGAGTAAAAGTCGGCATACGGAACATAGATGTTACCGACGGTGAGGGCACCGACGATGGAATTGTAGGCGGGGCCGAGGCCGGTGATGATGTAATCGACGAGCTCGTCGTCGGTGATGGGGGCGCCAGCAGTGTCCATGGCGTCAGCGAAGCCCTTCATGACGTGCATATACGCCGCGGTCGACATGTCCCCCTTCCTTGTCGTCTGTAGTTGACGACGGATGTGCCTCACGTTGGCACGGTTCTGAGCACCAAACATGGTGTGGACGCGTGACCACACCGCTGCGGAGGTCTTGCAGCCGATGAGCTGTGTGGTGATGTTCTCCTCCATGGAAGAGAGCAGAACGCCGAGCACTTTCTGATCCAGCCCCCACCAACGCGCACACTCGGGGTTGGGGACGATCGTGGCGGCATCACCGGTACCTTCGGTGATCGTATTCGCTGGAGCAGGCACAGAGTTGTCGAGGAAGCCGTGCAGATGGGCGCCGCAGATGGGCGGCAGCACCAGTCCTCGCCACAACATGAAATTGGCGTTGTTGAGGCGGACGGTGGGAGGAGTCACTACCACCGTCGAGGTGGAGGGTCCCGCGAAGCGGAAGCCGAGAACAAAGAGATGATGGGGCCGACGAGCTCCAGGCCCGTGGACACCGAGGAAGCCGTGTTGGTCATCGTGTGGAAGAGGAAGCTACATGCGGAGTTGTCGATGAAACCATGCTTGCGGGCGATGCGATCTCGATCGCAGAGAGGCGGTGGCGGTGGACTCAGCTTTGGCTCTAATACCAAGATAAAAACAATGATTAGGGTTACGTGGTAGGCAACGTGCTTCCACCTCTTCTCTTTATATACTTGGCAGATGTACGAATACAGGTGTGTATACATTACATAATACAACACATATACAACACGGTGACCGATTCTTAACAGTCTTGGCAAGGGTTTGTGTTGCAACTACAGGGTTTTGATCACTGTAGAGGGATCTTTTTTTTTTGTTCTTATTTTTGTTGTAGGGATGTGTGCATCCGTAATATCTTTAGGATATTTCATTGTTGCAGAAACCGGATGTAATTGATATCTTTCACAATATTAAAATATTTCCTATATAGAAAAACAAATAATCTGTTCACGTAATCCACGGCACAAATAGTTAAGTCTTGAGAGCAGCCTTTTTCAGCACAGGCTATAGGTAGCCTGTTATTTCAAAGTTTTAAAAAATTAAATTCAAAAAATCTAAAAAATAGTTGGATATAGTCAATGATGTATTTACCACTATGTATAATTTTAGTACTTTATATTTTAGTCCCAGCAAAAACAACAAATGTGCATATCAGGGCGTGGTGAATAATGCAAAATTCGAAGCTTCCAAAATTTGTCCGGTTTATCTTTTTTGCTGGCCCCAAAATTATTTTATATTAAAAAATTGCAAGCTCGTAGTGTATATAGTTGACTACTCCGACTATTTTTTTGGATTTTTTAATTTTGAAATCAAAATTTCAAATTTCAAAAATAACATGCTACATGTAGCCCGTGCTCTAAAGTGAATTCAGAATTAATTATTCTACTATATCCAATTGTGCAAAGTATTTTAAAATAGGGTGCATATACAATAATAAATAGTAAATATTGTAGAAATATAATGTGCAAATACGATATTAGATACGCATAGTATGGCATAACTTGTGCAACTCATTATCTGTTATTGTTATCCTTAATAACTAATGAGAAGACAATCTTTTTTGGGGGGTAAGATATCATCCATCATCTAAGAGAAGATAACTTCCTCCTTTGGTTAATTAGAAATTCTATGCCACAACTCTAAAGAAGATTGATGATTGTACATGCTCTAGATAGTGGTCTTCGATGGCTAGCACTCAAATTATATAGTATGTGCTATGCGTTAGAACCTATAGTGACATGGAAGGATATGTTTGCATTGTGTTCCATGCATTTGTAAAGTAGAGGAATTTCAAAAAAATAAAATCCTAGTGACTAGCGAGGATATCGAATTGCACGATCTTTGTTTATTTTAGTACTTTTGGATCACAAGGGCAATTATCAAGTAAATGCACGCACACAATGCACTAATGGAATTTAGTTGACATTTACTAGAGTTCAAAATATAAGTGTTGATACAATATCTTAATACGAAAAAACATATCATGAAAACGAAGAATTGAAAATTATAAAAAGGACAAGTTACAATTATTCCAGAATGATTTGAGGATGTATTAAAATGTTTGTCATCTTGTTGGGGTGGGTTGGTTGGAGGCAACATCTAGGGTTTTCCCAGCCATCATCGGGTTGTGGTGAAGGAGGCCCTCTCTTCGCTTTTCCACCCATCTAGGCGAAAAATAATGGTTGGCAAAGGGAACAACCAACCAGTCGAGATCATGAGGACAGCCGTGCCATAATAAAACCAGAAGGACAACCTTTTTTATTAACATGCAAAAGGACAATTTCTAATACTCTCTCCGACCCATATTAGTTGACTTTTTTTTTAGATTCGGATATATCTAATACTAAAACATGTCTAGATATATCTGAATCTAGACAGGTCGAAGGGAGTACAATTATCTATATCTACTAATTTAAGTTGAGGTAGGTTCGTGCAGTACAAAATTTCCGTCCGACTTTTTGTGGACGATTCTGGCCCTAGCTATTTCAACGTATTAGGAGACATGCCACCGCTAAGTGGGTTTTACTTGTTCGACTAAAAAATATCACGCTGGGAGCAGCTCGAGGCCAGGCGGCGCCGCGTGTTGCGTCAGCCAGGTGGGCTCTAGGAAGGGGATTATACGACGCCTACACTAGAGAATTCACCCGTTCGATACCTCGTCGACCCGATTCATGCCGGATATGGAGCGGCGGAGGGGCGCCGCAACTGGGATCGGGACGGCCAGAGGGGCCAGACGCTTCACCTAGATGGGGCGGGGAGCACGCCACACATATGAAGGGGCAGCGTGGGCTGGCCCCGCAAGTGGGGAGGGGCAGAGGTAGATCAGGGACCAGGAAGACCGCCCGAGGATCGTGGATGAGGAGGCACGTCCACCGCGTGCCGGGGCCGGGGCGGAAGGAGAAGAGGCGACGCTGGTTGTCCGGGTCATCGTGAAGCACTTGGTTGGCGGGGGATCTCGACGAGGCTCTTGGGATGAAGCTGCTGCAGCAAACAGATGCACCGGCCGCCGGGGGAACAGACGTGCCACCTGAGTGCCAGAATTTCAGCTAAAGGTCTGAATGTTACGGCTCTGAATCCTCATGGAGATGAACTGTCGATTTGTTGTAGTTGCTTCTGAATTAATTATCCATATTAATTGTGCGGAGGGGCAGCATGGAGAGCTCGACGGTGAGGACACGCCTCAACTGCATAAGCCTGGCGGAGCCCTAACATACAAAGATAGGTCGCGCCCTCAAGCATAATCCCAAGAATTTCAGTCAATTGATGGATACGGGCAGAATATGTCGGAGAAGGTGATTGCTAGGTGCTGGGGAATTATTTCCGCAGATCAATTGCTCCCTAGGCCGCCTACACACCTGAGGCAGAGCTTGATTCATTTCTATTTCTTGGGGCCACAAAGTAGTTTGGGGCTTTATTACTATCATGTACTTATGCCATGTTACTGCTTTATTTAAGATTGTGCGTGGAGCACCTGTACTGTTTTGGATCGCGCCACGTTTTTGCGGTATCGACAAGCCCAGTCACCCTTTCGGGTTGCTAGTCATTTGCAGCCGTCGTCGCAAACCCTGGGTCCGTTCCGGAGCCGGCCAACTTCGTCGCGGGTAGCTTAGTGGGGTGGCCCCCTGAAATATTTATGAATCCTGTGATCGCTTTGTCGTGAATGCCTCGTTGGGTTTTGAGTTGGTTTTTCCGAGGTTGATCGAGTGTGTGTTGCTATTTGTGCACCCCTGCAGGGTAAAACTTTCTGAAAGCCATGTCCGCGGTTATGGACGACTTGGAGCACAGTATCTCGATCATAGACAAGCATAACTAAAGTAGTGCTATAAATTTGACTTAATATATCTGACTAGTAATCAGCTTCACTATAATGGAATGGATATTAAAAATGCCAACCACTGGTGGACCTGGATTGTTTTGTTATACCTGCCTAGTAAGTATTACAACTCCAATGGAATGTGATAAAAGTGCCAACAACTGTTGGGTTTTGGGATTCCTCAAGACAATTATATCTGACTAGTAAATGTTCCAACTACAACGGAATGTTAACTAAAACTACCCACTACTTATGCTATCGAGACGACTCACGCTATCTATATCTGATTAGGAATTGTTGCAACTATAATGGAATGAGTAAAATTGTCAACTGTGTGAGTTCCTTGGTCTGACTTCCTTGTTTGGTCTCGAGGGGGAAATACCAAGATAGGTTTGGTTGGTGTTAGCTTCAGGTTGGATCCGAATAGGTCTTTCTTACTCCTCTCTAATAGCCGCCAGTGATACCGAGTCTCTATAGGTTGTTTAGTGCCGCTGCGCTGCCGCTTCAGCCCACCATACCTATGTAGGCGAGAGCCGCCGAATTCTAGCCTCGCCGTCTACTGGCCTCAGTACTGACGCTCCTCTTTTTCCTTTGCCCTTTGTCGGCACCCCTTTTTGTTTTAGCAGGTTTGAGGTCGACGTCGTTAGCAGGGTTACCCTTCCGGCTTGGCCTGGGCAGGGTTATGGATGCCATTGGTTATTCTCCAGGGCTCTTAGCCCCATTTGCATCTTGTCCGTAGTCGGACGCTCTATCGTTTTCGAGATGATTTGGATCTTTGTATTGTATATTTGTATTCTTGACTCTTGGAGTCCTGTTGTATATATATCTGTTCTGTGGGTCCCATCGAGTACTGTTGTGTAATGGTATTACTTCGTTTTCCACCCGCACGAAAGTGCCTGGTGGGCGTCCTTGAATCGTTTCTATGAGGGTTTGGCAGAAAGGGCTAAAACTTGCATAGGGCCGATTTGAGGGTGCTACAGAGTGGTATCAGAGCTCAGCAGTTGCGATACCCCACAAGTCCAGCATGTAGGTTAACCTAGCTAACGGACGATCTAGAGTGTCAAAACTATTTTGCAAAACGGTTGGATAGATCTGACTAGGTCTGATTTTCCTCCTTACCCTCTGCTATTCTCCTCTTATCTTTGCGTGTTTTGAATCTACTCTCTTATCTTTTCTTCGAGTCTAGGATTTCTCGTGGTTGGGTTTTCCGTCGTACCTTCAGGGTTTCGCTTCCTCCTTTGGCAACGGTGCTTCTACCTCCGGACTTAGTGCTATCTGAGTGATCCTTTATCTGTGGTACCATTCTTTGTTTCTCGTTTGTGCCTTCCGGTGTTTTCTGACGCGACGACATCATCTATGTCAGATCCGATGCAGAGTCTGCATCACTCCTTTGTTTCCGAACCTCGTTTGTCGAGATCTTCAGTCCAATTCCGGGAGTTGGTTGCATAATTCTTCAATTCATGTGCAGAGTAATGGTTCGGGTGCGCGATGGACTGATCACCATCCGACTACTCTTATCATTCACTCTTGTACATTGAATCGGTGGATCCAGCAATTACTCCTTACCCTGAAGATAGAGGTGGCTTAATTTGTTGATACCTCTACCTTCGCCATTTGTTTCCGGAGTGTTCTCTCGACGATCACGGACAACAACCTCTTGTTAGTGGTGTCGCGAGGATCTACATGAAGCGTGAAGATTCAGATCGCCGACCTTATTCCCGGTACCATGAGGTGGATCTCAAGGGCGAGATCCATTGTTAGTGGTGTCGAATTGTGGCGCCCTGCAAAACCACTACTGGAAAATCGCGTTCTTTTTGTGCATTGCATCATCATGACCGCATGCTCATGTCATCATGCCACCTTGCATTTTAGCATCGTCATGTCATCTTGCATTTGTTTGCATAAAACTATTTTCGAAAAGTCTGTTTTTGTTTTCTAAACGCCCCGTTATTATTTCAAATTAAAACCCGGGTCTCCGGATTATTTTGTTTCGTCTACCAACGGTTTTCAAAAGCCCCGTTTTAATTAATAAAATATTTCTTTTATTTTTGGGAGGCAGCCCGCCAGGCCCGAAAGCCCGGCCGGCCACCTCCAAGCCCTAAACTAAAACCTAGTCTAATTCCTAAATCTACCCAAACCTAATCTACCCAGCCCCCTCCACCTCACCCCAACCTATCCCATCGCGCCACATCACTCTGGCCCTATTCCCACCCACTCACCTGCTGCCACCTCACCCCCAACTCCCTACCAGCCGCCGCCACACACTCCCTCCGCCCAGCTGCAAACCGCGGTCAAGCCTGGCCCCACCCGCGTCGCACACCGCCACCCCGACCACCTACCGCCTGGGCGCCTTTCCCCACCCGCGCGCGCTCCGTGCCGCGTCATGATGCGTACAACGCGCCCTGCGCCCGTCGCCTGGCCCCACCCCGTTCCCCTCGTGACGCGTGCACCGCGTCCCCTCCATGCGCTGACAGCCGCCTCGGTTTCCCCGCCCCAGGCGTTCCCCTTCCTCCCCTCTCCACTTTCCCCGCCGCCTCCACCTTCCTCTCTGGCGCCGCCGGCCACCGCCGGGCCTCCCCGCACCCCGCGTCGCCCGTTCCCGCCCGGAGCTCCCCGCTCGCGGTTTTCTCCTACCCTGCATCCCCCGCTCGAACCGCCCGCCTCTGCTCTCCTCCATCCACCGCCACCGTCCCTCTCCGCTACCTCCGCTCGCTCGCCGTCGGCCACCGACCTCTCCTCCGGCCGTTTCCCCTCGCCGTGGGCTCCCTCCTTGTCGGCCCGGCCTCACCGGCTTCCTCCTTGCCGCGCCGCGCAGCCACCTCACGGTCCTGCTCGTCCCGACAGCCCAGCGAGCTCCGGGTTCCCGTCTTCCCTGCCACCGCGTCCTCCCGCAGCGAGGTCCACCTCACCCCGCCTCCTCTCCTCGCCACGCCGGCGGCCGAGCTTCGCATCCCCTGGTGCTTCTCCACCTCGCCCGTGTCACCGAGTCGCCGCTCTGCCCGCGGTCCCCTTGAGCTGACCTCGCCGGAGCTCCTCCCGCCAAGTTCCCCCACGCGTCCCCTGGGCTGCTCGCCGCCGAGCCGCTCGTCTGCAGTCCGAGCTCCGTCGCCGCCCCTCAGCACGACGCCGCTCACGCGCCGTCCGCCACCACCTCCCGCTCTCCTCCGGCAACGCCGCGTGCGCCCTCTCCAAGACCGGCCCCAGCTCGTCGTTCCCCGAGCACGTCTGCCTCATCGGCAATGTTCCCGTAGGTTGCTGCAGTACCAGGTTGGGTTGGTGTTGTCCTGGTGGCATATAGATACTCAGATGTGGTTAAGTGGTGTTGCCCCCGGGTGATTCGGTTCATCCACCGCCACTTGCCGATGTTGTTCGAGGGACACACCTACTCGAGACGAGGACTCGAGGATCCGCACAAGGTCACCGGTGCATAATTCAAATTTGCCATCGACAACGGAACCGGAATGGCTTGATCCTCTACACGGAACCCGAACCCCTCAGTACGACATGATCTCCTACATCGCCGCCAAGAACCGGATCCGAAGACCGCCAAGAACGCCATGCGGAACGACAAGCGCTTCATCTCGGAGCACCAAGTCCTCCTTCCCGTATGCGACGGGACCTTCTTCCCGGATACGCCAAGTACTTCCTCGCGGACGCCAAGACCGACCCGATATGAGGACCCGACAAGATCTTCGTGACGACAAGAGCGACACCGACCAGGGCGAATCCGATGCGCCCCGACGCCGACCCAAGTTCATCTTCCCGGAACACCAAGATCTACTCCGTTGTCCGAGAACGTTCCCGTCGAGACCGATCCCCGTCGAACCCTATCGAACCCCAAACCCCTCGGAGCCAAGTTCGCCGAACCCTAAAGTGATTCCCTATCCGAGACCCCCATTATATTTATAATATGACATTATTGACTGACGCATATTAAATTGTTCATCTCGCATGCATATCATAATCATGCCGGATCTTCTGCCGTAGTATTAAATATTGCATCCGGTGTTTCTTCTAGTGTTTGCTTCTTCGCGGTCTAGGCTGATGAGTTGATGCGAGTATCGACAAGTTCTCCAGTTATGATCCTTCGGCAGTGTTTTCCCAGGCGAGCATCTCTTCCCCTTCTACCTATTTTGCTTTTATAGTGTTTATTTCCTCCTGTTGATCTATTGCTATCCGTGTCGCGATGCTTTAGTTTCCGTATCCCAGTTATATCCTGTGCAGCCTCTATATTGCCTTGGACACCACCTATTACCTGTGTTTGGTAGATAGCTGGCCTTGCGAGTCATAGTCGCTTGCTCAGGTGTGATCTCGTGTTGTCAAGTACCACATTTGTTGGAATGCTGGCAGATGTTAATGGTGGAGATGCTTACCGGTGGAGTTGATCATGACTTTAAATACAACTATTAAAATGCTAGATATAACTAATGCAGAGGCATCGGTGGGTAATAGATGTTATTTGGTTCTTCCACGCTCACTTGTGTCCCGTAGGACCCCGAGTACTTGATACCTGTTCCTTGATTTTTCGCACTATCCACATCCGGGAGGCCTTATGGACCCCCCTGAGCCAGAGCTTGATTCATTTCTATTTCTTGGGGCCATAAAGTAGTTTGGGGCTTTATTACTATCCTGTACTTATGCCATGTTACTGCTTTATTTAAGATTGTGCGTGGAGCACCTGTACTGTTTTGGACCGCGCCACGTTTTTGCGGTATCGACAAGCCCAGTCACCCTTTCGGGTTGCCAGTCATTTGCAGCCGTCGTCGCAAACCCTGGGTCCGTTCCGGAGCCGGCCAACTTCGTCGCGGGTAGCTTAGTGGGGTGGCCCCCTGAAATATTTATGAATCATGTGATCGCTTTGTCGTGAATGCCTCGTTGGGTTTTGAGTTGGTTTTTCCGAGGTTGATCGAGTGTGTGTTGCTATTTGTGCACCCCTGCAGGGTAAAACTTTCTGAAAGCCATGTCCGCGGTTATGGACGACTTGGAGCACAGTATCTCGATCATAGACAAGCATAACTAAAGTAGTGCTATAAATTTGACTTAATATATCTGACTAGTAATCAGCTTCACTATAACGGAATGGATATTAAAAATGCCAACCACTGGTGGACCTGGATTGTTTTGTTATACCTGCCTAGTAAGTATTACAACTCCAATGGAATGTGATAAAAGTGCCAACAACTGTTGGGTTTTGGGATTCCTCAAGACAATTATATCTGACTAGTAAATGTTCCAACTACAACGGAATGTTAACTAAAACTGCCCACTACTTATGCTATCGAGACGACTCACGCTATCTATATCTGATTAGGAATTGTTGCAACTATAATGTAATGAGTAAAATTGCCAACTGTGTGAGTTCCTTGGTCTGACTTCCTCGTTTGGTCTCGAGGGGGAAATACCAGGATGGGTTTGGTTGGTGTTAGCTTCAGGTTGGATCCGAATAGGTCTTTCTTACTCCTCTCTAATAGCCGCCAGTGATACCGAGTCTCTATAGGTTGTTTAGTGCCGCTGCGCTGCCGCTTCAGACCACCATACCTATGTAGGCGAGAGCCGCTGAATTCTAGCCTCGCCGTGTACTGGCCTCAGTACTGACGCTCATCTTTTTCCTTTGTCATTTGTCGGCACCCCTTTTTGTTTTAGCAGGTTTGAGGTCGACGTCGTTAGCAGGGTTACCCTTCCGGCTTGGCCTAGGCAGGGTTATGGACGCCATTGGTTATTCTTCAGGGCTCTTAGCCCCATTTGCATCTTATTCGTAGTCGGACGCTCTATCGTTTTCGAGATGATTTGGATCTTTGTATTGTATATCTATATTCTTGACTCTTGGAGTCCTGTTGTTTATATATCTGTTCTGTGAATTCCATCGAGGACTGTTGTGTAATGGTATTACTTCGTTTTCCAACCGCACGAAAGTGCCTGGTGGGAGTCCTTAGATCGTTTCTATGCGGGTTTGGCGGAAATGACTAAAACTTGCATAGGGCTGATTTAAGGGTGGTACAACACCGCACAGCTCCCATCCTCCATGTTATGAGCGACCTTTGACGACATCGATTTGGTTTCTGCTGTTCCCACACAGCAGCGCTTCCCTCCTCATCCATATGGAGAGCCGAACAGAGGAGGACCTATAGTTGGAAGGGGAGCAGGAGTGGAGGCGGAGGGCTGGTCACGGGTAAGGGGCGGAGGGACTGGCTTCAGCGTCGGCAGCAGTTCCCTTGTGCTGATGCGCGGCTGTCGTGGTAGCAGCCGTCGGCGGCTCCCGTCGCGCAGGCTAACCCACGCCCGTACTGCTCCCTGTCGTGTCTTCTCAGCCAAAACTGAAGCAGGATCGCCTCACTGCTCCCATCCACTGTGTGAGCTTCTGCTGGCACGTCTCTATTGCTGGAGAGTGGAGTCCAGTTACCGTGTGTTTCATTTTTATTTGCAATTCGTTGGCGGTTGCTTCAGGTTTGATTCTGAATCTAGAAGTTGTAGTAGCCTGACAGCCACTGTTAGTGAATTTTTGTACCCAAATATATCAAATTGAGGTGGCGCATTTGTTCAACAAGTCAATATTCAGGGTACTATTGTAGCTGCCTTTCAAGCAATGGTTGATTACTTCCCGCAGAAAAAAAGCAATGGTTGATTACATTCTTGAACAAGGATGGCTGTGGAGAAGCCTTTCATAGTCAGGTTTACATGCACGCTTTGACATTTCTGCATCAGCTTGACGTAAGGAATCATGTAGGAGCCACTTCTTTATCTGTGCATTGTCCACCTCTTTCTTGCTTGTCCGTAATTTTTAAGAGATTTGGATTTTATCCCCCTCCCGAGTTTCTGAATGAATTTGCTAAAATTTTAAGTTGGTGTTGTAATATGCTTACATTAAATATTTTAATCCACCATTTGGCGTCTAAATAAAATATTTGCTCCAATTAACATTTTGTTTTCTCATGACCACTAACGGTGGCCTATTTCCACCTACACCATATATGAGAAGGATGCGAAGTATTCGGTTCACAAAATGATGGATTGTTTTTATCATGTTTACATGTTTTACATCACATGATAACTTATGGTGCAATGTATCTTTCATATGACTTTCCTCACAAACTGCCAGTGTACCAATAGTAGATTGAAGAAAAAATAAATTAAGAAGATAAAATAAAATTGACGATTAAAAATAATAGTATTCCCTTTGTAGTAAATTAATTGTCAACGCGATAATTGTTATTCCGTAGCAACACACGGCCATTCAGCTATATTATTTTAAAACTTCTCCATACAGATTTTGCATCTTTTAAAATTTCAAGAGCCCGGAGCCATATGTCCGTCCTCGTGCATAACATCAAAAGTACTTGATTTCGCAAATAAAAAACATCAAAAGTAAATGCTTACTTGTCTCGTCTATGTGACAACAGCCATTCTGCTTTGATAGTTAGATGTGATGTCACATTATTAGTTCGACAAAACACATTCCATTTGCACTTTTCGGGAAAAGAGACGATGACTAGACAGTGGAATTACTAGGCAAGCCATGCTGCGACTATCTGATGAGACCAAACATGCAGTAACTCAGTCACGCACTCATGATAAGCACACTGTGCTCGTCCCCGCAACCACGGTAGGGCGCCTTCCTACGGACATTGCCCGGCGGGTCGTAGCTGCACGTGATGAACGTGCCGCCGCCGTCGTCGCAGGTCACCGATGCGCACCCGAGCCGCTTCGTGCGCGCCCAGACCACCTGCGTGTAGTGCCCACAGACGCGCCTCCGCTTGCAGACGTTCTTGGCGCAGTCGTAGTCCGCGCGCTCCTCGACCCACGCCTCCACGGCGTCCGCCGCGGTCCACCGTCGTCGCCCGGCGCTGCCCCAGAAGATGTTCTCCCCGTAGGGTCCGCGCGAGTGCGCCATCTTGCAACCCTCGATCTTCCTCCTCTCGGCGTGCCTCCGGGCGTACGCGGCGAGGGTGGCGTTCCACGAGAGCTTCCGGACGCCGACCTCCGCGCGCGCGGCGTTGTGCGGCTGCAGGAAGTCGTCGTGGGAAGAGTCGTGCGCAGGGGCGGTCACGCGTAGGAGGATGCTGAGGCAGAGAAGAAGTATCAAGCCGTAGCAGGTGAGCGGGCCTGCCATCATCTCTGCCTGGCCCTGGCGCTGATCGAGATTTTGGCACAGTTTGCCTTCTTCCTTGTCCATTCTTGTATCTGAATGTCCATCCACTTAGAGTACACAAACGGTTGTCTTTTAGAGCAACGTCGCTGGAGGCATCATATTTTCGGCGTCAAGAACCGGTTTCTGTTATGCGTGACGTCGCTTAAGTGCAAAGTGTGCTTACCATATGTAGCATGCTGTGTCGGAGCACGCCATTGTTTCACCTTAAGGATAATATAAGTTTATTTTAGAGGATTAAGGATAATGCAAGTAGGGTAATTAACTTGTACATGTTCCCAAAAGAGAATTTTCATGACTGAGCTATTGGAATTTTGTCTAAGATGGTCCAGCCCATTTAATATATTACAATAATTTCTAAAATTCCAGAGGCTCATTTAAAATGTGTTCCGGAATCATAGGTTTGAGACCGTTTTTCTTCCCGAGAATAGTGATTAGTTTTAATATCTATACTATCAAATTGCCAAGGTCTACCAAGTAACAAAAAACAAGCTTGCATTGGCACAACATCACAATCAACAAAATCAGAATATGTACTAGTAGTAAAATGCACGCGTACTGTTATTGTTACCTTGATCTTAGGAGAACTCTCAAACCAGTGGATGTAATATGAATGTGTGCGTTGTCTTGTTGGGAGAGAAAGCTTATCCACCATGTCAACACTAGTCAGATTATTATAACCTCCTCCATCAATAATTATCAGTATAGCTCGTTTCTTGACAACGCCTCTTGTTTGGAAAAGATTGTGTGTTGATCATGCTCAGCTTTGCTCAATTGCACACTCAAAACACATTGTGCAACTAAACTCTTGTATTGATCAGCAGTTTCAGCTCCCATTACCTCCATCTCTTTTTCAGACTTAGAATTATCTCCATCATGTGCAGCAATAAGAGACAATGTATCGTCATCAAAGTCACTTGCTGAATCATATTAACCATCTTCACGCACTATCAAACACGCTGTGTTGTAAACATCCTCTCAATATGACCATATCCCTAGCATTTGCGGCATTGTATATCCTTTGTCTTACCCGTCGAGACCATATATAAGAAGAACTATGAGCAGGGCCATTGGACGACGGCGGAGGAGCAGCCGAAAGAGTTCTTGATGTAGGTGTGGTGGCTTTGGACGTGGTAGGTACTGGTGGGGTACCACAAGAAGGAGGCGCTGATTGTCGTGATGTCCACGACGATGTACGACATGCAAAATTATTCGTCCTTCTCCGCGGTGGTTGACGATCATGCACTTCCCATTCAGCTTTGCAAGTAATGTGAAACAACCCAGTGATGGTAGTATATTACTTATAGTCTACTATGTTTTGAATGTCCTTATTTAAACCATTAAAGAAACATGCAAACATTTGTTCCTTATCTTCGACAATACCACAAAGAACCATCCTAGTTTGCAACTCCTGATAATACTTTCTATATTTTTTTTCTTGTTCTAAATGAGTCAATTTCTTTTGCAAATCTCATTCGTAAGTTGAAGGCACAAAATGAACATGCATAGCAGTTTTTAAAACAGTCCAAGTATTAGAAATATTAGCAGGATTTAAGTGATAATATTCAGACCACCAAAGTGAAGAAAAATCTGTAAACTCGCAAGTATAAACACTAACACGTATATGCTCAGGATATCTTAGACATGCAAAATGTTGGTCTACTTCCAATTCTCATGTAAGATATGCTTCAGGATTATATCTACCCTCAAAAGGTGAAATGTTTAAGCTTTGCAACATGATCATCATTACGTACCGGTGGTCGAGCGTTGCGGTAGTAATATCAACGGCGGCCTTCTGGTTGTTCGACATGCTCATCAAATGCATTCTCGTCTTCATACTCGCACTCATCATCCTCTTCATATCTCGCGAAAGTGTTAGCAGTGGTAGCGGGGCCGTCATGGGTGCAACTGCTACATCAGTGGCAGCCGGAGGTGGTGTGGCCACAGCAGCAGCAAACGAATCAGCAACATGGTGGCCCGCGCGTGGAATGTGTTGTGCATGTCCCACGTGGTTGGGTAAACGTCGTTGAGGATGTGGGGTTAACACGTCAATGCCCATGGTTGATGGATTTGGGTTTGAGGAAGAGGGGAGTGCTAGAAGCTTTGTTCGGCTAACAGGCAAGCAAATCAGGGACACGAAGTTTATCTAGGTTCGGGCCTCCGGAGGGAAACTTTACTTCTGCTTGTATGTTCTTGATTATTGATGGAACCGAAGATTACAAGGTGCGTAGATGCAATCTGGCGGTGTATGGGCTAGGGTTTGGTGATGTCCTCCTCCCTGCTCCCTCCTGGCCATTATATAAGAAGGCCAAGTCTCAGGATAGCAAAGCAAGTTAGTTATAGATTAAGGTTTTACCCTTTAAACTTTCTATCTATCCTTTGCCATGTCCTCCAAGGAGTCGCACCTCCACGGGCTTGGGCCACCCAAATCTTCATGAGTTTCGTTTACACAATGGGCTTCTCTTAGGCCGAACCACATAGGCTAATCATGGGTACCCATAGGACATACACATGTCAGCAGTAGTTGGTGCAGGTGCAGGTACACTGTCCAGGACCTCCCAAAACTTGGCGTCAAGCTTATCGTTGAAGGATGTCTCGAGTCCTTCAATCTTGTCGATGGTGTCTACAAGCTTGATGTCGAGTCAGTCAGTATTGAATCAACGTCTTGAGCACGCCCTACCAAAATCTTGGTAAAGTGAGCATGCATCTCTTCGTTCGACATGTTTGTCGTGTCAATAGGTTGATCCTTAGTTCCTGCCATGTTTAGTCCTCAAAAGCATAGGTGTATATGCCTACGAAGTACGGGAATATAGTGGAAGCACACTTAATCCGTCAAGCAATATACAAAGCTCTTACAAGTTCTTACAAAATAGGAGGAAGGTGATGTGCAACCGCAAAGATCAGTGGTTCCCGAGATTGAACCAAGAGATTACCAGGAGTCGACACAACGCACGTGGAGAAATCTGTGGAGCTCTGGGAGGGCTTAGCAAGGGAGGTTAGAAATTATCAAAACAACAATGTTGAAAAGATGCTCAACGGTGGTACTGTGCTAGTCCTAGGCTAGATCGTACTAGATATATGAGCCTAGAGCACCATCGATGTCACAACGCGGCACAACAAGCAATGGTGCGATGATATGGTGCCCTAAAAAGCGAACCAAGAAGTCCAAAATCACTATGATGGCGAGTGTCTCAAACTGATCCATGGGGTCTAAAAATAGTATAGCCCTGAAATTTTTCTACCGTCCTTTGGAATGCGCGCAAGCACCCCAAAAATGTCTTTATAACGGCCGATGGAGAAAAATGATCCCCAAGGCCGAAAACTAGTATAGACGGAAAAAATCGGAGGCGTTTCTAGACTTTTTTCTCTCCTTGACTTGCAGCCAGAACTTTAACTCACATAATTAGATTACAACACGGAGTAATATGGAAAAATAGAAAGATAACAAAGGAAATAACAAAACTAGCTCTACCCAGACTCGTGTCGTGGCAGGAAAATAGACCGGATCCATGTCGTGGTAGGAAGGCGGTGGCAAAATCTAGGGTTTTCTGGCGGCATGAGTATATGGTGGCAGAATATGGTGGTGGATGTGTTGAAGGAAGTATGGCAATGGAGGTGATCTGCGAGCACGCCGGTGGTGAATAATGTGACCAGAACTCAAAACTTTAAGGGATGATACACTAAGACTAGCAACTCGACGCGACGATGCAGACACAAATTCAATGATGCAAACTGAAAAGACAATGCAAGGCGAAGATTGGTTATGGCATAGATAGATCTAATATCTAATTGTATTTTTGGCTTTTTCGTGGTTTATAGGTAAAAACAGATCTAGACTACGAAAATTGTAAATCTCATCGAGCAACCTGAGCTCTGATACCACTTGATAGGGCAAAGGTGTCAGATATTTTGATGAGATGGTGATAATTCGATTTGGGTGGAGTTCGGGCTTGACGATCCGACTACACGTGCGAGCACGAGCGACAATGCAATCGCTAGGACAATCTCCTAGAGGTTACTAATCTTGTGGAAGCACGATCAGTCTGACCAACGATGGTCTTAATTCCTACCTGAAATCGAGAATAAGTAAGAACTAATATTGCAATCAAGATATTGTGAATAAAAATAAAAGCTTTATTAAAAAGGCGAGATTCTATATAGGTGCGTAGTATAAGAGGTGTCTGCGACACTCAAACCTATGGCGTAGTTGCAACGATAGATAATTTTTAGTCTAAACGATGACCTAATAGAGGTTTATATGGAGGTACGAAGGGGATGCGGCCAACCTTGGGAGAGGTGGTCAAAATTCCTTCCTAAGTTGGTTTCTTCTACATATACATACTCTCAAAATTTAGCCTAATAATATGGACGAAAATTACATGGGCGTGGCCCATAAATAAATGGTGATGCATCACCATATGACTATATGGACAAAATTATGAAGTACCAATGTTTTGGTTTCGCCATTCCTTCATTTCTAATTATGGTGGCTTTAAAGTTTTGAAATCTCCACTGGTTATCCTCACAAAGTTGCTGTCGTCTGCATGCATGATCATGCTCCACTGGTTATCCTTCTTGTCCTTTCTTACTAGGTCCATCATTCCTAAGTAACATGAACACATCTGATTTAGGCAACATCATATTCTCATGTATATTAGGAAGAGTTCCTATGAACGAAAGTAAATGATAATTAAGTAGACGTGCACGAGCTCTTGTTAGAGGACCTTGGAATGGTGTTGTAGGTGCAGTGGGTGTAGCAGTAGTAGGGATGTCCTCATCACCTTTACAAAGGGACTATCACATAATGTGATAGAAAGTTAATCGAGGGAGATAGGGTCGAGACCCATGGATGTTACACCATAGTGGTAACCCAGCCTATGTGATCGGAGATCCCGTGAATTAGGACCTGGGAAGAACAAGCTAGTGGTTTGACTAAGGTGAGAATTTTGTAACCCTCTCTATATGAAGATGCATGACTCTCAAAATATGTAAGATAGGTTAGCAACATGCCTTAATGTTTTTATGTCGTCTATAACTAGCAAAGGTGTTGTCCTACAAGGCATTCTTGAAATAACATACCTATATGAGCTCGACTGTATATGTCACGGTCTACGAGACTTGGGTGATCCCTAGTAAACTCATGAAGAAACCAGGAACTATGACACATATGCTCCAACCCACGGAGTAGGCTACTGGCAGCCAGGTATTAGTTATGATTTTGAGTGAAATCTATTAGCACTAAACTTTCAATTCAAGGTTCGTCAATTGTTCAAGTTGCTGATAGACGTAGCTCAAGACTCTAGGTGGAAGTTCAACTTAACAGTCTCTATTGAAATACTGGTTTATAAAGAAGTAGCGATGATCGGCAAATCTTCAAATGGGCATTTGAGATCTGGTGGGGGATTGTTAGAAATAAGGGATTTCTATTTTCGTGCACTCGGTTCGTTAGTTGTACTCAGTTTTCCCTAGCTGCTTAGTTTTTCCTCACTTTTCACCTTCCTCTTTTCTGAAACCCTCACAGGCGCTCGGACAGGGGGATGCCATCAGGTCAAAGGCTTGATTATTACATGTTGACTGGTGGAACCGTGTTGGGGCGGGTCATGCATTGAGCATTACGTTATGTCGCCTCGACCGTTACATGCTGACAAGTGGGGCCGCATTGGGATGGGTGTTGCATACGTGGTGAAGGGTGGGGCCGCATGGAGACACGTTAGACTGGTCATTCTCGCTCACCCAAAGCATTCGCTTCCCTCGAGCCTAGAATAGCTCCCACACTGCCCCTCCGCTCCCCCGCTGTCGTGCCCTCCTACCTTATGTCGCCCTCAGCCACCGAGCCCCCCCTCCCCTATCAGCGGAGTTCACTCCACCTCCGGCTCTGCTCTGCCCCCCGCTAGATCTACCCCTTTCACGGAACAGTATGCAACACCTGTTGGTGTACCGGTCCTCCCCGTCGAGCGCGGAGAAGATTGGGTGAAATCGGAGGGATCTAACGCATGGATTCCATTTGGGTAAGCATTGTTTACCTTTGTGGATTGATTATGGGCAGTAATTGAGCATGAATCGCTGGTGCTCAGCTAACTACCTTGCTTTTCAAATAGGATTGATCCAGCACTGGCATTTCGACTGGCGGTCAGACTGGTACTAGCGTAATTCGTGGTTGTGAACAATATCTCTCTGGATTTTACTTCCCAGCGGTGGTTGCAACCTCCATAACTCTTAGAGATTTGAAAGATAAAATCTATTCTAAATTCCCCTTGAGCAATGGTGTCGTGGTGGTGGCATGGTAGATGCCATGTATAGGCTCAAGATGTGGCTAATGAGCACTAGAGGAATCTAGGGAGGGATAGTGTGGTGATTCCATACATATATGTTTGTATTTCTCTCTTATCAATGGTGGATTACAAGGGCTCCTTGAGATGTTCGTGGGAAGGAGACTACCACTCTTACTACCCACAACTACCTCTCTAGAGTTTTCCCTTAGTAAAAATAGCCGACCCTCTCTATGGGATCCTGCCCCTCCTTATATAGGGGGGCTAGGTTACAAGTTAGGGCATACGTGGAAGGCATATTCTCTGAATATGCCTCTCCCAAAATAGCAAAGTGATGCTCTTCTTTTCTCTATCTAAGCTAATCCAGACTCAACGCGTAAGCGTCACTGAGCCCCTCTGTGGCGTGGCGTCAGCCGACATAGCCAACGACACGGGCAACGTCACCTTTGTCGGCCCGTACTCGCTGGTCCATCCCTCTGTCCGCTGCGCTCATGCTATAGTGGAGAGAGAAAACCTTTGACCAAGAAGATTCCTTCCTTCCCTTGTAAGCCAACTAGTAACCCGGCTCGGGCTTGGTTAACTCGGCCATGTGGGTACCTGCAAACAAGTTACAAAAGGCTAGCTAACATATGTTTTATGTTGGCCGGGTTAACGTTAGACGAACATCCTTCGGGCCGGGTCATACCGTAAGTCGGCCTGCCTTGAGATGACTCGGCCAGCTTACGCTTTGACCTTGCCGTACCTCAGCTAACATGGCCATCATACCCTAGCGTGACCCTACCCGGGGTAATCCCCCCCAACATTAGTCCCTGAAGCTGGTGCGGTCTTAGCAACTTCAGCTGATAAGGCCATAGCAGGTTCAACCTACTAAATTATTCGCTCTTCTCGTCGAGTCACTCTGTAACTCGGCCCTTCTTATTTTTTGTGATTTGGCATCCCTTGGCACATTCCGAGATATTTCTCGCTGGCCAGGTCACTTTCTACTTATTCGGGTTATCCTTTAGATTCCTTCCTTCTCTCGTACGCTTCCCCACGTCCTACGTGGAGGGCAATCATTATTTTGCCTCATTTTAAGAGCATGTGTCTGTTACTGCGTCGGTTACTGTATTCATTGTTAGAGATAACTATTGCGAACGTCACGTCGTGGCTATTTCCTCGTTAACCGCAACGCCACGTCCTGTCATGGGATCAGTTGTACCCTGTGGCCCTTCCTGTGGCTTGCTTCTGATTGGTCGATCCGACGGATACACGACCACACCGTGTGGCTTCGTCGCACCGCCAGATCCCACTACCTCACTTAGGGGCGTGGTTAAATAGGGGGTGAGGGACGCCCCTTGGTCATTTCCCCCACCCTCGCACAATTCTGCCTCTTCTTCTTCTTCCGCGCAACCGCATCGCCGCTGCTCTCGCTTAGGCGTTATGCCTCCGCTGCTGCCCCTCATCGCTGTGCTTTTCCGCCATAGCAGCACCGCTGCCTCTGTGTAGCCACGCCACCACGGGGCCCTGCTAGTCTAGGCCTCTGCCCCCGTCACAGATTGGGTCTACGAGGGCAGAGATCTAGAAATGGTGGAGGCGGAGGAGGTCATCACCGTTGAAGAACATGAGGAGGGCGGCGAGGCCCACGAGCGAGGAGCTTGGGCTGGTTCCTGGTTCTGCTAGGATGATATTGACTGGTTGTATCGGACCCGCCTCATCCCCGCCGGAGTTACGTGTCGCTTCCCCTGCCAGGAGATCACCCCCTCACCCAATCCGGGTGAGTTCGTGGTCTTTCTCTCGCATTTCCTGCGTGGCTTTGGCCTTCCAGTTAGTGCTTTCTTTCATGAATTCATCAACACCTTCGTGCTTCAACCACATCATCTGCCAGCTAACGCCATTACCTCCCTCTCCTCTTTTGCTTCCGGGGGTCGAGGGTTACCTCGGCCTCTAGCCCACTGTCCAACTTTGGTACAATTTCTTCACTTTTAGAGCCAACATTATCCCAGATCCTCTGCTTGCCCCTGCCGACAAATTCCTGACTCAGTGTGGGGCAGCCTCTATCTCTCCTCGAAAAAACTCCGTTTTCCCCGAGTCACTGGCCTCGACTCTTGCAAGGGTTGGGCCGGACGTTTTTCTATGTGAAGAACGACACCGAAGAAGACAAGATTCGGCTGCGCCCTTACTTGATCGGTATCCCGGATAAGACCTTATGGGGCCGGATTACGAGGCAATCTTCTGCCTTGGTTGTTCAGGTGGGAAACATGCGGCCACCTTGGCGCCCTCTTTCGAGCCACCACAAACTAAGCTCTTGAAGACCCCGAGCTCATAGGCCTTTCCTGTTGATCCGGCTTCAGCTAACCCGACCGATCAGGTCCACAACGATCCTCCTCTTGATGTGGGTGATTCGGCTCCTGCCCCTCCAAGAAACATGCGGCCACCTTGGCGCCCTCTTTCGAGCCACCACAAACTAAGAAAAGGCAGAAAAAATCTGGTGTCAAGGGCGTCGACAAGCCCGCGCCCAAGGCCATGGTCCGGAGAGCCCCAAAGCCCAGGGAGCCACCTACTTCCTCCGAGTAAGCTTGCTTTTCCTTAATCGTTCGTACCTTGAGTTCTATTGCACTATCTTCATATATTTCTTGTTTCTCTCTTTCCATTTTAACTTGTTGCTTCATTCTTTTTCTGACCCGGTAGATCCCCCAGAGAAATCCCCTAGAGTGGCTCGAGCATTGCCTCGCCTATCCGAGATGCTCCACCTTCTCCTTCCAATGATGATGTGCGCCCCCCGAGCCCTATTCTGGAGAGCTCATCGGCCGCTCCGAATCTTAGCCCACCTCGCCAAAAGGAGGGCAATGTCGGCATGGGAGGAAGTGCTGCTGCCGAGGATACGGCTATGCTGAACCAGCCCAGCTCTTATTCGGCTCAGCCGCAACAAGATGATGAAGGCGCCAGCAATGTCAGCACCGCACTAGTTGTCATCGAGGTGCCGGTTACTCCGACACTGGCCCAAGTTTTACCTGAATCAGCTCCAACTCTAGTTTCAAGCTCTGCTACCCTAGTTCCTCCTGCCTCGTCTGAGTGTCCCAAGCCTCGGCCAGAAGACCAGACCAAGACCAAGATTTCAGCCAAATCTCCCACGCCAGATGCTTCTGCCAAAGATATATTTCAGCATAAGCGTCAGACCAAACCCAGAGCACAAGCCACACCTTCACAGCAGTAGGCCAAAGCAGGCACCAAGGCCAAGAAAGGTCTTGATGCCTCCAAAAGCCAACCATCTGCTGAAGTTACCAAAACCCCTAAGGAATCAACTATTGATACTGGACAGTGTACTCTCATGTCCATGATGAAATAGGGGAGCACTGCCTCCGGCTCTGCTGCTTCTGGTCTGCTCGTGGTACTTTACATACCAGCCTGACTATCACATAGATTGCCAGAAAAGAGGCTCATGCCAAAGTCTTGGTGGCGACCCAGACGCTCAGCGGGGAGAGCTATGGTTCTTTGATTGAATACATTAATAATTGGAATGATGCCGAGTTCGTCAATCTGAACGATGAAATCCCGGAGAAGTTTGGTCCCGCCGAGTTCAACCCCAGATGAACATAGCTTCCAAAGCTATTTCCCTTGCAGGCCGGATGATGGAGGCAAACCTCTTCGTCATGCCCTTACATATGTGCCAGTAATTGTAGATATATCCTCTAGTCCCCGAGCCTCCGGTGGAGTAACGCGTTACTTGGTCGGATGCTCCAATCCGAAGTATTTCTAGTTGCGCTAAATTCCTTAGTAGTTTCAAATATGCACTCACCTAGAGCCAGGTTTAGTTCCGCTTGGCCCGGATCTTGAGTAAATTCAAATATTCACTCACCTAGAGTCGGGTTAAGTTCCACTTGGCGCGGGTCTTGAGTAAATTCAAATATTCACTTACCTAGAGCCAGGTTAAGTTCCACTTGGCCCAAGTCTTGAGTAAATTCAAATATTCAGTCACCTAGAGCTGGGTTATGTTCCACTTGGCCCAGGTCTTGAGTATATTTAAATATTCACTCACCTAGAGCCGGGTTAAGTTCCACTTGGCCCGGGTCTTGAGTATATTCAAATATTCCTTATGATATATTAGCTAACGTTCTTCTTTATAGATCACCACCAACCGTCGTATCGCCGAGTTCCAGCGGCTCCTGGACACACACAAGGTTCTTTGCTCAAAGCACAGTGGGTTGATCGCTGAGCTGAAGAAGAAGTGTAAGTTATCTCGCTCAATTTTTACTCGTACTTCTCTTCATCATTGGTTGTCCGAACTAACTTGTTATTCAGATTGCGCAGCCGAAGTGGAGGCTGAGAACATCATTACGAGGTAAAATTTGCCTGAGATCAGAGGTAGCTCGTCTTGCTTATTCATTTTTTGTCCTTTTTCCTTCTGACTCGACAGATAATTATACCTCGGCTCTGCCGGGTCAACAAACTATTACAGTGTCTCTTCAAGATAGCGTGCCTTTGCCTGACATGATGCTCCACTATCTCAGGGCAACATCAAGCCAAACTCAAGAAGAAGGATGATTAGCTCGCCAAACTCCACCTCAAGGATGATGAAATTACTTGGCTCAACGCCGAACTAAAAAATTTGAAAGATCTCCACAAGGCTGAGCTGGACAAGGCTGACCAAAACTTCTCCAAGGAAAAGGAGCATCTGAAGACCCAGCTCAAAAAGAACCAAGATTTGTTGAAGGAAGCCGACATCAAGTTTGAGTCGGTGACCACCGAATATGAGAAGCTCCATAAGAGGAACGCTGACTATCTCATGGAGTTGACCCGGATGCTTAGTTATATCTCTCGTCAGTTTTTTTCTTCTGCCGAGATTCATTTCTCTAGGTCTTGCGCCCATACTTACTAATGTTACTTGTCTCATTTTCAGGCAAATTTACAGAAAGCGATGCCATTGCTTCCACTGCAGTTACCAAGTTCCGCTTGAAGAGAGGCGCTCCTGTTCGTCCTGGCGCCGAATCTATTCCTTATCACATGGAGGACATGCTAGTGAGCCTCGCTGCTCGAGCTGAAACCATGAAGAACTATGGCACGGATATTACGACTGCAGCTATCCAGATCTACAATGCCCTTTGGCCCAATGATCCTGCTCTTTATTGCAAAACTGATGGAGTGTGAGACTCAGCTGGACCTCTGGAGGGAATCTGCTGCGTGCGCTGGAGCTAACACGGCCATGAGCTTCATGTTGTCTTGGTATGAGGGATTGGACTTGAAGATTCTTGACCGCATGCGCACCGGATCTAAGTGGATTAATGACTCGGAGTGCATCGCTCAACGAAAAGCTTGTGCCTACAACTTCATCTAGTACGTTTTTGCCACAGTTGGAATGAAGGACCGAGCTTCCTCGACGCCGTCGACGACGATTATGTCGAAGATGGATCAGGCAGCGAAGAGGAAGAAGCCTCGGAGTTTGCCGAGAATACTAAATATCCAGAGGGCGCTAAGGTCAACCTGGATGATGAGGCAGAAGCTGAAGCCCCCCCACTGATGCTGAGTTGCCTCCTCCTACAACTGATACCTCGGATGCTGCTACTCCTTGAGAAAAAAATACTTCAAATTTGTTAAATCCTCGGTATGCCGAGCGCAGATAAAATGTGCACAATGGTTATTTTGCTACCACTAAGTTTTTAATGTCGGATTAACTTGGGCGGAGTCCCTGAGTTCCATTTCCTTGTTCCCCCAATTTTATGATTCGGCTCGCGTCCAGCTTGATTTGGTTTTTGACTTACGAGTCCGAGGTTCAAAAAATTGAGTTAACATTGAAACTTTAGGATTAGCTCAAAGTAATTCAACATAACAAGAGTAAAGTGAATATAGGGGTTAGTTCGAATAACAAATGTCGGCTCAATTACGTTCCTTTCCTTACTCATTTTTCATGTGTCTAGAAATTCCAAACTTGTTCTCTTGCTTTCCATGAAGCCAATTCTTGTTGGACAACAACAAGTTGAAGAGTTGGGTTTTTGGTGCCTACACATTACTAATATGGCTAAGGTATAAGTAATTTAATCCAGCCGACATATAAAAAGTAAATGTAGAAAAGACAATCATTATTGAGGCAGTCCCCGAGTTTCTGCTCGAGGTGCCAAAGTTTCATTAATAAGCTCATTGCCGACATACATACCGACATATGAGAGTTCGAGATACATACACTTTTTGCTAAGTGTAAAATGGGTGAAGTAGAGCTACATTCCATGGATGCTTAGATTCCTCGCTAGACCTGTCCGCCTTGTTTTTCTCTTGTGGTTGTGCATCAATGAGGTAATATGAATCATTGTACAATTCTTTGCTTACAATGAATGGCCCTGATGACCCGCAAGTATAGGGTGTGTATTGCAGTATTTTCGATAAGTAAGAGTGTCGAACCCAACGAGGAGCAGAAGGTGCTGGCTAGTGGTATGGATCAGGAATTCTCTGCAAATACTTAGCAAACAGATTTTTAGGGGTTTTCGATAAAGCAAGTGAACAAAGTACGAGTAAATAAAAGACAGTAGGAATAAATGCAGGAAGTGGCCCAATCCTTTATGCAGCAAAGGACAAGCCGGTTGTATTTCCATAGATGACCAAACGTTCTCGAGGACACATGGGAAGACTGTCAAGTGCTTTCGCTTCATATAGTCGATTAATCCTCTCTAGCTTGCTAAGTGTTGTGTGGGTAACCTGTGCTAATGTACCGCCCCATCCAAGACTAAATACATACTTGTGATTATACCCCTTGCAAACATCCGTAAGTACAAGAAAGTAATTAAGGTAGAAACCTAACCATAACTTTAAACTCGAAGACCCTTACGTCCCTTGTGCAATGGTTTCCTAATGGGGATTCAGGTTTCTGTCACTCTAGCAACCCCTACAATTAGTAGCCAAATACACAATGCATTCCCCTAGGCCCTTATAGGTGAAGTGTCATGTAGTCGACGTTCACATGACACCACTAGAAGAAGTACACCACAACTTAAATAACAATCTATTGAATCTTTCTCAACGCAACTCCACTACTAACAACAAGACTTCTCCCATGTCCTCAAGAACAAAACGAACTACTCACAAGACATCATATGGATCATGATCAGAGATGGAATAATGAGGTATAACAATCTGAACATAAACAATAATTCAATGGTTCACTCAATAGCATCAACTACAAAGAGTAATCAACACCGGGAAAGTTTCCCCTATGAACTATGCAAGATTCAACGCAATTGTTACAGCAATATGGAGATGGTGATGAGGGTGCTGATGGTGATGATGGTGGTGATGATGATGATGATGATCCTGATGAAGTACAGCTTGATGGTGGTGTTGATGGCGACGATCTCCCCTCTCCGGGAAGGAATTCCCTCGGCAGAAATCTGTCTGCCGGAGAGATCTTTCTCCCTCGGTGTTTTCCGCCCCGCAGAGGCGGTGGAATCTTTCTGTGGTCACTCCCCAAGTCTTAGGGTTTCGTGGGGATGATATACGCCAGAGGAGAGAGGCTGGAGTGGGCCAGGGCAGCCACACCACTCCTAGGCGCGACCTAGGCATGCCCGTGCCATGGGGTGGTGTGGGCCCCCTGTGGCCCACCTCCACTTCATCTTATGGCACCCTGAGTCTTCTGGAAAAATAGAATTTTCCGTATATTTTCCCGGATTTTCTGATCTTTGCGAATTTTGCCTCCAAACAGCACCTTTTCCATCAGAATCCTGACTACAGCGGTCCATGCTCCAAAAGTCATCAACCATGCAAAAACAGATGAAATAACATAAGTATCACCTCTTAATACGAAATATATCAATGAATAAGAGTGAATTAAGATATAGAATAGTGATGCAAAATGGACGTATCAGGCCCTTCCCATGGGGGAGATAACTTATGCATGCCAGCTGTGCACTGCACCAGCCGAAGTACTAGATCACCTTCCTGGAAGACTCGGGGGTTTACTTTCCGGTTATGGTATCGTTCGAGATTTTGCTGATATATGGTGGATCTGGACAATGCCAATTCTCTCGCTTCTTCCAGCAGATCAACATCATTTTGCCGGGCTTCTTGCACTTCGGCTTCTATGTATTCGGCGACCCTAGGTGAGGCATGCTCTATGTTGGCTGGTAATACAGCTTCTGGCCCATATACCAGAAAGAACAGCGTATAGCATGTTGATCGATTTGGAGTTGTCCTTAAACTCCACACTACTGCTGGTAGTTCTTCTATCCAGCACCCCGCTGATATTTGCAGCGGGTCAATGAGTCGGGGTTTTATCTCGGACAAAACTAGTTTGTTGGATCTTTCCACTTGTCCGTTTGATGCGGGGTGGGCTACTAATGCAATATCTAATCGGATCTTCTTTTCTCGACAGAATCTCGCAAATGCTCCTTCAGCAAAATTTGTGCCATTATCAGTTATGATACTATGAGGATGTCCGTATCTCAAGATTATATCTTTGATGAATGTCACAACTATTGCCCCATCACATTTCCTGATTGGCTTCACTTCAATCCATTTGGTAAATTTGTCTACCATGACCAAGATGTGAGTCATGTTGCCCTTAGCCGGCTTAAATGGTCTAACCATATCTAAGCACCATATGGAAAATGGCCAAGTAATTGGTATGGTTTTCAGTTCCGACATTGGCATGTGTGTCTTGGTGGAGTACCTCTGACAACCATTGCACTTCCTTACAAGATCTTCTGCATGCTCCAAGACACTTGGCCAGTAAAACCCATGCCTAAAAGCTTTTGCCACTAAGGCTCTAGACGATGCGTGATGCCCACATTCCCCTTGATGTATATCTCAGAGGATGTCAAGCCCCTCTTCCAGGTCTACACACCACTGCAATACAGTTGTGACACTTCTGTTGTATAGTTCGGCATTGATAATGGTGTATGTTTTTTCTCTCCTTTGGATTTTCCTTGAAAGTACCTCATCACTTGGCAAAGTTCCATCTTTCAAGAACTCAAATATTGGCTTTCCCCATGTAGGTACAGCAAGAACTGGGAAAAGCTCCTTGTCAATTTCCATTGCATCCACCGACATAACTCCTGCCGGATTAAGCTAAATAATCCCCGGGTTCTGCGAGGCAGTCCCTAGGTCTGCCAAGATAGTCCCCGGCTTTGCTGAGGTGTTCCCCCAGTCAATATCCATAGTGGTAGTTTCTAGTCCGGAGTGTGCTAGGACATAGATTGACTCGGATTCTGGTGAAGGTGTGATAGATGGTTTTCTCAAGTGTTCCAAAGCAACTCCTGGCGGGATTGGCTGCCAAGATGACCCTACTTTAGACAGTACGTCGGTGATACATTGCAAATGTATCTATAATTTTTGATGTCCATGCTTGGTTTTATCCACTTTCTTGTGTTTTGTCCACACTTTGGAGTAATTTTCATATGATTTCTTGGACTAACCTATTAACAAGAGCCACAGTGCCAGCTGCCTGTTTTCTACTGTTTTTGGTAATAGGAAAGTCTTCTCACAATTGGACGGGACAAAAGCCAAAGTGCCTATTTTCCCAGAAGTCATCAGATGCCAGAATACGAGACGGAGAAGGGCTGGGGGCCGGCCACACCACCTGGCCACGCGGCCAGGCCTGGCCCGTGCTAGGGGGTGGTCTGGCCAACCCCAGCACCCCCTCGGCCTCTCCTTCTGCCTATAAGATGCCCTCGGGACGAAAACCCTAGGTACCCGATCAAAAATCCATGAAAGAGTTTGTAGCCGCCGTCATCTCCATCCCTAGATCAGGAGGGATCTGAAGCTCTTCCCGGCACCCTGCCGGAGAGGGGAATTCACCCTAGAGGCCTTCTTCATCACCATGCAAGCCTCCGGTGTGATGCGTGAGTAGTTCATCCTTGGACTACAGATCCATGTAGTAGCTAGATGGCTGGTTCTCCTCCTTTGTGCTTTCATGTTTAGATCTTGTGAGCTCTGTTCATGATCAAGATCATCTATTTGTAATTCTGCATGTTGTGTTTGGGGGGATCCGATGGATATTGAGATGCTATTTCAAATTGATTATTGATTCTATCATGTGTTTGTTATCTGTGATCTTGCATGCTTTCCGTTGTTAGTAGCTATCTTCGCCAAGTAGATGCTAGCAACTCCAAGAGTTAGTATTTATGCTCGATAGTGGGTTCATGCCTCTGGTAATCTGGGGAAGTGACAGAAATCTCTAAGGTACTAGATATGTTGTTGCTACTAGGGAGAAGACAACAATCCTTTGTTCATAGAACAATCGTATTGTTTACTTTTCACGCAGTTCGTAAAGCAATAATCTGTTGCTTGCAACTTAATACTGGAGGGGGTTCAGATGATAACCTGAAGGTGGATTATTAGTCATAGATGCAGTTGGATGGTGGTCTATGTATAATGTTGTAATGCCCAATCAAGTCTCAAAGGAGTCAAGATGATTAGTATATGCATGTATTGCTTTCTCGATGTTTGTCAATTGCCCCGCTGTAATTTGTTCACCCAGCATGTTATCTATCTTAAGGAGAGCCACCTCTAGTGAACTATGGATCCCGGTCCTTTTCTTTACATACAAGCTACAAATGGTTTACTGCTTTGTGTTTACTTTCTGCAAACTATTACTTCTTTCCATTCGATATGTTTAATCCTTTGTTTTCAGCAAAACACGGTGAGATTGACAACCTCATCGCAAGTTGGGGACAAAGTATGTGCTTGTGTTGTGCATGTCTCCATGTTGCTACTAGCACCGGTAGTGCGCCCTGCCAAGGCTCAGCTAGAAACACCTGTGGGGTGTTTCCTTGCTCCTACTGGTTCGATTAAACCTTGATTTCATAACTGAGGGAAACTTGCTGCTGTGATCATCATAGCTTCCTCTTGGGGTTCGCAACGAGCTCTACATCAACACGAGCCATCAAGCATTTTTCTGGCGCCGTTGTCGGGGACTCAAGGACATCTTCACAAGGGGAGTCCCTCATAACCAATCTCTTTACTTTGTTGCTTTTGTTTTGCTTAGTTTCGTTTTGCTTTGTTTGCTTGTTTCTTTATCAAAAACACACAAAAAATAGTTTTACTAGTTTGCTTTCTTATTTGAAAACACACAAAAATGACTACTCTTGAAAACACTAAGTTGTGTGACTTCAATAGCACCAACAACAATGATTTTATGAGCACACCTATTGCTCCACCTGTGCCTGAAGATACTTTCTTTGAGATAAAACCTGCTTTGCTCAATCTTGTTATGACAGAACAATTTTCTGGTACTGGTAATGAAGATGTTGTTGCCCATCTAAATAACTTTGTTGAACTTTGTGAGATGCAAAAGCATAGGGATATAGATGGTGATATTATTAAGCTGAAATTGTTTCCTTTCTCTTTGAGAGGAAAAGCTAAAGAATGGTTGAATTCCTTAAATAGGAATAGTATTGATTCTTGGACTAAATGCAAAGATGCTTTCATTGGAAAATACTATCCTCCTGCTAAGATTATATCTATGAGAAGTGAAATAATGAAGTTTAAACAATTTGATAATGAACATGTTGCTCAAGCTTGGGAAAGAATCAAATCTTTGGTAAAGAATTGTCCCACTCATGGACTAACTGCTTGGATGCATCCAAACTTTTTATGCAGGATTGAACTATTCTTCAAGGAACCTATTGGATTCTGCTGCTGGAGGTACCTTTATGACCATCACTTTGGGTGCTGCAACAAAACTTCTGGACAATATGATGGTTAATTATTCTGAATGGCATACTGAGAGAGCTCCACAAGGTAGGAAGGTAAATTCTGTTGAGGAAACTTCCTCCTTGAGTGATAAGATTGATATTATTATGTCTATGCTTATTAATGGGAAAGCCCATATTGATCCAAATAATGTTCCTTTAGCCTCTTTGGTTGCTCAAGAAGAGCAAGTTGATGTGAACTTCATAAGAAATAACAACTTTGGCAACAATGCTTATGGTAATAATAATTATAGGCCCTACCCTCCTAATAATACTTATGGCTATAATGGTAAACCTGGATTACCTAGTGAAGGAAGAATTTTAGAAGTTGAAAGAGCCACTAAAAACTTCATGCAAATGCAATATGAGCAAAATAAAGTATTTACTAAAACTATGGAGGAACAATCTACCATCTTGAAGAGCATTAGACATCAACTTGAGAGTCTAAATAGGGAAATTCCTAGTTTACAATTGAAACTCTCTAACGCTGAAAGGAATATATCATCTTTGTCTGAAGCTCAATCTTCATTAATTAATAAAATGGCTGCTAAACCTGAAACTAATGATAATCCCTTTGCAGCTACTAATGCTATACAAGTAAGAATTGATGAAAATGTTAGACTATTAGCTGAATTACATGCTAAGTGGGAAAGAGAAGATGAAATTGCTAGAAACATTAGTGTTTCTACTATTACCACCACTAGTGTTGAGGCTAGTAATAGTTCTACTACTCTAGATGATAAATTTGATTTTGATCTTGATGGTTGCAATATCTCTAAAGTTATTAAGTGCCTACAAAAGCTTGCTAAAAGTCCTAATGCTAGTGCTATGAACATGGCCTTTACAAAACACATTACTGATGCTCTCATAAAGATTAAAGAAGAAAAGATGAAACATAAAGCTTCTATTCCTATTAAACAAGAAGATGGTTGGGAACCCATCATTAATATGAAAGTGAATGACTTTGATTTCAAAGCTTTATGCGATCTTGGTAGTAGTGTTTCTATTATGCCTAGAAGGATTTATGATATGCTTGATTTGCCTCCACTTGAAGATTGTTATTTGAATGTCCCACTTGATGATAATGCTAAAAAGAAACTCATGGGGAGTCTTAATGATGTTCTTTATGGTTAAAAATGTCTATGTCCCCGTTGATTTCTATGTTTTGGATGTTGAATACAATGCTTCTTGTCCTATTACTTTGGGAAGACCTTTTCTTAGAACAATTGGTGCCATTATTGATATAAAAGAAGGCATCATTAAATATCAAATCCCACTCAAGAAAGGTATAGAACACTTCCCTAAGAAGAGAGAGAAGATTTATTTTGCTTCTCCTATGAAAACAAAATTTGGTCTTAATGCTTCTTCATTTGAGAACACTTGATCCTTTTTCTTGCTTCTTATGCCTAACTTAAAGGCGTTAAAGAAAAGTATTTATTGGGAGATAACCCAAAAGTTTTAGATGAGTCTTGGAAGTTATTACCTCTGTAATAACTGCTCCTTATCCTTTTTATTTGCCTTTTGTGCCAAGAGTAACCTCTAATGAGAGAGAAGTAATGATTGGGAAAGTTGTTGTCCCAAAACAGATTTCTGTGCTTCACCGTAAAATTTCGTGTAGAATCTCTGAACGTCTTTTTAAGGCGTGAATTTTTCTGCTTCTGCCCCCAGGTTGTTATCTAACTTTAGTTAGTTCAACACGTTTTTATTTGAGCAACATAAAGTCTTCTAAAAAATTCGTCTTTACCCGCTGGTCTGTTTTGACAGATTTCTGCCATTTTCTGCATTTGCTTCTTGTTGGTTCCTTTTTGAGTTCTTTTGGGGAATTGAGCTTTTTGAGGGAAGTACTACAGTAGATAGTGTTCTAATGGAAGTTTATTTGGTGTTAGAACTGAACCTTAAGACCTTTTATCTTGAGTGCAATAATGTTGCTAATAAAGATTGTGTGAAGTTTTGTATGAAGGAAAAATTTCAGGTGTATGGAAAGGAATGAGTAATGAGATGAAGGATGGACTAAAGCTCACGCTTGGGGATGTCACGCGTGTCACCCCTATAAATATCCAAGAACTACAAGCGTCAAAGCTTGGGGAAGCCCAAGGTATCCCCTTCTTCATCAATAAAAATCCCAGGTTTCTTCCAAACGCTTCGTTTTTATTGTTTCATGCACAGTTGCGTTGTTCTTGGAGCGTCTTCTTTTTCGTTTTTGTTTTTGTTTTTGTTTGCTTGGTTTTCTTAGTTCTATGAATAAATTGGTTGGACCCCCTCTTTCATACATTGGTTTGCAAATAGTTTGGTTTGGTTTGGAAAAGAGTAGGAAAGTTCATACTTATGTGGTAAAAAGAGCTTATTTTTGATTATGGCCTATGATTTGTCATGCCATGCTTGATATTTTTTTGGCTTTATGCTTAGTATTCTTTGCTGTAGCATGACTTGTTATAAACAATTGAGATTGCTTAATGTGCCTTGGATGAATCATCCGTTGTTTTAGCATATTAAAGCATAGTATAGTGGTATTCTCCTTTGATGCTTTATTTGGGTTGACTTGGCGCATGCTCACACCATGTTATGGCTATCTCAAGTCACCATAGCCTTTATTATCCTTTAGTTTTCAACTTGTAGTATCACTTTATGCTTTGATCAATGATATTTTGTCACTCTGTGTGATTATGGCCATTATTGCTCTCTTAGTTTGTCGCTCCTAGTCTTTTGCGAGCCTCCACAACCAAGTATGAGTTCCACTCATTCATCCAACTCCCTAAACCAAGTTATTCCAAAGAGTCCACCATACCTACCTACTAGCATATGCTATTCCAAGTATATTCATGCTTTTGTTTATCTTCCAAATTAAACTTGTTATGAGAAAACTAGTGATTAAAGCTCTCACGAACTTGATGGCACACTTTACTTTTTTTTGCATCTAATAAACTTGAACCATTGGGTCCTTCTTTGTTGTGTATATGCTTGCGCTTTATAAGTTGAAATTAGCAGAACCATGTACCATGGGGAACGCTTTCAACATTGCACTTGTACTTTGTACCCCGTTGATATCATGTTCTTTTGCTTACGGATCCCGGCGGTGTGAAATAAAAGTGGAACTTGTAAGATCATGGAGTTTGTATGTGTGTTAGAGAAACTCTTGGGCCGCTAGCCTAAGCCATGCCTAATCATGGTGGAAACTTGCAGCATCACCATAATGGGCACTCTATGAAGCATCCTCAATAAAAACCTATGCAAATAGCAAATAAAAAGATCGCGGAGATGTTCATTGTCTACTTGCCTTGTCATTTTGATTATGGGATAGCTCTTGTATCATGTGCAAGGGGTACCCCGTTGGCGGTTCTTTATGATACATATGTACTTACAATGACAAGAGCTTACTCGTGACTAAAGTTGAGTAGCATGAGGATCGGTCTTCGTAAGTAAGGGGCATGAGATTTCGGTTTATAACTTGTCAAGCATATCCTCTTAGTTGTGTCACTTTAACCTTAATCACCTTAAAGATGCTTATGATAGGGGCAATGAGAGCTGAAAGCTATAAGTACCATAATTTTTGGAAGCTCTTTATGAGACTTGAATCCCTACTTCCTTTTATGAAGGCCTTTCTTCCACCATTATATTGAGTCTCCACCTTCTACCTTTATGCACCTACTTTGAGAGCATAGTGGACATTCTTAGTTCTATGTGCATTGTCCCAAGACTAGTTGATTGATGCATACCTTGATATTGCTTGTTTTAAACTATTTGTATCTAGTCACTCTTATGAACTTTGAAGGTGTCCTATGCATTTATATTTGCTACTCTATGAGGGACAAGCTGAATACTATTATGCTATGTTTTATTTATGTGAAACAAACAAACGTCTTGCAAAGCATTGTTATTCATGAGTCTTTTGTTTGTGCCTTTTCATGTTGCATCATAGTTTCTTTGTCTTATTGCTAGAACTTTGTCTTTCATGTTTTGATTGAAGTACTATGATCCCAGCTCTGAATGTTTTACAAATACTTTGATCAAGTCTTTGATGGTGCATGTCACCTCAAAAATTATTCTTTCTTTTTATCACTTACCTACTCGAGGACGAGCAGGAGTTAAGATTGGGGATGTTGATACACTGCAAATGTATCTATAATTTTTGATGTTCCATGCTTGGTTTTATCCACTTTCTTGTGTTTTGTCCACACTTTGGAGTACTTTTCATATGATTTCTTGGACTAACCTATTAACAAGAGCCATAGTGCCAGCTGCCTGTTTTCTGCTGTTTTTGGTTCCAGGAAAGTCAGAAAATGAATATTCTCGGAATTGGACGGGACAAAAGCCAAAGTGCCTATTTTTCCGGAAGTCATCAGATGCCAGAATACGAGACGGTGAAGGGCTAGGGGCCGGCCACACCACCTGGCCACGCGGCCAGGCCTGGCCCGCGCTAGGCGGTGGTCTGGCCGACCCCAGCACCCCCTCGGCCTCTCCTTCCGCCTATAAGATGCCCTCGGGACGAAAACCCTAGGTACCCGATCAAAAATCCACGAAAGAGTCTGTAGCCGCCATCATATCCATCCCTAGATCGGGAGGTATCTGAAGCTCTTCCCGGCACCCTGCCTGGGAGGGGAATTCACCCTAGAGGCCTTCTTAATCACCATGCAAGCCTCCGGTGTGATGTGTGAGTAGTTCATCCTTGGACTACGGACCCATGTAGTAGCTAGATGGCTGGTTCTCCTCCTTGGTGCTTTCATGTTTAGATCTTGTGAGCTCCGTTCATGATCAAGATCATCTATTTGTAATTCTGCATGTTGTGTTTGCAGGGATCCGATGGATATTGAGATGCTATTTCAGATTGATTATTGATTCTATCATGTCTTTGTTATTTGTGATCTTGCATGCTTTCTGTTGTTAGTAGCTATCTTGGCCAAGTAGATGCTAGCAACTCCAAGAGTTAGTATTTATGCTCGATAGTGGGTTCATGCCTCTGGTAATCTGGGGAAGTGACAGAAATCTCTAAGGTACTAGATGTGCTGTTGCTACTAGGGAGAAAACAACAATCCTTTGTTCATAGAACAATCGTATTGTTTACTTTACACGCAGTTCGTAAAGCAATAATCTGTTGCTTGCAACTTAATACTGGAGGGGGTTCGGATGATAACCTGAAGGTGGATTATTAGTCATAGATGCAGTTTGATGGCGATCTATGTATAATGTTGTAATGCACAATCAAGTCTCAAAGGAGTCAAGATGATTAGTATATGCATGTATTGCTTTCTCGATGTTTGTCAATTGCCCCGCTGTAATTTGTTCACCCAACATGTCATCTATCTTAAGGAGAGCCACCTCTAGTGAACTATGGATCCCGATCCTTTTCTTTACATACAATCTACAAACTGTTTACTGCTTTGTGTTTACTTTCTGCAAACTATTACTTCTTTCCATTCGATACGTTTAATCCTTTATTTTTAGCAAAACACGGTGAGATTGACAACCTCATCGCAAGTTGGGGACAAAGTTCCGTGGTTGTGTTGTGCAGGTCTCCATGTTGCTACTAGCACCGGTAGTGCGCCCTGCCAAGGCTCAGCTAGCAACACCTGTGGGGTGTTTCCTTGCTCCTACTGGTTCGATTAACCTTGGTTTCATAACTGAGGGAAACTTGCTGATGTGATCATCATACCTTCCTCTTGGGGTTCCCAACGAGCTCTACATCAACATGAGCCATCAGTCGGCTGCTTCATTTTCAAGCCAAGGTACGTGATGGAATTCGCACCCTTCAAAGAACCCACATATCTTTTGGACATGGAATCTATGATGGGCCATGTTCGCATCCAAGGCATCCCAATGGCCAGACACTTGGTGCACCACCAAATCTGAATCACCAAAACATTGTATTCGACGTATTCCCACTTCCTTTGCCACCTTAAGTCCATGCACGAGCGCTTCATACTAGGCAACATTGTTCGATGCTCTGAAATGGATCTGGAGAACATATTTCAGTTGATCTTTCTTGGGCGAGGTAAGTACTACCCTGGCCCCTAGTCCTTCCTTCAACTTTGACCCATCAAAGTGCATCCTCTAATAGTTTGAGTCCGGCAAAGGTGGTTCGTACTGCATCTCAGCCCAATCTACAAAAAAGTCTTCCACTGCTTGAGATTTGATTGCATCTCTCCTATAAAACTATGGTCCGTAAGGGGCTAGCTCAATTTACTATTTTGCAATCCGGCCACTTGCATCTTTGTTGCTCATTATCTCAGATATGGGCGCTTCACATATCACTTTTATGGGGTGTTCCTCAAAGTAATGCTTGAGCTTCTTGGCTGCCATGTATACGCCGTATGCCATTTTCTGATAGTGGGGATAATTTTGCTTCAAAGTTGAAAATACCTCGCTTAGGTAATAAACTAGCCTCTGCACCAACCTACCTTCCTCGTCACGCTCCACCACAACTACGGCACTTACGACTCGGTTGGTCGCTGCTGTATAGAGCAACATTGGCTCTTTTGATAGTGTTGAAGCTAACACTGGTGCAGAGGCTAGCATCTTTTTTAATTCATGAAATGTGCTATCATCTTGCGGTGTCCATACAAATCTATCTGCCTTTTCCATTAGCTGATAGAGGGGCAGTGCCTTCTCTCCCAGCCGACATACAAACCGACTTAACGATGCTAGGCAACCAGTGAACTTCTGCACATCTGAAAGAACATTTCATGGTTCCCTATGTTTTGTGTGTTAGATAACAATACCATGGAGTTTCTAATGTGCACTAAGCGTTGCAGGAAAGTTTTGGGTGTTTGGGGGCCGAATTATCCGCCCCCATCATGGGCCGGATAATCCGGCCTGACCATCTTGGCCAGGGCTGGCTGCTCACATGCTTCTGTCTAGGGCGGATTTTCCCCTGGATAGTCCGGCTCTGGGGCGGATTTTCTCCCTGGATCGGATAATCCGGCCTCCATGTAGGGCCGGATAATCCGGCCCCAGGGGAATCGCCCAAGGGAGCGTTTGCGCGAGCTTCTGTCTGGGGGCAGAATTTCCCCCGGATATTCCATGGCTGGGGCGGAATTTTCCCCTAGCCGGATAATCCAGCCCTCCCCTAGGGCCGGATAATCTGGTCCCCAGGAGAAGATGTCAATGGTTAGCCTGCGCGAGCTTCTGTTCGAAGGCGGATTTTTTGTCGGATAATCCGAGTCTCGGGCGGAGTTTTCCACATGCCGGATAATCTGACCCTCACTTGGGCCAGATAATCCGTCCCCCAAAGGCTCCAATGGCTCAGTTGGGGCAGGGGGTATAAAAGCTCTTTCATCCCCTTCAGGCAAAACTCTTGATTCATTCAAAAAGGCCAGACCTATTGCAAGAGCTCTCTCTCTAGATCTCCCACTTCAACCACCCGAAGGCTTCGATCTTTGGGGGAATTTATGGAGGAGACAACCTACATCGTCATCACGAATCAAGCGCATCAACTTCTCTCCATTCACTTGGAGAAATCCCCGATCTAGTATTCTCGTTAATATCTAGATCTTGTGTTTTGTTATTGATAATTTGTTCTTGTGGCAACTTGTTCTCATTACGGGAGCCTCCAAGTTGGTTGTGGAGTTGTGCCCCGCTAGTTGTGTAAAGGCGCCGGTTCCCGCCTCAAAGGGTTCCTATAGTGGAAAGGTGGATCAGGCCTTTGGTGGCAGGATCCATCGGAGAACAGGGTGAGGTCTATTGTGACGTGGTGGTCTTAGTACCGCCCACCCCTCCAACGCAGATGTACTTACCTTAACAAGGAATGAATCGCGGTAAAACAAATCTTGTGTCTCCGCGTGCTTCACTATGATTCACTTGTTCCTCCTTCTCACTTGCCTTTACTTGCTAGTAGTTAAGTTTGCATATAGGGAAATTCTTCATAATAGCTTATCTAGAGAATTTACCTTTTGTGTCAAGCCTAAAATTGAAAAAGCATTAAAATTTGAAGCAGCACCTATTCACCCCCCCCTCTAGGTGCCCATACGATCCATTTCAAGTGGTATCAGAGCCCTGGCTCTTTATTCGAGCTTAACCGCCTAAGAGAAGTATGGGTACCAAGGAGAATGGGAATGAGGCTGTGGACAAGGTCATAATGGATGACCTCAAGACGTTGGAAACAACCTTGTTGAAATCCTTTGAGACCAAGATGGAGGAGATGCAACAAATAATTTCCCGCCTCACATCATCTGTAGCCCATCTCCATCCTCCTCTGAGGTTGCCACTCCCTCATCCAAGGATAATGCTAACACCGGATCTAAGGAAGATGAAGTGGTAGGTGAAAAACATAATGGTTCCGCCTCCAAGAAGGGAAGTGGTAAGGAGGTCTATAGTGAGGTTCATCACCTATATTCCCTCGACCCACCTATCCCTCATCCTCATATAAACAATAGGGGTGATCCACCAAAGCTTACTGCATCGTCATTTAATCAATGGCAATTCTTAATGAAGTCTCATGTATGCAATTCGTCCATTGAACTTTGGAGGATTATCGAAGAGGGTCTTCATATTGGAGATCACACCAACTTGACAAGAAGAGAAGTGGTGGATAGTCAATTGAATGCAACGGCTCTCCATATGATACAACTCGGAGTAGGTCCCAAGGACATGCCCCACATTGAGCATTTCAGCACCACTAAAGAATCTTGGGATGCTCTCACCAATCTCTTTATTGGAAATGAAAGCATGAGGAGGAATAGGTATGATGCCCTTAGCAATGAAGCTGAAGGATTCTACATGTTGGATGGTGAAAACCATGAAGATATGTATAGAAGACTCAAGGGCATTGCAACAACATTTAGAAAGCATGGAGCCACTCACATTGATGATACTTGGATAAAAATGAAATATCTGAGTGCTCTAATGCCTTTTGATCCAACTGACTTGAAGAGCTTGCAAGGTAGACACAACTACCATCAAATGACTTCCAATGAAGTCATGCAAGAAATGGCATCCTTCAAAGTTGCTGCTAAGAACACGGAAGATGCCCGTGCCCGAGCCATTGGAATGCAAAAAGGGGTCAATGTTGCTCTAAAGGCAAATGTTGTTGAGCAAGATGAGGATGAAAGAGGATTTGAGGGTGTCTCCATGGGCTGCCCTGAGGAAGTCAAGTGTGCTCATGGTGAGTACATGGTATTCTATGCAAGGAACTTTTGGAAGGATCCAGCCAAGGCCAAGTCAAAACTCGAGCGCAAGAATGGGTCAAGTGGAAAAAGAGAGAATGGCCCAAGACTGAGAACTTGCTACAATTGTGGAGATAGGCTACACTTTGTGGCTGAGTGTCCATATCAAAATAGAGAAGACAATGGTGGCAGGCTCATCCTTAAATAAAAATCCAAGGCCCTTCGGAAGAAGCCATTTATCAAAAAGAATGGCCCTTACAAGAAGCAACCCAAGATTGTCTTGGTGGAACAAGAAGAATATTCCTCTACAAGTGAAGATGAAGAGGATGAAGATAGTTCTCATGAGGTGGCTGCTATAGCCACCACATCGACTCCATCATCACTCTTCGACTCTCCAAACGAAAACGTCATCAACAAAAACGTCACATGCCTTATGGCTAGAGGGTCTGAGGTATCATCTTCTATTTCTTTATTTCCTAAGACTAACATAAATATGGATATGGATGATCATACTAGTCTTAAGATAAAAGAAGAAGTTATTGCTTTGGACAACTTCTTCACTAACTTTTAAGGTGAGCACAAACTTCATTTTGATGCTCTTATGAGTCAACTTGCCCAAGCCAAAGATCTCCTCGAAGAAAAGGGAAGAATTGAAAGAGAAGATGCCTTGGAGATAGCCTCCTTGAAGAATGCCTTGGAAGAAGAAGAGGAAGCTCGAGTTTCCTTGCAAGGGAGACTCAAATCAATTGAGGAGTCCCATGAAGATATTGTTGCTCAGCTCATCAAAGAACGTGACAATGCTCTTGCTAAGTTAAAGAAACTAAAGAAGGAAAATATTGAATTTAGGGCTGCTCATGCTAGACTCTCGGAGAAGTTTGAGAAACTTGACATTGCTCACAAGGCATTGGAGAGTGAACACTCTACTCTAAATGAGTCTCGTGACCAGCTCCAAACTCAATTGGATAAGTATGATTTTCCTAGCACCTCTACTCCATCTCGTGGACAAGAAGAACTTGTAAAGGGATCTCAACACAAAGGTAAATAAGTTCTAGATGAGGTGCTTAGCAAGCAAAGGACAAACATTGGAAAAGAGGGTCTTGGTTATGTTCCCAAGACAAAGAACAAGAAGAATAATAAGAAGAAGAAGACGAAGAGCAAAACTACTCAACCAAAGACTAGCACCACCACCAATGACAAGTCTAACTATGATGGTTTTGCAGGGGCTAATAATCCTAACTATGAGTTATATTGTGATTATTATGGTGATGTTTAGGCTAGTTATGTAGGTCCTTATGATAGTTACATTCCTTGGTCTATTTGGGTTCCCAAGACCCTTGTCACTAACATGAGAGGACCCATTGGAAAATGGATACCTAAAACCAAGAAGTAACTTTCTTGCAGAGCTATGCTTCCGGTGGGTCTAAATGGGTACTCGATAGCGGGTGCACAAGTCATATGACCGGAAGCAAGGAGATCATCATGGAGAGGCGGCCAAATCATGATCATATAACCGTCTCCTATGGTGACAAGTCAAAATTTGAGGTATTGGGTCTCGGCAAGGTTGTGGTTGCTCACGATATCTCTCTCGTGGACGTCATGCTTATTGAGACCCTCGGTTACAATTTACTTTCAGTTCGTGCCCTTGGTAAGATGGGCTTTGCAGTTTTCATTGATGTTGATTTGGTGGTACTCTTGTGGAGCAAGTCTCTAAAAGTCGCTTTGGTGGGATATGTTGAAAATGACCTGTACGTGGTGGACTTCTCGGGGAAAACCACTACAGGCCTGATGTGTCTTTTCGAAAAGGCTGACGCGGGTTGGTTATGGCATCGCCGACTAGCTCGCGTCAATATGAGAACTTTGTAAAGTCTCCACAAGGATGGCCACATCCTTGGACTAAAATAAAATGTTTCCTTTTCCAAAGATCGTGTTTGCAGGGCTTGTGTTGAAGGGAAAATGCATGACTCTCCTCACCAAAGGAAGACCATTATTTCATCAAAGAGGATTTTGGAGCTCCTTAATGTGGATATCTTTGGTCCTCCATCTCATGCAAGCCTCGGTGGGAAGAAGTACTGCCTCGTGATTGTTGATGACTACTCAAGATACACATGGGTCTATTTCTTCAAGTTGAAGAGCGAGACTCAACAAACGGTCATCGACTTCGCCAATGAGGTTCAACGTCAACACAATGTCTCTATATTGGCAATAAGAAGTGATAACGGCTCCGAGTTCAAGAACTACACCTTAAATGAATTTCTAAGTGAATAGGGGATAAGACATCAATATTCCGCTGCATACACCCCTCAACAAAATGGTGTTGCCGAGAGGAAGAACCAGACCTTAATGGATATGGCAAGGTCTATGCTAGCTTAATTCAAGTCTCCTTATAACTTCTGGGCTGAAGCAATCTCTACCGCTTGCCATTCATCCAGCCGGCTATATCTCATACTTCCGGGTATTTGGTTGTAAGTGTTTCTTTCTCATCAAAGGAGTTCGTTTATCTAAATTTGAGTCTAAAGCTTTAGAAGGCATTTTTGTTGGTTATGGTGCCGAATCCCACACTTATAGAGTCTACAATAAGTTCTCCGGAACTGTTGTAGAATCTTGTAGTGTGGTGTTCGAGGAAAATGATGGCTCCCGTGCGGGGCAAGTTGATGTTTGTGGTGCAGATGTTGAAATACTCCAAGATGCCATAAGAAGAATGGGCGTGGGATTTTTCCGCCCCATTGAGGAACCCCTTGTGGAGGATCTGGAAGGACAATGCTCTACTTATGTAGAGTCCTCTTCTACATAGGCTCAACATGCTCCAACCTCGGGAGAAACTTCTACACCATCACCACGAAATGCTGAAGGTCAACATGCTCCTGAATGCTCCAGGCCGGATTATCCGGTCGACACCGGATTATCCGGCCATCCCTCCACTGCTGACCAAAATGTTCAACATAACGAAGAATCTGCTGAAAGTCCCAGGCCGGATTCTCCGGCTGACCCCGGATTATTCGTCCCCTCTCCAGTTCGAGCAAGATCCAGTCCAGCATGCAAAGATGTTTCAGGATCTCCTAGGCCGGATTATCCGGCCTCACCCTCGGCCGGATTATCTAGCCCTAAAACTCCTGAAGATTATCAGCCTCCTGTTATGGCTATTGATCCACGTCAAGGGCAAGGTTCATCATCTTCTACTCCTGCTAGTCAAGCTACAAAACAAGGCCAAGCCAATGATTCCAACGAAACTCAAATGTTGAAGCTATTCCACTAAGAGACAACAAGCTAATTGAACTTCGTCGCAAAGCTCGTGCCGATAGGAACCTTGAGTTAAGGGGTCATACTCTTGACAAAGTTGTAGGTGATCTTCGACGAAGGGTTTCCACAAGAAGGGAGTTGGCAAGTTTCGGTGAGCAATAAGCTCACATCTCAATGGTGGAACCCAAGAAAGTGTTTGAAGCTCTTGAAGATCCGGACTAGGTTGTTGCTATGCATGAAGAGTTGAATAACTTTGAACGCAACAAGGTTTGGAAATTAGTAGAGAAGCCCAAGGATTGCCGTAATGTATTGGCACTAAATGGATATTTAAAAAGAAGCAAGATGAGAATGGCATTGTTTTGAGTAACAAGGCGAGACTCATGGCACAAGGCTATTCTTGAGTTGAGGGCACTGACTTCGGCGAGACTTATGCTCCAGTGGCTCGTCTTGAGTCCATCCGTATCCTTCTTGCTTATGCTGCTCATAATAATTTTAAATTACACCAAATGGACGTTAAGAGTGCTTTTCTTAATAGTCCTCTACATGAGTTGGTATATGTAAAGCAACCCCCGGGATTTGAGGATCCTAACTTTCTAAACCATGTCTACAAACTCGATAAGGCACTCTATGGCCTTAAACAAGCCCCACGTGCGTGGTATGAGCACCTTAAATAGCTTTTGTTAGACCATGGCTTCAAAGTTGGGCAAATCAATCCTACTCTTTTTACTAAGAAGGTTAAGGGGGAGCTCTTCGTATGCCAACTATATGTAGACGACATCATCTTTGGCTCTACTAATAAAGCTTTTAATGATGAATTTTCAAAGCTTATGACTGACAGGTTTGAGATGTCTATGATGGGGGAGTTACGGTTCTTTCTTGGATTCAAAATCAAGCAACTTCGAGAAGGAACCTTCATCAATCAAGCAAAATACATCCAAGACATGCTCAAGAGATTCAAGATGACGGATCGTAATGGCGTCGCCACTCTGATGCAAACAAAATGTCACCTTGAACTTGACCCCCACGGTAAAGATGTGGACCAAAAGGTATACCGGTCCATGATCGGCTCTCTTCTTTACCTCTGCGCATCTAGACCCGATATTGTGTTGAGTGTAGGGGTGTGTGCAAGGTATCAAGCAGCTCCTAAAGAAAGCCACTTAGTGGCGGTCAAGAGGATCTTCCGATATTTGGTTCATTCCCCTAATTTTGGTTTATGGTATCCCAAGGGCTCTAATTTCTCTTTATGTGGTTACACTGATTCACATTGGGCTGGTGATATAAGGATGATCGGAAATCAACTTCTAGAGCTTGTTAGTTCTTGGGAAGGTCTCTAGTTTGTTGGTCTTCTAAAAAGCAGAATTGTATATCTCTCTCCACCATCGAAGCTGAATATGTTGCTGCTGCTAGTGCCTGCACTCAGTTATTATGGATAAGGCAAACTTTAAAGTAATATGGTGTCAATTGTGACAAAGTGCCTCTTTTATGTGATAATGAAAGTGCAATCAAAATTGCGTAGAATCCGGTGCAACACACAAGGACGAAGCATATTGAGATTCAAAATCATTTTATTCGGGACCATGTAGCTCAGGGCGATATTGATCTATCTTTTGTGAGCACGAAGAACCAACTTGCTGATATTTTCACGAAGCCACTTGGTGAAGCAAGGTTTTCTTACTTGAGGAATGAGATAAATATCATTGATTCAAGGAGCTTGTCATGATTACCCATGCACTCACTCTTACATCTCAGTCTTATTTGGTCTAGGTGTGGGCATGGATATAGGGGGAGTGTGGTCCTAATTGATTGGGCTAACCCTCCCCCCATAATGCCAAAAGCAAGTTAAATCATTTCTCTTAATATCATTTTGTGATATGTGAGCTTATTGATGAGTATTGGTCATGAACCTAAGATATATCTTCGCGGTGTCATACCATACACTCCAACAAGGTGGCTTCAGCCACCGCCCTCTTCCATGAGAAGAGTTGGATCTATTTGGATATTTTTGGTTGTTTTTAGCTCATCTCATGTTCTTATGGGAATCACACACAATTTTGGCTTTTAGTTGATTTGATTCTTGCAATTTTGAGTGTGTAGTCCATCTCAGTTTGGATCTCCTAATCCTAAGCCTTTCCCTACCCCTAAGCCATCTTTTCTTGCACACATGTCCCTTTTACACCTTGTGGGGGTTTTGTTTGGGGACGCGTGGGCCTGAATCTATGTTCAACAGAAATTCAGAATTTAGGCCGGATAATTCGGCCCAAGTATAGGCCGGATAATCCGGCCCTGGCGGATGCAGTCTTTAAGGGCTGGGGTCGGGGGGAAGGGCTCATAACAAGCAACACTTCTCCCTCGACCCTCTCCCTCTCCCAAGCCGCCGCCTGCCGTCCCCCGCACTCCCCAGAGCCTCTCCGGCCGCCGGATTCTCCGAGCCACCCCGGATCTTCTTCTTCACGCCTCCAGGTACCTTCTCCACCGTGTTTTCCTCCAATGAGTGAGGGTAACTCCCTCTCTCCCCATCTTTGGCTAGATGTTTTACTTGTTGGGTGGAGCGATGTCTAGAAGGGTGTTGTTTCACATAGAAATTGTAGTCTTGCAGTATCTAGGCCCGATCTACACTTTTGCATTCAATCTAGGCAATGCTATTTTTTTGCCAGGGCCGGATTATCCGCCCCTGGCTAGGCTGGATAATCCGGCCTGACAGAGTCAAAACTGGTTTAGTTTCGCATAGATTTGTGCATTGAGTAGGATTGGACTATGAACTGTTTGACTACTTTTTCTATGCTCTATCTTGGACTTGTGTGTGTGCTTATCCCCATGATGTCCACCTTGTTCTCTTCACAGGTGGTTCCAGTGCTCCCAAGACATACAAGCATCATCCTCGTGGTCTATATTTCAGGGTAGGCAGTGAGGGTAATACCGTGGACGAAGTTGAACTGAGGAGAAGGAATAAAGAGGCTGACCGCATGGCTGAACAGGCAAAGAGGACCAGGAAGGGTGTGTCCAAGAGGAAGGGCAAAGAGCCCAAGATTGATTATAAGAAGATGGACCCTGTCACATACTCTTCCATTCATCACCATGATTTGTATACTGAGTCGGTGCATGATACTGAGCTGGGTGACTCTCGTTTCTGGTGTGCTGAACAGAAAGGAATCTATGAAGATGTGTATGCCTGGCTGAAGATTAGGCCTATGCACCCTCTGATTATTGTTGAGGCCTTGGAAAAGCCTCACCTTGTTGATGCCATGTATGTGTTTGAGCGGATGGGGCTGCACCATCTCATGGCACTCCAATGCTCCTATGATTGTGAGATTGTGAAGCAGTTCTTCTCCACCTTGGTTATTTGTGGTGATGAGCACCGCACTATGAAGTGGATGACTCGTGACAGGACCATGCGCGCTGACTTTCGTATTTTTGCTGAGGTGCTTGGGTATTCCATCCGCCACAGGGATCGTGCCAGTGGTCACCGTATCATCACCCAACTCAAGCCCAATAAAGATGTAGTTCTCTCTCCGTGCACAGTTGACAATGGCATTGTGGGCTCCTTTGCTGGTATTTCTCCCATATATGCTAGCTTGGTGGGTCTCTTCCGTGATTCTATCACCCCAAGTGGAGGCAACAATGACAGCATTCATGGTCACCTGGTTCAGCTCCTTGCCTTCTCTCATGAGGTGGCGTCTTGTGAGGATGAGTTAGTGTCATACAAGCTGGATGTGATGGACTTTATGTACCATGAGTTGATTGATGCCATGTTCAATAGGCTATCCATCCCTTATGCTCCATACATCATGATGCTGATCAAGCACCTGCTCCCCACTGAAGAGTTTAACATCGATGTGGAACACAAGACAAAGAAGATCTACAACAAGGTGAGGAAGACCTCACACCCATCTTATGCTCCCGAGGGTTTCATGAGGGATGCTCGTGCCAATGCTCGTAGGCCCCTAGTGCCTCCTATTGCTCGTGAGATCAAGCAGCTGAACTGGTTCTAGTGGAACATTCTGTGTATGGGAGTGGACACTCGCAAGGGACAATATGAGGCCTACAAGCAGCGCCATGAGATGGCTCATACTCAGCAGCTTATTCTCCACCATGTGTCCGGTGCATCCGGCGATCCACCTACCCCTACTACTCTCACACCATATGCTCGATGGAACTCATCTTATGGGCTAAACTATGGAGAGCTTGAGCGTCACCTGTTTCCTTCCGAGGCCACTGTTGATGATGAGGAGGATGACACCGAGGAGCTGGAGGATGAGGATGAGGACGGGGAAGAGGACGAGGATGAGGACTACGAGTGATACCTTGGGACGTTAGCATCGCTCTTCTTCTTTTTGGCGTCTCGATGCCAAAGGGAGAGAAGTAGTTCTATTAGGTCTCTGAGGATTTGCATGGGTCGGGCACAAGCATTTGCACTTTTTCCTATTCATTATTTCTCGCTTGTGTCCATTTAGCATTGAACCTTAATTTGTGTTTTGGTTTGTATGAAACTATGTGTCTGTGTGGCTCTGGATTTATCTCTTGGATTACTCCTATGGATTCATCTATTATATTCTATCATATCGGATATCTATCTCGAGGAAGGCGTCTATAATGGTTATCACATTGGTAATACTGGCTATCTTAAGGACGTCTCTCTCTATCTTGGTGGTATGTTTATGTTGTTTATATTTCAATGGAATAGACTCGTACCTATTTGTGTGCATTTGTATTCAAATGCAAATTTTTAGTATGCACACATTGAGGGGGAGTCTCTTTCATGTATTTATTGTTGGTGGTCTTGTGAACTTTCTTGCAAATCCTACTATTGTCATCTAACACCAAAAAGAGGGAGATTGAAAGAACATTTCATGGTTCCCTATGTTTTATGTGTTAGATAACAATACCATGGAGTTTCTAATGTGCACTAAGTGTTGTAGGAAAGTTTTGGGTGTTTGGGGGCTGGATTATCCGCCCCATCATGGGACGGATAATCCGGCATGACCATCCTGGCCAACGCTGGCTGTGCGCGTGCTTCTGTCTAGGGGCGGATTTCCCCTCGGACAGTCTGGCTCTGAGGCGGATTTTCTCCCCGGGCCGGATAATCCAGTCTCCATGTAGGTCCGGATAATCCGCCCCCAGGGGAATCGCCCAAGGGAGTGTCTGCGCGAGCTTCTGTCTGGGGACGGAATTTCCCTCGGATATTCTGTCATTGGGGCGGAATTTTGCCCCAGCCGGATAATCTGTCCCTCCCCTAGGGCCGAATAATCCGGTCCCCAGGAGAAGGTGTCAAGGGCCAGCCTGCGCGAGCTTCTGTTCGAAGGCGGATTTTTTGCTGGATAATCCGAGTCTGGGGCGGAGTTTTCCCCAGGCCAGATAATCTGGCCCTCACTTGGGCCAGATAATCTAGCCTCCAAAGGCTCCAACGGCTCAGTTGGGGCAGGGGGTATAAAAGCTCCTTCATCCCCTTCAGGCAGAACTCTTGATTCATTCGAAAAAGTCCAGACCTATTGCAAGAGCTCTCTCTCTCTCTAGTTCTCCCACTTCAACCACCCGAAGGCTTCGATCTTTGGGGGAATTGAAGGAGGAGACAACCTACATCATCATCATGAATCAAGCGTATCAACTCCTCTCCATTCACTTGGAGAAATCCCCGATCTAGTATTATCGTAAATATCTAGATCTTGTGTTTCGTTATTGACAATTTGTTCTTGTGGCATCTTGTTGTCATTACGGGAGCCTCCAAGTTGGTTGTGGAGTTGTGCCCCGCTAGTTGTGTAAAGGCACTGGTTCCACCCTCAAAGGGTTCCTATAGTGGAAAGGTGGATTAGGCCCTTGGTGGCGGGATCCATCGGAGAATGGGGTGAGGCCTATTGTGGCATGGTGGTCTTAGTACCGCCCACCCCTCCAACACAGATGTACTTCCCTTAACAAGGAAGGAACCGCGGTAAAAAAAATCTTCTGTCTCCGCGTGTTTCACTACGGTTCACGTGTTCCTCCTTCTCACTCGCCTTTACTCGCTAGTAGTTAGGTTTGCATACAGGGAAATTCTTCATAATATCTTATCTAGAGAATTTACCTTTTGTGTCAAGCCTAAAATTGAAAAAGCACTAAAATTTTAAGTAGCACCTATTCACCCCCCTCTAGGCGCCCATACGATCCATTTCAACATCGTTAAGACACTTCGGCAGCTCCATTTTTTCTATGGCTCGGATTTTAGTGGGGTTGGCCTCAATATCTCGGCTGGACAAGAGAAAACCGAGTAACTTCCTAGTTGGGACACCAAAGGTACATTTCTCTGGGTTAAGATTCATTCGGAACCTTCTCAAGTCCACGAATGTCCGCCGGATATCTTCTATGAGCGTTTTGCTTTGCTTTGTTTTTATCACAACATCATCTGCATACACTTGCACATTTCTACCAATTTGATCATGTACACATTTTTACATACATCTTTGGTACGTTGCACCTGCATTACATAAGCCAAACGGCATAGTCCGGTAGTAATAAGCCCCATACAGGGTAATGAAAGCAGTTTTTATTTGATCATCTTGGTTCAGTGGTATCTGGTGGAAACCAGAATACGCATCTACAAATGACAACAACTCACACACAGCGGTCAAATCTATGACCTGATCTATCCTTGGCAGTGGAAAAGGATCTTTTGGACATGCCTTATTCACGTTCGTCGGATCCAGCCCCTTCAGTATCACGGGGATCGACTGATGCATTCCATCACGTCATCCAAAAAAGATTCCCTCCGCATCAGCCCCAAAGCCTACACCACACATGGCTATATTAGCCAGATCAAGTGGCTGATCAAGGAGCGGATCGAGAGGAGAATCCCGGAGGTTTCTCTCGATATGCACACGGCGGAAAACCCCATGGTGACGGTAAGTTTCTACAGTACACCTTTTATGTGTTTCAATCTTTGAGTTACATTGCAATGCTGATATGTTTTCTTGTTTTCAGCTCGCTGACCTCCCCGAGTCAGAATTTGCTCCGCTCGAAGGATATCCTCCTGAGTTCTCTCAGGAGACAGAGGTAGTCCCATTGTCGGACCTTGCGCTCAAGAAGCGCAAAGCTCCAACAGTGGCTGTTGGCACAAAGGAGGTGCCTGTTGTGAAGAGGTAACTTTCAATCATGATTTCCGCCTTTGTACTTTACTCGAATTTCTTTCCGAGATGTAATGTTTCCAACTTTATTACATTCTCAGAGCAAAGCCGCTCGTCAAGGGCAAAGGGAAAGGGATTCCTTCAAAGCCGCTGCGGCAGACGAAGCTTACCATAGCTTCTCTTGTTGTGGCTCCTCCGACTCCTACCCCTCAACCTTCCACAACGCTGGTGATCTCCCCGGTCGCCGCAGAAGATCCGGCTCCTTCATCGGAGCCTGCGAACCTTGAGTCGCAAACTGACATCACCATGGGTGAGTCAGATTTAGATAAGGGTGAACCCTCTTTGGGTAATGATCCCTCGGCAGAAACCTTCACCAAAAACATTCTCAGCAATCCGGGACTTGCAAAGTTTGGCATGTCTCAGAAATCTGCAGAAGAGATCCAGCGGCTAGCCAGGCAATGCCTGGAGAAAAGAAATTTTTCTGCCGAAGAAGAAGCGCAAGAAGCAGAGGACATCAAGTTCTCTGACCTTCTCGACTAAGTGCGCCTTCGCAACGAGAGGATTAGGACTATAGAGCTTCCAACAGCCCCAGTGATTCCTCTAACTCTCGCCGAAAAGGTGGCTGCTGAAGTGAACGTGGGTTTGGATAAACTCACCCGCGAACAACATGTAAGTCGGAATTCCAGCTCCTGTTTTTTCCTTTATTTTATATCATATCCTCTAGCCCCCAAGCATGAAGTAGGATATATAATCCGGGTTTATGCTTTATTAGGATGCCAAAGAACGAACTAGTGTAGCCCCCAAGGCTCGTGCTGATATTAGCAAAAATATTAGCCCGAGCCTTAAGTAGCTTTCTGACTTTGGGTATTCTGACTTACAGTAAGTATGTTCCTATAACCAGGATTTATTGAAGAATGTTTGCGATAAGCGGAGAGAGATCCAAGCTCTCCGGCTTAGAAATGCTGAACTTAAAGTTGCCAAGAATGAGGCCGAAGGTAAACATTCCGAGACTCAAACCTTGTCTTTGTTATTTTCAATCTCGAATTTTTCCTGAACTGTTGTTCTTTTTGACTTACAGCGCTGGTGAAACAATCCTGCGCCATGATCGAAGAGGCCGAGAACCTCAAGACCTTGGTGGTGGAGAACAAGGAGCTTCGCCAAGAGCTGGATAAGCTCAAGGTGGATCACGAAAAGAGCATAGCTCAAGTCCTTGAATCCTCCTCCATGGCTACTGAAGAGCGTGATCGCAAGATCGCTGCTCAAGATAAAATAATGTCGGACCTCAAGAATGAGCTAAGCAGAGAGAGGGACCTTTCCCAGGCACTTCGGGATGAACTCCAAAGTCTCCGGGAGGAGAAGACCAAAATCGACGACGTCATTTTCAGTACGTTCCATTTGTCTGACTTATCTTTTCTTCGACTTTCTTCAATGTCGGATATTTCTTAACTTGTTTTGTATATAGGTCCTCTGCACTTGACGGACTCCACCTCTGCTGAGCCCTGCACCAACCGGCTTACCCAAGTCGGTGACCTGCTTCATGACTTCCGCCAATCCCTTGAGGATATTGGCGAAGCCCCCAAGATTCCGGACATGCACCGCATGTCGGATTTTCAGGTGCGGGACAAGGCAAAGGAAATGTCGCAGCTCATCCAGGATTGGAACATGTCCTACACGCGATCCGCAGCGCAGAACGCTCTCACCATGGTCATGAGCCACCATGGAAACATGGAGATATGGCAAGTGACCAGAGGGTATTCTACAGTGGACGAAGATGGCCAGGAGCAGGACATCAAGGCCATTATGGACTCCTGTGCCGGATATGGGTGTCATGTAGCTGACTTGACTAGCTACGATACTCCATTCTTCAACCGTGTGGACACTCCGCCTCTGCCTCCAGAAGAAACAGCAGAAATTTCCGACGATGAACGCACCACCTCGGATGTGGACATCTCGGAAAGATATCAAGGCGACGTATCCAGCGAGCCGGCAGCTCTTGCATATAATCCTGCATCATAGATCAGAAATTTTTGTATTATTCCGGAAAAACATGATGCGTCTGTAAATATGCAATACTTTAACTTTGCTAGTGCTAAGCTTTTGATCTATTTAGCACTTTTTGGCTTTGAATTTTTTTTGTGTGCCTGAAATGTTTACATAAGCACTTGTATTTTTTCATCTGTACTTATCATTTATCTGGCTTTCTGCCTCATTCCTTTCGTGAGCCAGCTAAACCTTCTGCCGGAAACTTTGCCGAGCAACGGAGCTCAATTGCTAAACCAGTTTAAACTCGGAAACAAAGCCAGCTTCTAGTACCAACAATTCACTACTCGGAAAATGCCCGCATCCAGCAATCAGACAAATAACCAAAGTAAAGACTAGAAATTTTAGAGTTATACCCGAAGGTAGCAATTTAGAATCGGAAATCTAAACCAGAATGAGCATAAAGTACTTTCAAGCATTCTGGGATTTTCGACTAGGACATGATCATTTGGAAATAAGATGGTAAGAACTTCTCAGAAAAACTTGAGGCAACCAAAACTTTTATTTCTCACAGAACATGTACATATGTATGATTACAAAGAAGGATAAACTAAGAATAAAAGGGACGTAGCTGAGCAATATTCCATGGTCTGTCTAACTCAACCGGATTTGTACTGCCTCTAGCTCTCTTTCTCTTCTTAGTAGCAGGTCTTTCTTTGACTGACCTCATGTCAGTTAAGTAGTACGATTGTCGTGGTGGTGTCACGGCAGATGCCATGGATAGGCTAAAGGTGGGGACTAAATGCACTAGGGGAATCCAGGGAGGGATTGTGTGGTGATTCCACACCAGGTAGCTTTGTATTTGATTCACCTTCACAGACTACAAGTTCTCCTTGAGCTGTATTGGGGAGAGGAGGAAGAAGAACTCTCTTACTCTCACCACTAGCAAAACTCAACTCTCTAGGAGACAACAAGTCCAAACTAATCCATCAGAGCTCAACCCCTTCTACCGAGGCCCTAGCCCCCCTTATATAGGAGTGGCTAGGTCTCTACTTAGGGCATACGTGGAGGCATATTTCATGGAATATGCCTCCTCCCAAAGTAGTAAGCCGACCGGGTCACTTTAACCCTGCGTCATCCATGCAGAGGCTACGTGAGCCTCTGCGGCGCCTGCATCATCCGACATAGGCTTCGTCACCTTTGTCGGCCATGCCTCGGTGGTCCTGTCTCTGTCCGCTTCGCTCACGCTCTGCGTACAGCGGTCACCTTTGACCAGCGAGATACCTTCCTTCTCTTACAAGCTTGATATGACCCGGATCCCACATAGTTGATCCGGCCACACCTGTTCCTGCATACAAGTTAGATACACCTTATCGACTCACAACTTAAGTCGGTTGAGACCCAGTTAGGTGGACGTCCCCTGGTCCGGGTTACTCCATGATTCGGCCTGCCTTGAGGTGACTCGGCCAGCACTTGCTTTGACCTTGCCGTACCTTGGCTAACTAGGCCTTTATACCCCGGCGTGACCCTACCCGGGAGTATCCCCCCAACATTAGTCCCCGAAGCTGGTGCGGTCTTAGCTGCCTTAGCCGCTAAGGCCACAACAGGTTCAATTTTACTGAGCCTCTTGCTCCTTCTCCGAGTTACCTCATAATCCAGATTCCATAGGTTTATTTTCCCTTGGCACATTCCAAGTTTTTACTTGCTGGCCGGGTTACCTCGTACTCATCCGGGTCATTCTTCCTTCTCTCGTACACTTCCCTACGTGGAGGCTAATCATTACGTTGCCTCATTTGAAGGGCCTGCTATAGTAACAGCCGCAGTTATTGTCAGAAGTTACTGTGGCGCACGTCACATCGTGCCTGCCTCCTCGTTAACTGTATCACAACGTCGCGTCGAACGATCCGCTGCGCCTTGTGGCCCTTCCTGTGGCTCGTCGTTGATTGGTCCATCCGGATCATACACGGCCACACGGTGTGGCCCGCCCGCAAAACGCGATCCCACTACCCCCTTAAGGGAGTGGTTAAATAGGAGAGGGGTGCGCCCCTTGGGTCATTTCCCCCTCCGTGCCCCTCTACCTCTGCTCTTTCCTCATCTTCTCCATCGACAACGCTGCCGCCACCGCATCTGAGAAGCAGCGCCGCCGCCGCACTGCTTCCACGCGCTCCAGCGCCACCGCCGCCACCTCCGCTCATCCTCTCCACCACGGGTCCCCGCCAGTCCAGGCCGCTGCCTCCCTCCGCCGCTAGCGCAAGTGAGGGGAGCGACCTTGAGATGACTGAGGAGGAACTCACCGTCGCCGAGCAGGAGATGGAAGAAGACACGGCGAACACCGACCGCGGCGCGTGGGCCGGATCCTGGGTCTGCCAGGATGACCTGGATTGGCTCTACCGCACCAGGCGCATCCCGGAGGGCGTCGCTGCACGTCTTGCTTCCGCTGAACTTGCCCCCTCACCCAATCCGGGTGAGTATGTGGTGTTCCTTTCTCATTTCCAACGCGGATTTGGTCTCCCAGTCAGTGAGTTTTTCCACGACTGGCTAAACACATACGAGCTTCAGCCGCACCACCTTCCAGCTAATGCCATCACATCTCTCTTCGCCTTCGCCTCCACCATCGAAGGTTATGCCGGACTATGGCCCACGAAGGAGCTCTGGATCCGGTTCTTCGGCCTTCGTCGGAACATGATTCCGAATGTAGAGCTAGATCCGGAGGACAAACAGCTCACACAGTTCGGTGCTGCGTGAATCTCTCCGCGGAAGCAGTCCATCTTCCCCCGAGTCACGGGGCTTGACTCCTACAAGGGATGGGCCCGGACTTTCTTCTATGTCTGGAACAGTACCACCGAAGATCTGATCCGGCTGCGCCCCTATACTCCGGGTCCTCCTAACCTGGATTTGTGGGATGCTATCCCCAAGAAGCCCACTGTCCTGGTGAACCAAGTTAACAAGAGGTTCAAGGAGCTGAAGGATCTCGGATTGCGCAATGAGGATGCCATGATCACATTTGTTCACAACTAGATCTCCCCCCTCCAGAAGCGCACACATAAGCTCTGTCATATGAGCTAGGGCCGTGACCCTAACCGGACCTCGTCTTTCAAGTTGAGCAACACAGAGATCTACCGCCGGGTCAAGGCCCTCTTCACCACCCACAAGGACTTCTCCTCTGAGTGGACATGGGGATTTGAACACATTTGCCGAGATAGGCTCCCTCCTGCAGTAAGTCTCGTGCCCCAAACTCTTTCCGAATTAAATCATATGTTGGTCTTTTGTTGTAGGTTTTAATCATGTTGCCTTTTCTTTTCCTTAGATGTTTCTTCAGCAAACCATCGAGGATGGCACTGAGCCTTCCCTCAAATGGGTGCCTGACCGGGATACCTCGGACGAGGAGGAACCGTATCAGGAGATGTTCCTTCCGATGGCGGATGCGACCAAGCGACCCACCGGTAAACTCTCTTCTTATGCTTTTCCGGCATCCGCTAATCCCGGTGGGCAGATCCATGAAGACCCTCCCCTTGCCGTGGGTGAGCCTGTGCCTGTCGCACCGAAGAAGAAACGGGGAGCTGCCTCTGCGTCCTCCTCCGGACCTTCTCAGCCGGCTAAAAGGCGGAAGAAGTCTGGGGACAAGACTGCCACCAAGCCCGCAACCAAGGCCACAGCCCGGAGGGCTCGGAAGCCCAAAGAGCCCCTGGCCTCGGATGAGTAAGCCTCTTCTCCCTTTGTTATTTACTTGTTCTTCTTTTATTATAGTTTCTCATCATACATTATTTGATTCGGCAGGGCCGGGGTGGAGGTCCCACAGAGTGGATCCGGCATTGCCTCGCTGCTCCGACACAACCCTTCTCCCCCTCGTGGCGACGATTCATGCCCGTTGAGCCCCATTCAGGAGGGTTCAGCGGCTGCTCCGGGTTCTAGCACACCTCGTCAAGAGGAGGACAACCTCGGAGCGGGGGAGATTGGATCTGCCGAGGCAGCAGCAACCACCACTTCGGCTCCGCTACAAGCAGCTTCGTCAGAGAGACCCACAGTATCCCCACCAAAACGAAAATCAGCACCAGCACCATCTTCGGCTCCAACGCCAGCAGCAAAGGCGCCAAGCCCCTCCGCCTCGTCCGAGTCTTCCAAGGCTCGGCAAGAAGACACCAGCAGCGCTAAGGGAAGCACCAAGGCAGCTCCCAAGGGCAAATCTGCTGCAACAACTTCCACCTCTCAGCAGCAACCCAAGGGCAAGAAAGCTCCTGATGCCGCCAAGGAAACGTCCGTCGAGGCTGGACAGCGCACACTCACGTCCATGCTTTCAAAGAAAACTCCACCACCGAAGGACGCCCCTGCTGAACCAGCTGATGCGCAACTTGTTTTGCACACCAGCCCCGCCATTGCCCAGGTTGAGAGGAGGGAAGCGCATGCCAAGGGTTTAGTGGTGCCCCATATGCTTAGCGGCGAACGATACCCTCCGACCTTGATCGAGTTTGTAAATAACTGGAACAAGGCGGAGTTCGTCTACAACAACGATCTCCCGGAGAAGTTCGGTCCCGCCGAATTTTCTACGCAGATGAATACTGCCGCCAAGGCAATTAATCTTGCGGGTCGGATGATGGAGGTACGTCACTTCGTCTTTTCCTTAACATGCAGTAGACATTAGTGATATAACCATTAGTCCCCGAGCCTCCGGGGGAGTAACTTGTTACTCGGCCGGATGCTCCTTAGAGAATTAACGTAGCTCCTTAATAACTTCGAATATGCACACACCTAGAGCCGATTTAAGTTCCACTTGGCCCGGATTTTGTACACTTCGAATATGTGCACACCTAGAGCCGGGTTAAGTTCCACTTGGCCTAGATTTTTTACACTTCGAATATGCACACACCTAGAGATGGGTTAAGTTCCACTTGGCCCGGATTTTTTACACTTCGAATATGCACACACCTAGAGCCGGGTTAAGTTCCACTTGGCCCGGATTTTGTACACTTCGAATATGCACACACCTAGAGCCGGGTTAAGTTCCACTTGGCCCCGATTTTGTACGCTTCGAATATGCACAAGACTAAGCTATCTTTTTGTACTCTTTTCAGGTGACCACCAACCACCGGAGCGCTGAGTTTAAGCGTCTCCTTGATACTCACAAGATGCTGCGTGCCAAGCATAGTGTGCTGCTCACCGAATACGAGAAAAGGGGTAAGTTTTCTCCTTGTCAATTTTCCATCTCTCTTCATCTTTTTCCGCCGAACTAATCCCACATTCGGATTTCGCAGCTGGTGTGGAAGCTGAGAATACCATCATGAGGAAAAACTTGGAGCAAATCAAGGGTAAGTCAATTTTGCTCAACTTTGTTATGCTCTCTATCTCCTTTTCTCCGTGGCTAGGCAAACATTCATACCTCGGCTTTGCCGGGTCAACAAACTATTTCAACATCTCTTGAAGATAGTGTGCCCGTGCCTGATATGATGCTGCATTTTCTCAAACAAGCAGGGCAGCATCAGGCCGAACTCAAAAATAAAGATGATGAGCTTGCCCTCCTCCGAACCAAAGATGATGAGATTGCCAAGCTCAAGGCAAATATGAAGAAATTGAAAGCGCGGCACCAATCCGAACTTCAAAAAGCTGGCCAGGACTTTACTGAAGAGCGCGAGCGCCTCAACCTCCAGATTGCCAAGGACCAAGAACTTCTCCAGGAGGCCGACATCAAGCTTGAGTCGGCGAATACTGAACTTGCGCAACTTCGCAAAATGCGTGATGACTGTACTAAGGAGCTGACCCAGATCCACAGCCACATCTCTCGTAAGTTCTTTTCCTTAAACCGGCATGAATATCTCCGGGTCAGCCTCTTGTACTTATTTCACTTGTCCTGTTTTCAGACAAGTTTCCAGAGGGTGATGCCATTGCATCCAGTGCTGTTACCAAGTTCCGCCAGCAGAGAGGTACTCCGTCTGGTTCTGGCGCCATTCCTCTTGATCTGGAGGACCTGCTTGTCAGCTTGTCCTCTAGAGTTGAAATCATGAAGAACCACAGCAAGGATATTCTAAGCGCAGCAGTCCGGGTCTTCAATGCCCTTTGGCCTGGCGAAGATACTCCGGAGGGGTCCGCTGCCCTAATTAACAAGCTGATGGAGTGCGAGACCCAGCTAGACCTCTGGAGGGAATCCACCGGACGTGCCGGAGCTGAGACCGTTCTCCACTATGTGCTCACATGGTACGAGAAAATCAATCTCAATCTTCTCGAGCGCATGCGCACTGGGTCAAGGTGGTCCACCGATCCGAATTGTGTAGCTCGTCGCAAGGCTTGCGCCCATAACCTCATTCAATATGCCCCCATCCATCAATGGAACGAGGGACCAAGCTTCCCCGATGCCGTTGACGACGAATACGTCGAAGATGGTTCAGGTGAAGATGATGAGAGCAAAGCCTCGAACGTTGAAGAAGATGAAGCTGAAGCCGAAGCTGGGGCTGCACCCGCTGGCGCCGAAGTACCTCCTCCTGCTGCTCCTTGAGCAAAAATACTTTGAAATTTATCAGATCCCCGGTATGCCGGGTGCAATTGTATCTAAGCACATCAGTTATATTTTGCTACTAAGTTTTTATGCCGGATTAACTTGGGCTTAGTCCCTGAGTTTCCTTTTCTTGTTCCTCCAATTTCTTGGCTCGGCTCGTGTCCACCTTGGTTCAGTTTTATGACTTACGAGTCCGAGTTTCAAAAATTGACTTAACAATACTTGGAACTTTAGGATTAGCTCAAAATAATTCGGCGTAATGAATTTAAAGTAAACACGAGGTTAGTTCGAAAAACAAACGTCGGCTCGATTAAGTTTCTTTCCTTAGTCGTTTTTCATGTGCTATGCAATTCCAAACTTGTTCTCTTGCTTGCCATGAAGCCAATTCATGTTGGACAGCAACAAGTCGAAGAGTTAGGTTCTTGGTGCGCACACACTACTAATCCGGCTTAAGTAGAAGCAACTTATGCCAGCCGACATACAAATAGTAAATACAGAAGACAAGCAATATTATTAAGGCAGTCCCCGAGTTATTGCTCGAGGTGCCAAGGTTTCATTGATAAGATCATTGCCGGCATACATACCGACATATGAGATACTCGGATACATATACTTCTCTGCTAAGTGTAGAAAGGACGAAGTAGAGCTACATTCCATGGACGTTTGGATTCCTCGCCGGACCTGTCCGCCTTGTTCTTCTCCTGTGGTTTTGCATCGATAAGATAATAAGAATCACCGTGCAATGCATTGCTCACAATGAATGGCCCTTCCCATGGGGGGGATAATTTATGCATGCCAGCAGTACATTGTACCAACCGGAGTACCAGGTCACCTTCCCGGAAAATGCGGGGGCTTACTTTCCGGCTATGATAGCGTCGGAGATTTTGCTGATATATGGTGGATCTGGACAATGCCAATTCTCTCGCTTCTTCCAGCAGATCAACATCATTTTGCCGGGCTTCTTGCACTTCGGCTTCTGTGTATTGGGTGACCCTAGGTGAGTCATGCTCTATGTCGGCTGGTAATACAGCTTCTGCCCCATATACCAGAAAGAATGGCGTATAGCTTGTTGATCGATTCGGAGTTGTTCTTAAACTCCACAGTACTACTGGTAGTTCTTCTATCCATCACCCCGCTGATATTTGCAGCGGCTCAATGAGCCGGGGTTTTATCCCGGATAACACTAATCCATTGGATCTTTCCACTTGCCCGTTCGATGCGGGGTGGGATACCGAGGCAACGTCCAGCCGGGTCTTCTTATCTCGGCAAAAACGGGCAAATGCTCCTTCGGCAAAATTTGTGCCATTATCTGTTATGATACTGTGAGGATAACCGTATCTCAAGATGATGTCTTTGAGGAAAGTTACGGCAGTAGCTCCATCACATTTTCTTATCGGCTTCACTTCAATCCATTTCGTAAATTTGTCAACCATGACCAGGATGTGGGTCATGTTCCCTCTTGCTGGTTTAAACGGGCTAACCATATCCAAGCACCATACGGCAAACGGCCATGTAATTGGTATGGTCTTGAGCTCCGACATTGGCGCATGTGTCTTTGTCGCATATCTCTGACAGCCATTGCATTTTCTTACCAGATCTTCTGCTTGTTCTAAGGCACTTGGCCAATAAAACCCATGGCGGAAAGCTTTTGCTACCAAGGCTATGGACGAGGCATGATGCCCACATTCCCCTTGATGTATATCTCGGAGGATGTCAAGTCCTTCCTCCGGGTCAACACATCGCTGGAGGACATTAGTCACACTCCTTTTGTATAGCTCGGAATTGATGATCATGTATGCTTTTGTTCTCCTCTGAGTTTGCCTGGAGAGTACCTCCTCAGCGGGTAAGGTTCCATCCTTTAGGAATTGGAATATGGGTAATGCCCAAACTGGTACAACTCTCACTAGGAACACATCCTCATCAATTTCCATCTGATCCACTGGCACAACTTCTACCGGATCACGTTGTGCAGTCCCCGGGTTTGCCATGGGAGTCCTCGGGTTTGCCAAGGCAGTCCCCGGGTTTCACGAACGACTCCCCACATCAATGTCCATGGGCACAGCCTCTGATTCCGGATTTGCCGGGATAAAAATTGAGTCGGATTCCAGGGATGGCCTGATAGATAGTTTCCTGAGGTGCTCTAATGCTACGCCTAGTGGAATTGCTTGTCGGGTTGATCCGAGCTTCGACAATACGTCGGCAGCCTCGTTTTCCACCCGAGGTATATGATGAAATTCGCATCCCTCAAAGTAACCAGATATCTTGTGTACATGAAATCTGTACAATGCCATGTTTGCATCCAGAGCATCCCATTGCCCGGAGACTTGCTGGACTACGAGATCCGAGTCACCGAAGCATTGGATCCGGCGTATTCCAATCTCCTTTGCCACTTTGAGCCCATGTACAAGTGCCTCATATTCTGCAACATTGTTTGATGCAGTGAAGTGGATTTGCATTACATATTTCAGTTGGTCCTTCTTTGGTGAGGTAAGCACAACTCCGGCACCTAACACGGTTTTTTGTTTTTGACCCGTAAAAGTGCATTTTCTAGTAGTTCGGATCTGGCAATGGTGGCTCATATTGCACCTCGGCCCAATCCACAAAAAAGTCCGCCACAGCCTGAGATTTGATCGCTTCTCTTCTGTCATATTGTGGCGCATAAGGAGCTAGCTCAATTGCCCATTTTGCAATCCTGCCACTTGCATCCTTGTTGCTCATTATCTTGGATATGGGGGCTTTGCATATTACCTTGATTGGGTGTTCCTTGAAATAGTGCTTCAGCTTCTTAGCTGCCATATACACACCATATGCCACCTTCTGATAGTGAGGATAGTTCTGCTTTGAGGCTGATAATACCTTGCTCAGGTAATATACTAGCCTTTGCACTGACTTACCCTCTTCGTCACGCTCTACCACAATTACTGCACTTACAACTCGGTTGGTTGCGGCTATATAGAGCAACATTGGCTCCTTTGATAGTGGGGAGGCTAACACTGGTGCAGTGGATAACATCTTTTTTAGTTGGATAAAGGCTTCATTGGCCTGCGGTGTCCAAATGAACTTGTGTGATTTTTTCATGAGTTGATAGAGAGGCAGTGCCTTTTCTCCCAATCGACATACAAACCGACTTAAGGATGCCAGGCAACCAGTGAACTTCTGGACATCGTTAAGACACTTCGATAGTTCCATTCGTTCTATGGCCCAGATTTTAGTTGGATTGACCTCGATACCTCGGCTGGAGACGAGAAATCCGAGTAATTTTCTAGTCGGGACACCGAAGGTGCATTTTTTCGGATTAAGCTTCATTCGGAACCTCCTTAGGTTCGCAAATGTCTGTCTGATATCGTCAAGGAGCGTTTTTCTTTCCTTGGTATTTATCACAACATCATCCACATACACCTGCACATTTGGACCAATTTGGTCATGCAAACATTTTTGCATACATCTTTGGTACGTTGCCCCTGCATTACGTAAACCAAAAGGCATGGTGCGATAGCAATAAGCCCCATGGGGGGGGTAAACGCAGTCTTTATTTGATCACTTGGGTTTAGAGGTATCTGGTGGAAACCAGAATATGCATCAATGAACGATAACAACTCACACCCAGCAGTGGAATCTATGACTTGGTCTATCCTTGGTAGTGGGAATGGATCTTTTGGACACGCCTTATTCAGGTTCGTGTAATCGATACACATACGCCAAACCACTACCACGTTCGGATCATCCTTCTTGTTTTCCACCAGCTCCGGATTAGACAGCCAATCCGGGTAAAGCACTTCCATGATAAATCCAGCAGCCAACAAAAGAGCTATCTCATCTCCTATGACTTTTCTCCTGTCTTCGGCGAAGGGCGGAGAGGTTGCTTCACCGGGTTTGCTCCGGGTCTGACATTCAAAGAGTGCTCGGCCAACTCCCTCGGAACACCTTGCAAGTCCTGTGTGGACCAAGCAAAAATATCCCGATTCTCACGGAGGAAGTTGACGAGCTCGCTTTCCTATTTGTCATTTAACCCGGCACCAATTGTTACGCTCAGGGAACATATCATCAACAGGCACCTTCTTGGTATCTTTTGTCGCTTGGAATGAGACGCTACCATGCGGGTTACTCAGCACCGGCATATATTGCTGCGTGGACTGAGCCAATGCCGCCACTATTTGGATCTTTCTCTTTTCTTGCGCAATCACGACTGACTCGGCCAGGTTAGATCCGGCGGATGCACACTCAATGGAACGTCGGAAATCACCGGCGATAGTAATCACACCATTTGGCACGGGCAACTTCATCTTCAAGTAACGGATGTGACAACTTGCCATGAATTTGTTCAGAGCTGGCCTGCCAAGCAACGCGTGATATGCGCTCTCCAAGTTTACAACTTCGAACTCCAAACTCTCAGTCTGGTAGTTATCCCTTGTGCCGAATAACACGTCAACCTGGACTTTGCCTATGGGCTTACAAGAAATGCCTGGCACAATGCCATGGAAAGTTGTCCTTGTAGCTTGGAGCATATTCTCCGAGATACCCAACTTGCGCATCATGTCCACATACATGATGTTGATGTTATTGCCATTATCAATCAACACCTTTGAGAACCTCACATTGATGTTAGGTCCAATGAGTGTTGGATCCAACACCAGCGCATACGAACCAGGGCTTGGCATGAGCTTCGGATGCTCTTTGATGCTCCAGGTAATCTCCTGATCTGACCAAGGCATATACCTCGTCACGGCCGGCATAACTGCATTGACCTCCATATGTCGACGCTGCAAGCTCTTTCTGTCTGTCTCTTCCGTAGTGAACACACAATAACTCTGATGATGCTCTCTGTACTCATTTCTCCCCTCGTTTCCGGGGTACCTCTGATCCTGTTGGTTTTGGTTCTCCACCTGATGCACTGCATCCCTTCTCTCATGGTTGTCATACCTCGGCGGAGGGGAGGCAACATTAGCTGTTGCGTGTTCGCTCCGGAGAGCAATTGCTGCCTGGGTAACTCCTACCGAGGTTGATCATTCCGAGGTGCCTGAGCATTCCCCAAACCACTTTGTTCTATCTTTCACATCCATTCACACTGTCTGGTTGTGTGATCCGCTGGGTTACTCGGATTAGGCGTGTGAAACTTACACGGCTGATCCAGCATTGCCTCATATGTGTACCTCGGACGGTCCTTCTTTTCTTGCCATTGTTTTTTCTGCTCTGGCGTCCAAGTTTTCTTTCCATCATTCCTTGGTGTCCATTGCTGCCCTCCAGTTTTCTGACGTTGACTGCCTCCTGCTTCGGGTTGATCCTAATTCACAGCTGCAACTTGTTGCGAACTGTACCGGTAATCCGGTCTGTCATCCCTTCTTTTACCTCGGTAATCATTTCTTCGGGATGACCCGGCCCCGTCTCGTTGACAATACTCCTCACTTGACTCATTTGAGGTGAGCTTAGGTTGCATCGGATCACCCAAGGCATATGAATCAGCAATCCGGATCGTTTCTGCCAAGGTGGTTGGCATATCTCTTTGTAACCTTTGCCATAGCATGCTTGCATATCTGCATCCTTGCGCAAACCAAGCTATGGCATGTGACTCAATCACACCCTCACACGAGTTTTGCACAGTGCACCAACAGATTAAGAACTCCCGGTCAGTCTCATTCGGTCTCTGCCTGCACATTGCTAGGGTCTATGGCCTGTTGGGCCTTTGATACGTACTTGAGATGTTGCTAACAAACATCTCCTCAAAATCGATCCAACAGTTAATACTTCCGGGTGGCAAATTGTTTAGCCATACCCTTGTTGGCCCCTCCAGCATCTGGGGTACATATCTCACAGCCCACCTCAAGTTGCCTGTGGCTATTTTCACAGCAGTTGCATAGCTAATCAACCAATCCTCCGGCTTAGTGCTGCCGGCATACGTCTTTGTGCCTCTAGGTAACTAGAAGTTAGGTACCGGAGGTTCCTTCATGATCTGGGGCCCAAAACAAGCTGGACCCGGAGGACCTTGACACTCAATTTGCTCTGACCTATACAACCGATCCAGTTTTAACCTGGCATCATTAGGCATCAAGTTTCTGCTTCCCAATCTTGACCATATCATGTGATAGTCCGGTCTGGGATAGCCAGCATTCACCATCTCCGAATCACCGTCATTGTATCTATCTAGCTCCTGTGGAGCTGCTCTCTGTTGCATACCTTGGCCGGCGCTACGCTCTTGCCGTGGTATATTCCGCTGCTGCGTTTGACCTGCACCTACCAAATTACGCTGTCCAGCATTGCCATTTATAGCATTCCCTTGACCGGCATTGCCTTGGTCGCGGTTACCTCGGCCAGCTTCACCTCGGCTCACACTCCTTCGATCCTCATTTCTTTGCACTTCTTTTCCTTTCCCTGCCCTTGCCGGGTCATATGGGACTATCTGCTTATTCCTCCTGGCCGAAGTTACAACCTCTTCTCTCCTAGGACCACCATGAGGAGATGATGCGGCTCCAGCGGATCTCTCCAGGTTACCCACCGCCGAATGGACGATCTTGGAGGCCCCAGCTCTCTCCGGGTTAGCCCTGAGCAACTCCTCGTTTTGCCTGTTCGCAATCCGAACCAGCTCATTGAGTCTATCTTGCTGTCTTTGACGGGCCTCACCCGTCAGACCTTCTAAGTCGGACACAGCTGCATCCGCTGCTCTGAGGTTCTTTGCCGGGGTACTATACTTCGGCAGTCCCACGGACAAACAGTTCTCTGATTCCTCAATCCTAGTATCACCCTCTCTATTCATTTCACTCATGAGGTTTCTCCCCTTCACTTTTACAGCATCAACCTTATTTTTATTTTGCGTACTCACGCAGTGTCATGTTCAACGACTGCTGAGCCGCGGCTATCTTTTTCGCACCTTCTAGTATTTTTTGCCTAGTCTCCTCTAGCTCGGCCTGTGCCTGAGCCGGATCTACTGCTGCTGCTACTGGGTTTGCCAAGCTATCCATTGCCTCTTGCAGCAGATTCTGAGGCCTCTCTAGCGGAGGTCCTCTACTTTTCCTTGGTGCCTTAGGTGTTACCTCCGGATCCGGTGCCGGATCCTTGCTTGCATCAGCGCTAGGCACAGTCATCATCACCTCAGCGTGGTCTAGGGAGCGAGTGATACGCGCCCCGCGAGCCACACTAAGGGGTAGCTCGCCTCCTTCGACGACGTGCCACGGATGAACGCGCGACACATCGACATCAACGTAGACCTTGTGCGCGCCGAGCTTGACAAAGAGGCCGTTACGCGGGAGAGGACGCTTGCCGAAGCAGCCAGCATTGTCCCTGACGAAATCCAGCGCTCCAAAGCGCTGAACGAGCCCGGAGACGATGCGTTCGCCGGTGCCGATGAGGTTTCCTGTCCGGATCTTCACGCCTGCTAGCGCTGCTAGCCCCACGGTGGGCGCCAACTGTCGTGGTGGTGTGACGGCAGATGCCATGGATAGGCTAAAGGTGGGGACTAAATGCACTAGGGGAATCCAGGGAGGGATTGTGTGGTGATTCCACACACGGTATCTTTGTATTTGATTCACCTTCACAGACTACAAGTGCTCCTTGAGCTATATTGGGGAGAGGAGGAAGAAGAACTCTCTTACTCTCACCACTAGCAAAACTCAACTCTCTAGGAGACAACAAGTCCAAACTAATCCATCAGAGCTCAACCCCTTCTATAGAGGCCCTAGCCCCCCTTATATAGGAGTGGCTAGGTCTCTAGTTAGGGCATACGTGGAGGCATATTTCATGGAATATGCCTCCTCCCAAAGTAGTAAGCCGACCGGGTCACTTTAACCCCGCGTCATCCATGCAGAGGCTACGTGAGCCTCTGCGGCGCCTGCGTCATTCGACATAGGCTTCGTCACCTTTGTCGGCCACGCCTCGGTGGTCCTGCCTCTGTCCGCTTCGCTCACGCTCTGCGTACAGTGGTCACCTTTGACCAGCGAGATACCTTCCGTCTCTTACAAGCTTGATATGACCCGGATCCCACATAGTTGATCCGCCCACACCTGTTCCTGCATACAAGTTAGATACACCTTACCGACTCACGGCTTAAGTCGGTTGAGACCCAGTTAGGTGGACGTCCCCTGGTCCGGGTTACTCCGTGATTCGGCCTGCCTTGAGGTGACTCGGCCAGCACTTGCTTTGACCTTGCTGTACCTCGGCTAACTAGGCCTTTATACCCCGGCGTGACCCTACCCGGGGGTAGCCCCCCAACAACGATCCATTGTGTAATACTCGACTAACTAAAAAGGGCCCTTCCCATACTGGGGAAAGTTTGTGCTTTCTTTGTTGCACAAGCCGGAGAACCAAATCACCTTTATTGAAAGATCTATTTCAGACTCTCTAGCTATGATACATGCGTAACTTCTGCTGATAGGATGTAGATCTCATTTCAGCAACGGCGCGAACTTCTTTGACAAAGTCGAGATCATTTTGTCGAGAAATCTCGGCATCCTCTTCAATATACACGGCCACTCTAGGAGAAGTATGAATCAAATCACTAGGAAGAACTGCTTCTGCGCCATAGACCAAGAAGAAATGTGTGTATCTTGTTCTGTTTGGAGTTGTTCGTAAACTCCAAATTACAGAGGGTAATTCCTCTGCCCAAGCCCCCGCAGCACGTCGTAGTGGTGCTTCGAGTCTCGGTTTTAGGCCTTGTAGGATTAAACCATTTGCTCTTTCAACTTGTCTGTTAGCTTGTGGATGTGCGACTGACGCAATGTCAAGCCGGACATTTTGCTCGTTGCAGAATTCAGCCAATTCTCCCATAGAGAAGTTACTCCCGTTGTCCGTGATAATGCTATGTGGATAACCATACCGGATTATAACATCCTCGACAAATCTTTTGGATGTTGCTCCATCACAACTAGTGATAGGTTTAACCTCAATCCATTTGGTGAATTTATCCACCATCACTAAGAGGTGAGTAAATCCACTTGGAGCTCGTTTAAATGGTCCTACCATATCAAGCCCCCAGACCGCAAAGGGCCATGTTATAGGTATTGTTCGCAGTTGATCAGCTGGAACATGAGCTTGCTTGGCGTACTTTTGGCAGCCTTTGCACGTCTTGACTAATCGTTCGGCACCTGCCTGAGCTGTAAGCCAGAAAAATCCGTGTCTAAAAGCTTTTGCCACTAAAGATTTGGCTGCAGCGTGGTGACCACACACGCCTTCGTGGATTTCTCTTAAGATTTCCACTCCTTCTTCCGGAGATACGCAGCGCTGAAAGACCCTAGAAACACTCCGTTTATGGAGCTCACCTTTAACAATAGTATAGGATTTTGCTCGTCAGATAATCTGTCGGCTCAGCACCTCGTCTTCGGGTAATTTGCCATCTACCAAATAATCGAGGTAGGGTTGAGTCCAGCTGGGAATTATAGCCAGAACTGCTATCAAAGGTGAGTCGGTTTGGTCGGATATTCCTCATCTACTCCCTTTATTGAGGGAACTTTGAGGTGCTCCAAAAAAGCGCCATCCGGGACCTCTTTCCGCGCAGAACCTATCCGAGATAGTGAGTCTGCTTCCTCATTTTCTGCTCGAGGGATGTGTTGAACTTCAAACCCTTCGAACAATTTAGATAGATCATCTACGACAGCTTTATATGCTGCCATATGCTTATTTGCATTACAAATATCCGACACTTGTTGAGCAACAAGATCCGAATCTCCGTAACACATCAAATGTCGGATGCCAATATCCTTAGCAATCCGGATTCCATGCAGTAGTGCTTCATACTCGGAAATATTGTTTGTCGCTGTGAAGTGCATCTGCAACACGTATAAAAGTTTATCTCCTTGGGGTGATTTGAGCACCACGCCAGCCCCTGAGCCCCCTCGAGCCTTAGACCCATCGAAAAAGAGGGTCCAATATTCCGTCTCAGGGGGGTCATGTTCTCCTTCGTCTCTGTCCAATCAGCGACAAAGTCAGCAAGGATCTGGGATTTGATTGTTGTCCGAGGTTTATACTCAATATCGAAAGCTGAAAGCTCTATGCCCCATTTCGCGACGCGTCCTATGGCGTCACTATTGTTGATTATATCTCTCATGGGAGCTGTGCTCACCACAGTAATTGGATGCTCCTGAAAATAGTGTCGTAACTTACGAGATGCTAGAAAAACACCGTAAGCCAACTTTTGATAGTGCGGATACCGCTGTTTTGATTCCGTCAGGACCTCGCTGACAAAGTAAGTCGGACGCTGCACCAGGTGTTCCTAATTTTCCTCTGGTCTCTCCACTACCATGACGATACTAACGACCTTATTTGTCGCATCAAGGTAGATCAACATCGGTTCCTTAGGTTCCGGCGCTGCAAGGATAGGAGCAGATGAGAGTACTCTTTTCAGATCTTGTAGTGCAGCTTCAACTTCGTTAGTCCAAACAAAATCCTTGGTCTTTTTCAGGAGTGTATAATGGTGCGGCTCTTTCACCAAGCCGGCTTACAAATCGACTGACCGTAGCAATGCAACCAGTTAGTCTTTGTATGTCCTTCAGGCGAGTTAGCTTGGAAATATTGAGTATAGCCTTGATTTTGTCTCGGTTCACCTCTATGCCTCTTTGAGACACGATGAAACCTAACAATTTTCCGGCTGGTATTCCAAAGAAGCATTTCTTCGGGTTGAGCATGATGTTGTATTTTCGTAGATTGGCAAATGTCTCCTCCAAGTCGGAAATCAACGTTTCCTTCTTTTTGGACATTACCGCGATGTCATCCATGTATGCATGTACATTGCGTCCGAGTTGGTCATGGAGGCAACGCTGCATCGTGCGCTGGTACATAGCTCCTGCGTTCTTCAACCCGAAGGGCATCGTAACAAAACATAAGGTTCCGAAGGGGGTTATGAATGAAGTTTTGACTTTGTCAGATTCCTTCATCCGGATTTGGTGATAACCGGAATATGCATCGAGAAAATAGAGGAGTTCTGAGCCTTCTGTAGAATCGATGACTTGATCGATTCTAGGCAGAGCGAACGGATCTTTTGGACAAGCCTTGTTCAAGGTAGTATAATCAACACACATCCTTAAATCAGTGGTGTCCTTTTTAGGGACCATTACAGGATTGGCCGACCACTCAGTGTGGATGACCTCTTCTATGAATCCGGCTAACTCGAGCCGTGCTAGTTCCTTAGCTATTGCCTTATGCTTTTCATCGCCAAACCGTCATAGGGACTGTTTGACGGGTTTAGCGTTCGGGTTTACATTTAGAGAGTGCTCGGCAAGTTCCCTAGGTACTCCGGTCATGTCAGATGGCTGCCATGCGAAGATATCTTGATTTGCTTGGAGGAACTTGACAAGCGCGCTTTCCTATGTGCTACTTAGGCCTACGCCTATCTGGGTCACCTTGGAGGGGTCATCTTCCTTCAACGATGCTTTCTTCGTCTCTTCTAATGCCTTGAACTCCCTATTCGGCTTTGTCACCTCCTTCTTTGTTGCGGGCATCTCGGATGGATCTATGCTCTTCTTGATCTCCTGGTACTCCTAGGCGTGCAGCACGGCTTCTGCAAAGGCGGCATTTCCCTCCTCGCACTCTCGCGCTTTCTTCGGGTCTCCCCTGATGGTGATCATGCCGTTGGGACCTAGAATTTTCATCATATTGTAAATGTAACACGGACGAGCCATAAAAGCCTAGTAAGCCGGACATCCGAATATAGCATGGTATGCGCTCTTGAACAGGACCACTTCGAAGGAAAGTTCCTTCGTCCGATAATTCTTTGGAGTTCCAAAGGTGACATCCAAAGTAATCTCTCCAAGGGAATTAGCTTGTCTTCCTGGGACAACTCCATGAAAGATCACAGGTCTATGGTTCAGCTGGGTTTCTGAGATCTTCATCCGGCATAGCGTTTCGACATAGAGAATATTGATGCGGCTACCACTGTCCATGAGGGTCTTGGAGAAACCATAACCGTCAATAAGTGGGTTGACGATTAAGGCGTATTTTCCTTGCCTGTGCAACTTAGGTGGATGATCAGCGCGGTCAAATGTGATTGCCACTTCCGACCAGTCCAGATATTGAGGGACAGCCAGAACTGTTGTGTTGAGCTCGTGGAGAACTGCTTTCTTGACCTTTGCTGGTTGAGATCTGAGGAAGGTGACGTAAGTGTCCTTTTTGGTGGGAAAAGTTTTCTTCCCTTCCGGCTTGGGATTTGAATTATCAGCTTCCTCCATGTCGGAATCTTCCTTGATCTCTTTGTCGTTTTCGGGATTCTTCTTTCCCTTCTTCCGCTTAGCTTTGTAGCCCGCGGTGTCATCTCTTTTGATGTCGTCATTGAAACGACATTCGGCGTTGGTGTGGGACGAGCCCCCATTGGCGTCTAAGTGATGCACACATGGGTTATTGGCAATGTCGGCCCAAGGGTAGGTTTTGCCTAGTTGCTATTCTCCTCTACCTTGGACCCTTGAAGTCCCACGGCCACGCCCGCGGCCTCCGCCGCGTCCTCCTCGTCCTCCAGACCCAGAAACAGTAGTAACCACCGCTGTTTCCGTGTTGGGTTTTTCTTCCGAGGTATTTTTGCGCTTCTGAGCTTGTTGCTTTGGTTGTCTTGCCGACTGAGGCACAGCTAGGACATTGATTAATCCCTCTACATTGTCGTCAGCATCTGCATACTTGCTCGCTATTTCTATCATCTCTCCCAAATCAGTAATCTTGTCACACTTCAAGCGGTGACGTAGTAGACCAATTGGGAGTCCTGCGATGAAAGCTTCAATCGCGGTTTGATCGTTTACTCCTTCACAGGAGTTCTTGGTGTTGATCCATCGTCCGAGGTAATCCCGGCAAGTTTCTCCGGCTTTCTGGGTGCAACGCTGTAGGTCTCCAACCGAACAGGGCCTCCGATATGTGCCTTCAAAATTCCGAAAGAACGCACTTTGCATGTCATACCATTTATGGATGGTGTTCTCCGGAAGTTCATTGAGCCATGATCGCGCCGTCTTTCGCAACACAAGCGGGAGATATCGGGTTGCGACCAGGCTGTTTCTGCCTTTTGCGATGCAGCAAGCTTGGAAAAAATCCTGTAGCCAAGTATCTGGCCGAGCAATGCCGTCGTAGGCTTGGATGTGCCTTGAGATAGCAAATCCTTCTGGGAATCTTGTAGCTCTGATGCGTGGTCCGAAGCACTTTGGGCCCACGTACATGTCATCGTTTTCATAGCGCCGCGCCTCTATGTTGGAATTGATCCTGTGCCTTGCGTCACTCGGGGATAGAGATCGTCCCGAATGTCGGCTGTGGCTGCGGTGCCTTGGAGCCGGACTTCGGCTTCTGCCACCACCTCCTCCGCCATGTCATCCTCCTTGTCCCCCATGGGAGCCGTTGTGATGGCTGCTTGGTGGAGAGGGTGGGGCAGCTGAATTGTTTCCGGCTAATCGCCGGCCTCCATCCAGAGCGTCATTATTCCGGTTCCGGGAGGATCTTGACTACGACGAGCCCCTGTCGGCTTGTACCAGCATGGTTTCCGTCGTTCCTTCGTCCGTCGTTCCCACTACGGTGAGGCTCAGCCGGACGGCTTGCATGTCTAGGAGGTGGCATTTTTTGACGATCCTCCTCCCGACGTTTCTCTTTATCTTCTCCCCTTTGATCGTTAGACTCTCGTCGGGGGGGGGGGGGGTTCTTCGGATTCAGTGCAGCGATGGCATCTTTCTCGGCCTCTGGAGCGACATTGCTCCAGTTACGCGCAGTTCTGTGTTGCTGTCCTGACGATCCGATTCTTGAATAATTGTCTTCCCGTCGTTCGGGGTTATGATACTATGCCCGAATGTAATGGGATCTTATGCCAGCCCATGCCGGATCTGTGCGACATTGGTCAGAATCCGAGACCAGTTTTTGACTTCCGGACAGGGCGACCTTTTGCTGCTCCAATCCCTTGTTGAGTAGTTTGATACCCAAACGGGTCTCCTCCGGTCCTGGATTAGCCGATAGAATTTCTCGGGCCGCCACGGTATTCTGTACTGGGGTTGGGTAAACCCAATCTCCATTGCTATCTTTCCGTGGCTTCCCCATCTCATCTCCAAAAAGGACGGCACGGACACGTGGGAATTGGTCGTCATTGGTGTGACGCTTCCGTGTCTTCTGATGCAACCGAGACATGTAGTCCTTAGTTGACATGCGTTTCTTCTCCACCTCGATGTTTTTGGCTTCATCAAGGAGTTGTTGACGACGTGCTTCTAGTGCTTGTGCCCTTTCGTCCAGCTCATCCGCAGTAAGTTCTGCGGCTGTAGGGATAGGTGTGGTTAATGCGGCATCGATGAGTTTACGCGCACCTTCGGTGATCACGTGTCCAACCATCGATGCTTCTTTTTTCGGCTCTTCTAGGATAAGTGCTCCATCCGAGTCTTCCTCGTATTCCTCGGCAATCACCTCCTCTGTCAGAGGGTCTTTTGTCGGGGTCTTGTTCTTCTTGTTCCTCTTCTTTGCCTTCTTGGCAACGCCGGTAGCAAAGACGGCTTTGGGTCCGTTTCCCGGAGTCAAGCTCTGATCGATACTTTCGAACATCTGGACTTCGGGATTATCTCCGACGTCCATGTCATCCTGCACTTTGGGAGAGTGTTCCCCGGATCCTTCATCCATGGCTTCTCCTTCTTCTGCAGCTTTGGAGTTGTACTCCTCTTCATATTCTGCGGAGAACTTTCGGAAATCTGCCGACGTCATAGATTCATCCGAGGATGCGGGAACGTCGGTGTTTGTTCCAATTGCCTCTACACAGAGTCGGTGTTTTCTCCAGCATCGGCAGAGCCAGATACGGATCCCACGTATCCGACGAAGTGCGACGCGTGCTTCCTGAGGTACATGCGGCCTTCGCGATCAGCCATGTCAAAACTTTTGATGGTCTCGAGGATTGCATACGCGCTTTCGCCTTGCAGTATCATACGTCTTAGTGTGTACCTCATAAAATGCCTATATGTCCCGGCGTCATCAGAGCCAGAATCAGTGTCATTGATACGCTCCTCCTGAATTTCGACTTCTACGGGTGGGTCGATCTGGGATCCGTCTTCTCTAGGGAGATCCACTCCAGATTCGACTTGGACCGCTAGGTCTTCTTCGTGCTCGGATTTCTCCACTATCTCCGCAATTGGTGCGGGCTGGGTGGGATTAGGGTTTTCTGAGATCCGGAACTCTGCCGCCTCCGCGGACAAAGGGGACACAGAAAATTCTTCTGCCTCTATCATCACCGCTAGGGTGGGTTGGGCAGGTTCAGCGAAACCGATGTAAACATCGCTCTCGCCAAAAGACATGATTGTGTAAGCAGTTACAGCCTCCCTTGCCGGAATCCAAGTCTCGTCGAGAACGATGAGACGGACGTCGCTGGCGTAGAGGATGCGACCGACGGCGATAGTCTTGCCGATTCCGATTCTTGCAGATTCCGCTCGGAATGCAGATCCGAAGCTCACATGCCCCACGTGAAGGGTAACGGGTAGGCTACACTAGCGTAAAATCAAAAATTTCTACCGCGTCAACCAGGAATACTATTGTCATAGATCACGGGATTACCGCTAGACGCGCAGGTGCGGAACTCGATGAAGCACGTTGCGGCAGTGTAGATGTTCTACGTCTCCTCCTCGTCCTCGTCCCACGAGCAGCTCCCCTTTGCGCGGCTCGTCCAAGTGCTACAGATGCAGCACCTCCGAGGTATCCACACGTCCGGAGTGGAAGTCGTCACACGCCAGACTGCTAGGTCTGCGCGTGCATCACAGGCGGAAGAGGAGTGGCGGCTGGGTGGAATGCTCTCTCCTTTTCAGCTCGCCTCACTCCCTCTTATATAGGCATCCCTGGTGGGCTTCTACATTAGCAGCCCATTAGCAGCCTAAGCCTGGTCTAATTCGGATCCAATCCTCATTAGGCTTCCAGCCCCTAAAGTGTGTGACCCTATAGGTTCATACACGTATAGACATGATGCGAGTACACTTACTCCGTCAATAGTTGGTAGCGGCCTCTAGCAAGACGTGCCAACTCCTAAACGCATATAAAGATCATTCGGACGAACCATCACAAGGTTGAGTACATGTCTTTCCCTTTGCCTCACGATATTTGGTCTAGCTCTAAGCTGACCTCTCTTTCTCGATACTGTGATTCAGAATCCCTTTACTAGGTTAACTCTTAACCATATGTAGCACGGCCATGCATTTCTGGATCCGATCACTCGAGGGGCCCAGAGATATCTCTCTCAAGTAGAGAGGGGCAAATCCCATCTTGATTGACCGATGCCTTGCAGCATGTATCAGGACAAACCCGAAAGCTACCTTTATAACTACCCAGTTACGGAGTAGTGTTTGATAGCCCCAAAGTAGGTCGATCCACATCTCAAGTACATGCGACAATCTCAGGTCTAAGGACAAAACGTACATGATGTGTAGTGAGAGCTGCAAGTATTATTGCTAGTCTCATGTTGGGTCAGTCCAACCCCATGTTCATAACATGTGTCCACATCATTGGTTTGACATCTCCATGTCAATGACTTGCGAAACATAGTCATTAACCAATCGATGTGCTAGTCTAATATTCACGTGTGTCCTCGCATGAACTCCGACTAGGGACAATTATTAGATAACCATACAAGTAAAGAGTTTCACAAACGATTCACATAATTGCCAATCAATACAAGTTGCCTGGTATATGGATATTCAAGGAACATTATAATAACTCATGGATACACATGAAATACAATCATCTCTATGATTGCCTCTAGGGCATATTTCCTTCAGTCTCCCACTTGCACTAGAGTCAATCTAGACAGTGTCTAATACCTATTGCTCTTGTGTGCGCTTCATGCGCAGGCTGCGGGAGTGGCTTAGTCAAGGGATCAGCAACATTTGAGTCCGTATGTATTTTGCATAACATGACACTACCTTCATCAATGAACTCACGAATCAGATGGTAGCGCATGCGAATATGTTTGTTCTTCTGGTGCTGTCTAGGTTCTTTGGCTTGTGCAATAGCACCATTGTTGTCACAATAAACATCCAAGGGATTGGACGAGCCCTGAACCACACCAAGAGCGATCAGGAAATTCCTAATCCAAACAGCTTCCTTTGCAGCCTCCGAGGCAGCAATATATTCAGCTTCTGTTGAAGAGGAGGCCACTGTATCTTGCTTGGAACTTTTCCAGCTCACAGCACCACCATTCATGACAAACACATAACCTGATTGCGATTTCGAGTCGTCTGAGTCATTAAGGTAACTCGCATCTGTGTAACCCTTTACACTGAGTTCAACCTCACCTCCATAAACTAGGAACATATCCTTAGTCCTTCTCAAGTACTTAAGGATATTCTTTACCGCTGTCCAGTGAATCTCACCTGGATCAGCCTGGTATCTGCTCGTAACACTTAGAGCATAGGAAACATCTGGGCGAGTACATGTCATTGCATACATGATGGATCCAATAGCCGAAGCATATGGAACCCTACTCATGCGTTCTCGCTCATCAGTGGTCGAAGGACACTGAGTCTTGCTGAGTTTAATGCCGTGAGACATGGGCAAGAACCCCTTCTTAGCCTCTTCCATGCTGAACCGTTTCAACACTTTGTCAATGTACGTACTCTGGCTTAATCCAATTAGCCTCCTTGATCTATCTCTATAGATCTTGATACCCAGAATATATGCCGCTTCTCCCAAGTCCTTCATAGAAAAACTATTTTTCAATGAGGTCTTAACAGACTCGAGCATAGGAATGTCATTTCCAATCAATAATATGTCATCCACATATAAGATTAGAAACACAAGTGATTTCCCATTTTCTTTCTTATACACACAAGGTTCTTGTTCGTTTTTGGTGAAGCCAAACTCCTTTACAACTTCATCAAATCGAATGTTCCAACTCCGAGATGCTTGCTTCAGCCCATAAATGGACTTTTGAAGTTTGCATACCTTTCCAGCATTGTTTGGATCGACAAAACCTTCGGGCTGCATCATATACACGTCCTCAGAAAGGATTCCATTTAAGAAAGCCGTCTTGACGTCCATCTGCCATATCTCATAATCGAAATGTGCAGCAATGGCTAGAATGATCCGTATAGATTTAAGCATCGCTACGAGCGAGAAAGTCTCGTCGTAGTCAACTCCTTGAACTTTTCGAAAACCTTTTGCAACAAGTCGAGCTTTATGGATGTGAACATTTCCATCCATATCAATCTTCTTCTTATAGATCCACTTGCACTCGATGGCATTAAAACCATCAGGCAGGTCAACCAAGTTCCAAACTTGATTGTCTCCCATGGACTCTATCTCGGATCTCATGGCAACCAGCCATTTCTCAGAGTCTAGGTCCACCATCGCTTCTGCATAGGTCGCAGGCTCATCATTGTCTAACAATAATAACTCTCGCGCTTCGCGGAGCCTCGCCGACCTTCGTGGTTGTGGTGCTTCTATTGCCACGGGTTCCTCAACTTGTTCTGCTACAATAGCATCACTCGTAGAAGCATCCCCGACTGGCTCATCTTGAACTTCTTCAAGTCGCACCGACCTTCCACTCGTTCCCTTTGTGAGAAACTCTTTCTCTAGGAAAACACCGCTACGAGCGACAAACACTTTGCCCTCTTCTCGGTTGTAGAAGTAATACCCTAAGGTTTCCCTTGGGTATCCCACAAAAATGCACTTATCCGATTTGGGTGTTAGCTTGTCCGACTGAAGTCGCTTGACAAACGCATCACAACCCCAAATCTTTAGAAAAGACAAACTGGGATTCTTTCCAGTCCACATCTCATATGGTGTCTTAACTACGGATTTAGATGGTACCCTATTTAGTGTGAAAGCTGATGTTTCTAGCGCGTAACCCCAAAATGATAATGGTAAATCCGACTGGCTCATCATCGATCGAACCATGTCCAACAAAGTTCGATTACGCCGTTCAGAGACCCCGTTTCTTTGAGGCGTTCCGGGCGGCGTGAGCTGTGGAACAATTCCGCAACTCTTAAGATGATTGCTAAACTCGTGACTCAAATATTCACCTCCGCGATCAGATCGCAAGGCCTTTATTTTCTTGCCACGTTGATTCTCTACCTCATTTTGAAACTCTTTGAACTTTTTCAAAAGTTTCAGACTTATGCTTCATCAAGTAGACATAGCCATATCTACTGAAATCATCAGTGAAAGTAATGAAGTAGTGATATCCTCCTCTGGCTGTCGTGCTCATTGGTCCACATACATCAGTATGTATGAGTTCCAACAAGTCTGTCGCTCTCTCGGGAAACCCCGTAAAAGGCGTCTTGGTCATCTTTCCAAGTAAACAAGCTTGACATGTCTCGTATGATTCAAAATCAAACGAAGTTAGAAGACCATCACCATGGAGCTTCTTCATGCGCTTTTCACTTATATGCCCCAAACGACAATGCCATAGATAGGTAGGACTCAAATCATTTGGCCGAAGCCTTTTAGCACTAACATTGTAAACACATGCATTATCAAGATTTAAAATAAATAACCCATTCACAATGGGAGCATCAGCCACAAACATAGCATTCTTAGAGATTACACAACCATTGTTTGTACTCGCGAATGAATAACCATCCCTCACCAAACATGAAGGTGATAAAATGTTTCGACCCATACTAGGAATGTAATAACAATTATTCAACTCCATGATAAATCCTGACGGAAGGTGAAGTTGCATGACGCCGACGAACAATGCAGCAACCCTTGCTTTATTTCCGACGCGAAAATCCACTTCGCCTTTTTGCACTTCTCTAGTCCTTATTAGCCCCTGCATCGAATTGCAAATATGAGCAACCGATCCGGTATCAAATACCCAAGAGTTAACATAAGAATCTGCGAGAAAAATGTCCACAACATTTACAACAAGTGTACCTGAGTGGGAAGTACTCTTACTTCCACTTTTCTTCAAAGAAGCCTGGTACTTGCTGCAGTTTCTCTTCCAGTGGCCATATTCGTGACAAAAGAAACACTCAGTGTCTCCTGCAGGACCAGCCTTTTGCTTGGGTGCAGGGTTTGGCTTAGGGATCGTATCCTTAGCCTTGCCCTTCTTCTTCTGCCAAGAAGTGCCCTTTTTCTTGAAGCTAGGCTTGTTCTGCACAGCCATCACATGGCTATGCCCTGCACACTTCTTAATGTCACATTCTGCTGTTTTCAGCATCCCACATAATTCATTAAGACCCCTCTCCACCCCATGCATATGGTAGTTCGAAATGAAATGCCCATAGCTAGATGGAAGAGATGCCAAAATGAAGTCAGTGGCCAACTCTTGGCCTAATGGAAAACCAAGCTTTTCCAAAGTCTGACTGTAACCAACCATTTTGATCACATGGGGGCCTACAGCTGCTCCCTCTGCCAGCTTGCATTCCACAAAGGACTTAGCGACATTGTACCTCTCAGTCCTAGCCTGAGTCTGGAACATGTCCTTAAGCGCAACGATCATATCGTACGCTTCCTGATCCTCAAACTGTTTTTGAAGATCAGGTTCCATGCATGCAAGCATAAGACAACTGACCTCAAGAGATTCATCACATGCTTTCTTGTAGGCATTCTTAAGGGTAGCAGTTGCATTATCAGCAGGTTCATCCGGGATTGGGGTATCCAGAACAGTTTCCTTTTTCTCAGCCCTGAGAACAATTCTCAGGTTACGGAACCAGTCCGAATAGTTTGTTCCATTTAGTTTATCCTTTTCAAGAATCGAACGCAAAGCAAAAGGTGATGAATTGTTCGGTGCCATTGATCTACAACAAAAAAATATGCAAAATACTAAGCCATGTAACCATGAAAGAGTAAAACATATTAAACAATTTAATAGCATATACTCCCACTTAAATCAACATCCCTCTATTGATACTAAGTGATTCAAGATCCACAATTAACAAGTCGACTAGTGAGCTTTAGCATCACTGCTAGAAGACAAGGTAAATCGGTAAGCAACCTTTGCTAATCATATCACATATGACTCTTGTTGTTGGGTGACATCTCTATGTCAAACCTAGGCGCCCAACCTTTATGCCCCAAGGTCCTTAACTGTTAAGATGACCTTGTTAAGCTCACCAACCCTTATGCGTGTAGGTATCCGATACAAACCCATCCAGCCAAGGAAAACCGTGGCACCCTAATTTCATAGACCCACCAACGATTGTACAGGGCATAGGATGGTGCAAGGTTTGGTTGGGAGGGCATGGTTTAACTTAAACTTTGTGAGGGATCGTTCTACTTCTATCATCTAAGCATGCATAGTAGTAAAACGTATAAGAATAGCATTCACATAGATGTGATACAGTATGGCCCATTTTCTCATGGTGATCTCCATCGCCATAGAACCTGTCCACCATGATGATCTCCATCTTCATGCTCTATGCGAGCCATCCTCCAAGTGATGAGTTCTCCAAGAACTAATACAAGCTATTACTCCTAACATCTAGTAATCAAAATTACATGGTATTGGGATCATCACAAGTTGGCACGCAGGCCATTACAATAATTGACAACACATATGGCTCCAGCCGTGTTGCCCAACTCACGACACGCAGGTCATGAAAAAATACATACATGCATCACATACATTTTTGGGCCATACTGATCACATAAATCCTGCAAAAACAAGTTGTGCATAGAATCGCATTCTACCGGATCATGTGAAATCGTACCACCTATGAACCTTAACGAGATATAAAAAGGGGGGCTACGACTAAGGGGGGTCTAGGGGGTCTCCCCCTGCGGGGTTCGAAGGGGCAGCGCCCCTCGCGGTACCTTTGATCACGGTACGTCGATTTTCTTTAAGGATTTTGATCGGCAAATCCAATTTACCATAAAACGACCATAGTTCCGATTTGACCAAACTCCTTTGATCACGGTACGTCGATTCAGATCTAATTCCCGATTCGATCAATCATATTGATCTTCGCGTGATTCAGAAGGATTTATGTGTCACTGTCTACCCCGATGGCGGAAACCGACCGGTAGGGGTAAGTCGTTCGACGACCTTAGAATCACGATCACGGAAATTAAGATCATAGATCAATCCAGAAACACCGCCATACAAACGATCATATCATTCATATCAATCTACATATCACCATATGCAAACTTCCCGAACCTATGACTGAATAGCATCGGCTCTGATACCACTGAAGGGTAACGGGTAGGCTACACTAGCGTAAAATCAAAAATTTCTACCGCGTCAACCAGGAATACTATTGTCATAGATCACGGGATTACCGCTAGACGCGCAGGTGCGGAACTCGATGAAGCACGTTGCGGCAGTGTAGATGTTCTACGTCTCCTCCTCGTCCTCGTCCCACGAGCAGCTCCCCTTTGCGCGGCTCGTCCAAGTGCTACAGATGCAGCACCTCCGAGGTATCCACACGTCCGGAGTGGAAGTCGTCACACGCCAGACTGCTAGGTCTGCGCGTGCAACACAGGCGGAAGAGGAGTGGCGGCTGGGTGGAATGCTCTCTCCTTTTCAGCTCGCCTCACTCCCTCTTATATAGGCATCCCTGGTGGGCTTCTACATTAGCAGCCCATTAGCAGCCTAAGCCTGGTCTAATTCGGATCCAATCCTCATTAGGCTTCCAGCCCCTAAAGTGTGTGACCCTATAGGTTCATACACGTATAGACATGATGCGAGTACACTTACTCCGTCAATAGTTGGTAGCGGCCTCTAGCAAGACGTGCCAACTCCTAAACGCATATAAAGATCATTCGGACGAACCATCACAAGGTTGAGTACATGTCTTTCCCTTTGCCTCACGATATTTGGTCTAGCTCTAAGCTGACCTCTCTTTCTCGATACTGTGATTCAGAATCCCTTTACTAGGTTAACTCTTAACCATATGTAGCACGGCCATGCATTTCTGGATCCGATCACTCGAGGGGCCCAGAGATATCTCTCTCAAGTAGAGAGGGGCAAATCCCATCTTGATTGACCGATGCCTTGCAGCATGTATCAGGACAAACCCGAAAGCTACCTTTATAACTACCCAGTTACGGAGTAGTGTTTGATAGCCCCAAAGTAGGTCGATCCACATCTCAAGTACATGCGACAATCTCAGGTCTAAGGACAAAACGTACATGATGTGTAGTGAGAGCTGCAAGTATTATTGCTAGTCTCATGTTGGGTCAGTCCAACCCCATGTTCATAACATGTGTCCACATCATTGGTTTGACATCTCCATGTCAATGACTTGCGAAACATAGTCATTAACCAATCGATGTGCTAGTCTAATATTCACGTGTGTCCTCGCATGAACTCCGACTAGGGACAATTATTAGATAACCATACAAGTAAAGAGTTTCACAAACAATTCACATAATTGCCAATCAATACAAGTTGCCTGGTATATGGATATTCAAGGAACATTATAATAACTCATGGATACACATGAAATACAATCATCTCTATGATTGCCTCTAGGGCATATTTCCTTCACCACGGTGGGCGCCAACTGTTTTCGGATTGAGGACAAGTACACCATGAGGGGGTCCTCGAGGCGTGCGGAAGAGAGGGGTGTGAGACGTACGGTGTTCCGGGACGGTGAGCACACAAGTTTACCTAGGTTCGAATCCGCCGGCTTTGCACGGATCCTACTCCTGCTAGCAATCCAGTAATACGGCAGAGCTAGAATATGGGTTACAATGGTTTCGCCTGTGCGAGTTGAGATTGTAGACTATTGAAGTGTGCCCTAAAGGCTCTCCCTAGGAAAGCTTATATATATATATCCGGCGTAGGGTTTACAGGAGAGAGCTATCCGGCTACGACTAAGAGTCGGTTACAGAGTACATCTTGAACAACAAGTAACATTATGGGCCTAAGTCGATAAGTCTTCTGGTCCTTCCCGTAGCCGGATTGGACTCCGTCTTTCTCCCTGACTGGTCCGCCCGTGAAGCAAAGCTCTAACCCGAAGTGGGCCACCCTGGTCAGTGAGGAACTATGAGGATACCCGGAAAGTATATCCCCAACATCTTGTTGTAATTTCCGTACTCGTTGTGGATTTATACAAGAACTATTCATTTACAATTGATTCCATTACCATTGCTATGATGTTGATTGCCTCCATGTCCGAGTAGATCTTTAGTTCTTGGGGAGATGGCAAAACCCTAGCATGTGATTGAGATAAGATAGGGATTATTATGTTATACATCATTATGTGTATGAGTTAATTGTCTTCATCTTGATGTTGGGAGTTGTGCACCTCCTTAATATTTGCCTCTTATGGGGACTTGATGAAGGCGATTACTTGTTATTAGATAGAGGGATGATAGCACTTACTGTGACTATAAAGTTGTTGTCATTCTTTACGTACTAACTTGGGGAATCAAGGAGAACTCATAAAGCCATGTCCATGCCATGGGAGAAATCCCTTAATTGCGGGATAATACGATTGATGTCGTTTATCTGTCAGCTGTGGTTATGAAGGATGATGTGAGCAGTGGTTGCTGCCTATTTGTCCATATATAGAGCTCCTCCCACATACATACATATAATGAGAATATTCGTTATAATAATCTTGATTGCATAGTCTAAATTTCTAGCGGTGTATCCACCACTCCCTGAGAACGCCTTTTCCCTATTGTAGTTCTAAGTTCTTTTACACACGTGATACTTAGTTTTTGCATTAAGTTTTACCTTACTTTACTTGCTTCGTTCAACCAAAACCCCAAAAACAACTCTACTATTCTTGCATCTCAAATTTATTCCTTAAGTACTTCGTTTAGTTTTAGTTAAAATCATTTTAGTCTTTTGCCTACTACTCCCTGTGGGATCGATATCTTTATTTCGAAACTAGCTACAAAAGAGAGTGCTCTTGCAGTCATCAAGCTATTTTCTAGCGCCGTTGCCGGGGAGCTTAGCGCTATAAGTCACTTTACTTTTAGTTATTTACTTTCGTTGTACTAATTTTTAATTTAAGTTGTAGGACTGCAACAATGGACAACACTCAACATTTAATCCTGCTTGAGGTAGTAAGGAAAATGGGTTCGCCCATGGACGCTTTTATAAGTGTCAATAAGAGCATAAATCTGGATGGAATTGAGATCCACCCTTTATTATTTGAACTACTGCACTCTAAGAAATTTACAGGAACCAATGAGGAGAGTCCATATGGACACTTACAATTCGTTGAAGACATTCTCAGTTCCTTTATATTCGGCGATGATGTTCCCCATCCAGATCTTCACTCCTGCTAGCGCCACTAGCCCCACGGTGGGCGCCAACTGTCGTGGTGGTGGCACTGCAGATGTCATGTATAGGCTAAAGATGGGGCTAATGAGCACTAGAGGAATCCAGGGAGGGATAGTGTGGTGATTTCACACACAGATGTTTGTATTTCTCTCTTATCAATGGTGGATTACAAGGGCTCCTTTAGCTGTTCGTGGGAAGGAGACTACCGCTCTTACTACCCACAACTACCTCTCTAGGGTTTTCCGTTAGTAAAATATCCAACCCATTCTATGCAGATCCTGCCCCTCCTTATATAGGGGGGCTAGGTTACAAGTTAGGGCATACGTGGAAGGAATATTCTCCGAATATGCCTCTCCCAAAATAGCAAAGCGGGGCTCCTCTTTTATCTGTCTAAGCTAATCCAGACTCAGGGCGTAAGCCTCACTGAGCCCCTCTATCATGCGGCATCAGCCGACATTAGCCAACGTCACCCGACACGGGCAACGTCACCTTTGTCGGCCCGTACTCGCTGGTACATCCTCTGTTCGTTGCGCTCACGCTACAATGGAGAGAGAAAACCTTTGACCAAGAAGATTCCTTCCTTCCCTTGTAAGCCAACTAGTAACCCGGCTCAGGCCTGGTTAACTCGGCCCTGTGGGTACTTGCAAACAAGTTACAAAAGGCTAGCTGAAATATGTTTTATGTCGGCCAGGTTAACGTTAGACAAACATCCTTCAGGTCGGGTTATACCATAACTCGGCCTGCCTTGAGATGACTCGTCCAGCTTATGCTTTGACCTTGTCGTACCTCTGCTAACATGGCCATTATACCCCGGCGTGACCCTACCCAGGGTTATCCCCCAACAAATGGAGATTTAGTTGATTTGCAATATTTCAACATTAGCGAACAAAGATTGCTCCCACTAACTAGCGAAGCTGATCTGGTAATGCTTTTCTCTTTGAATGCTACTGAACTTTTTGGTCGAATTCATCTCCATGTGCAACCTAAAGTTGAACATACGGGAAAGAGGGTTAAAGCATCGTCTAGTGGTCAGGCATCATCAGGTGGTTGGGCATCATGTGTCTCTGTTGTCTCTGCTAATAGTGTGCGACCCCGTGCTCCTTGTAGGTCCACAGCTGTACCATTTGTTCGCACTATGAGCGTAAGCCAAATCTCTCATGCGGCTGATGTGGAGGACGAAGAAGAGCCTAACTAGGGAGCGCCTCCACTAGATGATGAGGATGAGTTGATGTTTCCTAAATTGGTAGATAGATTCAGTAAACAAACACTAGAGGATCAATACATGGAGGAAATAGCCCACTGTGCCAGATTTGATGACACTGATGACGAAGAGAACAAGGAGAACAATGACAGTATCATTTTAGCCGAGTATGATGGTGAGGACTTTCCAGTAATTGAGTGGGACAGGAACGACCCTAAGATTTCAGAAGGCACCTTATTTGAAATGATGTGGGACTGTCGTAATTCCCTTACTACATATTGCGTCCAGACCAATAATGATTATGATGTTACTAAGAGTGAGTCAGCAAGGTTCATAGTGAAGTGCCCATACAAGAGGTGTAGATGGAGGATGCATGCATCCACTATGCTCAGGAGCAGTTTGGTTCAGGTATTACAACTAGTTGTGTATTTTAGATCATTGTGTATAGTTTGTTAACTGTACCTGACATTTTCATTATGTTTTAGATAAAAAAGTAACCGGTTTGAACATTATTGTCCTCCTCAAGGGGGACAACCAAAGGACACAACAAAACTACCAAAGACTAGGTGATTGGTAGATGCAGTCATGGATTGGATGAGAGCGAACCCATCACTTGGTGCAACAGTGCTCATAAAAGAAGTTTCTGAAAAGTTTAATATTATAGTACCTTACATGAGGATGTTCTATGCAAAGGAAATGGATCTTAATAGGATCAATGGTCCATGGAATGAAAGTTTTCAGTTGCTTTACACCTTCAAAGCTGAAGTGGAGTTGGCTAGTCCAGGTAGTGTTGTATAGATAGACAGGCATAACATTCAGTACAAAATAAGAGGAAATACAAAGGAGAAGGAGTGCTTTAGAAGGACTTTTGTTTGTTTCAAAGCTTGATGGCAAGGGTTTCTAGATGGTTGCAGGCCTTATTTGGTCATGGATGCAACAACTCTTCATGGCAGATTTAAAGGGAAGCTAGTAGTTGCTACTGTAGTTGATGGCCACAATTGGATGTTCCCTATTGCTTTTGGAGTTTTGGAGATTGAGTCATAGGAAAGTTGGACTTGGTTTCTAGAGAATTTGCATGACCTTATAGGTCATCCACCAGGACTTACTATCCACATGGGTGCTTACAAAGGTTTGGAGAAAGCTGTAGAAGCAGTATTCCCTGGAGTGGAGCATAGGGAATGTATGCGACACTTAGTGCAGAATTTTACAAATAAATTCAAAGGTAAAGTTTATACTGAGAACCTATGGCCAGCTTCATACACATGCAGTTTGAGGAAGCATTTGTATCATTTGGAAGTGTTGTATAAACAAAAACCTGTGGTGAAGGAGTATTTGGATGCACATCATGGAATGGTGTGGTCAAGAAGCCGATTCAATGAAATTTGCAAGGTAGACTATGTAATAAGTAACCATGCAGAGAGTTTCAATGCAAAGGTCAAGTCATTGAAAGGGCTTATGTTGTGGCAAATATTTGATAAGATTAGGCAGATGGTCATGATAAAGATAGATTTATGTCAAATAATTGCATCAACAGTATATGCTGGCCATCTCATCCTCCCATCTTTGATTAATGCTTTGCATGCCAGGGCAAAACAATTGAAGATGAACTGCATTAGAAGAGAAATGGAGGTTGAGGTAATGTACATTGATAGTAAAGATAGGCAATGGAGGTATCCAGTGAGTTTGGTTGATAGGACATGTCATTTCAGGCAATGGCAGCTCCGTGGGAAACCCTGCATATATGCATTGTTTTTCATGGGTGTTGTAGGAGGTGAAGAGGGTGATGTTGATCAGTACGTGTAGGAGTATTTCTCTGTTGCCAAATTTTAGGGCAGCTATGCTCAGAATGTTCTAGCCTTGTTGGGAAAAGTCCAATGGATGGAAGTGGATCCAGGCTTCAAGCTATACCCTTCAGGTTTTACTAGACCAGCAGGTAGGCCAAGGAAGAATAGGATGAGAGCTAGTGCAGAGGGTGGTGCACTGATGGCTCAATGCATGGTGCCCAGACAAATTCTTGATGGCGGTGTTGATGTAGAGCTCGTTGGGAACCCCAAGAGGAAGGTATGATGAGCACATCAGCAAGTTTCCCTCAGTTATGAAACCAAGGTTTAATCGAACCAGTAGGAGCAAGGAAACACCCCAAAGGTGTTACTAGTTGAGCTTTGGAAGGGCGCACTACCGGTGCTAGTAGCAACGTGGAGACCTGCACAACACAACCACAGAACTTTGTCCCCAACTTGCGATGAGGTTGTCAATCTCACCGTGTTTTGCGGTAAACAAAGGATTAAACGTATCAAATGGAAAGAAGTAAAAGTTTGCAGAAAGTAAACACAAAGAAGTAAACAGTTGCAGATTGTATGTAAAAGACAAAGGACCGGGATCCATAGTTCACTAGAGGTGGCTCTCCTTAGATAGATAACATGATGGGTGAACAAATTACAGCGGGGCAATTGACAAACACCAAGAAAGCAATACATGCAAATACTAATCATCTTGACTCCTTTGAGACTTGATTGGGCATTACAACATTATACATAGACCGCCATCCAACTGCATCTATGACTAATAATCCACCTTCAGGTTATCATTTGAACCCCCTCCAGTATTAAGTTGCAAGCAACAGATTATTGCTTTACGAACTGCGTGTAAAGTAAACAATACGATTGTTCTATGAACATAGGATTGTTGTTTTCTCCCTAGTAGCAACAGCACATCTAGTACCTTAGAGATTTCTGTCACTTCCCCAGATTACCAGAGGCATGAAAGCACTATCGAGCATAAATACTAACTCTTGGAGTTGCTAGCATCTACTTGGCCAAGATAGCTACTAACAACGGAAAGCATGCAAGATCACAAATAACAAAGACATGATAGAATCAATAATCAATCTGAAATAGCATCTCAATATCCATCGGATCCCCGCAAACACAACATGTAGAATTACAAATATATGATCTTGATCATGAACGGAGCTCACAAGATCTAAACATGAAAGCACAAAGGAGGAGAACCAGCCATCTAGCTACTACATGGATCCATAGTACAAGGATGAACTACTCACGCATCACACTGGAGGCTTGCATGGTGATGAAGAAGGCCTCCAGGGTGAATTCCCCTCTCCGGCAGGGTGCCGGGAAGAGCTTCAGATCCCTCCCGATCTAGGGATGTAGATGATGGCGGCTACAGACTCTTTCGTCAATTTTTGATCGGGTACTTAGGGTTTTCGCTAGTTGGTGTGGCCGACCCCCAGCCCTTCTCCGTCTCGTATTTTGGCATCTAATGACTTCCGGAAAAATAGGCACTTTGGCTTTTGTCCCATCCAATTCCGAGAATATTCATTTTCTGACTTTCCTGGAACCAAAAACAGCAGAAAACAGGCAGCTGGCACTGTGGCTCTTGTTAATAGGTTAATCCAAGAAATCATATGAAAAGTACTCCAAAGTTGGAACAAAACACAAGAAAGTGGATAAAACCAAGCATGGAACATCAAAAATTGTAGATACATTTGCAATGTATCATGCACCACCTCGGCGATGTAAGTGCAAACATTGTGGGATCCTAGGGCACATTTCTAGGCTTTGTAAAAATGCAGTGGACCCAACTTATGGAATGGATAATCAAGTGGGAGGAGCAAATGCAGATGAGAATGAAGTATTTGAACAAGAGGAGAATGAAGCAGTGGATGATCAGGCGGGGGCACCAAATGCAGGGGAGATCGAACCAATGGATCTAGAGGATATTGAACCAAATGCAGGGGAGATTGAACCAATGGATCGAGAGGAGATTGAACCAAATGCAGGGGAGATTGAACCAATGGATCGAGAGGAGAATAAAGAAATTTATTCATTGGAAGCAGAGTTCAAAAGTAAAGGAATTACACAAGAGGATATTGAAGAAATGATGCTAATGCATTTTGAACCGTATGAACCAATTGACCAAAACATGATTGAACCAACTGTATGACAGACTAAAGCATTCGATTCACTGGATGCAGAGAAAAAGAACAAACGGAAGAAGCTGATGGTGGACTCCGCGAATATTCCAGCTAGGATCACCCAAAGCAAGGTGGTGAACCCAGCAAAAAACACTAAGAGCAAGAAAAAAATGAATTTGAATTATTAATTTGAATTTGTATGATGAATTTGAACTATTGTCAATGTTTGTATTGAATTCGAACTAGTATGACGCTCCCAAGTTTGTATATTGGATAATCCCATAATGTATGCGTTGTTGCAAGTTTCTATGGTCATCCACCTAGTGGCTTAGCACTACTCAGTTTTGCCCTCGACATGTGGTCAACACATGGGGTTTAGCTAGTTCATGGCTTAAACCATAGCAAACATTGACCAATTGATCCAAAATTTGCCACACTTGTGTATCTTGGATTGATTTACCATATGAAATTGGAAATTTTTGATTTACTTGTGATCAGCCACATTTTTCTTTTTCTAAGTGATTAAATTCAAAAAAAAATGTTTTAGGGTTAGTTTAATTCAAAAAAAGTCAAAACATAGTGCAACCTTCGCATGGAGTCTTGTTATGTTACTTACAACCTAGCATGAATAATAAAGGAAAAGGAAATAAAGAGAAATGGACTTATCCCCTAAACCACTTCTTAAACCCTTCTTGAAATGAGCTACTAGCTATGAAGATGCATGGATTTCTACTCAATCAACCTCCAAACTAACCCATCCTAGCACATATTTTGTCTAAATGAGGCCAAATTTAGAACACTTGTGTATATTTTAGTTGCAAACAATATAATGTCGGCCAAGATGGATTTATTTTGTGCAAATAACACATTTTCCAGTTGCTATGCTAAAAGCTTGAATTTCCCTTAGTAGTTTTTTATTTGAGTGCCCTTGTTTTCCTTACCTCTACTCAGTTTTCCCCTCCCGCTAAAGTTTTCCTCGGTTTTCCCCTCCCGCTAAAGTTTTCCTGACTTCTCCCCTCCCGTTAAAGTTTTCCTGACTTTTCCTCTCTCACATGTCTCGGTTTGGCTGTGCTCTGATTGGTCGAGATGTATGTCACACGGATCTTGGCCAACCACCATTGGATATATCATGATCTGATGGGCTGGAGGTCTCTCTCTCCTGATGCATGCACCTAACCTTGCACGGCGAGGAGAGCCCAACAGGCTGGATGTCTATCCCTCCCTTTCCCTATCGCACGTATACCAGTCGCATCAACTAGCGCTCAGTTACTGTCAAAAAAACAGCGCTCAGTTTGGCTGCGCTCTGATTGGTCGATATGTATGTCACACGGATCTTGGCCAACCACCGTTGGATACATCATGATCCGACGGGCTAGAGGTCTCTCTCTCCCATTGGGCTACGGAGAGGAGAGCCCGACGGGTTGGATGTCTCTCCCTCCCTTTCCCTATCGCACGTATACCAGCCGCATCTTCCTCCCTCCTATCGACGTACGGCATCACGGCAGTCCAAACGGCGTGTGGTGGCGTGAATCTAAGTGTGGTGGTCTGAATCCCGTGCGACGGCACGAATCTAAGTGTGGTGGTCTGAATGGCGTGCGACGGCGTGGACCTAAGCGTGGTGGTCGGAACAGCGTGCGGCTGCGCGGTGATGAGGATCTAACCGTCTAAAATTTCTGTCTCTTTCTGTCTCACTTCCATTCACATCCTTAGATCTATTGCTGATGAAAGACACCGATGGAAGCCATCATCCGTAACATCAGTGCAACATCGATGGTGCTGACAGTGGTCATCGATGTGAAGATGATTGAAGCCATTATCCGCAACATCACTGCAATGGCACAGCTCAAGCCCTCGTGAATCGAAGCTCTGGGAGACCAGCCATAGCCGCGGCTGGCACGTCGAAGTGCACTTCGACGGTGAAGGCTGGATGTACTTGCTTTGACAATCTCTGGGAGGGTGGCTAGCTCACCGTCCACTTTAAATTCGGACAAATTTCAGTTAACTAACTTAAATTTGAATTAATTTTATATGTATTTGAGCCGTGAGACCGATGGATATGCTCTAAAGCTGATTCATAAGTAGTAGTACTTGCTTTGACCTTCGGTGGGCTTGTATAAATTTGATCAAAATATGTATGATTTGAATCAAAATTGATATGTATTTGAGCTGTGAGGGCGGTGGATATGCTCTAAAGCTGATTCATAAGTAGTACTCCCTCTGACCCAAATTAGTTGATTTAGATTTGTCTAGATTCGATTGTATCTAGACATGAATTAGTATTAGATTCATCTATATCTTGATGAATTTGAGTCAACTAACTTGGAACTAGGAATGGATGTTGCCGCCAATGCTACAAGTCTACGTGGCAGCCACGATGGCACATGGCAGTGACAGAACGGTCAAAACTGATAGGGCCCCAACTTGACCCTCTAGGCATTTGGCACGCCAACTATGGGAAACTAGATCCAATGGCAAGCAACTCGGGCCCCGAAATGCATTCTCTCGACAACTTTGGGACCGCTAGAGCCAATGGCAAGCAACTCGGGCCCCGCAATGCATTCTCTTGGCCACTTTGGGATGGCTAGATCCAATGGCAAGCAACTCGGACCCTGCAATGCTTTCTCTTGAAAACTTTGGGACTGCAAAGTGACTAAATTAGCAGGAACTCACAACCATCCATTGAATAACAATTCTACTCTCTAAATTAGCTATCTATTCAACTAATCATTACACGTGCCACCCTTCACCACAACCACATATTGTAACTGCTAGGACGCGGATGACAACTACTAAAAATGCCCACATGAATCTACTATTATCCTCCCCCTTCACTTGAAGTTCATGTTTTAGATTTTCTACCACTTAATCGGATACAGCAAGATCAGCCTTAAGTGTCAACTTATCTTTGCGAATAAGCTCTAAATTCTTCCTTGACAGTACGCTTCAGCTCGAATATCAACAGGTTTTTATGGGCCAATTCATCACCTAACTTGGCAACCATCTCCTCCAAATCCATCCTCTGGCTAGACCACTTGGTTGATTCATCTTGGTATGCAATGTACCATGGATCATCAGCCTGCATAGCACACTGTAACGATCCCAAAACAAACCCAATTGAAATCAGTCCGACAGGCCATGGCAACACTTCAAATTCAACGGTAGTACAAAGAGAAGGAGCTACATGCACTTCCGACATGGTAGGAGAAGGAGAATGTGGCCACGACATGATCGATTCCCCACCCTCGCCGGTGTACCCGCTACGACCAGACATTGTGGACTAATTTGCACCTCCAATATTGATAAATGTAAGAGAACCGAATCGATTAGCATGGGTGGAGCAGGAGCAGAGGTCTTACCAAGCACTACTAGCAATTTCTTTGACTATTCATCGAGCCATGGCAGCGGAACCAAATCCCGGTCGTCGTTGGCGGCGGACCTGCCTGCGGTCGGTACTGCCTCAACGTACAATGCATGTGGACGAAACAGGTGCTAGAGCCGTGGTTGAGGTGCAGTGCAGCAGTCCGTCCCATACTGTCATAGGACGGATCCGGCAACACGCCGATGCGCCGACGATGGCTGCTATGTCCGCTGGTGGGATAAGAGTTGCTCGGGGCTAGGGGCTAGACCGAGAGGATGTGAGAGAGAGTCGACGTGTCATACACGACCCCACCTATCAATTTTTGCATATTTGCCAATTTTGCATATCTGCCAAACTTTTTCTTTGAAATTTGCATATTTACTACATGACCACCACATGTCAGTGACACAGAAAGTGGCAAATATGCAAGTTGCAAAGTAAAACGTGGCAAATATGCAAATCCCCCCTCCAGCCCCACATGATGGCCCCACCAGTTATTGGCTATGACGGTCCCACAAAATGGCCCCACATAGCGGCCCCATCGTTCATTGGCTTCGACGGCCCCACAGAACGGCCTCATTTGTCATTGGCTCCACCGGCCACAAAATCAGGAAATATGGGGCCCACAAGTTAGCGAGAGATGGATGGCAGGTCTGTTGTGTATCCTGCCTCCCACCCGTCAGCATGTAATGGTCCAGGCGACGTAACATAACACTCAACGCACGACCCACCCCAACACGGTCCCATCGGTCAACATGTAACGGTTAGGCCTTTGACCTGACGACATCCCCCCGTCCGAGCGCCTATGAGGGTTTTAGAATAAAGGAAGGGTAAAAGTGAGGAAAAACTAAGCGGCTAGGCTAAACTAAGTACAACTAACGAACTAGGGGCATAGAAATCCCTAGAAATAATGGACCAATACTTTGGACCCATGCTAGATTTTAGATTTTCCCTAAATTGAAGGGAATATGCCCGAGAGGCAATAATAAAATGCTTATTATCTTATTCCTTGTTTATAATAAATGTTTATTTTGAATGCTACAATTGTATTAATTGGAAACTGAAAGGGTAATTGCCCTTATGTGTGGTTCTGGTGATTAATGACAATCCCTATGGACTAATGTTTTCATTGAGTTTTATATGAAGGAATATTCCATAGGTCATGCTTGTAGTCCATATGTTGGATTCAAGTATGGATGCCATGAAGATAAAGATAACCTTGAGTTTTGGCATCAAGATCATCAAACTGAAGAGAAGAATATGATATGTTCAAGATCTTGAGAGTGTGATCTCAATAGAATAATTCAAGATATGGCTCTAAGCCGGTGTCATGATAGCCTCATTAGTTGAGCTATGGTTGACTAAGATTAATGAAGAATTCTTTATGTACCTCAAGATATTGAGATGGAGCATGATAAGATACTTGGTTGACCAATACAAAGAGTGAAGAGTGATTTCAAGTTGGTCAACACATGAAGCATAAAGAATGTACCACATGGATCTTGTGGTATGGTAAGCCTTGTCATTTATGCATCGTGAACTAACCCATTATATATGTGCCTTTGCGTTTTCCATATGGGATAGGTATCTTTTCATGGGAATGCTTCAAAAGTGAAGATATCATATAGCCCATGAGAGGATGACATCAAGTGGTGATCATCATCAAAGTTTGAGAAGGGCAAGTTCAAGATAAGCAACTCGAGAAGATCATTTGCTTGAAGCTTGCCATCCATATTGGTGATAATGGGCATGTGAAGATGTGTCTTAATGAAGCTATCCCATAGTGGTGTATGGGGGAGCATATTACGAGTCTTCACGAAGTAACAATGATCAAGTGATGCATTCCGGCTTGGATGGAGCTTGAAGCGTTGTCATCAAGATCAAGCGGGATGCGCAAGGCAAAGGTATGGCCTTGCTAGGTTTTCCTTTTACCGGTCTCAAGGTGGTTGTTGGGAGATCGGGTTATAGGATAGATAGCCGCACTATCAAGAGGGGCTTTCGGTTGGGTAATTTGATCACATTGTCTTAGGGAGCTCAATCCTTTGCATACTTTGCATCTTCCTATTTTGTTTCTTCTTAGTATTTTCTCTATGTGAGGTTCTTTAGCTTGTTTCTAGCTCTTCAACAAGCCCAAGTTCATCAAAAATGGAATTCGTATGCATCTTCTATGGCGTTTTCGAGTTTGAAGGTTTTACCTGTTCTTCTTATAGGGAGGCTTCATACTTTTCCTAATTTGATTCTATCCTCCTTTGTTGTACTATGATGTTTTCATGCACCATATTGTAGAGCTTGTTGTCCTCTTGAAAACAAGCCCAAGATCATCAAAATCGGAGTCCGGATGCAAAAGTTATTATGTTTTTCGTGAAGTCTGTTTCATCCCGGTTGTGGATCTGGTTCAACCGAGTCCCACACCGGACAGTCCGGTTCCAGCTCCGGTAGACCGGATCTCAGACCGGATTTCCGGTTTTCGCGACCAAGTCTATTCCGGGTTGGCAAACAGAGGTATTTTGGTTTGTAGGTCGGTCCTCCGGCCTGGCGACCGAGCTTCCCGGTTCTGGGGCCGGTCCAACCGACTTAAGAACCGAGTTTTCGCTGTTTTCTCTCCAACGGCCATATTTGCTTTTCCCTATAAAAGGGGTTCTTCCCCCAACGTTTTTGTGAGTTCTTGACCATGAAATTAACCTCCATTGTTGAACCTCTTGAGCTTGCTTCCTCTCCCTTCCCTCCTATGATTCTTGCATCTTTTTGAGGGCTTTGGAAGAGGAGATCTAGATCTAGAATCCCCACCAATCAATTCCTCCTCTAAGTGAGGAGAACCCTTTGCATCTAGATCTTGGAGTCATTGGTTGACTTCCACCATTGTTCTTCCTCTCTAATTCCTCCCTAGCACTTGTTGCTTTGGTGGGATTTGAGAGTGACGGATTTGAACACCCTTGGTGTTCTTGCTTTGCATTCTTGCATAAGTGTTGACCTCTCCATTACGATTTGTTTGAGTGAGAGACCGTGAGCTTGTTGCTCTTGGAGGCTGACCTCCTAGTTGGCTTGGCGGTTGGTGCCGCGGTGTCCTCTTCGTGGAAGATTGTGAAGGGACCCGGGCTTCTCCTTCGTGGATCTTGTGAAGTGGTTGTGGAGCTTGCCATCTCCGAAGTGGAGGAAAATCTAGCCATAAGGAAAGGGCCTATTCCTTCGTGGGATAGACTCGGAGAAGAAGGTGAGCCTTCGTGGCGTTGGGAAATCCTTCGTGGAATCCCACACCTCTCCAACGTGACGTACCTTACTTGTAAGGGAACACGGGAATACATCTTCGTCTCTGCGTGCCTCGGTTATCTCTATACCCGAGCTTACTTTCCTTGTGATAGCCATCGAGCTTTAAGTACTTATATCTTGCCTATAACTTGTGGTATATTTATCTTGTGCTATATTGCTTAGCTTATCTTGTTGTTGGTGCACTTAGTTGAGCCTAGTGTATTTAGGTTTTATGCTTGTAAAATAAACGTTAGTTTAATTCCGCATTCTATCAAGCCGAAACCCTAATAGTTTTGAAATTGCCTATTCAACCCCCCTCTAGGCGACATCTCTATCCTTTCAATTGGTATCAGAGCAAGGTATCTCCTTGTTTAGGCTTCACCACCTAGAGTGTAAAGATGTCGGCTAGTAGTATAGTACACAATGACACAATTATCTTTGATGGCACAAATTATATTTTGTGGAGAAATTGCTTGCTTTGTAATCTTCGGACCTTGTGTCCAAATATTGAGCGATTTCTAGATGTAGGTTTTTCTCCCCCGATGGATCCTCAAAATATATCTTTAGAGGATGAGAAAAATTTACATCGTGAAGCTCAAGTATCTAATGAGCTTATTTTCTCTTTAAGCCCCATAGTTAATTTGTTCTTGACAAATGTAAAGCGCAAGTCATCTCATGAGATGTGGACCAAGCTTAAAGAAATATTTGGTGGGTCCATTTCTCATAGGGTCGGTGGTATCTCCGAGGAGCTCTCTTCTCCTTCACATCATGAAGATCTCCAAGTGGCTTCCACCTCCGGCCGCGATGAGATTTCAATTCCCTCCACTTCACCTACATGTGACAAGTCACAAGGTAATGGCATGGTGAGTGGAGAAATCATATGTAATGATGGTAGTGGTTCTCTTTACACCAATGATTCATGTTCTATAAATGCTAATGGTGTAGAGAGTTTGGACTTAAGCACTTCTTGCAATGATAATTATATATCCCCTTGTGTTGCTAGTCCTTGCATATTGTCTAGAAATTATTTGAGTACTAGTGTAGATGATATGCTTGATTTGTCTTGTTCCAATAAACAAAATGCTTTTATTTCCTCTAGTTGTGTATATAACAATGTAGAGGAAATCAAACACCCTATGGATCAAGACACAATCATGAATGAAGATTCAAGAATATCCTCATCTTCATTCTCCCGTGCTCACATGTGCCTTATGGCAAGAGGATCAAAGGTATCTCCTACTTTGGATCCCAAGATATCTTCTCTAGATAATAGCAATGATAATGATGATAGTGATGTTGACCTTGATGAGGATACTAGTGCTCTTGTGCTTGAGTTAACTTTTTTGTGTACCTCTCTTCGTGGTAATAATAAGGCCATTGCTTGTCTCAAACATGTTATGGACACCATAACTAAACAAACGGAAACCATAGAGGAGTTGGATTTCCAACTTGATGGTGGGAGTCGTAGATTCCATCTCCTTAAGCAAGAGCTTATCGAGGAGAAGCACACTAATTGTCTCCTCACACAAAAAATTGAATCTTATGAGCTTGAAAATAAATTTTTTATTAATGATGCTAGTGCTACTAACTCTAATTCTTATGAAGCATCTATGTTAAAGGAGAATGTTGAGCTAAGGGCTCAACTTGAGTTGCTAACTAGCAAGTATAGGAAATTGGAAGAGAGTCATGAAATGCTCTCGAGCTCTCATAATGATCTTCTAATCTCCTATGATGGGCTAAAATTAGCTCGTGAGGCAAGTATCACTAAGGTAACATCTCGTGAGCCTCTTTTGGACATTAGCACAACTTCTAATCAAAATTCTATTTTGCCATGTGCTAGTCCTAATGATCCTTCTAGTCATACTAGTGATAAACCTTGTGTTGGATTACTTGATTTTCCTTATTGCTCTAACAATGAAGCTTCTACTTCCTCTAGTACCTCTATTTATACTAACCATGTAGAGGAAATCAAAGAGCTCAAGGCCCAAGTCACTTCTTTGAAGAAAGACTTGAAAAAGAGTCATGAAGGAAAATCCACACCCGATAATATTTTGAGTGTGCAAAAATACCCCAATGATAAAAGTGGACTTGGATTCAACTCCAATAACAATGACAAGTCCAAGAGCAACAAGAAGAAGGGCCAAGAACAAGTCAAGTATTCGGCCAAGATTATTTGCTTTAAGTGCAAGGTTGTAGGACATCATGTAAGATCTTGTCCATCGAAGAAAAAGCACTTGAATGAGAAGCAACAAGGGAAGCGGCCACAAGGTCAAGGTCAAGCCCAATCTCAACCTCAAGTTGAAGCTAGGCCACTTCCCAAGAAGAATCAAGATAAGGCTCCCCAAGACAAGAAATCAATAAAGAAGAGAAAGGGGAGCACTTGTTGCTACATATGTCGTGAGAAGGGGCACTTGGACTCTTCATGTTCAATTGGTACCTTATATAACCCTATCATTGTTGATGATTATTATTCTCTTGGGAAGGATAAGGATGGCAATGTGTTTGCCAAGTTTGTTGGAACTCAAAGTGGTGTCAAGAAACGAACCATTTGGGTTCCCAAGCCTATTGTGACTAACCTCTTAGGACCCAACTTGGTTGGGGACCAACAAGCTCAAACTTGATCAATAGGTGTTATTGGAGGGCATTGGAGACTTGGCTAACTCATGAAAAATTAAGGGATCTTCATATATTATATTTTATAAAGCCAAGTTATAAGGATTATCATCTCCCTACCATATACCCAATGTGCCTCTTTGCGGTAACTCGAACTCAACTCTTTTATATTGTAAGTTACTTGCCCCTTACATGTTTTGGTTTTGTACCAAGTATGTGTTTGTATTTGTTGTGCCTCATGCTTGCTTATTTTGTGTATTCAAGTATGTCTATGTGTTTGGCACATCATTTACTTGTGTGTTTTGCTTTGAGCCTCTAATGCATCTTGATAATATCTTTTTTGCTCTTTTCGAGTGATTAATGGAACATCCCATTTTGGGAGAGTGATATGCCTTGCGCATCCCTCAAACATTAAAATGTGTGTACATGAGTACTACCACTTAGTATTGATATTGCAAGCTTATCTAGTCACTATGTTGTGTGTCATACTCATGAGAAATTCAAATTCTAAATGTCCATTATTATCACTAGTTGAGGTTGTTTTTCATCTTATTAAGAAAAAATAGAATACCACATTATGGGGGAGTAATATGCTTCTTTTACATATCACAATCCTAGGAAATGTGAACATATTAGGTGGTGCCACTTAGAGTTGATATTGTTGATTATCTTGTATCTAGGTGGCATGTTTGCTCAAAAAAGATCCTATTTTTTATTAGAAGCTTTTATTGCTCATATTTTTGGTCTTTGCTTGAGTAAGAAATTCTTGGTGTGGCCTTCCTCAAATGCATATCTCTATATCTTATTTGGGAGACCATTTTCTTCAAGTTATTATAATCATTGCTTTGCATGATTGTGTGACTAGTTGAAGCTATCAAGAATCTCTATCTTTGCATAGTGCTTAATATTTTTATTCCTATCCTATGCTTTTTATTGTGAAGATTTATCTTTAATATCCGTGCAATATACCACCGGAAATAAATTCCAATACACTCATTGTCTTCGACAATTGATATACTTGGGTGTGGTAGCATTTGTGGATCATCTTCACCTTGGATTTCACCTACTATTGACTTTTTCTTTCCAAAAATTGTTGTGGCTCCCATTGTCTTCCTTGGCTTTTGAACATCTCTTTGATGGTGTTTTTGATTATTATCAAATGTTCTCTTAGTGGAAGACAAACCTTTTCTTCTCAGAACCTTGTGCCATTGTGAAGAGTGTTAAGGGTTTGGTTTATTTGTTGAAACCTTGCTCTTTTGGGAGTTTGTTATCTCATTCTTTCTTCTTTATGTTATTTGCTTGAATGAGCTAAATCTTTGAGCAATTGTGTTTTTATCTCATCTTTTATGCTCAATAGTTTTTCCTTGGTTCATTTGTTGAACTTTGTTGAACAAATCTTGTGTTGATTTGATTCTTTGATATAGTTTGGACAACAAATGTGTTTCGTCACACCTTGTATGCCTTCTTGAATATTCTGGTGTTTGTCCAAATTATATCTTCGTTGGTTCTTGAAAGTCTTGTGCATGCATGTTTACTAAATGTATATCTTATATCATGTTTTGCTTTCTTTGATCCAATATATATGGTATACTCCATCAAATCCTTAAACGGCTATGATGTGCATGAAATTCAAATTTCATCTCTAAATATGCACATATTTTTATGGAGTATGTCCTATGTGCTGTGGTTAGTCTAACCACTTTGGACCCAATAAGTTTGGGGACCAAGATGTACTTGAATGTTGTTTTAGGTACATTGGAGATGCATTGGATGCGTGTCTTATCTATAAGGAAGGTGTTTTCACCACATGATAATTGGAGCCAAGCTAGGATGATTGAAGAATTCTTATCTACTACATCATACCATTGCTATCTCGGTAACAAGTATCTTATTCATGCATACTATTCTTCCTTCCAATCTCTTGTAGGTTACATCTTGGCATGGATTTATTTGTTTGTAAATGTTGTGATTCTTGCAAGGATCTTTTAAAGACTTCTCTATCCTTATTGCTTATGTGAGTAATTGGAGATGATGCATATTTTGGGGAGTATATAAAATCATGTTCATGATTCACCAATTCCAAATATGCCTTCTAGCAATTTATTGCATATCAATTCCTCATGGTACTCTCATGTGCAATATTGTTAAAATTGCATTGAATCCTTCCTTTTGATACTTGTTGCCTTTCTCAAAATATCCCAACTATCATTAGTTCCCTTAGTGTTAGTTGTGATGTTTTTGAGGTTTTTCTTTTTCTTTGGTGAAGTTCATTGATATACCATGAGAGAAAATAGAGCCATGGGCTATATATGCACTTAAGCAAAATATCATTTTTTGGTATATCTTATAACTTCCTATTGGATATCATGTTTTCTTATCTTTATTAACCTCTTATGTGTGGATGTTTCTTTGTGGATTATTCCCATGATTTCCCAATTAGAAACTTATATACACAAGAGTGTTAATCTCTCGCCTTGATATCCTTGCCTTTTGCCAACCATCTCACTTATCCGCTTAGTTTTTAATGGTTTTGGTAAGGTCTTGATTTATGAGTGCTCTGTTTACTTTCATTGCATCTTCATACACTCATATCTCATATTTGGTTTCTTTTGGACTTAAGCTTGGCTTGACAAGTGTATTGATTTATATCTCTACTCATTGTATCTTGGTTGTGTTCTAAATGATATAGAGGGATTGAGGATTCCATGTTTGTGCATATTGTATTCAAATGAAACAACTAATTTATGCACAAACCTTGGGGAGCTTCCTTATTTCATTTAGAGCACTATTTGTCCACTTGATTATTTGGATCTTTTGAGTGCTTGCTTCATCCGTTGAAGTTTCTTCACCTTGTTATCCTTTTAGAAATATTTGATCCACAATATAGTTGATTTTCTCCAAGTATTCGTCACTGGATATGTGCATATGATTTCACTCATATTATGAGAAATCCACACCTTGGGAGGAACTTGAACTATATTGGCCTTCTAACTTTGTCATCCATTTTGGCACTTGCTATCAATGTGGGATAAGTTTAGAGGGTTTTAAGGGAAATGTTTTCTACTTAAGATTGGATTGTTCTTAAGTGTTTGCCTTTCATGCATTTCATATTTATTATGTATCGTATGGTTGAATATATAGTGGAAACTCTCCCAAAGGTTATGCTTGATAATGTATGCAATGAAATTCAAGTTCATCACACGTGCATATATTGTGGGGGAGTTTGGTCTATATATGTTGGTTCTACTCACATCTCTTGCATTTGTTATAGTTTGTGTGAGTAGAATCGGTTTTGATATGGGCTTGTATCTTTGTGTTACTTAACCATATCAAATACAACCTCTTGTATACAACTTATTCTCGGATAAGTTGCGTACTTGTTTCTAATATTCATTATACAAACCCTCTTGTTTTGATTGTCATCAATTACCAAAATGGGGGAGATTGAAAGGGTAATTGCCCCTATGTGTGGTTTTGGTGATTAATGACAATCCATATGGACTAATGTTTTCATTGAGTTTTATATGAAGGAATATTCCATAGGTCATGCTTGTAGTCCATATGTTGGATTCAAGTATGGATGCCATGAAGATAAAGATAACCTTGAGTTTTGGCATCAAGATCATCAAATTGAAGAGAAGAATATGATATGTTCAAGATCTTGAGAGTGTGATCTCAATAGAATAATTCAAGATATGGTTCTAAGCCGGTGTCATGATAGCCTCATTAGTTGAGCTATGGTTGACTAAGATTAATGAAGAATTCTTTATGTACCTCAATATATTGAGATGGAGCATGAGAAGATACTTGGTTGACCAATACAAAGAGTGAAGAGTGATTTCAAGTTGGTCAACACATGAAGCATAAAGAATGTACCACATGGATCTTGTGGTATGGTAAGCCTTGTCATTTATGCATCATGAACTAACCCATTATATATGTGCATTTGCGTTTTCCATATGGGATAGGTATCTTTTCATGGGAATGCTTCAAAAGTGAAGATATCATATAGCCCATGAGAGGATGACATCAAGTGGTGATCGTCATCAAAGTTTGAGAAGGGCAAGTTCAAGATAAGAAACTCGAGAAGATCATTTGCTTGAAGCTTGCCATCCATATTGGTGATAATGGGCATGTGAAGATGTGTCTTAATGAAGCTATCCCATAGTGGTGTATGGGGGAGCATATTACGAGTCTTCACGAAGTAACAATGATCAAGTGCTGCATTCTGGCTTGGATGGAGCTTGAACCGTTGTCATCAAGATCAAGCGATATGCGCAAGGCAAAGGTATGGCCTTGCTAGGTTTTCCTTTTACCGGTCTCAAGGTGGTTGTTGGGAGACCGGGTTATAGGATAGATAGCTGCACTATCAAGAGGGGCTTTCGGTTGGGTAATTTGATCACATTGTCTTAGGGAGCTCAATCCTTTGCATACTTTGCATCTTCCTATTTTCTTGCTTCTTGGTATTTTCTCTATGTGAGGTTCTTTAGCTTGTTGCTAGCTCTTCAACAAGCCCAAGTTCATCGAAAATGGAATTCGTATGCATCTTCTATGTCGTTTTCGAGTTTGAAGGTTTTACCTGTTCTTCTTATAGGGAGGCTTCATACTTTTCCTAATTTTGTTCTATCCTCCTTTGTTGGACTATGATGTTTTCATGTACCATATTGTAGAGCTTGTTGTCCTCGTCAAAACAAGCCCAAGATCATCAAAATCGGAGTCCGGATGCAAAAGTTATTGCGTTTTTCGTGAAGTCTGTTTCATCCCGGTTGTGGATCCGGTTCAACCGAGTCCCACACCGGACAGTCCGGTTCCAGCTCCGGTAGACCGGATCTCAGACCGGATTTTCCGGTTTTCACGACCGAGTCTATTCCGGGTTGGCAAACAGAGGTATTTCGGTTTGTAGGTCGGTCCTCCGGCCTTGGGACCGAGCTTCCCGGTTCTGGGGCCGGTCCAACCGACTTTGGAACCGAGTTTTCGCTGTTTTCTCTCCAACGGCCATATTTGCTTTTCCCTATAAAACAGGGTTCTTCCCCCAACGTTTTTGTGAGTTCTTGACCACGAAATTGACCTCCATTGTTGAACCTCTTGAGCTCGCTTCCTCTCCCTTCCCTCCTATGATTCTTGCATCTTTTTGAGGGCTTTGGAAGAGGAGATCTAGATCTACAATCCCCACCAATCAATTCCTGCTCTAAGTGAGGAGAACCCTTTGGATCTAGATCTTGGAGTCATTGGTTGACTTCCACCATTGTTCTTCCTCTCTAATTCCTCCCTAACACTTGTTGCTTTGGTGGGATTTGAGAGTGAAGGATTTGAACACCCTTAGTGTTCTTGCTTTGCATTCTTGCATACTCCATTACGATTTGTTCGAGTGATAGACCGTGAGCTTGTTGCTCTTGGAGGGTGACCTCCTAGTTGGCTTGGCGGTTGGTGCCCCGGTGTCCTCTTCGTGGAAGATTGTGAAGGGACCCGGGCTTCTCCTTCGTGGAGCTTGTGAAGTGGTTGTGGAGCTTGCCATCTCCGGAGTGAAAATCTAGCCATAAGGAAAGGGCCTATTCCTTCGTGGGATAGACTCGGAGAAGAAGGTGAGCCTTCGTGGCGTTGGGAAATCCTTCGTGGAATCCCACACCTCTCCAACGTGACGTACCTTACTTGCAAGGGAACACGGGAATACATCTTCGTCTCTGCGTGCCTCGGTTATATCTATACCCGAGCTTACTTTCCTTATGATAGCCATCGAGCTTTAAGTACTTATATCTTGCCTATAACTTGTGGTATATTTATCTTGTGCTTTGCTTAGCTTATCTTGTTGTTGGTGCACTTAGTTGAGCCTAGTGTATTTAGGTTTTATGCTTGTAAAATAAACGTTAGTTTAATTCTACATTCTATCAAGCCAAAACCCTAATAGTTTTGAAATTGCCTATTCACCCCCCCTCTAGGCGACATCTCTATCCTTTCAGAAACATTAATACATGTGTGTTTAATAAACAAATGAAGGGTTCCTAGTTATGCCTCTCTTATAAACTAGCTCGTTGATTAACAAGATGATCAAGATTTCTTGATCATGGACATTGGATGTTGATAATAACGAGGTCACAGCATTGGTGAATGATGTGGTGAACATTCATACAAAGTATAGCATTACGATCAAATTCATTGTGTTTAAATTGCTATAACATCATGCGAAGTAATATTAGTCCTTAGACCATGAGATCATGTCAATTGCTAATACTAGAAGAGTAACTTGATAATATCAAACGTCGCACCGTAATAGGGTGACTATAAAGGTGGGTTCAGATACTTCGAAGGTCTTATGTTGAGGCTCATGGATCAAGAGTGGGATGTGTCCATCCAGATGATGGAGATATATACTCTGGGCCCTCTCTGTGATATCACATTGAAATAGCTTGCAAGCAAGTGATGTGATCACTAGAATGTTATATCACGGGAACGAGAAAAGAGTGCATGTCGGTAATGAGATCAAACTAGGTATGGAGATATCGATGATTGAATCTCAGACATGTAATATATCGCGAGACAAAGGTATTTGGTTACAATGTTAAATGTCCACACGATCACGAGAGTCATCGTTGGATGTGTGGGAGTCAAGTACGGATCTCCAGGTCCCGCTGCTGATTATTGATCGGAAAGGGGTCTCGATCATGTCTGCTTTATTCGCGAACCATAGGGTGACACACTTAAGGGGTACCAACACCATTTGGAGCAAATATGTTTCAGATAAATATTTAAGAAAGCGTTGGAATCATTTCGATGGAAACCAGAATTGTTTCGGGTGAAATTGCAGAAACAGGTTCTACATGTGATATTGAAATGTTGCAGGGGGTTTTATGTGAATGTTTGTTAATTAAAGTAATTAACAAAATTCTGAATAAAAAGTTTTATTAAATGAGAGATACATTAATTTTGGTGGAAAATTAATGCATGTGTGAGTGGAATTTTGAGTGGAGGTCTTTTATGTGAGTGGGTGCTCCACCCACATGAATGAGGAAGAGGTGGGGGCACCCACCATGGCTGTCACGCCATGGCCCTTGGCTGCCCCCTCCTCTTATAAAAGGCACCCCTCTCACTCCATCTCACTCAAACCTCCTCGCGAGGGATCTCTCTCCCCCTCTAGAAATTATTCCCCATGGTCTCGGATTAGCCAGACATATGTTCCCGGTGGCCTTTTCTGGAAAGGAGTTGCTACTTCCGCTGCATCGCTGGAGCAAGTAGGCGGAGGTTTTTCGGTGGACCAGACATGTGTGCGATCACAGATGCACCATTGCTTTGCGGTGCTAGACTTGCTGGTGCTGGACCTACTAGACTTCATCATGATCTTGAGATCGGCAAGTGTATGACTACATCAACCACGACATCAGTATCATTAACAATGCTTTGTCGATCTTCAAGGGTATGTTCTCTATGGATGTATATCCACCCGTTGATTGTATCTAGGTAGATAGATCTTGGTGCTTAGATGTTCACATCATAGGAATTTTTTTTGTTTTGTATGTTGTGAACCCAATAGTGGTATTAGAGCCTGATCTATGCATAGATGTTTTGCACGGGTAGAACACATATGAGTATGTGGGCCATGATGATCATTTTATTGCATCTTCTATGTATTTTGGATATTGGTGGCATAGTGGGATGAAGCGTCCCAGACTAACTTTACATGTCCTCGCACATGAGACATGTTCCACGCTTGACATGCAACTAGTTTTGCATAAGTGGCTAGCGGGTGTTTGTCTCTCCTACTATAGTCAATATCTGATTTACAACGATTTGCTAATAATTTGGTTATCATCATTGTGGTTCCATGTTCGTAGGTAAGACCGGTTCTATCTTCGAAATCCCTAAGCCACGTAAAACTTGCAATGGATAAATTAGAAGCATCTAGTTTAGATTGTTGCTGCATGATATGGTAATCTTGTAAGTTGATGTATAGTTGATACTCGTACAACACACCTAAATGTGTAAGTTCCATAGACCTTGGCCTTACACACAAAGGAATGATAAAGATCATACCCCGATGCACATGATAGTGATCAAGTGCAAGAACCATATCATTTCACCTTGCACATGTGATGTTTGCATCTTATATTGCTTGTTTGGCATTTTAGTAGCATTATAAGATGATCCCTCATTTAGATGCAAAGTTAAAAATGTGTTCTTCCTTAAGTACGCACTGTTTTATTTTTCGTCACTTTAAGACATCACGTGATGATTTGGTGTACTTGAATCCACCATGTTTGTACAACGGGTGTAAGACAGTTTTACACACGCGAGTACTGAGGTTCTTATTTGGCGAGCCTAGCATGTCCAGACATGGCCTCGGAAAACGGACCAAAAGGTTAATCATGAGTCATATGGTAGATATGATGCCCATATAAATGCTTGCCTTTGATGCTACACGGACTCACGTGATGATCGGACTTGGTGTAGTGGATTTGGTTCATGTAATCACCAAAACAACTTGAGGGATGTTGGTTTTGAGTGGGATTTCATTTGTAATTTGGATTAGTCGAACTCAATTTATCATAAACTATAATCAAAGTGAATTTGCATAATTTGTTGTAGTCATTGGCATCCGTTTACTACCTTGCACTTAGTTTTAATTAAGATAATAGAACTATAGAATTTTGGATATTTACTTTACGAACTGGTATCGTATTGTTTTGAATGTCAATTTAAAGTTTAGAAGTCCTATTGCAAAATTTTAGTAAAACTCTATTTACTCCATGAAGTTTAATAAGTAGTATTAAATCAAGAGTAAGAATTCCAGTGTTAGTATCTAAAGTATCATGTTTGCCTCATGATTTTTGATATTTAAATGTTGTTTTAATTTCGAGGTTATCTAGGAGCTGAATGAATTGTTTCAAAAACCATCATGTGTGGAAGATATTGTGATATCTGAAACAATGTTTATGGTTGCAATATGAGAGAGTATAATTTGGCAAAATACACGTTCTCATATTGTATGAGAATTTGCGAAGGTTGGAGACGCTAGGCGTCCTAATCTCCCAAAAAGGTTTTGGGAACTGACATTATACTCATGATTCGTCCTTATAGGCTATAGTATCTTGATCATGAAAGTTGTCATGATAAGGATGAATAGAAGATGTAGGTAAAATGTTTACTACACTACAAGATTACTAAAGAATGGATTTTCGAAAGAACACCGAACATTTGATGATGGTGATCCACTTCAAAGTGCAAGTACAAAGGTATTAGTATTTGACTATACATGCTTTGGACTATGTGTCATTTGTATGGCGCCACTGTTGATGTTGATATATTCTTTTAAAAGGAAAAGGAAATGTTGAAAAAGAATCTATAAAATATTTGGCAGAAAAGAAAAGACTAGAAATGTCCAGCTAAGGTATATAGATGATATGCATGTTATGGTTGTATTCTTTTCTTATTAAACAATGTGGTTCTTGGGTATTGGATACCGAATTGGTTGGTGTGAAATGTCATACAAAACAACTCAATTCATGAACTACAATGGCCTAAGTAACTAGCAAGAGAATATGTGATGATGTTCATCAAAAACAAATAAAGTGTTATTGTGTTCATCGTTGACATCAAAGCTTGCCTTCAAGATTTGTTTAAATAATTATTATTTTGTTCCAGTATTATGAGAACAATGGTTGTTCAAATAATTGCCGTGTTCGATACAATATGGATAAACTTTTACAAGTCTAGTTGGAGAAATCACGTCCATAAAAACTAATTCTAAAATGTTGCAAGACAAATGATTGAAAGATCACTTACGGAGTGACATCACCGTTTAAATTATATTGGAAAGAAAATATGAAGAAAGTCCATGTTGATGGATTTTTGGAGTCTTTGATTTTGATCAATTGATGCTTGTGAGACTTTCCTCGAGATAATTGAAACTCCATTCATAGGCCAAAGAGGAATGGCTGACTAACTTATTGGAAATTGTGCATATTGATGTATATAGTCCATTGTGTTTAGCCATGTGCGGTGCATCTTTTGACTTCATATGCTTTCTCCAGAATTTTGAGTGAATATATATGTATATTTACTTCATAAGGATGAAGTATGAAACATTTGAAAATTGTTCAATGTCTTCCAAGATGAAGTGGAAAATCATCATAACAAGAAAATAAAGATTTTATGATTTGATCATAAAGGAAGATTTTTTGAGTTACAAGTTTAGCAAAACACCTAAGATTTGAGGAATTGTTCCATGGATTTGCATTTCCCGATAAACCATAGGAGTATGGTATGTTCGAGAGATCAAAGGTGTCAATTATAAAACTGCCATTATGTTTTAAAGATTAAAGCTTTAGACACGACCACTTTTACACTAAAAAAAGCACCATCGTGATCCATTGAAATGACACCATAAAGGTTATGGTTTGGGATAAAACCCGAGTTGTCTTTTCTTAAATTTTGGTATGCTATGCATAAGTAAAATGTTTACAACCAAAGTCGGATAAGCATGTCTTTGTAGGTTATCCCAAAGAATTTGTTGGGTATTCCTCCACAACACCGAAGACAAAAGAATTTGTCGCTTCAAACGTGAAGTTTCTTAAAGAAGGAAATTTTCACAAAATTTAAGTGGGAGTACAATAGAACTTTGATTAGGTTGATGAACCTAAGCAACATGTGGTAAGTAGCGCATCACCGGAAAGTGTCCCAGAGGCAGCTAAAATGCTCATGGCTCCCGTGATTACAAAGGTTGTGATCTCGGATATTAGAGTTCCTATTGAGTCGGGTGGGTTGGTAAGAATCAAATAGTAAGATTTGAAACAAAAGTCGTTATTGTTTTGACAATGATGAATCGACTACATGCAAAGAAGCGATGATGGGCCCAGACTCCATAAAATGACCAGAAGTCATAAAATCCATGATAGTATCCATACACGAGAAATCAGGTTTCTGAACTTGGAAGACCCTCCGGAAAGGCGTGAAGCCTATCAGTCCTATTTGGATCTATAAGTAAATAGACATGGATGTTTGACATCTATGAAATAGTCAACATGTTGGAAAGGAGTTTACTGCAATGTTCAAGAAGTTGACTATGAAAAGATTTGATCTTTCATAGTGATATTTAGTCTTGACGGATTAATGTAGCAACCACTACATATAATTTGGTATATGGTAGTTGAATAAACAAAACGAAGTTCTTCTAATAGAATGGTTACCTAGGACATGAACATGACATGGTCCAAAGGGTTTTGTTAATTCAAAGGATGCTAAAAGGGCATGCAAACTTCAATGGTTGAAGTAAGCATAAAATAGTTGGAATCTTCACCGTGATGAAAATGTTAAATAGTTTAATTTCATCGGAGACGATGAAGATTCTTGCATTTGCAAGAAATTAAGTGGAAGCGCTCAGACATATTTCCAATACATTATGTAGAGGACATGTTGTTGATTGGAAATGATGTATCTTTTATTGACATGAATTAAGAATTTCATTAAAATTTGATTTCGATGAAAGACTTGGGCAAAACCTGAATATTTAGCATCAATGTCTATATGGATAGATTGAAACGCTAATATGGTTGTGCCAGACATACATATATGAGATACTTAATGAGTTCAATATGGAAACGATAAGAAAGGTTCTTGCCGCATGGGAAGGATTGAATTAAGATTCAAGTGTATCAACACTTGGTGAGTGAAATCACATGAACAGTTTGATCAATAATAATGTGATATATACATATCTAGATATGTCCTATGCTCTAAATGTTGTGAGCATATACTAGAATGATTCATAAGATGATCATTGGACAATAGTAAATATATTCTTAAGAGTTCTGGAAGAACTAAGAATATATCATGTATAAGTGACAAATAGTTACAAATAGTTCATTGTAAAGTGTTACATTTAAACTAGTTTATCAGAAGATACAAATTAAATTCATATCAATTTAAACTATGGGTGGCACAATGTAATGGAAAGAAGGTTCCATGATGGATTTGGATGAGTTCCAAAGTTGATACATTGTGACAGATACTACAACAAAAGGTTAAGTATATGACTGTTATAGTAGCAGCAAAGGAGGGAATTTGGTTACGTGGTTTGTTATCAAACTAGGTGTGGTTCATAGTGGGCTAGTACTATGAAAATATATTGTGCGGCAATTATATCAACATGTTTTAACCCAAAAGGAACTAAAGGTCTCACCAAAGGACTAAATTTATACAATGCCATCTCATTTGAGAATGTGTGATGCGTAGAGATGCAAAGACATGCAAATACATGCAGACCTAAAAATGTCAGATCCGGAGATTATGTTAACCACTAGCAAACGCATATATACAACACTAGAAAGCCATAGGTGTTGAATGTGCAAGTTTACAGACTAGATTATTGACTCTAGTGCAAGTGGAAGACTGAAGGGAATATGCCCAAGAGGCAATAATAACGTGGTTATTATCTTATTCCTTGTTTATGATAAATATTTATTTTGCATGCTATAATTGTATTAATTGGAAACGTTAATACATGTGTGTTTAATAAAGAAATAAAGGGTTCCTAGTTATGCCTCTCTTATAAAGTAGCTCGTTGATTAACAAGATGATCAAGGTTTCATGATCATGGACATTGGATGTTGTTAATAACGAGGTCATAGCATTTAACATAAATCTGAAGTATAGCATTACGATCAAAGTCATTGTGTTTAAATTTCTATAACATCATGCGAAGTAATCTTAGTCCTTAGACCATGAGATCATGTCAATTGCTAACACTAGAAGAGTAACTTGATAACATCAAACGTCACACCGTAACAGGGTCACTATAAAGGTGGGTTTAGATACTCCGAAGGTGTTATGTTGAGGCTCATGGCTCAAGAGTGGGATGTGTCCATCCAGATGACAAAGAGATATACTCTGGGCCCTCTCGGTGATATCACATTGAAATAGCTTGCAAGCAAGTGATGTGATCACTAGAATGTTATATCACGGGAACGATAAAAGAGTGCATGTCGGTAACGAGATCAAACTAGATATGGAGATACCGATGATCGAATCTCAGACATGTAATATGTCATGATACAAAGGGATTTGGTTACAACATTAAAGGTTCACACGATCACTAGAGTCATCGTTGAATGTGTGGGAGTCAAGTACGGATCTCTAGGTCCCGCTGCTAATTATTGATCGGAGAGGGGTCTCGATCATGTCTGCATTATTCGAGAACCGTAGGGTGACACACTTAAGGGATACCGACACCATTTGGAGCAAATATGTTTCAAATAAAGATTTAAGAAAGTGCTGGAATCATTTCGATGGAAACCGGAATTGTTTCCGGTGAAATTGCAGAAACTGATTCTACATGTGATATTGAAATATTGCAAGGGGTTTTATGTGAACGTTTGTTAATTAAAGTAATTAACAGAATTCTGAATAAAATAAATAAAATAGTTTTATTAAATGGGAGATACATTAATTTTGCTGGAAAATTAATGCATGTGTGAGTGGAATTTTGAGTGGAGGTCTTTTATGTGAGTGGGTACTCCACCCACATGAATGAGCAAGAGGTGGGGGCACCCACCATGGCTGCCATGCCATGGCCCTTGGCTGCTGATACATTGCAAATATATCTATAATTTTTGATGTTCCATGCTTGGTTTTATCTACTTTCTTATGTTTTGTTCCAACTTTGGAGTACTTTTCATACACTTTCTTGGACTAACCTATTAACAAGATGCCACAGTGCCAGCTGCCTGTTTTTTGTTCCAAGAAGTCAGAAAATCAATATTATCGAAATTGGACGGGACAAAAGCCAAAGTTGATATTTTACCGGAAGACTCACGAAGCCAGAAGACAAGACGGAGAGGGGCCATAGGGTGGCCACACCACCCCTAGGCGTGGGTCCCCCCTGGCCGTGCCAGGGCATGGTGTGGGCCCCCTGGCCGGCCACCGACCTTGCCCCTTCGCCTATATATGCCTCCCAGGACGAAAACCCTAGGTCATCAAACAGAAATCCACGAAAAGTTCTGCAGCGCCGCTGCCACCGAAGGGGAGAATCGACGGACAGAAAGTCTATCTTCCGGCACCCTGCCGGGACGAGGAAGTGCCCCCGGAACCATCTCCATCGATCTCCACCACCATCTCCATCGTTGTTGCTGATTCCCATGATGATGAGGGAGTAGTTCTTCCTCGAGGCTAAGGGTTCTACTAGTAGCTATGTGTTCATCTCTCTCTCTATGCATGATCATATTGTGATCATGCGATTTGTAATCAAGTAGATCTACCTTGCTACTCAAGTGCTTTAATAGATCTCTAGCTCTCCCCATGTGTGTGAAAGTGGCAGCGTGCACACCATGGTGGCACTTAGGCTAGAGATTACAAATACTTGTTATGAGTTATATTTGGAGTTGGATGTCTTTATGAAATTGTGGTGTTTGTTGGAACCATCTAGTGCTCAAGGTGACAGTGTTGGGTTATCTAGATGGGAAAGGCTTACTTTGAGGTGTGTTGTTATAGCCCTACCATGGATTAGAGTGTTCAACCAGAGAGTAGTTCAGAGTAGTATCATGAAGATAATATATTTATATGAGAGTGTTCACTAGTGAAAGTATGATCCCTAGGCCTTGTTTCTAAGCATTGAAACACCGTTTGCAACTAGATCTGTTAAATGTTGCTTGCTTCCATCTTTATTTCAGTTTTGCTTTAGTCTTTTCCCATGTCAACCACATGCCATCAAGCTATTTTCTAGCACTGTTATCACTTATAGTTATCTATACCACTTGTATTTCACTATCTCTTCGCCGAACTAGTGCACCTATACACCTGACAAGTGTATTGGGTGTGTTGGGGACACAAGAGACTTCTTGTATCTTGATTGCAGGGTTGCTTGAGAGGGAATAACTTTGACCACTTCCTCCCTGAGTTCGATAAACCTTGGGTGATCCACTTAAGGGAAACTTGCTACTATTCTACAAACATCTACACTTGGAGGCCCAACAACTGTCTACAAGAATAGAAGTGCGTAGACATCAAGCTATTTTCTGGCGCCGTTGCCGGGGAGGTAAGGTAAAAGGTACTCACATCCTCCGGCGTGAGTGCTCAAAGTTATTTCCTTTAGATTCTGCAATTTTGTCTTTTTGTTTCTTGTTTTCACTAGTTATGCTTAATGGAAACAACAACAAAATTAGAGAGCTTTATAGTATTTATCTTGAGTTAGGACATGAAGTGTTTGAAGAGAAAATTAAAAAACCTATGGAACTTTATTTGCATGCTAATAGCAATGTTGTTAGTATGAATTCTTTGGACGCCATTATTGCTAATGCTATGGAAAATCCTAAGGTTGGGGAAGCTTGTTATTATGAATATGATCTTTTTATTCCCCCAAGCATGGTGGAGAAAATTTACTTTGATGATACTATGCCTCCAATATATGATGATTGCAATGATGAATATGATATTATCAGTCCACCTACTATTGAGGAGAAAGTTAATTATGATTACAATATGCCTACTATATTTGATGATTATGGTGATGAGAATAATAATGATAGCTATTTTGTTGAAATTGCTCCCACTACAATTAATAAGAATGACTATGTTTATGTGGAGAGTATTAATTCTTTTATGCATGTGGCTCATGATAAGAATGTTTTATGTGATAGTTATATTGTTAATTTTATTCCTGATGCTACTGAAAGTTATTATGAGAGAGGGAAACATGGTTTTATGTATCCCAACAATATTAAGTTTCCCCTCTTTATGTTGAAAGTCTTGAAGTTGCACTTATTTTGCTTTCCTATGCTTGTTGCTTTGTGATTTCATGACTTGTTTCTTTACAAGATTCCTATGCATAGGAAGTGGGTTAGACTTAAATGTGTTTTGAATTTGCTTCTTGATGCTCTCTTTTACTTCAATTCATATTTCCTATGTGAGCATCTTCTCAAACTATCATGCCTAACTTAAAGGCGTTAAAGAAAAGTACTTATTGGAAGATAACCCAAAAGTTTTAGATGAGTCTTGTAAGTTATTACCTCTGTACTAACCGCTCATTATTATTTTCATTTGCTTTTTGTGCCAAGAGTAACCTCTAATGAGAGAGAAGTAATGCTTGGGAAAGTTGTTGTCCCGAAACAGATTTCTGTTCTTCACCGTAAAAATTCGTGTAAAATCTCTGTACGTCTTTTTGAGGCATGAATTTTTTGTGCCTGTGCCCCAGGTTGTTATATAACTTTATTTAGTTCAACACTTTTCTATTTGAGCAAGAGAAGGTGTTTGAAAAAATTGGTTTTTACCTGCTGGTCAGTTTTGACAGATTTCTGCCATTATTTGCATTTGCTTCTTGTTGATTCATTTTTAAGTTCTTTTGGGAAATTGAGCTTTTTGAGGGAAGTGCTACAGTAGCTTGTGTTTTAATGGAAGTTTTATTGGTCTTGAAACTGAACCTAAAGACTTATTATCTTGAGTGCACTAATGTTGCTAATAAAGATTGTGTGAAGTTTTGTATGAAGGAAAAATTTCAGGTGTATGGAAGGAATAAGTAATGAGATGAAGAATTGACTAAAGCTCAAGCTTGGGGATGCCACGCATCTCACCCCAAGAAATATCCAAGAAGTACAAGCGTCAAAGCTTGGGGATGCCCAAGGCATCGCATTCTTCATCAATAAAAATCCCAGGTTTCTTCCAAACGCTTTATTTTTATTGTTTCATGCATAGTTGTGTTGTTCTTGGAGCGTCTTCTTTTTCGTTTTGGTTTTTTGTTTGCTTGGTTTTATTAGTTTGCTGAATAAATTGGTTGGACCCCCTCTTTCATACATTGGTTTTTAAATAGTTTGGTTTGGATTGGAAAAGAGTAGGAAAGTTCAAGCTTAAGTGGTAAAGAGAGCTTGTTTTTGACTGTGGCCTATGCTTTGTCATGCCATGCTTGATATTGTCTTGACTTTAATGCTTAGTATTCTTTGTTGTAGCATGACATGTTATAAACAATTGAGATTGCTTAATGTGCCTTGAAAGAAGCATGCATTGTTTTAGCATATTAAAGCATATTATTGTGGTATTCTCCTTCGATGATTTATTTGGGTTGGCTTGGCGCATGCTCACGCCATGTTATGACTATCCCAAGTCACCATAGCCTTTATGATCCTTTAGTTTTCAACTTGTAGTATCACTTTATGCTTTGATCAATGATGTTTTATCGCTCTGCATGATTATGGCCATTATTGCTCTCTTAGTTTGTCGCTCCCAGTCTTTTGCTAGCCTCCACAACCAAGTATGAGATCCACTCATGCATCCAACTCCTAAAACCAAGTTATTCCAAAGAGTCCACCATACCTACCTACTAGCTTATGCTATTCCAAGTATATTCATGTGTTTGTCTACCTTCCAAATTAAACTTGTTATGGGAAAACTAGTGATTAAAGCTCTCACGAACTTGATGGCACACTTTACTTTTCTTGCCCTTAATAAACTTGAACCATTGTGTCGTCTATGTTGTATATGCTTGCACTTATTTGTTGGGGATTAGCAGAACCATGTTGTCATGGGGAACGCTTTCAACATTGCACTTGTACTTTTTACCTAGTTGATATCATGCTCTTTTGTCTATGGATGTCGTCGGTGTGAAATGAAAGGGGAGCTTGTAAGTCCATGGAGTTATGTATATGTGTTATAGAAACGCATGGGTCGCTGGTCTAATCCATGCTGACATGGTGGAAACCTGCAGCGTAACCATAATGAGCTGTCTATGAAGCATTCTTCTTATAAAAAAGAGTCAGATATTGAGAGAAAAAAGAGAAAAAGGAAAAAAAGAGATATATGAAAAGAGGAAAGAGAGAAAAAAGCACCATATTCCCATGGTAAATAAGAAGATTGCTGAGATGCTCGTTGTCTGCTTGCCTTGTCATTTCGATATGGGGATTCTTCCGTATCATCTAGCAAGGGGTACCCCGTTGGCGGTTCTCTATGATACACATGTACTTACGATGAAAAGAACTTACCGGTGACTAAACTTGAGTAGCATGAGGAGCGGCCCTCGTATTCAAGGGACATGAGATTTCCAACTTATACTTCGTCAAGCATATACACCATAGTTTGTTCACTTTAACCTTAATCACTTCAAGATGCTTATGGTAGGGGTAATGAGAGCTGAAAGCTATTTAGTACCATAATTTTTGGAAGCTCTTTATGAAACTTGAATCTCTACTTCCTTCTATGAAGGCCTTTCTTCCACCATTATATTGACTCTGCACCTTCTATCTTTATGCACCTACTTTGAGAGCATAGTGGCCATTCTTAGTTCTATGTGCATTATCCCAAGACTTGTTGATTGATGCATAACTTGATATTGCTTGTTTTAAACTATTTGTATCTAGTCACTCTTATGAACTTTGAAGGTGACCTATGCATATATATTTGCTACTCTATGAGGGACAAGCTGAATGCTACTATGCTATGTTTTTTTTATGTGAAACAAACAAACGTCTTGCAAAGCATTGTTATTCATTAATCTTTTGTTTGTGCCTTTTCACGTTGCAACATAGTTGCTATGTTTTATTGCTAGAACTTTATCTTTCATGATATGTTGAAGTACTATGATCCCAGCTTTCAATGTTTTACAAATTCTTTGATCAAGTTTATGATGGTGCATGTCACCTCAAAAATTATTCTTTCTTTTTATCACTTACCTACTCGAGGACGAGCAGGAGTTAAGCTTGGGGATGTTGATACATTGCAAATGTATCTATAATTTTTGATGTTCCATGCTTGGTTTTATCTACTTTCTTATGTTTTGTTCCAACTTTGGAGTACTTTTCATACACTTTCTTGGACTAACCTATTAACAAGATGCCACAGTGCCAGCTGCCTGTTTTCTGCTATTTTTTGGTTCCAGGAAGTCAGAAGATGAATATTCTCGGAATTGTACGGGACAAAAGCCAAAGTTGATATTTTACCGGAAGACTCACGGAGCCAGAAGACAAGACGGAGAGGGGCCATAGGGTGGCCACACCACCCCTAGGCGTGGTCCCCCTGGCCGCGCCAGGGCATGGTGTGGGCCCCCTGGCCGGCCACCGACCTTGCCCCTTTGCCTATATATGCCTCCCGGGACGAAAACCCTAGGTCGTCAATCAGAAATCCACGAAAAGTTCCGCAGCGCCGCCGCCACCGAAGGGGAGATTCGGGGGACAGAAAGTCTCTGTTCCGGCACCCTGCTGGGATGGGGAAGTGCCCCCGGAGCCATCTCCATCGATCTCCACCACCATCTCCATCGCCGTTGCTGATTCCCATGATGATGAGGGAGTAGTTCTTCCTCGAGGCTAAGGGTTCTACCGGTAGCTATGTGTTCATCTCTCTCTCTCTCTATGCATGATTGTATTGTGATCATGAGCTTTGTAATCAAGTAGATCTACCTTGCTACTCAAGTGCTTTAACAGATCTCTAGCTCTCCCCATGTGTGTGAAAGTGGCAGCGTGCACACCATGGTGGCACTTAGGCTAGAGATTACAAATACTTGTTATGAGTTATATTTGGAGTTGGATGTCTTTATGAAATTGTGGTGTTTGTTGGAACCATCTAGTGCTCAAGGTGACAGTGTTGGGTTATCTAGATGGGAAAGGCTTACTTTGAGGTGTGTTGTTATAGCCCTACCATGGATTAGAGTGTCCAACCAGAGAGTAGTTCAGAGTAGTATCATGAAGATAATATATTTATATAAGAGTGTTCACTAGTGAAAGTATGATCCCTAGGCCTTGTTTCTAAGCATTGAACCACCGTTTGCAACTAGATCTGTTACATGTTTGCTTGCTTCCATCTTTATTTCAGTTTTGCTTTAGTCTTTTCCCACGTCAACCACACGCCATCTATACCACTTGTATTTCACTATCTCTTTGCCGAACTAGTGCACCTATACACCTGACAAGTGTATTGGGTGTGTTGGGGACACAAGGGACTTCTTGTATCTTGATTGCAGGGTTGCTTGAGAGGGAATAACTTTGACCACTTCCTCCTGAGTTCGATAAACCTTGGGTGATCCACTTAAGGGAAACTTGTTGTTGTTCTACAAACCTATGCACTTGGAGGCCCAACAACTGTCTACAAGAATAGAAGTGCGTAGACATCAGTTGCCCCCTCCTCCTATAAAAGGCACCCCTATCACTCCATCTCACTCACACCTCCTCGCGAAGGATATCTCTCCCCCTCTAGAAATTATTCCCCATGGTCTTGGATTAGCGAGATACATGTTCTCGATGGCTTTATCTAGAAAGGAGTTGATGCTTCCGCTGCATCGCTGGAGCGAGGAGGCAGAGGTTGTTTGGTGGATCGGACATGTGTGTGATCACGGATGGACCGGACTTGCTAGTGTTGGACCTGTTGGACTCACTGGACTTCATCACGATCTTGAGATCGGCAAGTGTACGACTACGTCAACCACGAAATCAGTTTCGTTAACAATGCTTTGTCGATCTTCAAGGCTATGTTCTCTATGGATATATATCCACCCGCTGATTGTTTCTAGGTAGATAGATCATGGTGCTTAGATGTTCACATCGTAGGAATTTTTTGTTTTCTATGCTATGAACCCAACAGAAATCTCAAATCCCATGTGTGTGGAAGGCTGATGTCTACGCACTTCTATCCTTGTAGACAGTTGTTGGGCCTCCAAGTGCAGAGGTTTGTAGAACAGCAGCAAGTTTCCCTTAAGTGGATCACCCAAGGTTTATCGAACTCAGGGAGGAAGTGGTCAAAGGTATCCCTCTCAAGCAACCCTACAATCAAGATACAAGAGGTCTCTTGTGTCCCCAACACACCCAATACACTTGTCAGGTGTATAGGTGCACTAGTTCGGCGAAGAGATAGTGAAATACAAGTGGTATGGATATAAGACAATGGTGCCAGGAAATAGCTTGATAGCATGGAAGAGACTAAAGGCAAACTGAAATAAAGATGAAAGCAAGCAAACATGTAACAGATCTAGTTGCAAACGGTGTTTCAATGCTTAGAAACAAGGCCTAGGGATCATACTTTCACTAGTGAACACTCTCAGATAAATATCTTCTCTTTATGATACTACTATCCGGCTGGACACTCTAATCCATGGTAGGGCTATAACAGCACTCCTCAAAGTTGGCTTTTCCCATCTAGATAACCCCACACTGTCACCCTGAGCACTAGATGGTTCCAACCAACACCACAATTTCATAGGGACATCCAACTCTAAATATAACTCATAACAAGTATTTCTAATCTCTAGCCTAAGTGCCACCATGGTGTGCACGCTGTCACTTTCACACACATGGGGAGAGCAGAGATCTATTAAAGCACTTGAGTAGCAAGGTAGATCTACTTGATTACAAAGCTCATGATCACAATATGATCATGCATAGAGAAAGAGATGAACACATAGCTACCGGTAGAACCCTTAGACTCGAGGAAGAACTACTCCCTCATCATCATGGGAATCAGCAACTGAGATGGAGATGGCGGTGGAGATTGATGGAGATGGCTCTGCGGGCACTTCCCCGTCCCGACAGGGTGCCAGAACAGAGACTTTCTGTCCCCCGAATCTCCCCTTCACTGGCGGCCGCACTGCGGAACTTTTCGTGGCTGGAGGCTGGATTCTTTTGGGTTTTCTCATCAGGAGGCTTCTTATAGGCGAAGGGGCGATGTCAGAGGGTGGACCAGGGGCCCACACCACCTGGTGGCGCTGCCACGGCTAGCCCATGCCACCACATGGTGTGGCCAGCCCCTGGCCCCTCTCCGTCTCGTCTTCTGGCTCCGTGAGTCCTACGGTAAAATATCGACTTTGGATTTTGTCCGATCCAATTCCGAGGATATTCATTTTCTGGCTTTTCTGGAACCAAAAACAGAAGAAAACAGGCAACTGGCACTGTGGCATCTTGTTAATAGGTTAGTTCCAGAAAATGTGTAAAAATACTCCAAAGTGTGGACAAAACATAAGAAAGTAGATGTAAAACAAGCATGTAACATCAAAAATTATAGATATGTTAGCAACGTATCAAAGCCCATATGTGATGTAGCCCAATTTGGTGGCAGCTCACACGTGAGTGGAGTGGGAGCTAAAGTTTAGTCTCGCATGAAAAGTTAGAGTAGAGTTGCACCACCGTATAAGGTGGAGTGTCTCACCACTTTGTAAGTGACTGAGAGAGAAGTGTTACACGTGCATGCCGCAGGTTGCGGGTTGCAGGAATCTCGTTGATCCGAGGTTTATTTTGCTACTTGGGAAAACCGGTGCGGTTTTGACAAACGTGTCAACAATTAGTGGGTTCGGATCGCTCCCGGGTCATGGGCTATTTGTAACCGGCTTGAACGTGCGTGATGTGGGCTTGGTACACGTGTCTTGTGCGGGATTTCTCGAGCTGCTCTATATAAGCGCATGTGTGGTCTCCACCCAAACACACCGACAACCTATATAGGGTTTTGCCTCCTCTCTGCTTGCGCCACCACCGTAGTCTACTCCATCTAGCGCGTCGCCGTGCACCAGCAGACGGGAGAGCAGGCCTCCATAACCACTCGCCTCTGCAATCCTATACGGGAGAGGGAGAATAAGGTTTTTGGGAAGCGCTCCGCATGACTACTCAAGTTCATCATCATGACGCGTCTTCCTAGGCGATCTCCTGGTTCACGGGCGATTCATCTTCAACACTGTCTTCTTTGATAGGCTACGACAAACTCTTCACCAACAGCGACAACATTGGCAACCGATTAGTACATACACCATGATCCCTGTTGTTGCTATACTTTGGCTGTTATTGTGTATGCACTGCTACTCTTTATGTTGATTAATACATCTAATATGTTAGCGTTTCACGTGATTGTACTTGCCGTTGTCATGATTTTTATTCTGAAAATCCAACAAGAACAATGGCCTGTCAAATAACATGTTAAGGCAAAGACCACATGGCTAGCAATCCGCAGCAAAATAAACACAAGAAGCTAGCAATGAGCAACAACAACAAAGTGCACACAACCGCACCAATCTCTCACACGCAGCACCTGAGGCGCTCAACATCTCTCTTTCTTTGGATCTCTCACTAGCAGCAGAGCAGGGCCACAACACGCAGAGCAACAACCGTTTAGGGCATGATTGGTAGCCCACATCCCCTCCAAACAGGCCCCAGGGGTGGAAAAAACCAGTGGTCGCTATCCTAAGCTGGGCATGCATTGTGGCTAGCACGTTAGTAAAAGCAGCTCCGGGTCAGGCCAGAGGGGAACGCTGGATTCAGCAGTTCCTGTGGAGCCAGGCCACAACGCTGCAAAAAGCGGAGACGACATGTGTGTGAGAGGATGATGCCAGATGGTGGGAGATGGAAAATCGGAGGGTGCGTTTCGCAGCAAAGCGCAAAGTCACCTCCTCTATTTGATCACCTCCCTAGAAAACCCCAGGCTATTTTCCCCTCTCAACATCGGCGGGCAGCGGTTCAACATATCTTCCATACCCTCGAGCTCGGAGGCACATTATCTGTTGTCCGTTTGATCTGGGCAGAGCTCCACGAGCGAGTGGGCAGCGACTCCACGAGGACCTCTTCATCTCCAGACCCAGCAAGTATCACTTGGCTCGAGGGTAAACCACCATGTCCTCCCATGCCTTCTGCCCTCGTAGTACTCATGTTAGTTCTTCAATAGGAAGACCGTTCTTTGATCCATAAGGCAAAAACATTAGTAGCCGTGGTTTAGGCCTGGATCCTACTGCTCCACAAAAGAGCAGTGAGGCGAGTTGCCTATCTGATAGTGGTATATGGACCAATGCTGGCTAGAGATCAGGAGAGGATTGCCAACTTGAACTAAATCTACAACTCGAACAATGTTGAGGTTGTCCAAATGCTTCAGATGAGAATAGTGATGTCTGCAAGTGCACAGATCGTTTGTAGCTAGTTTTGAAGTATAGATATCGATCCCACAGGGAGCCTAAAGGTAAGTGTTTATGGGTGAAGTCTCTGTCACACTCAAAGTTGTCACAGGTCTTCGAGTGAATTGACTGCAAGTGTGAAATAATAATGAGATTTGGATTAAACTAGATGTATTTAAATAAAACTAAAATGTAAACTTCAGAAATAAAAAGCATAAAAGTAAAGAACGATTCAGTTGTTTGTTGTTTTCTACAGATGACAGAAAAGGCGCGGGGAGATATAGTTCATGGTGATAGTGACTGTGCCAGGTGGACGAGTGATAAATGTAACAATTTTAATCTTATAAGTATATGTGTAGGCGAGCAACCCATAATTAGCCAGAACTCCTCTTGGTAGATTTCATCCCAGCTTCAATAATCCTACTAGCCTGTTACCAAAACCATGGTCAAACACTAGATGATTAAGACCCTTCAGGTTGCTTAGCAATTAAGCTCCTTGGATTAGACTAATGCAATAAGCACAGTGGTTCCTCATTATCCTCGAGTCTACTAGTTTCCCATTGATATCCCCGTGTCACTCAAGGGTCGCTGGTCTGCTAGCGAACAAGATCCTATCTATGTAGAACAAAGCATCATGTTGTCTGGGCCCTTAATTGGACAACAAGGCATTGATGGCTCAAAATATGATGAGCTTGTTGGGAACCCCAAGAGGAAGGTATGATGAGCACACCCTCAGTTATGAAACCAAGGTTATCGAACCAGTATGAGAAAGGAAACAACTCCAAGGTGTTGTCTCCAACTTGGAATCCTACACAACACAACCACAGAACTTTGCCCCAACTTACAGTGAGGTTGTCAATCTCACTGGTTTTGCTGAAGCAAAGGATTAAATGTATTGTGTGGAAGATAGTAATTGCTTGTAGAAATTAAATAGTAAAATAGTGAATAGTAGATTGTAGATTGATGGTAAAAGACTGGACCGGGGTCCATAGTTCACTAGTGGTGATTCTCCTTAAGATAGATGACATGTTGGGTGAACAAATTACAGCGGGGCAATTGACAGACACCGAGAAAGCATACATGCATATACTAATCATCTTGACTCCTATGATGTAACACCCTAGAATCGGCCCTATGCAAGTTTTAGCCCTTTCCGCCAAACCCGCATAGAAACGATTCAAGGACGCCCACCAGGCACTTTCGTGCGGGTGGAAAACGAAGTAATACCATTACACAACAGTCCTCGATGGGACCCACATAACAGATATATACAACAATGACTCCGTGAGTCAAGAATACAGATATACAATACAAAGATCCAAATCACCTTGGAAACGATAGAGCGTCCGACTACGGACAAGATGCAAATGGGGCTAAGAGCCCTGAAGAATAACCAATGGCGTCCATAACCCTGCCCAGGCCAAGCCAGAAGGTAACCCTGCTAACGACGGCGATCTCAAACCTGCTAAAACAAAAGGGGTGCCGACAAAGGGCAAAGGAAAAAGAGGAGTGTCAGTACTGAGGCCAGTACATGGCGAGGCTAGAATTCGGCGGCTCTCGCCTACATAGGTATGGTGGGCTGAAGCGGCAGCGCAGCGGCACTAAACAACCTATAGAGACTCGATACAACTGGCGGTTATCAGAGAGGGATAAGAAAGACCTATTCGTATCCAGCCTGAAGCTAACACCAAACAAACCCATCCTGGTATTTCCCCCTCGATACCAAGCGAGGAAGTCGGACCAAGAAACTCACACAGTTGGCAATTTTACTCATTTCGTTATAGTTGCAGCAATTACTAATCAAATATAGATATTAGGAGTCATCATGATAGCATAAGTAGTGGACAGTTTTAATCACCATTCCGTTGTAGTTGGAACATTTACTAGTCAGATATAATTGTCCTAAGGAATCCCAAAACCCAATAGTTGTTGGCACTTTTATCACATTCCATTGGAGTTGCAATACTTACTAGGCAGGTATAGTATGACACAGATCACCACAGATCCACCAATTGTTGGCACTTTTAATATCCATTCCGTTATAGTGAGGCTGATTACTAGTCACATATTAAGTCAAATTTATAGCACTACTTTAGTTATGCTTGTCTATGATCAAGATACTGTGCTCCAAGTCGTCCATAACCGCGGACACGGCTTTCAGAAAGTTTTACCCTGCAGGGGTGCACAAATAGCAACACACACTCAATCAACCTCGGAAAAACCAACTCAAAACCCAACGAGGCATTCACGACAAAGCGATCACAGGATTCATAAATATTTCAGGGGGCCACCCCACTAAGCTACCCGCAACGAAGTTGGCCGGCTCTGGAACGGACCCAGGGTTTGTGTCAATGGCTGTAAACGACTGGGAACCCGAAAGTGTGACTGGGCTTGTCGATACCGCGAAAACACTTCGCGGTCCTAAACAGTACAGGTGCTCCACGCACAATCTTAAATAAAGCAGTAACATGGCATAAGTACAGGATAGTAATAAAACCCCAAACTAGTTTGTGGCCCCAAGAAATAGAAATGAATCAAGCTCTGGCTTAGGGGGGTCCATAAGGCCTCCCGGATGTGGATAGTGCAAAAAATCAAGGAACAGGTATCAAGTACTCGGGGTCCTACGGGACACAAGTGAGCGTGGAAGAACCAAATAACATCTATTGCCCACCGATGCCTCTGCGGTAGTTATATCTAGCATTTTAATGGTTGTAATTGAAGTCATGATCAACTCCACCATTAAGCATCTCCACCAATAACATCTGCCAGCATTTCAACAACTGTGGTACTTGACAACACGAGATCCCACCTGAGCAAGCGACTACGACTCGCAAGGCCAGCTATCTACCAAACACAGGTAATAGGAGGTGTCCAAGGCAATATAGAGGCTACACGGGATATATCTGGTACGGAACACTAAAGCATCGCGACACGGATAGCAATAGATCAACAGGAGGAAATAAAGACTATAAATGCAAAATAGGAAGAAGGGGAAGGGATGCTCTCCTGGGAAAACACTGCCGACGGATCATATCCGGAGAACTTGTCGATACTCGCATCCACTCATCGGCCTAATCCGCGAAGAAGCAAACACTAGAAGAAACACCGGATGCACTATTTAATACTACGGCAAAAGATCCGGCATGATTATGATATGATGCATATGCGGTGCAATTAGACAGTATTAAGCGGAACCGGGGTCCCGACAATTAACTATATGGTTCAAGTGATTTAACACTCCCGCAATTTAAATGTTGTATTAACAGGGTGAAACATGGCATCGGTTCGCTACACCAATTTAAATGGAGTCCGGAATAAGACTAGAATAGCCCGCATATAGACTCCATATTTAATCATGCGGTGAATCGGCATAATGCCCCCAACCCACTGAATATGTATGCGGTCATGAATGATTTAATGCAGCAAGTTGGTATCATATATTATAAAAATAGGAGAATGGATCAGGGTTACACATTAGGGGGGGTTCGGATCTAAGGTTCTCGAGGTTCGACGGGGATCGGTCTTCGGATCTTGGGTCAGGTCGCCGGTAGATCTTGGTGTTCAGGGCTTCTCCGGCGAACTTGGCTGCCGGTTCTTGGGGATCGGATCCGTGGTCTTCGGGGTACGGGGGTCTTCGGATCCCGAGATCGGGGGTCTTGGGGTTCTGGGTAGGCGATCTTGAGGTGCATCCTTGTCTTCACGAGATCTTGTCGAACCTTGTCACCTTGCGAGCACACTGATTCTATGCAGATCTTCTCGAGGGAACAGAGACGAACAAGGCACAAGTGACCATCTGGCTGCAACGAACATATCACAAACATGCTACTGCTAGAGGATTACAAATTATCGGTCTCACCACACAATAGTGTATCCATCTAGAAGGAGCACGGGCAGCAACAAGCCAAGCACGGAGGCAACTGCGTGGACGGTGGCATCTTGGAAGTCTGCTTGGACGCAGAGGGGACAAGGAGTAGGTGCACCGGAAAGGAGGGCGAGGCCGAGCCGGCGTGATGGCGGCACGGCGCGGCCAGGAGGAGCTCGGCTCAGCGGCGACGTGGCAGAGGCGACGACGCGCAGCGGTCGCGGGGGGGAGGGGGAAGACGAGGCCGGAGGACGGCGAACGGCGGCGGCGGGCGCACCTGCGGCAGGGCGCCAGGTGGTTGGTGACGGTGAAACGGAGAGGGGTGCCCGGGCGCGAAAGCTTGCTCGCGGCGAGGTCGACGCAGAGGGACCCAGGCTCGGCAGGTCGTCGGGGAGGAAGACGAAGAGGCGGAACAGCAGGGAGAGAGGGAGGCCGACGGTGGCGCCGGCCTGCGTGAGGGAGCGGGGCAAGGAGGTGATACGCGGGGCCTAGGGCTTGGCGAGGACGACGGGCCGAGGCGGCGCGTCTGTGGAAGGCATCAGGTGCGACGCGGGGAGCGGCGAGGGAGGAGGAGATGGTGGCGGGCCGGCTCCGGCAGAGGGCGGCGATGGGAATCTGGAGATGGGGGAGGCGCGGGCGGCGGCCATGGCGCTTGGCGGTGGCGAAGGCGGCAATGGAGAGACGAGAGGGCGACACGGGGATCGGGGCAGGTGGGTGTGGGGGGTTGTGCAGGTGGTGGGCCAGGGGTGGGGATGGCGTTGGCGTGTAGCAGCCAGCGGGCGGCACGCACGCGCGGGTGGGTGGCGATGGGTGGTTGTCTGGGGAGTGGACCAGGTGGCTGTGTGAGGGAAGTGGAGGGAGTTGGGGGTGAGGTGGCAGCGGGTGAGTGGGTGAAGATTGGGCCAGGGTGATGTGGCGCGATGTGATAGGGTGGGGTGAGGTGGAGGGGGCTGGGTAGATTAGGGTTGGGTAGATTAGGGATTTTGGACAGGCTGGTTAGCAGGGTAATTTTTGGGGGTGGCCGGCTGGGTCGGATCGGCCCGGTTGGCTGTCCCCTAAAAATAAAATAAAATATTTATTATTTAAAACGGGCTTTTGAAAACCGTTTATAGACGAACAAAAATATTCCGGAGACCCGGGTTTTAATTTGAAATAAAGACGGGGCGTTTAGAAAACAAAAACAGACTTTTCGAAAATAGTTTTAGATAAACCATGCATGATGATGACGATGCTCAAATGCAAGGTGGCATGATGACATGAGCATGCGATCATGATGATGTGCAACACAAAAACACCGCGATTTTCTAGTAGTGGTTTTAGTGGGGCGCCACATATGAGATTTGATTGGGCATTACAACATTCTGCATAAACCGTAATCCAACTACATCTATGACTAATAATCCACCTTCAGGTTATCATCTGACCCCCCCCCCCCCCCTCTAGTATTAAGTTGCAAGCAACAGATAATTGCATTAGCCTAAGTGTGTAAAGTAAACAATATGATTGACCTATGGATAAAGGATTGATGTTTTCTCCCTAGTAGCAACAACACATCTAGTACCTTAGAGATTTCTATCACTTCCCCAGATTACTAGACGCAAGAACCCACTATCGAGCATAAATACTCCCTCTTGGAGTTGCTAGCATCTGCTTGGCCAAGATAGCTACTAACAACAAAAAGCATGCAAGATCACAAATAACATAGACATGATAGAAACAATAATAAATCTAAAATAGCATCTCAATATCCATCGGATCCCCACAAACACAACATGTAATATTACAAATAGATGATCTTGATCATGAACGGAGCTCACAAGATCTAAACATGGTAGCACAAAGGAGGAGAACCAACCATCTAGCTACTACATGGACCCGTAGTCCAGGGATGAACTACTCATGCATCACACTGGAGGCAGGCATGGTGATGAAGAAGGCCTCCAGGGTGATCTCTCCCCTCCGGCAAGGTGCCAAAAAGAGCTTCAGATCCCTCCTGATCTAGGGATGGAGATGATGGCAGCTATAGACTCCTTCGTGGATTTTTGATCGGGTCCTTAGGGTTTTCGTCCCGGGAGGCTTTTATAGGCGGATGGGCAAGCTCGGTGGAGTGCCAGGGGCCCACACCAACTGGTGGCGTGGCTAGGGCTGGCCGCACCGCCATAGGGTGTGGCCACCTCCTGGCCCCCCTTCGGCTACCCTTTGGACTCTGTGTTGCTTCGGGTAAAATATTGACTTTGGCTTTTGTCTGGTCCAATTCCGAGAATATTTCCTTACTAGCTTTTCTAAAACCAAAAACAGCAGAAAACATGCAACTGGCACTATGGCATCTTGTTAATAGGTTAGTTCCATAAAATGTGTAAAAAATACTCCAAAGTGTGGACAAAACAAAAGAAAGTAGATATAAAACAAGCATGGAACATCAAAAATTATAGATACGTTTATGACATATCAACATCCCCAAGCTTAACTCCTGCCCGTCCTCGAGTAGGTAAGTGATAAAAAGAAAGAAATAATTTTTGGGGTGACATGCACCATCACAATCTTGATCAAGGTATTTGTAAAACATCGATAGCTCAGATCATAGTACTTTAACATAGACATGAAAGATATAGTTCTAACAATAAGACATAGCAACTATGTTGTAACATGAAAAGGTACAAACAAAAGATTCATGAATAACAATGCTTTGAAATATGTTTGTTTGTTTCACATATAGGAAACATAATAAGAATGGTATTCAGCTTGTCTCTCATAGTGTAGCAAAACATAAATGCATAGGACACCTTCAAAGTTCATAAGGGTGACTAGATATAGATAGTTTAAGAACAAGCAATATCAAAGTTATGAATCAATCAACATGTTTTGGGACAATGCACATTAAACTAAGAATGGCCACTATGCTATCTCAATAGGTGCATAAAGATAGAAGATGGAGACTCAACATAAAAATTAAAAGAAAGGTCCTTCATAGAAGGAAGCAGGGATTCAAGTTTCATAAAGAGCTTCCAAAAATTATGGTACTTATTAGCTTTCAGCTCTCATTGCCCCTATCATAAGCATCTTTAGGTGATTAAGGTTAAAGTGAACAAATATGGGGATATGATTGACAAGTTATAAGCTGAAAATCTCATGTCCCTTGCTTACAAGACCGTTCCTCATGCTACTCAACTTTAGTCACAAGTAAGTTCTTGTCATTGTAAGTACATGTGTATCATAGAGAACCGCCAACGGGGTACCCCTTGCCCGATGATACGGAAGATTCCCCATATCAAAATGACAAGGCAAGCAGACAATGAGCATCTCAGCAATCCTTTTATTTCCTATTTGCATAGGTTCTCTCTTTTTTTCTCTTTTTTTTCTTTCCTATTTGCATAGGTCTTTTTTTATAAAGAGGATGCTTCATAGATTGCTCACTATGGTTACGCTGGAGGTTTCCACCATGATTAGGCATAGCTTAGACCAGCCGCCCAAGCGTTTCGCTGACACATATACGAACTCCATGAGCCTTACAAGCTCCCCTTTCATTTCACACCGCCGGGATCCATAAGCAAAAGAACATGATATCAACTAAATAAAGTGCAATGTTGAAAGTGTTCCCCTGAAAACATGGTTCTGCTAATTCACAATTTACAAAACGCAAGCATATACGCAACATAGATGGGCACAATGGTTCAAGTTTATTAAGTGCAAGAAAAGTAAAGTGTGCGTCAAGTTCGTGAGAGCTTTAATCACTAATTTTCACATAACAAGTTTAATTCGGAAGGTAGATAAAAACATGAATATACTTGGAATAGCAAATGCTAATAGGTAGGTATGGTGGACTCTTTGGAATAACTTGGTTTTATTTGGAATTGGATGCATGAGTAGAACTCATACTTGGTATGGAGGCTAGCAAAAGACTGAGAGCGACCAACTAAGAGAGCAATAATGGCCATAATCATGTAGAGTGACAAAACATTATTAATTAAAGCATAAAGTGATATTACAAGTCGAAAAATAAATGATCATAGAGGTTATGGTGACTTGGTATAGTCTTAACATGATGTGAGCATGCACCAAGTCAACCCAAATAAAGCATCAAAGGAGAATACCACAATACAATGCTTTAATATGCTAAAACAACGCATGATTCTTTCAAGGCACATTAAGCAATCTAAATTATTTGTAACAAGTCATGCTACAGCAATAATCACTAAGCATAAAGCCAAAACAATATCAAGCATGACATGACAAAGTCTAAGTCACAGTCAAAAACCAGCTCCTTTTATACCACTTATAAGCATGAACTTTCCTACTCTTTTCCAATCCAAACCAACTTATTTGCAAACTAATGAATGAATGCGAGGGTCCAACCAATTTATTCAAGCAAACTAAGCAAAATAAAACTAAAAACAACAATGAAGACGCTTCAAGAACAACACAATTGTGCATGAAACGATAAAAATGAAGTGTTTGGAAGAGAACCTGAGATTTTTATTGATGAAGAAGGGGATGCCCCTTGGGCATCCCCAAGCTTTGAGGCCTGTACTTCTTGAATATTTCTTTGGGTGACACGGGTGGCATCCCCATGCTTGAGATTTTGTCCATACTTCATCTTATCACATTGTTCTTCCCTACACCTGAAATTTTTCCTTCATACAAAACTTCACACAATCTTTATTAGCAACATTAGTGTACTCAAGATAATAAGTCTTTAGGTTCAGTTTCAACACAAGTAAACTTCCATTAAAACACAAGCTACTATAGCACTTCCTTTTAAAAGTTCAAGTGATCAAAGAGAACTCAAAGAGAAAGAGATTAAGAGGCAAATGCAAATAATGGCAGAAATCTGTCAAAACAGATCAGCAGGTAAAAACCGAATTTTTCGAAGACCTTCTGTTGCTCAAATCGAAAAGTGTTTAACTAAAGAAAGTTGGATAACAACCTGGGGTAGAATCACAAAAAATTTACAGCTCAATCCGACATACAGATATTTTTCACGAATTTTTATAGCAAAGCACAAAAATCTATTTCGGGACAGCAACTTTCCCAAGACTTATTTCTCTCTCATTAGAGGTTACTCTTGGCATAAAAACCACACAAAAAGGATAAGGATAGGTTATTACAGAGGCAATAACTTCCAAGACTCAACAAAAGATTCCTAACGAAATTTGGGTTATCTCCCAATAAGTGTTTTTCTTTAACGCCTTTGAGCTAGGCATAAGAAGCAAGAATCAAGTATTCTCAACTGAAGAAGCATTAAGACAAAATTTCTTACCCCTACCTTTCTTACCTTTATTCTTCTCCCTGGGGAACGATTGATTGTTTGGTGGAGATGCAAAGTGCATGATGCCGTTTTCCACATCTATTATTGCTCCAAGGAGTTTTAGAAGGGATCTTCCAAGTGTAATCTGCCATTTTCCTACACATTCAATAACAAGATAATCAGTAGACACCACTTTCCCTAGAATCTTTTTAAACACTCCTTCAGCTATTCCAATGGGTAATATTATGGCATTATTAGTAAGAGATATTTCTTCTCCCCCTTCAGAAAGTCCCCAAAGATTTAAAGATTCATAGATATCTTTATGCATAAGGCAAAATTCAGACATGGTATCACAGCGAGCATGAAAAGTTTCATTATTTATAACAACTTTTACTGTAGGAAGCCATTTTAAAGGTTCATAATTTTTTGGGACATATTCATGATGCTCCCTAAGCATGTTATAGCATTCATTTAAACTAGCAGTATTGGTCTCAAGAGTGTTCAATCTAGCAAATATGTTTATAAAGGAGGAATCAGACTTGTTAGGCAAGTCATATGTTGCAACCAAATTTTTATGGAATTAAAAGCTTCACCCTCATTGCATTGGAGGAAATCTACTCCTACTACAACATCCAAAGCATATCTATAGCAAAGAGCAGTTCCAAAGTAAAAACTGCTAAGAAACAAGCTTAGAGTCATTTTAGGTTCATTTTTTCATGTAAATTAGAGATTCTAGACCAAGCTTCTTTGAAACTCTCTTCAATTCCTTGTTTGAAAGTAAAAATCATTTCCTCAGGCGACATAGTGATTGGAGCAATGCTAGACATAATGGCAATATAAAATAGGAACTAGAATTTTTTGTGTTTTTGATACAGAAGAGCAAACATGTACAACTAATTTTTTTGTGTTTTGATAAAGGAACCAAGAAAACAAAGTAGAAATAAAATAAGCAAAACAAAAAAACAAAGTAAAGAGATTGGTTATGAAGGACTCCCCTTGTGAACCTGTCCTTGACTCCCCGGCAACGGCGCCAGAAAAAGTGCTTGATGGCTCAAAATATGATGAGCTTGCTGGGAACCCCAAGAGGAAGGTATGATGAGCATAGCAGCAAGTTTTCCCTCAGTTATGAAACCAAGGTTATCGAACCAGTAGGAGCAAGGAAACAACCCCAAGGTGTTGTCTCCAACTTGGAATCCTGCACAACACAACCAGAGAACTTTTCCCCAACTTACAGTGAGGTTGTCAATCTCACCGGTTTTGCTGAAGCAAAGGATTAAACGTATTGTATGGAAGATAGTAATTGCTTGCAGAACATAAACAATAAAACAGTAAATAGTAGATTGTAGATTGATGGTAAATGACTGGACCGGGGTCCATAGTTCACTAGTGGTGATTCTCCTTAAGATAGATGACATGTTGGGTGAACAAATTACAGCGGGGCAATTGACAGACACCGAGAAAGCATACATGCATATACTAATCATCTTGACTCCTATGAGATTTGATTGGGCATTACAATATTATACATAGACCGTAATCCAACTACATCTATGACTAATAATCCACCTTCAGGTTATCATCCGAACCCCCTCCAGTATTAAGTTGCAAGCAACAGATAATTGCATTAAGAAAAGTGTGTAAAGTAAACAATATGATTGCCCTATGGACAAAGGATTGATGTTTCTTCCCTAGTAGCAACAACACATCTAGTACCTTAGAGATTTCTTTCACTTCCCCAGATTACTAGAGGCATGAACCCACTATCGAGCATAAATACTCCCTCTTGGAGTTGCTAGCATCTACTTGGCCACGATAGCTACTAACAACGGAAAGCATGCAAGATCACAAATAACATAGACATGATAGAATCAATAATAAATCTAAAATAGCATCTCAATATCCATCGGATCCCCACAAACACAACATGTAAGATTACAAATAGATGATCTTGATCATGAACGGAGCTCACAAGATCTAAACATGGTAGCACAAAGGAGGAGAACCAACCATCTAGCTACTACATGGACCCGTAGTCCAGGGATGAACTACTCATGCATCACACTGGAGGCAGGCATGGTGATGAAGAAGGCCTCCAGGGTGATCTCTCCCCTCTGGCAAGGTGCCGAAAAGAGCTTCAGATCCCTCCTGATCTAGGGATGGAGATGACGGCGGGTACAGACTCCTTCGTGGATTTTTGATCGGGTCCTTAGGGTTTTCGTCCCGGGAGGCTTTTATAGGCGGAAGGGCAAGCTCGGTGGAGTGCCAGGGGCCCACGCCAACTGGTGGCGTGGCTAGGGCTGGCCGCACCACCATAGGGTGTGGCCACCTTCGGCTGCCCTTTGGACTCCGTGTTGCTTCGGGTAAAATATTGAATTTGGTTTTTGTCTGGCCCAATTCCGAGAATATTTCCTTACTAGCTTTTTTGAAACCAAAAACAACAGAAAACAGGCAACTGGCACTGTGGCATCTTGTTAATAGGTTAGTTCCATAAAATGTGTAAAAATACTCCAAAGTGTGGACAAAACATAAGAAAGTAGATACAAAACAAGCATGAAACATCAAAAATATATATACATTTATGACATATCAGGCATCCCACAAATAGTCAAGCACACATAATATAGTAATTAAAATTAATCATAGACTAATGGAAAATATATGGAGGCACATCACATCTCACCAATCCCTTACATCTCCCACGCCCAAGGAACTTACTCACACATGAGAGAAGAAAGCATCATCAATACAATTAAGTAAAGGGAGTTCTTCTCGATATTACCATGGAGATCCACAATAAGAATGGAAAAGTAATCCAACACAATTCAAGATAGGAAGAAACAATCTCAAACCCTAATTTTGCAAGGTGAAGATCTCTCTCTCTCTCTCTCAGGTACAAGTAATGGCTATGGGGGTGTGATGGCTAGGAGGTCGAAGATCGTGGAGCAAGATGAAGAACGTCTTCTTCTCGTCCGGATCTCTTCTTTCTCCCTTCTAGATGGTATGGCGGCTGCTGTGTTATGATTTCACGTTTGGCCTCTTCACGGAAGTTGTCCGTTTTGACAAGACGGAGGCGGTGGCAGCTATATGGCGGGAACTATACGGTCGGAAAAATGTTCTCGCCGTAAAGTTGCTCATTAAAGCCTCTGTGTGCTTACCTCGATTGCTTCCAAAGAGAGACTTGATTATTTTCACCTAAATATTGTGTTTCTCTTGTTAAAAACTTCTGTTGACATTCAGAACCTGAAACACACATTAAAAACCAAGTTTTCTTCGCTACCGAAGTATTAGCGTTAGGTATAGCTAGAAAATGATCAAATCCGGGAGAAAACCATCAATAAAAAACATCAAAAATGTGTCGAATCTCACAGCTATCAACTCCCTGAAGCTTAGATGTTGCTCGCCCTCGAGTGACAAGGAAATAAGGAAGAATAGCGGAGATTCAAGACTAAAAATAAAAGAACTTGCAGGCTTGAATTGGTGTCAAATTCTTTTATTCATGGTTCCTGCAATCTTAAACATCATCATACAAGTATTCACAAGATTGCACTGAGTCCACTTCCTAACCATGTATATCATGCTAGAAAATAAATCATATGCCAGAGCAAGTGTTAAAAGTTTAGCTAGGAAGATGAGATAAATTCTTTCGGTGTCTCTCTTTGTTGAGAGATGAAAACTTTTTGATTTTGTTTCATTAATCAATTAAGAGTACTCAAGTTGGCACCAAAACATTCAATTTAAAAACAACTCATCTACTCCCATGTCAAAATTTCAAGACTCTCAAAGCACCTTTTTTCCTTTTCTTGCCTTTCAAAAACTTCAGCTCTTTCATAGACAAATCATGCCACTATTTTTAACATGTTAATTGGGACTGTGTTGTGCACTCGTGACCATGTCAATAAATAATTGTTGAGCAATAGTGGGCCAGAGGAGTACTACAACTTCACTTGGAACATGAAACCATGAGGAGACTAAAATTTTACCCGTCATAGCATTGCTGCTACAGACATTTACATAACTCAATAGCCAAAATCAAGTGGTTTCCCACATTTAGATCGTTCGTTGGCTAGCGGAGTTAATAGTTCCCCATGGAGCACGAAAGTGTGGTAATGACACGCGTAAAGCAATATCTTACTATCGGGTTTATTTATATTAAGCTCAAATGGGATGGAGTAGTTCTAAAATCAAACCCTTTGGGCTAAAAATGGACTCAAGTCATCTTTTAGATGCTTTTTCTTGTTGTAAAAATGTAGGAAGTATTTTTTAACCAAGTTCATTGCTCATTGTTTCAAAGCTAAAAAGGAGACACTAGCAAAGGAGTATAATTTATAGGATAGCAAGCTAAGTGGGGAGTGACTCCAGTGCAAGCGAGTAAATAATTGTAGGGTCAATTCAAGGTTGCAGAAAAGGTGATGAGAGGAATGTGATACCTCCTCTTGTTTGCTTCGTTCTCGTACTCGAGGCGAACCCCCTCTATATTTCCCTATTGCCAAGTCACCTGAAATTGAGCAATCTCCGAGAGAAACAAAGAAATGAATTTGCAATAAAGGTTACCACTATTTTTTATTTATTTTTGGTTTAGGAATGCAAACTGAAAATAAACATGCAATTTTTAAGAAGTAAAATAAATCAAAAGAAGAAAATAAAAATATAAATGCAAGGTTTGGAGGTTTTCAAACTGTTGGAGATATGCCCAAGAGGCAATAATAAAAGTAGTTATTATTATATCTTTGTGTTTATGATGAATGTTTACATCCCATGCTATAATTGTATTATTAGGAAACACTAATACTTGTGTGTTTTGTAAACATAAGAGAGTCCCTAGTAAGCCTCTTGTTGAACTAGCTTGTTAATTAATTGATGATCATGGTTTCCTAATCATGGACATTAGGATGTGATTAATAACAAGGTTATATCATTAGGAGAATGATGTGATGGACACACACCCATAGTAAGCGTAGCATAAGATCAAGTCATTAAGTTCGTATTGTTGTAAGCTTTCAAATACATAGTAACCTATTCCTTCGACCATGAGGTTATGTTAATCACCATCACCGGATGGAATACTTTGATGACATCAAACGCCGCTTCATAACTGGGTGGTTATAAAAGTGTCATTGGGTATTCTGAAAGTATGTGTTGAAGCGCATGAACCAAGATTGGGATTTGTCCATCCATATGACGGATAGATATGCTCTAGGCCCTCTCGGTGGAATGTCATCTAGTTAGCTTGCAAGCATGTGACTAGGTCACAAGGGATGACATATCACGGAACGAGTAAAGAGTACTTATCAGTAACGAGGTAGAACTAGGTATGGAGATGCCGACGATCAAACCTCGGATAAGTATAGTATCGCGAGACAAAGGGAATTAGTTTCGTATGTAAATGGTTCAATCGATCACGAAGTCATCGTTGAGTATGTGGGAGCCATTATGGATCTCCAGGTCCCGCTGATGGTTATTGATAGGAGATGTGTCTCTGTCATGTCTGCATATTCACGAACCGTAGGGTGACACACTTAAGGTTCGAAGTTGTTTTAAGTAGATATGGAATGTGCGTTGGAGACTGAATGTTGTTCGGAGTCTCGGAATGGATCCGGGACAACACGAGGAGATCCGGAATTGTTCGGAGAATAAGATTCATATATTGGGGATCATTTTCTGAGTTAGGAAATGTTCCGGAGTGTTTGTATGGAGATTCTAGAAGGTTTCAGAATGTTCTGGAAGGTTCTAAGAGGATTTCTTGGAGTTTGCTTGAAAACCAAGAAAGGATCAAAGGAGTCCTGGTGGGGCAAGACACGGATTCGTGGGGGAGGAGGACTCCTCCCCCCTTCCCACCGCCGGCCATAAGAGGGAAGTCCTACAAGGACTCCCCCTCCCCAGGCGTGCCCTCCCCCCCTTAAATAGAAGGGCAGGGGCGCCCCCTCCTAGCCCTCTCTCACAACTCCAATCTCTGCCGCCTCTCTCCTCCTCCTTTCTTCTGCACAGGCATAGGCGAAGCCCTGCAGAATTCTCTACTCCACCACCACCACCACGCCGTCGTGCTGCTGGGATTCCGTGGAGAAGATCTACTACCTCCGTTGCTCGCTGGAACGGGGAGAGGAAGGTCTGCTTCGACTCCGCACGTGTGACCGACTGCGGAAGCGCTGCCGAAACGTGGCGCCGGAAGGATCGTCTACTTGACCGACGGCGGAAGCGCTACTGGTACACGACGCCGGAAGGATCGTCCACACGATCTTGAGATCGGCAAGTGATCGACTACATCAACCACGAGATCTAATCTCGTTAACGCTTTCAGATCTACGAGGGTTAGTTCCTATCTATCTCGTTGCTCATGTCTAATAGATTAGATCTTAGCTTTTATCTAGATTAGATCTGGGTTTTGTTCGTTCTTGCGGTAGAAATTTTTTGTTTTCCATGCTACGAACCCATCAGTGGTATCAGAGCCGTATCTATGCATAGATCTGTTGCACGAGTAGAACACAATGTTTTTGTGGGCGTTGATGCTTTTGTTGTCGGTGTCTTAGCGTGTACTTTGCATCTTGCGGCATGGTGGGATGAAGCGGCTCGGGCTAACATTACATGTCATCGCACATGAGACTTGCTCCACGCTTGACGTGCACCTTGCTTTGCACAAGTGGCTTTGCGGGTGTCTGTCTCTCCCACCATAGTTAAGATTCAATTTACAATGAGCATCTTGACAACACTTGTATCAACGTTGTGGTCCTTGTTCGTAGGTAAGATCGGTCTTATGCGAAAGCCCCAAACCACGTAAAACATGCAAAGAAAATTAGAGGCGTCTAACTTGTTTTTGCAGGGGTTTTGTGATGTGATATGGCCATCATGTGATTGTGATTGTATTTGATGTATGCAATGATCCTTGTTGTAATATGGCAACCGGCAGGAGCCTAATGGTTGTCTTTAATTCTGTTAAGACCTGCGTGTCTATTCATCTTGTAATAGCTTTATTCCAAGTAGTTGTAATAGTTGCTAGTGATGATGGACAACCATGAAGCGGCGCCACTGACCTTGACGCAATGCTGGTGATGATGGAGATCATGTTCGTGCTTTGGAGATGGAGATCAAAGGCGCAAGAAGAAAGGGCCATATCATACCACACTTATTATGAATTGCCTGTGATGTTAATCCTTTATGCATCTTGTATTGCTTAGATCGCGACGACAGCATTATAAGATGATCCCTCTCACTAAATTTCAAGTAATAAAGTGTTCACCCTTAGTTGGCACCGTTGCTAAGACTCGTCGTTTCGAAGCATCTCGTGATGATCGGATGTGATAGATTCTACGTGTGCATACAACGGGTGCAAGCCAGATTTGCACATGCGGAAACTAAGGTTGTCTTGACGAGCCTAGCATGTACAGACATGGTCTCGGAACACGGAATACCGAAAGGTAGAGCATGAGTCATATAAATGATATGATGAACATGAAGATTGTTCGCCGATGAAACTACATCTTCTCTCGTGAAGATCGCACTTGGTGTAGTGGACTTGGTTCGTGTAATCACTAAGACAATGTGAGCGATGTTGTTTTGAGTGGGAGTTCACCTAGTTAGTTTAAGAATTAAATTTCAACTCAATTTGTCATAAACTTAGTCTAAACTACTTGCAAATTGTTGTAGATTATGGTGACCCCCTCCATCAATTTCAATGCGTTCCTAGAGAAAGAAAAGCTTAAGAACAATGGAAGCAATTTCACGGACTAGTTCCGTGGACTGAAGATCGTCCTCAGGGCTGGTCAGTTGACCTATGTGCTCGATGCACCGCTAGGTGACCCACCTGTAGATAATGCCACCGATGACGAAAAGAATGTTTTCGCCACTCGGAAAATTCATTACTCCATAGTTCAGTGTGCCATCCTGTACGGTTTAGAATCGGAGCTCCAGAAGCGTTTTGAGCACCACGACCCGTTCGAGATCATTAAGGAGCTCAGGATAATTTTTGAGACTCGCGCGGCCATGGAGAGCTATGAGGCCTCCGAAAAATTCTTTAACTGTAAGATGGAAGAGGGAAGCTCCGTTAGCGAGCACGTGCTCACCATGTCTGGGTACGCTAAGAAGCTCCAAGAGTTGGGAATATTGATTCCTAATGAATTGGGGATTCACCGTCTCCTTCAATCACTGCCACCAAGTTACAAGAACTTTGTGATGAACTACAACATGCACTGCATGAACAAGACGTTGCCTGAACTATCATCCATGCTGTAAACTGCTGAAGTGGAGATCAAGAAGGAGCACCAAGTGTTGATGGTCAATAAGACCACCAATTTCAAGAGACGGGGCAAGCCTAAGAACAAGGGCAACTTCAAGAAGGACGGCAAGAAAGCTGCCGCACCTGCTAAGAAGCCCAAGGCTGGTCCTAAACCTGAAACTGAGTGCTTCTACTGCAAGGGTGCTGGTCACTGGAAGCGTAACTGCCCCAAGTACCTGGCGGATCTGAAGAACGGCAACATCAAGAAGAAAGGTATATTTGATATATGTGTTATAGATGTGTATCTTACTAGTAATCGTAGTAGTGCCTGGGTATTTGATACTGGTTCGGTTGCTCACATTTGTAACTCGAAACAGGAGCTGCGGAATAAACGAAGACTGGCAAGAGACGAGGTGACGATGCGCGTTGGAAATGGCTCCAAGGTTGATGTGATCGCCGTCGGCACGCTCCCTCTACATCTACCTTCAGGATTAGTTTTAAATTTAAATAATTGTTATTCGGTGCCTGCGTTAAGCATGAACATTATATCTGGATCCTGTTTATTACGAGACGGTTACTCTTTTAAGTCCGAGAATAAAGGTTGTTCGATTTATATGAGTAATATCTTTTATGGTAATGCACCTGAGATGAATGGTTTATTCTTACTGAATCTCGATAGTAGTGATACACATGTTCACAACATAGATGCTAAACGAATTAAATTGAATGATAATTCTACATACATGTGGCACTGTCGTCTTGGTCACAATGGAGTGAAGCGTATGAAGAAACTCCATTCTGATGGACTTCTTGAATCACTTGATTTTGAATCACTTGAAAGATGCGAAGCATGTCTAATGGGAAAAATGACTAAGACTCCATTCTCTGGAATAATGGAGCGAGCTACAGACTTGTTGGAAATAATACATACTGATGTGTGCGGTCCAATGAGTGTAGCATCGCGTGGTGGATATCGTTATGTTCTCACTTTCACGGATGACTTAAGTAGATATGGGTATGTCTACTTTATGAAACATAAGTCCGAAACTTTCGAGAAGTTTAAGGAATTTCAAAGTGAAGTGGAAAATCATCGTAACAAGAAGATTAAGTTTCTACGTTCGGACCACGGAGGTGAATATCTAAGTTATGAGTTTGGCATGCATTTAAAGAAATGTGGAATACTTTCGCAGTTGACACCGCCAGGAACACCACAGCGTAATGGTGTGTCCGAACATCGTAATCGAACTCTCTTAGATATGGTTCGGTCTATGATGTCTCTTATAGATTTACCGCTATCGTTTTGGGGCTATGCATTAGAGACAGCCGCATTCACTTTAAATAGGGCACCATCTAAATCCGTTGAAACGACACCGTACGAATTGTGGTTTGGTAAGAAACCTAAGTTTTCGTTCCTTAAAGTTTGGGGTTGCGAGGCATATGTAAAGAAGTTACAACCTGATAAGCTAGAACCCAAAGCGGAGAAATGCGTCTTCATAGGATACCCTAAAGAAACAATTGGGTATACCTTCTATCATAGATCCGAAGGCAAAGTTTTCGTTGCAAAGAATGGATCCTTTCTTGAGAAGGAGTTTCTCTCGAAAGAGGTGACTGGAAGGAAAGTAGAACTCGATGAGGTTATTGAACCTTCTCTCGGATTTGAGAGTAGCGCAGCACCGGAAGATGTTTCTGTGCCGCCTACACCAATTGGAGAGGAAGCTAATGATAATGATCATGAAACATCAAGTGAAGTTACTGCTGAACCTCGCAGGTCAACGAGGGTTTGTACCACTCCTGATTGGTATGACTCTGCCTTGAACGTCATGTTGGTGGACAACACTGATGACCCTGCGACGTATGAAGAAGCTATGGTGAGCCCAGATTTCGACAAATGGCTAGAAGCCATGAAATCCGAAATGGGATCCATGTACGAAAACCAAGTGTGGACTTTGGTGGACTTACCGGATGGCCGTAAGGCTGTCGAGAAAAAATGGATTTTCAAGAGAAAAATAGATGTTGATGGTAATGTTACCGACTATAAAGCTCGACTTGTCGCGAAAGGGTTCCGACAAATTCAAGGAGTTGACTATGATGAGACTTTCTCACCAGTAGCGAAGCTAAAGTCTGTGAGGATTTTGTTAGCAATTGCTGCATATTTCGATTATGAGATTTGGCAGATGGATGTCAAAACGACGTTCCTTAATGGTGACATTGAGGAAGAGTTGTATATGGTACAACCCAAGGGTTTTGTCGATCCTAAAGATGCTGACAAGGTATGCAAGCTTCAGCGCTCCATTTATGGACTGAAGCAAGCATCCCGAAGTTGGAATCAACGTTTTGATAAAGTAATCAAAAACTTTGGATTTATACAAACTTATGGAGAAGCTTGTATTTACAAGAAAGTGAGTAGGAGCATTGTAGCATTCCTAGTACTATATGTAGATGACATATTGTTGATTGGGAATGATATAGAACTTCTTAATAGCGTCAAAACCTATTTGAATAATAGTTTTTCAATGAAGGATCTTGGCGAAGCGGCATACATTCTAGGCATCAAGATTTATAGAGATAGATCAAGACGCCTAATAGCGCTTTCACAAAGTACATACTTGGACAAAGTTCTAAAGAAGTTTAGAATGGAAGATAGGAAGAAAGGTTTCGTGCCCATGTTGTCAGGTAAGACCTTGAGTAAAACTCAAAGTCCAGCTACGGCAGAAGATAGAGAGAAAATGAATAATATTCCCTATGCCTCGGCCATAGGTTCTATCATGTATGCTATGCTGTGTACAAGACTGGATATAGCACATGCTATTAGTTTGACTAGCAGATATCAAAGTGATCTTGGAATGGAACACTGGACAGCGGTCAAGAATATCCTAAAGTACCTAAATAGGACTAAGGATATGGTTCTTTCTTATGGAGGTGATGAACAGCTTGTTGTAAACGGTTACACCGACGCTAGTTGGAACACCGATCCGGATGACTCGAAGTCACAGTCAGGATACGTATTTATTTTGAATGGTGCTGCAGTGAGCTGGAGGAGTGCGAAGCAAAGCGTTGTGGCGAAATCTTCAACTGAATCGGAATACATAGCTGCTTCGGAGGCTGCACAAGAAGCCGTTTGGATGAAGGAATACATTACTGAACTTGGCGTGGTTCCCAGTGCGTTGGACCCGATGGCCATCTACTGTGACAACACAGGTGCCATAGCTAATGCGCAGGAGCCAAGGTCACATAGCAAGCTGAAGCACATCAAGCTACGTTTCCACGCTATTCGCGAGTATGTCCGAGATGGTGACATAAAGATTTGCAAAGTACACACTGATCTGAATGTGGCAGATCCGTTGACTAAACCTCTCCCTAGGGCAAAGCATGACCAACACCAGAACGCCATGGGTGTTAGGTATATTACTATGTAATCTAGATTATTGACTCTAGTGCCAGTGGGAGACTGTTGGAGATATGCCCAAGAGGCAATAATAAAAGTAGTTATTATTATATCTTTGTGTTTATGATGAATGTTTACATCCCATGCTATAATTGTATTATTAGGAAACACTAATACTTGTGTGTTTTGTAAACATAAGGGAGTCCCTAGTAAGCCTCTTGTTGAACTAGCTTGTTAATTAATTGATGATCATGGTTTCCTGATCATGGACATTAGGATGTGATTAATAACAAGGTTATATCATTAGGAGAATGATGTGATGGACACACACCCATAGTAAGCATAGCATAAGATCAAGTCATTAAGTTCGTATTGCTGTAAGCTTTCAAATACATAGTAACCTATTCCTTCGACCATGAGGTTATGTTAATCACCATCACCGGATGGATACTTTGATGAGATCAAACGCCGCTTCATAACTGGGTGGTTATAAAAGTGTCATTGGGTATTCTGAAAGTATGTGTTGAAGCGCATGAACCAAGATTGGGATTTGTCCATCCATATGACGGATAGATATGCTCTAGGCCCTCTCGGTGGAATGTCATCTAGTTAGCTTGCAAGCATGTGACTAGGTCACAAGGGATGACATATCACGGAACGAGTAAAGAGTACTTATCAGTAATGAGGTAGAACTAGGTATGGAGATGCCGACGATCAAACCTCGGATAAGTATAGTATCGCGAGACAAAGGGAATTAGTTTCGTATGTAAATGGTTCAATCGATCACGAAGTCATCGTTGAGTATGTGGGAGCCATTATGGATCTCCAGGTCCCGCTGATGGTTATTGATAGGAGATGTGTCTCTGTCATGTCTGCATATTCACGAACCGTAGGGTGACACACTTAAGGTTCGAAGTTGTTTTAAGTATATATGGAATGTGCGTTGGAGACCGAATGTTGTTCGGAGTCTCGGAATGGATCCGGGACAACACGAGGAGATCCGGAATTGTCCGGAGAATAAGATTCATATATTGGGGATCATTTTCTGAGTTAGGAAATGTTCCGGAGTGTTTGTATGGAGATTCTAGAAGGTTTCGGAATGTTCTAGAAGGTTCTAGAGGATTTATTGGAGTTTGCTTGAAAACCAAGAAAGGATCAAAGGAGTCCTGGTGGGGCAAGACACGGATTCGTGGGGGAGGAGGACTCCTCTCCCCTTCCCACCGCCGGCCATAGGAGGGGAGTCCTACAAGGACTCCCCCTCCCCAGGCGCGCCCTCCCCCCCTTAAATAGAAGGGCAGGGGCGCCCCCTCCTAGCCCTCTCTCACAACTCCAATCTCTGCTACCTCTCTCCTCCTCCTTTCTTCTGCACAGGCATAGGCGAAGCCCTGCAGAATTCTCTACTCCACCACCACCACCACGCCGTCGTGCTGCTGGGATTCCGTGTAGAAGATCTACTACCTCCGCTGCTCGCTGGAACGGGGAGAGGAAGGTCTGCTTCGACTCCGCACGTGTGACCGACTGCGGAAGCGCTGCCGAAACATGGCGCCGGAAGGATTGTCTACTTGACCGACGGCGGAAGCGCTGCTGGAACGCGACGCCGGAAGGATCGTCCACACGATCTTGAGATCGGCAAGTGATCGACTACATCAACCACGAGATCTAATCTCATTAACGCTTTCGGATCTACGAGGGTTAGTTCCTATCTATCTCGTTTCTCATGTCTAATAGATTAGATCTTGGCTTTTATCTAGATTAGATCTGGGTTTTGTTCGTTCTTGTAGTAGAAATTTTTTGTTTTCCATGCTACGAACCCATCACAAACCTCCCCCAAGCTTAGGCTGTTACCAGGCTCAGTTGTTGCCATCATTTGGCGGCTGGTGTGGATACTGTTGGTAGTAGTTGCGGAAGTTGGTCATGAAGTGACTGAAGTTTTGAGTTAAGGCACTCACATCTTCATTCACTCCTTGTAGAATGTGTTCAATCTCCCCAACACGTTGGTTGAGCTGCTGGAATTCTTGGTAGGGACGTAGTTGTACTCCTGCTACGGCTGATTGGGCCATGGGTCCCAGGCTCCCTCTTGCTGCTGCTACTGTCCCTCCCAAGCAGGGTTGTATCCCTGCTCATCCTCATGCTCCTACTCATCATCATCCTACTGCTCTCCTTCTTTATCTTCCTCTTGATCAGGCTGGAGTTCAGCCATGATCTCCATCACTTGGTCCTTGGTGAGGATCCAAGTGTCCTTCTCTACAATCGAGAAGGCTAGGGGATAAGGCAACGGAACCTGTTGACCCTGTGCATCACCAAGATAACTAAACCGATATGCTCGGAGCCTCCGGTTAGCTTGGTAAACACCAAGAAAGACACAAGCAGTCAAATACTTGACGTCCATAAGTTTGGAGCTGTCAACAGGTTGCATAATAGGTAATGTAATATTTAATGCATGGGAAAGGTGAGTTACCAATCTACCAATGTGAATATCACCTTTCGTCTTGTTGCTTTGGTGACGAAAGTGCTAGATGAGTAGAGCTGCAGGATTGGGGCTGTGCGGTGCATCGGGGAAGAGAGCTTTGGTGATCATTGCCATGTCCGCATTGGCCATGGAACCGGTATCTTCTCTTCCCAGCAGTGTGTTGGCGAGGAACAAAGCGTAGTAGCAAATTGTTGGGTTCTGAATGGTGGACCTTTTCTTCTGGTAGAATTCGGTGCCACCATTAACAGAAATAACCTCCCAAGTTTCTCCACTTGTGACGCTATAGAGGTTAGTAACAGTTGACTCCCCAACGTGAGGGAAACCGAAAGCATCACAAAATTGTTCAAAAATTATTTCATAAGGCTGTCGGTGCATGGTGAAGCTTACCGTGCATGCATTACCTTTCTCCCTGTGGTCGTCGTAGAAGGAGGCAAGGAACTCATAGGTAAGCTCGGCGTAGGTGTCGTGGCTTGTGTAGCCGAGTACTGTTAGCCTGGCCTTGTTACACATGAGGTCGAAGTCCGCCTTCAACCCCGCCACGGTGAGAAAGCTATGGTCGGCCCAATGTGTGTGCAGCACCCTCCTTGATGAAATTGTGACCAACTTGGGGTTGAGCTCGGTCCTTTGCCCCGAGCTCTCGCCATGTCGGCACTTGCTCTTGCAAAAAATATTACCGATTTTGTTCATCATGATGCACTGAAAAATTTCACCATAAAACCTTAGGTATATAGTTTCTACATGATATACGATCGATTCTACGTGGAATAATTTAATCCTAATATGAGAAATTAAGAGGAAAAGCAAAATAAGCTTGAGTTCATCCACTAGATCAATGTGAGAGTTTCAACCATGGAAATCTGAAAATAAAGCATGGATAGGGAGAGAAACATACCTATCTGTTGATTCCCGCACTCAAACGAACGAAATCCGTGAAGAATCAAGAGTTCTAGGTGGGTTTTGAGAGGTTTGGAGAGAGAATATGAAAGAAATAATGAGGAAGGAGAAGAAACCTAGCCGTCCTAGCCTGATTATGTGGTCGCGCCGAACTATATGGGCGGGATATGTTGTTCCGCCCGTACAGTTGTGGCGGCGCCGCAAAATAGGGTTTCTTTATGCACAACGCAGCTACACAGACGCAACTATATAGCCGGATCATAATGATCCCGCTGTATAGTTGGTCGTCAAACCGTATGTATCCTCGAGATAATTTTCTAAAACAGGCATCAATATCTATACAGCCGGAATTTTTATTCTCACCGTATAGTTGGTCGTTAAACCATTACTACTTTTGAGAAGAAATTGTATGGAGGCATCAATATCTATACGATCGGAGCTATACGGCTGGAATTTTTATTCCTGCCATATAGTTGGTCGTCAAATTCTCAGTGCCCATGCAAGAAAATTGTTGATGGCAAAGGTATCTATACGGCCAAACTATACGGCCGGAATTTTTATTCCTGCCATATAGTTGGTCGTTAAACCATCAGTACTCATTAAAAAAATTATGTTTCTTCAAGAATACCTTCTTATCCTAAAACTTAGCGAAACACATTGTTTTTGACAAAAAAATGACAGTTGAAATTATTGACCAAAAATAGCATGTATAAAGCAGAATTTCTAGATCTACCTATCTTCTTCTCCTTAACTGGAGGTTCACTATTTGATCTTGACTAAAATGATTAAGCTAGTTTTTGTAGATAAAACTCAAACTTTTATTTTTATACTTATTCTACACTTGTTCAATCGATATTTCTACTACTTTTGACAATTGCATCTTCACGGGCGCGCTTCCGCAAAAATGTCTATGAAAAAGTTGTAGGAACACAATGAACACTATATTCTATAATTTATTTTATTCATGTGATGGGTTGACCCCCATTAAGCATTTTATTAAGGATGGTTGAATAACTCAACCCCTTCTCTGTTCTCGAATCCTTACCTTGGGCTGCCCCTTATCAAAGGCACTTACCACATGAACTCGTGTTGCCGGTGGAATATATCTTTCTCCTGCTTCTAGCTTCTTTGGAAAATACCGGATGATTTCAGCATCATAAACATTGAAGATTTTTTTTCCTTCATCACAATCAACTGATGCTCCTGCAGTACTGAGGAAAGGTCTTCCAAGTATTATAGATATTTTTTCATCCTCTGGCATTTCAAGAATAATAAAATCAGTGGGAATAACATGCTCATCTATTCTAAGTAAAACATCCTCAATCATACTAATGGGTTGTTTAGTGGATTTGTTAGCCATCTGTAAAGTGATAGTAGTAGGGGAATACTCCCCTAATCCTAACCTTTTATAGAGGGAATATGGCATCACACTAACTCTTGCACCTAAATCACATAAGGCATTGTGAATATCAGTTTTGCCAATTGAGCATGAAATAGTTGGTATTCTGGGATCACCCTATTTAGACAATAGCTTCCTATTAGTAGGATAACTAGTCACCATGGCAACGGTTTCAGTTATTTCTTCCTTTCTACTAAGAATATCACGGAGGAATTTAAAATAGGTGGGAACTTTTATTGCATCTGCAAACGGAATTTCTAGACGAAGATCACCAAGTGCTTTTCTGAAAGAATCATATATTACCTGGTCCGGTGCTTTCTTTTTTGGATCTATATAAGGAAGCTTTTGCTCACCTTTCTTATTTTTGTCTTTTACCTTTTGTGGGGGATCAGGCTCTTTTGTTACTTTCTTTTGTTGTTGCTTGTCGCTTTTCTTCTTCTCTACTACAACAACTTCATCTTCATTGCTTGTCTCTTTTTCTTCTCTTGGATCACACGTCTCTGCATCAGAGTCATAACGGTCATCATGTGCATCATTTTGGTCCTCCTTGGTTTGATCTTGTGTTTCTTGAGCAGTTTCATCTTGAGGATCCACCAGTGTATCATCTTCTTGGCTTGCTTTGAGAAAGGCTTTTTCTTTTCGCTCTTTCTCAGCTTCATATTCAGGTGGCCCTAATGGTCTTGTAACAACTATACCTCTTCTTGTAACAACATTAGTAGAAATAGGAATATCTATATCATCTCGAAGAAAAATTTGATAACCAGATGCTATTTGTTCGCACTGAGTTTCAATCATACTAAGATACTTGTGAAATAATTTTATTTCCTAGCCAATCTCATCATAATTTTCCGTGAGTTCTGCCAAGATCTTCTTATGTTTTTTAAAATGTATATGTAGGTTATTGTGAGATTTTGCTTATCGATGCTTTAATTCTTGAAAAACTTTTCTAGTCTCATCTTCTTCAGTAAAAACTTGTAACAAGTCTACTTTGTTTTCCTTAACAAGTTTAGAAGGTATACCTTTTCTTTCATGGTTTTGCGTACTTCAGGCATAAGATTAGGATTTATACGAAGCATCCCTTTTTCTATCTTAGTGTCGAAATCAGGATTGTATAAAGAATCATTCTTAGCCCTAGTAGACATCAATTCCAAACATGCTTTAATAGTTAAAGTATTTATCGATTCTCATGCTAATAAATCAAGCAACTCTCTGCTTTGAGTATTAAGACCGTGGTAAAATAAATGGCAAATAGTTGATTCGGAATAGCCATGATTAGGAACTTTATTGATCATTCCAAAGAATCTATCCCAGACTTGTGGGTAGTTTTCTTCCACATTCTAACTAAAATTGCCTATATTCTTTCTTAGTTCAGTTACCTTTTTAAAAGGATTAAACCTGTTTATGAATTTATTAATGCAGTTTTCTCAACATTTAATATAATGGCGAGGGAGAGAATATAACCAGTCTAGAGTTTTACCTTTGAGAGACCAACGAAATAATTTTAGACGAGAGAAATCTCTTGGCAAACCTTTTGGTCCAAGTGATGTTATCACATCGTCGAACTCTCTAAGATGTCTTCCTGGGTCTTCATCTTCCCTTCCACTAAAAGCTTTTTCCTGCAAAATTTTAATAATTCCACCATCAAATCGATATTCTCTAACTCTAGGATTAGGGAATTTTATTGGTTGTTTAAGAAATTTAGAACTTGGAGCATTGTATTTTCTAAGAGTTTTATCAGGTTTCTTGGAAGTTGTCCTGTAAATAGACATGATTTCCATAATATCACTCAGGTTTTCAACTTCAACTTTATTTGATCTTAAAAGTTTTTCAATAATTTCCTCACGCCTCTGAGCTAGCACGCGCTCAATATAATATGGTAAATAGGTCCTACCAGAGCGTTTAGACCCTTTGTTCCCTAGGGAGAACATTTTGTAGTAGTAACACCTGAAATGTCAAGAGACAAACACTTAGCGCTTAGCTCCCCGACAACGGCGCCAGAAAATAGCTTGATGTCTGCAAGTGCACAAATCGTTTGTAGCTAGTTTCGAAGTATAGATATCGATCCCACAAGGAGCCCAAAGGTAAGTGTTTATGGGTGAAGTCTCTGTCACACTCAAAGTTGTCACAGGTCTTCGAGTGAATTGATTGCAAGTGTGAAATAAGAATGAAATTTGGATTAAACTGGATGTATTTAAATAAAACTAAAATGTAAACTTCAGAAATAAAAGGCATAAAAGTAAAGAATGATTCGGTTGTTTGTTGTTTTCTACAGATGATGGAAAAGGCGCGGGGAGATACAGTTCATGGTGATAGTGACTGTGCCAGGTAGACGAGTGATAAATGTAATGGTTGTAATCTTATAAGTATATGTGTAGGCGAGCAACCCATAATTAGCCAGAATTCCTCTTGGTAGATTTCATCCCAACTTCAATAATCCTACTAGCCTATTACCAAAACCATGGTCAGACACTAGACGATTAATACCCTTCAGGTTTCTTAGCAATTAAGCTCCTTGGATCGGACTAATGCAATAAGCACAATGGTTCCTCGTTATCCTCGAGTCTACTAGTTTCCCATTGATATCCCCGTGGCACTCGAGGGTCGCGGGTCTGCTAGCGAACATGATCCTATCTATGTAGAACAAAGCATCATGTTTTCTGGGCCCTTAATTGGACAACAAGCATTAGGCATCCCACAAATAGTCAAGCACACATAATATAGTAATTAAAATTAATCACAGACTAATGGAAAATATATGGAGGCACATCACATCTCACTAATCCCTTACATCTACCATGCCCAAGGAACTTACTCACACATGAGAGAAGAAAGCATCATCAATACAATTAAGTAACGGGAGTTCTTCTCGATATTACCGTGGAGATCCACAATAAGAATGGAAAATCAATCCAACACAATTCAAGATAGGAAGAAACAATCTCAAACCTTGATCTTGCAAGGTGAAGACCCCTCTCTCTCTCTCAAGTACAAGTAATGGCTATGGGGGTGTGATGGCTAGGAGGTCGAAGATCGTGGAGCGAGATGAAGAACGTCTTCTTCTCGTCCGGATCTCTTCTTTCTCCCTTCTAGATGGTATGGCGGCTGCTGTGTTATGATTTCACGTTTGGCCTCTTCACGGAAGTTGTCCCTTTTGACAAGACGGAGGCGGCGACAGCTATACGGTGGTAACTATACGGTCGGAAAAATATTCCCATCGTATAGTTGCTCGTTAAAGCCTCTGTGTGCTTCCCTCGATTTCTTCCAAAGAGAGACTTGCTTATTTTCACCTGAATATTGTGTTTCTCTTGTTAAAACCTTCTGTTGACATTCAGAACCTGAAACACACATTAAAAACCAAGTTTTCTTCGCTACCAAAGTATTAGCGTTAGGTAAAGCTAGAAAACGATCAAATCCGGAAGAAAATCATCAATAAAAACCATCAAAAATGTGTCGAATCTCATAGCTATCAAATAGCCCCTTCTATGAACTGATTAAAAGGTTTAGGGATAGAGGATTGTTGCAAGATAGCATCCACACCTCTATTGAAGAGCAGGTTGCTATGTTCCTATATGTTGTAGGTCATAACCAGAGGTTCAGAGTTATCCACAACACATTCAAGAGATCAATAGATAGTATTTCCCGCTATTTCAACCAAGTGTTGTATGCAACTAGGGAGCTCAGAGAAGAGATGATCAAGGCACCTACAGGTCAAACCCCCTCCAAGATACGAAACAGTCGTAGATGGTACCCATATTTAAAGGTGAGGAGAATCACTACCTTTTTCTACCACTGATAATAGCACAATGCACACACACTCTTTGTTCATGTCATCACAAGATTGTATTGGCACAATAGATGGTACTCATGTGACTTCTAGAGTGCCGAAAGCTCAAGCATCTGCATATAGAGGAAGGAAGAACTACACCAGCCAGAATGTGGTTGCTGCGGTGGATTTTGATCTCAGGTTCACATATGTGCTAGTTGGTTGGGAAGGTTGTACCCATGATGCAAGCATACTTACTAGCAGCCTTTCTAGACCTGATGTCATTCAAATCCTAGATGGTAAGTTCTACCTTGGAGATGCTGGGTATGCTTGTAGGCCTAGGATTCTTCCACCCTACAGGAAAACCAAGTATCATCTGAATGAGTCCTCCACAAGGAATAGACCGTAGAATGCTGATGAGTTGTTCAACCTCAAACACTCTAGCCCGAGAGTCACCATTGAGAGTGTGTTTGCTGCATTGAAAAATAGATTCAAGGTTCTTGACCAGAAGCCATTCCACATGTTTCCCACTCAAGTTAAGCTTGCACTTGCATGTTGCATCCTGCACAACTGGATCTTAGGATAGGGTCTATATGAGCATGTCCCGGAAGAGGCAAATGTCACTCCTGATGATGTTGACTCTGTCCATGTTGTCGAGCAAGGTGACGTTGATGCCTGGAAGAACAAGAGGGATGAGTGGGGCCAACTCAATGTGTATGCACAAAAATGACACCAGCGGGTGAGAGGAACCAAGAAGAAGGAGAAGAAGAAGAAGTTTGACCTCCCCTTTTATCGCCAAGCATGAAGTATCCCCTGCTATATAATGATAAACTAGTATTTGCTAGTAGTTAGGGATGGATTGAAACAACTGTAGCCATGATGAACTGATGAACTACTATCTAGAGGTAGTGATGAACTGCTATCTACAGGCGGTGTTCGTGGTAAGGTAATCACTCAAGAGAAGAGGTTACCGCATACTTGGGCTGCTCACAACCAAACATACAACCTTGCATTGTCATAGCCATTTATGCATTTGCACATTCAACCAATCAAACAGACCTAAATTGACCTAGTGTTGTGACCCGGGTTACCAAACGAAACGCAAAACATGGCTCTAGTGGCGTTCCCCCTGGCCAGGCCCCCTAGCGCACTGCCTCGAGAGCTCCAAAATCCCCCCAGGCTACCAATCACGCCCTTAGCGGAAACAACACATACACGCCGACGCCAGGGTCCGCCTCACGTGGCAGTCGGAGGAGGGTGTCCTGGTGGCGCCGCCATCCCGCTAGAGACGCGCGCAAAGGTGGCAAAAAAAAGAAAAGGCGAGGAGGATCTCTCTTGTTGGACTTGCTCTAAGCCTCCGAAGCCCACCTGACGGCCCAAGGCCCAGGCCGCAACTGAAAGCAGAAAATTTCCATCCCCGACCTAATTTTCAAACGGGAAATCTTCCATATACCCCCCTGAAACCCCACCCACCTCGCAGACGAGCCCTCCCACCCGCCCTCTCTGCTCCCTTCTCCCCCGTCTCAACCTGTATCCTGCGCCCGCCAAGCCGCAAGCAACACAGCCGACCACCACGCCCACTCGCCGTCTCCTCCCCTGATCCGCCACCACCGCGGGAGGCCCCCAAAACCCTAGACGCACGTCGCTCTTTCTCCCGGCGGACGCCGCGCGGTGGAGAGGAGAACCCGGGCCGCCCCGTTCCGGCGCCGGTCGTCGTTGCTGCGCGTAGCGGCGGGTCGCCGAGCTACGCGCGCGGTGCTCTTAGGGCGCGATTCACCCCAGATCCGAGGAAGGTGAGATTCTTCTGCGGATTCGCTGGTGGAATTTTGCGGGACGCTGGCTTTAATCTCCGATGAGATGGATTTCGGTGCGCGGATGAGGCCTTCGGGCTGGGAAGCCGTGGGGATTTCTGCGGTGGGTTTTAGGCGATTTTGGGTGTAGTTCGCGGCTGCTTCTGGTGTCTGCTTGGTTACTCCGTGTAATCTCCTGCTTCATCCTTTGCAGATTTCCTCCTCCTCCGTTCTCTGGTCACCTTGCGGGGTTTTGTGGTTTGGAGGATCGGATTGTTTTTTTTTCTTGGGTTGTTCTCAGAGAAGATGCGATGGGGAATTTCCGGCACGGGGGTTGCATTTCTTAGATGGTCTATTCTCTCCGGAGTAGATGTTTGCATCGGTCCCTTGGAATTTTAGGACCAATTCCTACAGATTATACGGTTTGAGTTATTGATTGCGCGCTTGGAATTCTGAGATTTCCGGGTGTTCGTTTCGTTTATCGAGGCTCCGAGAGGATTTTAGCTGTTATTTTTCGTGCGTTCTGATCTGTAATGAGATTGTTTCCCCGGTTGCGTTTAGGGCGTCCACTGTTACGATTTCGACTTGAATTTTGTCAGATGTTTCCCCAAGCCTCTCCGATTAGTATCTGCTTAGCTATTTTCTGCTTCAGTTTCGTTCGTGGATTAGTTTTGTTATATCTTCCTTCGGATCTTATCTAGCTTGGGTGAGGCCTCGACTTGTACGGCGTACATTAGTTTGGGCAACATAAGGTTTTGGTTATTGGCCATCAAAATTCATT